>CM063170.1:60316944-60965555 GCA_031835075.1 Saguinus oedipus
TAGGGAGGAACTGCTTTATGGATATGGGGTGATGGGAATGCTTTGGAATTCACCTGAACAAGAAACAGTAAAAAACAGCAAAAAGGGCTGGGAGTGGTGGCTCATACCTGTAATCCCAGCACCTTGGGAGATCAAGGTGGGCAGATCATGAGGTCAGGAGTTCAAGACCAGCCTGGCCAACATGGTGAAACCCCGTCTCTACTAAAAACACAAAAATTAGCCGGGTGTGATGGCGGGTGCCTGTAATCCCAGCTACTCGGGAGGCTGAGACAGGAGAATCGCTTGAACTCAGGAGGCAGAGGTTGCAGTGAGCTGAGATCGTGCCACTGCACTTCAGCCTGGGTGACAGAGGGAGACTCCATCTCAAACCAGAAAGGAAGGAAATGGTAGAGGTGGTGGTTGTATGACACTATGATTGTACGGGTGCCGCTATGCAATGATTAAATTAACATTATGTGCACTTCACCTGACTTTTTGAAAATGAAATCTGTCCTTGCCTACTAACAAGGAAACTTAAAAGAAGAAAAGGCTGGGCATGGTGGCTCATGCTTGTAATCCCAGCACTTTGGGAGGCTGAGGCGGGAGGACTGCTAGAACCCAGGAGTTCAAGACCTGTCTGGGCAACATAATGAGACCTCTCTTTACAAAATATTAAAAATTGACTGGGTTGGGCGTGATGACTCATGCCTTTAATCCCAGCACTTTGGGAAGTGGAGGCAGGTGGATCACTTGAGCTTAGGAGTTTGAGACCAGCCTGGGCAACATGGTGAAACTTCACCTCTATGTGAAAATATATATATATTTTTTGAGATGGAGTTTTGCTCTTGTTACCCAGGCTGGAGTGCAATGGCGCGATCTCGGCTCACTGCAACCTCTACCTCCTGGGTTCAGGCAATTCTCCTGCCTCAGCCTCCTGAGTAGCTGGGATTACAGGCACGCGCCACCATGCCCAGCTAATTTTTTGTATTTTTAGTAGAGACAGGGTTTCACCATGTTGACTAGGATGGTCTCCATCTCTTGACCTCGTGATCCACCCGCCTCGGCCTTCCAAAGTGCTGGGATTACAGGCATGAGCCACCGCGCCCAACCCTATATGAAAATATTTTTAAAAATTAGCGGGGCATGGTGGCGGGTACCTGTAATCCCAGCACTTTGGGAGGCGGAGGCAGGTGGATCACTTGAGCTTAGGAGTTTGAGACCAGCCTGGGCAACATGGTGAAACTTCATCTCTATGTGAAAATATTTTTAAAAATTAGCGGGGCGTGGTGGCAGGTACCTGTAATCCCAGCTACTCGGGAGGCTGAGACACTAGAGTCACTTGAACCAGGAGGCAGAGGTTGCAGTGAGCTGAGATCACACCACTGCCCTCAAGCCTGGGCGACAGAGAAAGACTCCATCTCAAAAAAAAAAAAAAAAAAAAGGAGCCAGGTGTGGTGGTGTATGTCTGTGGTCCCAGCTACTTTGGAGGCTGAGATGGGAGGATCACCTGAGCATGGGGGATTGAGGCTGCAGTGAGCTGTGATCGTACCACTGTACAGCCTGGGCAACAGAGTGAGACCTTGTCTAAAAGAAAGAGAGAAGGAGAGAAGGAAGACAGAAAGAGAGAGAGAACAAAAACGAAAGGAGGGAGGGAGGAAGGGAGGGAAAACCTAGCTGGGTATGGTGGCTCACATGTGTAATCCCAGCACTTTGGGAGGCCAAAGTGAGAGGATGGCTTGATCCCAGGAGTTCAAGGCTGCAGTGAGCCATGATTTCATCACCGCACTCCAGCATGGGCAAGAGAGCGAGACCCTGTCTCAAGAAAGAAAACAGAAACAACCTTGCATTACATGGTTCATGGTTTCACACGTGTACCGGTATGATTAGGAGGGTGATTAGTTCATGTGTTAATATGAACACCAGAGTGTGTTAGGAACACAGGAATAGCGATATGCGAATATTTTTAATGGTTCAAACAATTTCAGGGAAAAAACTCGATCAGTGCAATTTATCATGTTAACAGAATAAAGTAGGAAAAACTCACCAAGAACTGTTTGAGCGGCTGCATTAGAGTGAAGGGTGGTGGCAGGCAGGCAGGGGGCGAATGACTCTGTTTGACATCACTTGATTTAAAAGTTGTAGGGGGAGGCTGGGCACGGTGGCTCACGTCTGTAATTCTAGCACTTTGGGTGGCCGAGGTGGGTGAATCACTTGAGGTCAGGAGTTCAAGACCAGCCAGGCCAACATGGCAAAACCCCGTCTTTACTAAAAATACAAAAGAATTAGCTGGGTGTGGTGGCAGGCAACTGTAATCCCAGCTACTCTGGAGGCTGAGGCACGAGAATTGCTCGAACCCAGGGGTGGAGGTTGCATTGAGCCAAGGTCATGCCACTGCACTTCAGCCTCAGTGATAGAGCAAGACTCTGTCTCAAAAAAAAAAAAAAAAAAAAAAAAAAAAAGTAGGGGATTGAATGTAGATCTCGGGGGCAGGCAGCAGCTAGCTGGATCTGTGGTTCAGCAAGATCAGCCTGGACTGGGGCTCCGATCTGTCCCTGTTTTCTCACCAGCAGTTTCACTGTGCTGTAAGGTTTTAACGAGGGGAGGAGTGAAGGGCTGCAGGGTGCTCTCATCTGCTCTTATCCCGTGCCTTCACCACGATGCTGGCACCTGAGGCTGAAGAAAATGATAAGACTAGCCGGGCGGATGGCTCATGCCTGTCGTCCCAGCACTTTGGGAGGCTGAGGCAGGCAGATCATTTAAGCTCAGGAGTTTGAGATCAGCCCGGCCAACATAGTGAAACCCTCTCTCAAAACACAAAAATTAGCTGGGCGTAGTGGTGCACATCGGCAGTCCCAGCTACTCGAGAGGCTGAGGTAGGAGAATTGCTTGAACCCGAGAGGTGAGGTTGCAGCAAGCGAAGATCTAACCATTGTACCCCAGCCTGGGTGACAGAGTGAAACTGTCTCAAAAAAAAAAAAAAAAAAAAAAAAAAGGAGGAGGGCAGGGAAGGCAGGGGAGGGGAGGGGAGAGGAGGGAAGGGAAAGGAGGCAGCATCTCACAGTGGCTGATACCTAAGTTCCAACTCTGACTTGGGCCATCACCAGCCTGTGGCCCTGGGCTAAGCCCTTCCCTCCCTCCCCAAAACTGAGAAAGCCTCAGTTTTCTCATCTATAAAGTGGGAGCATAAGCCCCAGGCATGGGGGTCACAGCAGGAAATGTTGGGAATCATGATTTGGGTAGGGGTTGGGGGGACATCCTTCTCTGGGCCACTCCTGGCATGTGGCCCTGGGTCCGGCTTTGGGAAAAAGAATAAATAAAGCTTGGACCATCCGTGCTTTGGGGGTGGGGACTGAACCAGTGTGGTCTGAAGCAGGGGTGGGGTGTCCTCATGACACTCACCCCAAGGTGCCTAGCACCGGCCCTTCTTTGGAAGACAGCGCCATGGCATGGGGTTATGGTGACAATCATTGCAGAAACCCTCCCTTTCCAATCTCATGTTGGGGGGAGCTCAGAAACGGGGACTTCGAGGCCAGACACGGTGGCTCATGCTTGTAATTCCAGCACTTTGGGAGACCGAGGCAGGTGGTTGACCTGAGGTCAGGAGTTCAAGATCAGCCTGGGCAACTTGGTGTAACCCCATCTCTACTAAAAATGCAAAAATTAGCCAGGCACAGTGGCTTATGCCTGTAATCCCAGAACTTCGGAAGGCCAAGGCAGGTGGATCATTGGAGGTCATGAGTTCAAGACCAGCTTGGCCAACAGGGTAAAAATCTGTCTTTACTAAAAGTACAAAAATTAGTCAGGTGGTGGCAGGCGCTTGTAGTCCCAGCTACTCGGGAGGCCGTGGCAGGAGAATGGCTTGAGCCTAGGAGGCGAAGGTTGAAGTGAGCTGAGATTGCCCCACCGCACTGCACTCCGTCTCAAAAACAGTCAAAACTAGGACTTCTCTTGCCCCACTTCTTCTCTTTGCTCTGTTTGCTGGGGAGACATTGATCAAACTCTCCAGGTCCTATGGGGAGACATTTGCCTTCTCCTTTTGTGGGGCCCTGGGGTGAAGAATGGGAGGGGAGGCTGGAGAGGGGGAGGGGGGCGACACCACGCACCCCTGGGCGGCGAGAGACCCAACAGCCAAGTCTTGCCTGTGATGCCTCCCACCCACCACCAGGTGTCACCCTCGGCCCTCTCACAGAGGCTTGTCCATTGCACCCTCTGGTTCAGGCTGGGCTTTAGGGCTGCAGAGGGAGACACAGGCCAGGTTTGCACGTGGAAGCAAGAACAGGGACCCAGGTGTCCCGGCTCCTGGTCCCACAGCTCCCTGTCCCCGTGGCCTCCCAGGTTTGGTTCAGGCCTCTCTGTGAGTATCCGTGTGTGTCCACACTTCCATCCGTGGGAGAGAGGCCGGCCAGGACGTGGACATTCACTCCCTCTCCGGGACCACGCCCTGGCCTGCCTTCTCTGTCCTCAACCCTCCCCATCCTGTCCCCGTGGCCGACCTCATCTGGGCACTCACGCTGGGCCCACTCCCACTGCCCAAGAGAGGCTGGGGAGTGTCTGGGACTGAAGATGGGGTCCAGCGTAAACTCAGGAGGAACAGGGTATAGGACGAATAACAAGGACGCTTAGTTCTAGAAGCTTCTCTGGAACCTTGGGCAAGGCTGTGGGCCCTTTCTCTGGAGCTACCAGCAGAGGGAAGGATCTCCTGCTTTCAGAGCAGCTCCAGCCCCACTTAGACCCCCTCGTGGCCGCCCTCTCCCGCTGCCACAGCTGCCCCTTCTGGCTGGCCCCATGCGCAGCCGTGCCTCAGTTTCCCAGCAGCCCTGAGCCTGGAGTTCACCAGGAGCTCCTTCACGGCTCATGTTCATCACACTCTAGGCTCTGTCCCTGGTCCCCAGCTCAGGCCTCTGATCCTGCCTCCAACCCCACACCCTCAGGCCTTTCCAAGTGACCGCACATGTGCACGTGCACACACACACACACACACACGCACAGAGACACACATACATAGAGACACATACACACACAGAGACACATACACAGAGACACATGTACACACATACACAGAGACACCTACACAGAGACACACATACACAGAGACACACAAACACATACACAGAGACACATACACAGAGACACATGTACACACCTACACAGAGACACACAGACACACATACAGAGACATACGTACACACACACACAGAGACACACATACATAGAGACATATGTACACACACACACAGAGACATGTACACACAGAGACAGATACACATACACAGACACATGTACACACACATACACATACACAGAGACATACACATAATATATACACACGTGTACACACATGTACATACATACACATATACACACAAACATACACAAACTACAGACACATGTACACACGTACACACATACATGTACATACATACATATGCAGGTGTTATACACAGACACACTATACCCACAAACAGACATATACACACTACAGACACGTACACAGACACACATACACATACACAAGCACTACAGACATGTACAAAGACACACAAAATAGACACACATACTTGTACACAAATATACATATGTACACATGTACATACATCTGCATGTATCACACACACGTATACACACACAAGCATACACATACAGAGACACTACAAATACACACGTATACACATACACATACATAACATACACACATACACATAAACACATACACAAACAGTACAGATACATGTGCACAGACAAATACATACACATACACACAAACACACATAGACAAACATACCCAACGTATATATACACACATACATACATACACACAAAATACGCATATACACAGAAACAGACACATACACAAACAATAAAGACACATGTACACAGGCACACAAATATATACACATACAATCATGCAGACACAAACACACAGACACACATACATGTAAACACGTACACATAAGTTACACACACAGAGATATACACACATACACATACAAACACATAGACCTATATACACATAAACAATACACATATGTATACACATACATACAAACATATACACACATATACACACATGCATACACGCATATACATGCATATACATCCACACCTGTGCACACGCGCACACACACACAATTTTCCTCCAGTCTGCAGAGTCATGCCCCCGGGGACTTGTTTCACACGTGTCTCTCTAGAGGGGAGCGCTGTGCACTGCACCTATGCTAACCTCTTCGTTTAGATTCACAAAAATTGTATCTATTTATGGTATGCAACGTGATGTTTTGAAATATGTACAAAGTGTGGACAGGCTACAACACGCCAATTAGCATATGCATTACCTCATTTATCTTTTTGTGGGGAGTGTGCTGAGAACGCTTAAAACCCACTCTGGGCCGGGCGCGGTGGCTCACGCCTGTAATCTCAGCACTTTGGGAGGCCGAGGCGGGTGGATCACGAGGTCAAGAGATCGAGACCATCCAGGTCAACATGGTGAAACCCCGTCTCTACTAAAAACACAAAAATTATCTGGGCATGGTGGTGCATGCCTGTAATCCCAGCTACTCAGGAGGCTGAGGCAGGAGAATTGCTTGAACCCAGGAGGCAGAGGTTGCGGTGAGCCAAGATGGCGCCATTGCACTCCAGCCTGGGTAACAAGAGCGAAACTCCGTCTCAAAAAAAAAAACCCACTCAGTTGTTGCTTTACAAGTTTAGAACATGTTATCAAGGATAGCCACCCGTGCTGTACATTTATCTCTTGAACTTACTCCTCCTAACTGAAACGTTGTGTCTTTTTTCCCTCGTGTGTGCATGTCTCATTCTGTTGCCACGGCTGGAGTGCAGTGATGCAATCAGCTCACAACAGCCTTCACCTCCGGGCTCAAGCCATCCTCCCTCCTCGACCTTCCAAGTAGCTGGGACTAGGTGTGCACCGCCAGGCCCAGCTAATTGTTTGTATTTTTAGAGAGAAAGGGTTTCGCCATGTTGCCCAGGGTGGTCTCGAACTCTTGGGCTCAAACGATTGGCCTGCCTCCGCCTCCACTGTGCTGGGATTGCCCACGTGTGCCACCACTGCCACCCCGTATCCTCCTTAACTACTGTCCTGGAGCGCCACACGCTGCCAAGTTGCACTCACGTCCTGACGAGCTGTCCTCTTTCTGTTCCCTTTCCAAGTCACCTAACTGTCCTCATTCTGTTTTTTTTTAATGTGTGTAATTTGAGTTTGTTACACCATCTTGATCTGAAATCTTCAAGCTTTGGATATTGTTTTCTTCATTTACTTATTTAATTTTGTTTAGTAACTCTGTTAACTGATATTGTTTCCATCCTTCCTTCCCTCCTTCCTTCTCTCCTTCCTTCCTTCCTTCTGTCCTTCCTTCCCTTTCCTTCCTTCTTTCCTTCCTTCTCCTCCCTCCCTCACTCCCATCCCTCTTCCTTCCTTTCTTTCTTTCCTTCTTTTTCTCTCTTTCCCCTTCCCTCCCTCCCTCCCCCCCCCTCTTCCTTCCTTCCTTCTTTTTTCTCTTTTTCTTTTTCCTTCTTTATTTTGAGATAGAGTCCTGCTCTGTCACCCAGGCTGGAGGGCAATGATGCGATCTCGGCCCACGCCTGCCTCAGCCTCTCGAGTAGTTAGGACTACAGGCACACCCCACCACACACAGCTAATTTTTTAATTTTTTGGCCACGTGCAGTGGCTCATGCCTGTAATCCCAGCACTTTGGGAGGCCAAGGTGGGAGGATCCTTTGAGCCCAGGAGTTCAAAGCCAGCCTCTACCGAGACCCCAGCCTCTACCAAAAAATATATATATTTTTAATATTAAATATATATAAATATATAAAATTATAGATTTAAGTAGATGTAATTATTTCATTTTATTTTTATTTTATATATGATTTTTTTTTTGAGATGGAGTCTCACTCTGTTGTCCAGGCTGGAGTGCAGTGGCATGATTTCAGCTCACTGCAACCTCTGCCACCTGGATTCAAGCGATTCTCCTGCCTCAGCCTCCTGAGTAGCTGGGACTACAGGCGTGTGCTACTACACCCCACTAATTTTTGTATTTTTAGTAGAGATGGGGTTTCACCACATTGGCAAGGATGGTCTGGATCTCTTAACCTCGTGATCCACCCACCTCGGCCTCCCAGAGTGCTGGGATTACAGGCGTGAGCCACCGCACCCAACTTCATAAGTTTTTAACTTTCTGTAGAGATTAGGCCTCGTTCTGTTGTCCAGACTGGTCTCAAATGCTGGGCCCCACCTCGGCTTCCGTGGAAGCTGGGATTAGAGGCATGAGCCACTGCCCCTGGCTGAGGGCACGCTTTGGAGAAGAAAGGGCAGAGGTAAGGGAGAGAGGGGCGGAGCAGTGGGTGGAGGGGCTCGGAGCTGCTGCTCAGCTCCCTCTTCAAGGAGAAGTGGGACATTCCATGGTAAACTGTGACAAGTCCACCTCTCCAAAACCCTGTTCAAGTTTGCTGTTCTCAGAGAAATAGGAAATTCCGCTGTCTTGGTTTGGATTCCCCAAAAGCAGAGCCAGCGAATTTGGGTGCAGTGGTTTGGGAGGTGATCCTGGACACCTGTGAGGGGCGGGACAGGGAAGCCGCTAATGGGGGCATTTGTGACTGAGCACAGTGGTTCACACCTGTAATCCCAGGACTTTGGGAGACCGAGGCCAGGGAATCACTTGAGCTCAGAAGTTCAAGACCAGCCTGGGCAACACAACGAGAACCCACCTCTATTAAAAAGTTTAAAACTTACCTGCAGGTGGTGGCTTATGCCTGTGGTCCCAGCCACTCGGGAGGCTGAGGTAGGAGGATCACCTAAGCCCAGGAGGTTGAGGCTGCAGTGAGCTGTGATTGCACCACTGCACTCCAGCCTGGGTGGTACAGTGAGGCCCTGTCTCAAAAAATAGTAATAGTAGTAAATAAAATTTAAACATTAAAATTTTAATTTAATTTACAGGCAGTGGTTCATGCCTGTAATCCCAGCACATCGGGAGGCCGAGGTGGGCAGGTCATCTTCGATCAGGAGTTTGAGACCATCCTGGCCAACATGGTGAAACCCCATATCTACTAAAAATACCGAAAAATTTAGCCGTGTGAGGTGGCAGGCGCCTGTAATCCCAGCTACTCAGGAGGCTGAGGCAGGAGAATCGCTTGAACCCAGGAGGCAGAGGCTGCTGTGAGCCGAGGTCGTGCCACTGCACTCCAGCCTGGGCCACGGGGCAAAACTCTGTCTCAAAATAAGTAAATAAATAAAAATAAAGAGTGTGTTTAGGAGCAGGTGACCCTTGGGGGCAGCTGGGACTTGGTCTTGCTGGGAACCCTCCATGAGGCTGGGGATGGGTTGCCTCAGGCTTGTAGCTGGGGTGTGTGGTTCTCAGCTCCCACCCTGCAGTGGTTGAGGGTATCCCCCTGGCATTCAGCTAGACTCCCTCTGAGAGAGGGAGGATCATTTGAGCCCAGGAGTTCAAAGCCAGCCTGCGAGACATAGTGAGACCCCAGTCTCACTATTTATTTTTTGAAAAAATTTATGTAATTTTTTTTTCTTTTTTTTTTTGAGATGGAGTTTCGCTCTGTCGCCAGGCTGGAGTGCAGTGGCGCAATCTCAGCTCACTGCAACCTCCACCTCCCGGTTCAAGGGATTCTCCCTCCTCAGCCTCCTGAGTAGCTGGGACTACAGGCATGCACCACCATGCCCGGCTAATTTTTGTATTTTTAGTAGAGACGGGGTTTCACCATGTTGGCCAGGCTGGTCTTATCTCTTCACCTCGTGATCCTCCCGCCTCGGCCTCCCGAAGTGCTGGAATTACAGGCGTGAGCCACCGCGCCCGGCTGTCTCGGTGTCCTTATCTGTTAAACGGGCTCATCGTGCACCTTAAACTCACACATTTCTTGCGAGGCTAAGGAGATCGTGTGTGGTTTCTGAGTCAGAGGTGAGTCGTGATCACACCATCCAGCCCCCGCTAATTCACTGATGGGGGAACAGAGGCCCAGAGAGGCACAGGTCACGGGGACAACTACAACATCTTTCAAGCCCCGGCTCAAAGGCACTTTCTGGTGCCTCCCGGCCACGCTGGTTGCTTCTGGCTTTGCTGTTGCTTTTTTTTTTTTTTTTTCCAGACAGTCTCACTCTTTCACTCCAGCTGGAGTGGTGGCGAGATCTCAGCTCACTGCGACCTCCGCCTCCCAGGTTCGGCGGATTCTCCTGGGCTCAGTCAGGCTGCACAAGCTGTGCCTGTGGCTGAGCCTTCGGGACGAAGCGAGTGTGCACCTCTCCTGGGAAGCTGGGTTCCTCCCGGAGTCGGTGGCGGGGGAGCGGGGGTGGGCTGGTGAAGTGGGGGATGGGGGTGTCAACTCGGGGAGGGGAGAGTTGCTGTCTTCTTTGGCACCTTGGAATTAACATTTAATTGAGGTAAATTATGCAAAGGGGCCCAGACTGGAAATGCTCATCTGAATCTCAACAAGGTGGCTACATTAAAGATAGCAAGGGGGGCCTGGCCTGGTGGCTCACGCCTGTAATCCCAGCACTCTGGGGAGCTAAGGTGGGTGAATCGCTTGAACCCGGGAGTTTGAGACCTGCCTGGGCAACAGGGTGAAATCCTGTCTCTATGAAGAATTAGCTGGGCATGATGGTGCACGCCTGTAGTCCCAGTTACTCGGGAGGCTGAGGCAGGAGAATTGCTTGAACCCAGGAGGCGGAGGTTACAGTGAGCTGAGATTGCGCCATTGCACTCCAGCCTGCGAGACTGTCTCAAATAGACACACACACAGACACACACAGAGACACACACAGACACACACACACAGACACACACAGAGAGACACACACACAGACACACACACAGACACACACAGACACACACAGACACACAGACACACACACAGAGACACACACACATACACACAGCCACACACAGCCACACACACAGACACACACACAGACACACACACAGACACACACACATACACACACAGACACACACAGCCACACACACAGACACACACACAGACACACACACACATACACAGTCACACACACAGACACACACAGACACACACACACACACACAGACACACACAGACACACACACAGAGACACACACACACACACAGACACACAGACACACACACACACACAGAGACACACACACACACACACACACACATCTCAAGAGGAAGGAGTTCAGTTTGGGACTGGAGGGAGGATGCCAGGCGCTGTGTCCTAAGTGGTCTGAGTCCATGGGGCCCGGGAGGGTCACCAGGCCTGGGAGCCTGAGTGTGGACCCTGGCTGTAGCAGCCTGCGACCCCCCTGCCCTCCTGCCCCCCTAGTTCCTGCAGTATAGCCCCTTCTCACGCTGGACACCCAAGCAGCAAATCTGAAGATCAGACTGGGAGCTGACACCAGTCATCCCAGCACTTTGGGAGGATCGCTTGAGGCCAGGAATTCAAGACCAGCTTGAGCAACAGAGACCCCCTGTCTCTACAAAATAAAATACAAAAATTAGCCGGCTGTGGTAGTATGTGTATTCTCAGCTACTCGGGAGTCTGAGGTCAGAGGATCACCTGAGCCCGGGAGGAGGCTTCAATGAGTTGAGATCACACCACTGCACTCCAGCCTGGGTAACAGAGCAAGACCCTGTCTCATATAAAAATATTTTAAAAAATTTTTTTTATCAGACCTGGCTATGTCAGTCCTCTGTATATAACCTGCTAAGGCTCCCCATTGCCGTCAGGATAAAGCCAGGCCTCTTAGTCCTGCACTCAGGCCTGTCCTGCCTGGTGTCTTAGCCTCGTCTCCCACCACATCTCAGCACCACCAGGAGCTCCATCTGCCAGCACTTCCCTTCCCGTCCCCCAGCCTCGCCTGACTCTGAGCCTTAGCACGGGCCATTCCTGCCGCCTGCCTGGAACAGCTGCTCCCGTTTGTCACATGACAGGGACATCATCTTTCAGGCCCTGGTTCAAAGGCACTTTCTGGTGCCTCCAGGCCACACTGGGTGCTTCTGGCTTTACTGGTTTTTTGTTTATTTGGGGTTTTTTTTGACACAGTCATTCTGTCACCCAGGCTGAAGTGCAGTGGTGTGGTCTTGGCTCACTGCAACCTCCGCCTCCCAGGTTCGAGCGATTTTCTTACCTCAGCCTTACAAGTAACTGGGACTACAGGTGTGTACCACCACACCCGGCTAATTCGTGTGTGTGTGTGTGCACGCGCGTGCATGCATGCGTGTGTGTGTGTGTGTGTGTGTGTATATATATATATATGTATACATATATTTTTAAATAGAGACTTTTTTTCCATGTTGGTCTCCAACTCCCGACCTCAGGTGATCTGCCCGCCTCGGCCTCCCAAACTGCTGGGATTACAGGTGTGAGCCACTGTGCCTAGCCAATTTTTGTATTTTTTAGTAGAGACAGGTTTCACGATATTGGCCAGACTGGTCTCAAACTCCTGACCTCGTGATCTGCCCACCTCAGCACCCCACCGTGTTGGGATTACAGGCGTGAGCCACTGCACCTGGCCTTTTCTTGGCTGTTGTTTTTGAGACATAGTCTTGCTCTGTCACCCAGTTCTGGAGTACAGGGATCTCAGCTCACTGCAACCTCTGCCTCCCAGGTTCAAGTGATTCTCCTACCTCAGCCTCCCAAGAGGCTGGGATTACAGGTGTGCACCACTATACCTGGCTATTTTTTTTTTCAGGTGGAGTCTTGCTCTGTCACCTAGACTGCAGTACAGTGGCGATATCTTGGCTCACTGTAACTTCCGCCTCCTGGATCCTCCTGCCTCAGCCTCCCGAGTAGCTGGGATCACATGCATGCACCCCTACGCCCAGCTAATTTTTTTTTTCCTTTTTAGTAGAAAAAAAAGGGCTTCACAGGGCTTCACCAGGTTGGCCAGTCTGGTCTCGAACTCCTGGCCTCAAGTGATCTGCCCACCTTGGCCTCCCAAAGTGTGGGGATTATAGATGTGAATCACCGTGACTGGCCTGGGTTTGCTCTTTCTCTAGCACCTTCCAGAGGCTTCTCCTGTAGCACATGCTCTTGGGATTGAGGTGTCCATGGGTTTGGATGTCTCAGACTCCATGTGCCCTGAGGTCAGAAGCCATGTCCAGGACATCGCCTGGGTCTGGCCCAGCGACCAGCCAGCTCCTCCATCCTGATGACCCCAGGGCTGCATCCTTGTGCCCTGCCCTGCACCTTCCCTTCAGAGACAGCTGAACCAGGCCCTGGTGACTTGGGCCTCCTCCCACACCCCAACCTCATCCCGTCCTCAAGGGCACTTGGGGGACGGGAGGGGCGCATGGAGGGAGGCTGGTTATTCATTAAAAAGCAAGTCATGCCCAGATCCTGCTTCATTCCAATAAAAACCGCCAAGGGTATTAATGACCAGATCTGGAGATAGGCTTGGGTTAGGTTTACTGAGGCCCGGTAAGGATCCTGGTGGCCAGAATATCAATGAACACCCAGGCTCCTCGACTCGGGGCCCTGGGCTGAGCACGGGCTGGGCAGACGTGGGGCACCTTGGGGAGGACAAATCGTGATGAAAATAACATCGACTCTACTAGACGCCTCTCGCCCAGCGCTTCCCGAGTTCCAGGCAGGGAGCCACATGCCACGGCTGCACGCCTGATGTCATCTCACTCCCGAAAGCCTTGTGAAACAGGTTCTATTTTTACCCCCTCTTTGCAGCTAAGGACATTCGGGCACAGAGAGGTTTTGTAATTTGATGGAGTCACACAGCTGGCAGGGGGCAGTGCTGGGATACCAGCCTGGGCTCTTTTTAATTTTCGTTATTTTTATGTATTTATTTTTAGGACAAGATCTCGCTCTGTCACCAGGGCTGGAGTGCAGTGGCGTGACCACAGCTCACTGCGGCCTCGAACTCCTGGGCTCAAGCAATTCTTCTGCCTCCGCCTCCTAAGTAGCTGGGACTACAAGGACATGCCATCATGCCCAGCCAATTTTTTAGTAGAGATGGGGGTCTTGCTATGTTGCGCAGGCTGGTCTCAAACTCCTGGCCCCAAGCATTCCTCCCACCTCAGCCTCCCAGAGCGCTGGAATTATAGGTGTGAGCCACCATGTTTGTCAGTCTGTGCTCTCAAGGTCCCAGAGGAGCTGGGCTGCCTCATCAAAGGAACCCTTCCATGGACAAATGGGGAAACTGAGGCAGGAGACAGCATCACTTGCCAAAATCATACCCCACATTGGAGGAATGTCGACCACGTCCTCTGAGGCCCAGTGCAGGCCTCTCTCTCCTCCTAGTGTGTGTATGTGGGGGTGGGGATCCTTGCCAGAAAGGGAAGGGTGTGGCCAGGCACGGTGGCTCACGCCTGAAGTCCCAGCGCTTAGGGAAGCCGAGGCAGGTGAATCACCTGAGGTCAGGAGCTGGAGACCAGCCTGGCCAACATGGTGCAACCCCGTCTCTACAAAAAATACAAAAATCCCTGTCTCTACAAAAAACACAAAAATTAGCCAGACGTGGTAGCGTGCACCTGTAATCCCAGCTACTCGGGAGGCTGAGGCAGGGGAATGGATTGAACCCAGGAGGCAGAGGTTGCAGTGAGCCAAGATCGCACCATGGCACTCCAGCCTGTGTGACAAGAGTGCATCTGCATCTCAAAATAAAAGAAAAAAGTAAGGGACAGGGCGTAGGGGCCCCAGATGGGCCAGGATTTGGGGGTCAAGGCCACCTGCCACTTCCTGCCTCCCTCCTCCCCTACCTCCCTCCTCCCTCATCCATCCCTCCTCTCCAAACCCTCAGCAGCCCACCTGGGCAGAACCAACCCATCCCTCCTCTGTGTCAAGCCTGGAAGGCGCTCTCAGCCCGGCACAAGTCCCCAGCGGCATTAAAATAGGCCTGACCTAAATAGAAGCACAATGCCAGCACTGAAAACACGGCTGTGTCAGCGGAAACTCCAACTGGGTGGGAAAGAAATTGCACTTTGGGATGAAGGCCACCCCCACGCCAGGAAGGGGGCCGGGCTGCCCCTACCAGGGCCACCTACAGGACTGTGAGCAGCAACGTTTCCCTAAATGTCCCCGAGTGTGGCAAAGGGGCGACAAGAGAAAAGGACTCTGCTTCTGTGGCCTGGTAGATGGCGAGCGCACAAGAGGATCAGGCAGCCCTCAGCAACCACTGCTGTCACTCTGGGGAAACCGAGGCTCTGAGAGGGGAGGTGGCCCCCTGGGGTGGCACAGCTTATAAACAGCAGGAGTGTGGGGGGGGGGGCAGGCTGTTCATTTCCAGGCAGGAAGAGGAGAAGGACAGCAAATGGGCTCCTAACACAGAAACTTGAGCCTGTGACTCAAAATAGGTATTAGGTAAACACGTTCTGTCAAGAGGCCATTCATGCCTGTAATCCCAGGGCCTTGGGAGGCCGAAGTGGGTGGATCACCTGAGGTCAGGAGTTCAAGACCAGCCTGGCTAACATGATGAAACCCTATCTCTACTAAAAATACAAAAATTAGCCAGGCGTGGTGGTGTGCCCATGTCATCCCAGCTACTTGGGAGGCTGAGGCACAGGAATTGCTTGAACCCAGGAGGTGGAGGTTGCAGCGAGCTGAGGTCACGCCACTGCACTACAGGATGAGACTCTTTCAAAAAAATAAACAACAACGAAGAGGCCATGACAGCCTTGAAGACCTCATTTTTTTTTTTTTTTTGAGATAGGGTCTTGCTCTGTCACCCAGGCTGGAGTGAAGTACTGCAGCCTTGGTCTCCTGGGGTCAAGTGATCCGCAAATCTCAGCCTCCTGAGCAGCTGGTACTATAGGCACATGCCACCACACCCAGCTAATTTTTTGTATTTTTTTGTGGAGACGAGGTCTCTCTGTGATGCCCAGGCTGGTCTCAAACTCCTGGCCTGAAGTGCCCCTCATGCCTCGGCCTCCCAAAGTGCTGGGATTACAGGCATGAGCCACTGCACCCAGCCAAGCTCTGGCTTGAACAGAAAGTTAGGGCCTTCAGGCCAATCGCCGTGGCCGAGGAAGGCAGATCACCTGAGGTCAGGAGTTGGAGACCAGCCTGGCCAGCATGGTAAAGCCCTGCTAAATACAAAAAAATTATCCTGGCACAGTGGTACACACCTGTAATCCCAACTACTCCGGAGGCTGAGGCTCAAAAATTGCTTGAACCTGGGAGGTGGAGGTTACAGTGAGCCAAGAGCCTGCCACTGCATTCCAGCCTGGGCCACAGAGTGAGACTCAGTCTTAAAACACACTAAAAATAAAACTGGGGCCGGGGCGGTGGCTCACGCCTGTAATCCCAGCACTTTGGAAAGCTGAGGCGGGTGGATGACCTGAGGTCAGGAGTTCAAGACCAGCCTGGCCAACATGGTGAAACCTGTTTCTACTAAAAATACCAAAAATTAGCCAGGCGCGGTGGCGCACGCCTGTAATCCCAGCACTTTGGGAGGCCGAGGTGGGTGGATCATGAGATCAAGAGATTGAGACCATCCTGGTCAACATGGTGAAATCCCGTCTCTACTAAAGATACAAAAAATTAGCTGGGCACGGTGGCGCGTGCCTGTAATTCCAGCTACTTGGGAGGCTGAGGCAGGAGAACTGCCTGAACCCGGGAGGCGGAGGTTGCAGTGAGCCGAGATTGTGTCATTGCACTCCAGCCTGGGTAACAAGAGCGAAACTGCGTCTCAAAAAATAAAATAAAATAAGAAAATCAAACAAACCAGAACCTGCTTGGCATTCAGAAAGCAGTGGTGCTCTCAGAAGCCCAGAGGGCCACGGGACCCCGTCATGCTCTTCCCTACTGCTGACTTCTGTATCAGCCAAACACACAGAAAATGATGGTGCAGAGGAAAGGCCTCGGTTCTTTTCCTCTCATTCCCTCCTTTTGCATCGTGGGCCAAAGACAGAGAGGTGTTAAACGTTTGCGTATCAAGAAGTGAAACTGGCCAGGTGCGGTGGCTCATGCCTATAATGCATCCAGCACTTTGGGAGGCTAAGGCAGGTGGATTGCTTGAGCCCAGCAGTTCGAGACCAGCTTGGGCAACATGGTGAAACCCTGTCTCTACAAAAAGTGCAAAAATTAGCTGGGCGTGGAGGCTGAGGTGGGAGGACCTTGAGCCCAGGAAGTTGAGGCTGCAGTGAGTCGTGATTGCGTCACTGCACTCCAGCCTGGGTGATAGAGCAAAACCTCTCTCCAAAAAAGAAAAAAAAAAGTGAAATAAAAACAGTTGAGTTCATTTTGCACCGTGTTGTAAAATAGTGAGTGAGGCTGGCCTCAGTGGCTCACGCCTGTAATCTCAGCACTTTGGGAGGCTGAGGGGATGGATCACCTGAGGTCAGGGGTTTTGGACACGGTGAAACCCCATCTCTACTAAAAATACAAAAAAATTAGCTGACTGTGGTGGCAGATGCCCGTAATCCCAGCTACTTGGGAGGCTGAGGCAGGAGAATCACTTGAACCTGGGAGGCGGAGGGAGCCTGGGCGACGGAGCCAGATTCCATCTCAAAAAAAAAAAAAAAAAAGAATGAAATACGTTATTTGCACACGAGGCACAGTATGAATCGCATAGATTTGGCAATTCTGCTCATGAGTAAAATGCTCTTATAGCTACACTTAAAGCCAGCATTGAACGACATAAAGATAAATGGTAAAGAATGAAACAGTAAAAGACGAGTCACTTAGCATTGTAATGCTTCCTCACGAAGAACAACATGAAATAGCAAACATTTTCAAAACCATGATGTCAAGAGTGGGTCAGCCCAAGGATGAAAGGAAAAAGTTTTGTTTTTCAGTACCTTCAAGGACATGTTTTACCTGCCTTTTTTTTTTTTTTTTTTGAGATTGAGCCTTGCTCTGTCCCGCAGGCTGGAGTGCAGTGGCACGATGTTGGCTCACTGTAACCTCTGCCTCAGCCTCCCCAGTAGCTGGGATTACAGGCTCGTGCCACCACGCCTGGCTAATTTTATTGATTTATTTATGAGACAGAGTCTTGCTCTGTCACCCAGGTTGGAGTGCAGTGGCATGATCTCGGCTCACTGCAACCTCTGCCTCTCAGATTCAAACTATTCTCCTGCCTCAGCATCCCAAGTAGCTGGGACTACAGGCATGCATCACCATGCCCAGCTAATTTTTGTATTTTTAGTAAAGACAGGGTTTCACCTTATTGGTCAGGCTGGTCTTGAACTCTTGACCTCGTGATCCACCCACCTCAACCTCCCAAAATGCTGGGATTATAGGCGTGAGCCACTGTGCCTGGCCTTTTTTGTATTTTTAATAGATTTGGGGCTACACCGTGTTAGCCAGGCTGGTCTCCAACTACTGACCTGGTGATCCGCCCGCCTCGACCTCCCGAAGTGTTGAGATTACAGGCATGAGCCACTATGCTCCGCTTTTCCTTCCTCTTGCGTTGATGTAGCCAGCCCTGGCCCTGGGCCTGCACCATTCAGGGTAGGAAGAGAGAAGCATGTTTTCAGTGGTTTTCTTTTTCTTCTTCTTCTTCTTTTTTTTTTTTCTTTTTGAGACAGAGTCTCGCTCTGTTGCCAGGCTGGAATGCAGTGGAGCAATCTCGGCTCACTGCAACCTCTGCCTCCCAGGTTCAAGCGATTCTCCTGCCTCAGCCTCCTGAGTAGCTGGGATTACAGGCATGCATCACCACACCCAGCTAATTGTTGAAATTTTAGTAGAGATGGGGGTTTCACCATGTTGGTCAGGCTGGTGTCGAACTCCTGAGCTCCTGATCCACCCACCTTGGCCTTCCAAAGTGCTGGGATTACAGGTATGAGTCTCCATGCCAGGCGGGGTGGTTTTCTTTATTCAGTTCTTGGCAAACTAGAATCAGGAGGGGCCTCCTGTCCCCAGACCCACCCTGTCCTGGGGCCTGTAGTGAAGAGGTGGCAAACTTTCTGCTATATTCGAGGGAGGCTGGGATCCCGGGCACCAGGGAATCCAGATGTGCGGGCGGCAGAGTCCAGGCTGGCTTAGGTGGAAGGGCTCTGTTCTCTTTACAGAGAAACCTCGTTCTCCTGGTCTTGTGGTGGGTCCACCTGACCCTCCCAGAGACAGGACAACCATCCCCATGCTGAGTATAGGAAACTGAGGTTTGAGGACCGGGTGCGGGCTGATGCCTGTAATCCCTGCACTTTGGGAGGCCATTGTGGGAGGATCGATTGAGCCTGGGATTTCGAGACCAGCCTGGACAACCTAGTGAGACCCCATCTCTATAAAAAAAAAAAATCTGGGTGCATGCTTGTAGTCTAGCCACTCAGGAGGCTGAAGTGGGAGGACCACTTGAGCCTAAGAGGTGGAGGCTGAGTGAGCTAAGATTGAGCCCCTTCACTCCAGCCTGGGTGACAGAGTAAGACACTGTCTCCAAATAAACAAATGAATGAATAAAGAAACTGAGGTTTGGGCAGGGAAGGTGATGGGCAGAAAATCCTGTGACTGCATCAGATATGCCGATGTACACACACAGGGTGACTCCGTCTAACCCAGAACCGTTTCCGGTGGTGGCCCAGTTAGGGAGCCCAGCCGGGTAACACCAAGCATGCGAGGGCCAGGGCCGCTGGGAACCTGAGCCTGTGGAATCCCGGGGCTTCTGAGAGGCCAGCCCGGGAAGGTGAGTGTGGCTGGTAAGCATTCCCAGGGGTTGGGCCTAATTTTTTGTTTGTTTGTTTTGTTTTGAGACAGAGTCTTGCCCTTGTCACCCAGGCTGGAGTGCAATGGTGCGATCTCGGCTCACCACAACCTCTGCCTCCAGGTTCAAGCCATTCTCCTGCCTCAGCCTCCAAATAGCTGGAACTGTAAGTGCTTGGCACCACGCCCGGCTAATTTTGTATTTTAGTAGAGACGGGTTTCACCATGTTGCCCAGGCTGGTCTCGAACTCCTGAACCTCGGGTGATCCGCCCGCCTCGGCCTCCCAAAGTGCTTGGATTATGGGCGTGAACCACTGAGCTTGGCTTAATTTTACTTTTTAAATAGAGACTTTTTAAATAGAACACCGACTCTTACTAAGGTGTTCCGGGGAGGAAGCTGAGCCAGCCGGCAGTAGAGACAGCTTCTGGACAGCAGTCTCCCTCTCAGCCTTCTGGGTCATTTCTCCTGCGTGGAAACCAGGAGCTGAGAGTCAGAGCCCAGCCTTGGGTGTCCCTCCCAAGCCCCCAGACACCTCGCCCTCCTCTCTTCAGTCACTTGCTTCAGTAAAGCCCTGGCAGCCTCAGACTCTGGATCAGGCCATCTGCTGGCTGCAGGGACTCAGAGAACCCTAGGACAGGGCCCCTGCTGGGGAGAACCTCATGCTCCAGTAGGGAAGGCAGATGGTTTCAAAGCACTGTGGGCTTGGGAGGCCCAGAAAGGCACTTGACCAGCCTGAGATCAGGGCCTCCTTCCTGGAGGCAGTGACCTGGGAGCTGAGCCCGCAGAGGTGAACAGAGCATTGCTGGGCAGACAAGAAGGCAGGGAAGACATCTACCCATGTGGCCACCGTCTAGGACCCTCAGGGTTCTCTGAGTGCTGGCTGGTGCTGATGTGTGTATCTGCCCAAAGCATCTGCAGGAGCAGCCCCAGGTGACCCATGGAAGATCACGCCTCCCTAGCGCTCTGGGTTCAGGCTGTCTGTACTTCTGTAACAAAATGCCTGAGGCTGGGCACAGTGGCTCATGCCTGTAATCTCAGTGGGAGGCCAAGGTGGGCAGATCCCTTGAGTCCAGGTGTTTGAGAGCAGCCTGGGCAACATGGCGAAAACTGTCTCTACCAAAATACAAAAATTAGCCCTGCGTGGTGGTGCATGCCTGTAGTCCTAGCTACTTGGGAGGCCGAGGTGGGAGGATCCCTTGAGACTGGGAGTGGGAGGTTGCATTGAGCTGAGATCACACCACTGCACTCCAGCCTGGGTGACAGAGTGAGAGCCCATCTCAAAAAAATAAAAATAAAAATTATATTTAAAAACACATAAAAATAAAAACACAAAATAAATAATATTTTCAAAGACAAAATATATAACTCGATCAAGACAGTAGAAGGTGAAGCAAAAAAAAAAAAAAAAACGAAATACCGCGGGGCACAGTGGCTCATGCCTGTAATCCCAGCACTTTGGGAGGCCAAGGCAGGTGGATCAGGAGGTCACCAGCCTGACTAACATGGTGAGACCCTGTCTTTACTAAAAATACAAAAAATTAGCTAGGTGTGGTGGTACGTGCCTGTAATCCCAGCTACTCAGGAGACTGAGGCAGGAGACTCACTTGAACCTGGGAGGCAGAGTTTGCAGTGAGCCGAGATTGTGCCACTGCACTCCAGCCTGGGTAACAGAGCGAGACTCCGTCTCAAAAATAACAACAACAACCCATCTACACATTCATTCCACCTGGGCACAATGGCTCACACCTGTAATCCTGGCACTTTGAGATGCCAAGGTGGGAGGATCACCTAAGCCCAGGAAGTTGAGGCTGCCGTGAGCCATGATCGCCACTGCGCTCTCACCTGGGCAGCAGAGTGAGACCCTGTCACAAAACGAAACAGACTACTTGTTTCATCCCAGGAGCCCTGAAAAGCCTTAACTGATTCTAGCATCAACTTTAAAGGCCAAGTCCAAAGTCTCATCTAAATATTATCCACCTCAGATACGGGTAAGATGCTCGGGTGTGTTTCATCCTGAGGCACACTGTTCTCCAGCTGAGTCTATGAAATCAAACAAGTGAAGTGTTTCCAAAAGACAACAGTGGGCCACGCACGGGACAGCTGTTTCCATTACAAAAGGGGAAAGTAGGAAAGAAGGAAAGGATTGAAAAAAAAAACCAGCACAACTAAAGAAGGAAAGGATAATAGATCCTAAGTAAATCCCAAACCCAACAGGACAAACGACGTTACATTTTCCTGCTCTGTCACCCCGGCTGGAGTGCAATGGTGCTGTCACAGCTCACTGCAGCCTCAAACTCCTGGGCTCAAGTAATCCTCCTGCCTTGAGTGACTGAAATCACAAGAAGATGCCACCATACCCAACTAAATTTTAAAAATTTTTTTGGTAGAGATGAGGTCACACTATATTGTCCAAGCTGGTTTCAAAATCCAGGGCTCAAGCAATCCTCCCTGCTCAGCCTGCAGTGCAGCTGGCACTATAGGCATGCACCACCACACCTGGATCTTTTTTTTTGTTTTTCTTTTGTTTTTGAGACAGAGTCTCTGTCACCCAGGCTGGAGTGCAGTGGTGTGATCTTGATTGGTGCCTCAGCCTCCCGAGTAGCTGGGATTACAGGCATGAGCCACTCCACCCTGCTAATTTTTGTATTTTTAGTAGAGACACAGTTTTGCCGTGTTGCCCAGACTGGTCTTGAACTAGTGGGCTCAAGTGATTCGCCCACCTTGGCCTCCCAAAGTGCTGAGATTATAGTCATGAGCCACTGTGCTCAGCCTCATACGAATCATCTTATCACCTTTGGTATTTTCTCTTAAACAGACTTTTACAACCTGGCCAGCCTGAGAATTTTTCAAATCTTTATTCTGCCTCCCTTTTGATTATAAATTGTGTCTTTAGTGAATTCCTCTCTTCTTGTATTTTACTATCAACAGTTAAGAGAAATCATGTAGTACCCAGAACACTTTGCTCAGAGATTTCATCCAACAAATATCCTAGTTTCTTAAATACTTTTTTTTTTTTTTGAGACGGAGTTTCACTCTTGTTACCTAGGCTGGAGTGCAATGGCGCGATCTCGGCTCACTGCATCCTCCGCCTCCTGGGTTCAGGCAATTCTCCTGCCTCAGCCACATGAGTAGCTGGGATTACAGGCACGCGCCACCATGCCCAGCTAATTTTTTGTATCTTTAGTAGAGACGGGGTTTCACCATTTTGACCAGGATGGTCTCGATCTCTTGACCTCGTGATCCACCCGTCTCGGCCTCCCAAAGTGCTGGGATTACAGGCTTGAGCCACTGCGCCCGGCCATTTCTTAAATTCTTAATCTTAAATTCTACTTTCCACAAAGTATTAGGACATGGACAAAATTTGACCAAGTTCTTTACCATTTTTGTAAAAAGGATAACCTTTTCTCTGGTTTCAAATAAAATATTTTTCATTTCTGTTTAACACCTCATCAGAATTGCCTTTACCATCCATATTTTCACCACTGTTCTGATTATGACCACATAAGTAATCTCTCAGAACATGAAGGCTGTCCCTGCAGCTTTCCTTTTCTTCTGAGCCTTCACCAGAATAACACTTTATAGTCTAGCCTCTACCTATTGGCCAGTTTCAAAGCTGCTTTCACATTGTTAGGTGTTGGTTATACAAACACCCCACTCCTGGTACCAGTTTCTGTCTCAGTCTGTTTGTGCTGCTATAACAAAATATCTGAAACTGGGTAATCTATATCAATAATAGAAATTTATTTCTAACAATCTGTAAGCTGGGAATGCAAAGATCAAAGAGCCAGCAAGTTCAGTGCCTGGGGAGGGCCCCAGTTTTGCTTCCAAGATAGCACCTTGAACACCATGTCCTCACATGGCAGGAGGGCTGGATGGGCAATAAGGGGCCTAAACTCATTCTTTCCAGCCCCTTTGTAAAGCACTAATTCATTCACAAGGATAGAGCCCTCACGGTTTACAAGGGTAAAGCCCTCAATCACTTACCCCGAAAGGCCCCACCTCCGAATACCACTACAGTGGAGATGTTAAACATGTATTTTGGAGGAGATACCATCATTCAAACCATAACAAGGCTATAGATAGGCCCACACAGTACCCCTCATTTAATCAATAAAAATTTTTAAATTTGGCTGGGAGTGATGGCTCACACCTGTAATCCCAGCACTTTGGGAGGCCGAGGCAGGTGTATTACTTGAGGTCAGGAGTTTGAGACCATCCTGGCCAACATGGCAAAACCCCACCTCTACTAAAAATACAAAAAATTAGCCAGGCGTGGTGGCATGCACCTGTAATCCTGTAATCCCAGCACTTTGGGGGCTGAGGCGGGCAGATCACCTGAGGTTGGGAGTTTGAGGCCAGCCTGACCAACATGAGAAATCCCATCTCTACTGAAAATACAAAAATCTTAGCTGGGCGTGGTGACGCATGCCTGTAGTCCCAGCTACTTGGGAGGCAGAGGCAGGAGAGTTGCTTGAAGCCGGGAGGCAGAGGTTGCGGTGAGCTGAGATCTTGCCACTGCACTCCAGCCTGGGGAACAAGAGCAAAACTCCATCTCAAAAAAAAAAAGATGCAGGAACCTGAGGCTGGGGCCAGGTGGTGCTCCTGACCTCAGGTGATCTGCCTGCCTCGGCTTCCCAAAGTGCTGGGATTGCAGGCATGAGCCACCGCGCCCAGCCGAAATTAACACTTTCATCTCTGATGCCCCCTCTGGTCCCAGGACTGTGCGGGCACTCTCAAGGTCCCTCCCCCAAAAGCTTCCTTTTTCCTTGTCTCAGGAGTCCCCTTCTACTCTATAGTTATGCCACTGCAGAGGCCTCCTTTGTCACACGTGCCTCCCAGGGGAGGTGTAGCAGCTCAGGGACAGGGGGGCTGTGGGCACCACTTCCAGATCATAGAGACAAGAGCATTGTGTCTCTTTAAAAATTTTTTTGACCAGGCATGGTGGGTTATGCCTGCAATCCCAGCATTTTGGGAGGCCAAGGCAGGAGGATTGCTTGAGACCGGGTGTTCAAGACTAGCCTGGGCAACATGGTGAGACCCCCATCTCTGCAAAAAATACAAAAATTAGCTGTGCATGATGGTATGCATGTGGCCCCAGCTGCCCGGCAGAGTGGGGTGGGAGGATGGCTTCAGCCTGGGAGGTTGAGGCTGCAGTGAGCTGTGACTGTGCCACTACATTCCAGCTTAGGTATCCAAGCTGAGACCCTGTCTCAAAAAAATGTATTGTTTGGACTGGAAGCAGTGGCTCACACCTGTAATCCCAACACTGTGGGAGGCTGAAGCAAGAGAATCACTTGCGTCCAGGACTTTAAGACCAGCCTGGGTGACATAAGCTGGAGTGCAGTGGTGTGATCTTGGCTCACGGCAACCTCTGCTGCCCAGATTCCAGCAATTCACCTGCCTCAGCCTCCCAAGTAGCTGGGATGACAGGCACATGCCACCTCGCCTGACTAATTTTTTAATTTTTTTTTTTAGTGGAGACAGGGTTTCACCATCTCACCCAGGCTGGTCTTGAACTCCTGACCTTGTGATCCACCCACCTTGGCCTGCCAAAATGCTGGGATTACAGGCGTGAGCCACCTCGTCCGGCCCAGGCTCTGTCTCTAAAATTTTTTTTTAAATTAGCCAGGTATGGGGATGCATGCCTGTAGTTCCAGCTACTCAGGATGCTGAGGCGGGAGGATCACTTGAGCCCAGGAGTTTGAGGCTGCAGTGAGCTATGATTTTGCCACTGCACTCCAACTGGGGTGACTGAGCAGACGCTGTCTCTAAAAACCATTTTAAGCCACAAAAGCACCAGTTAAGGGTCTGTCCACCCCTGTGAGGAGCTGAGGTGGTCCCTGTAGGCCTGACCAGCTTCCTAGGTCCCGGAGGATTCCCAGGTTGTGCTAAGTCTCCAGGGCCAGGGTCACCTGGGTGGGCAGGGGGTGGGCTGTTTCTGGGCTGGGGATCAGAAGCAGGCCATCTGCGAGCTTTCCCAGGGCTCTGAGGAGTCACGGCCACGCCGCCTCCATGGGAGCCTGCATTCTCTGCTCATTTATTTATTTTCAGAGCAGGAAAGTGGATTTGAAACGCTCCCTCTGAATGTTTACCCCTGGGGGAATGTTGGGTTTATGAATAATGCATCGCGCCTGGGACTGGGGGCCCCCGATGGGCTCCGTCCTGTCCCAGGAAGGCTGTGAAGTTGACACAGATGGGCCCTGGACAGACTCCTGCCCTGCCACTGGCTGCTCTGAGTCTTGGCGAGTCTCTAAGACTCGGTGTCTCCAGCTATAAAACAGGGGCATAGCCAGGCGTGGTGGATCACACCTGTAATCCCAGCATTTTGGGAGGCTGAGGTGGGTGGATCACCTGAGGTCAGGAGTTCGAGACCAGCCTGGCCCAACATGATGAAAGCCCCATCTCTACTAAAAATACAAAAATTAGCTGGGTGTGGTGTGTGCCTATAGTCCCAGCTACTCGGGAGGCTGAGGCAGGAGAATGGCTTGAAACTGGGAGGCGGAGGTTGCAGTGAGCCGAGATCACGCCACTGTACTCCAGCCTGAGCAACAGAGCGAGACTTCGTCTCAAAAACAAAGAAAAACAGGGGTATAGCTGGGCATGGTGGCTCACACCTGTAATCCCAACACTTTGGGAGGCCAAGGCAAATGGATCATTTGAGGTCAGGAGTTCGAGACCAGCCTTACCAACATAGTGAGGCTGGTCTCTACTAAAAACACAAAAATTAGCCAGCATGGTGGAAAACACCTGTAATCCCAGCAACTCAGGAGGCTGAGGCAGGAGAATCAATTGAGCCCAGGAGGCAGAGTTTGCAGTGAGCCAAGGTGGTGCCATTGCACTCCAGCCTGGGCGATGGAGTGAGACTCTGTCTCAAACAAACAAACAAACATGGGTATCTGGCCAAGCACAGTGGTTCACACTTGTAATCCCGGCATTATGGGAGGCCCAGGCAGGAGGATTGCTTGAGGCCAGGAAGTCAAGACCAGCCTGGGCTGGCCAGGCGCTGTGGCTCACACCTGTAATCCCAGCACTTTGGGAGGCCCAGGCAGGAGGATTGCTTGAGGCCAGGAGGTCGAGACCAACTCAGGCAACATAGCTACAAAAAATAGAAAAATTAGCTGGGCGTGATGGCATGCATGTGGCGTGACTGGCATGAATAGATACTGACCATGACTCCAGCTGCTCAGGAGAGTAGGGTGGGAGGATGGCTTAAGCCTGGGAGGTTGAGGCTGCTGTGAGCTGTGATTGGGAGAATTGCTTGAGCCCAGGAGTTTGAGACTAGCCTGGGCAATAAAGCAAAACTCCATCTCTTAAAAAAAATTATTGGCACTATCTTGGCTCATTACAACCTTCGCTTCCCAAGTTAAAGTGATTCTCCCACCTCAGCTTCCCAAGTAGCTGGGACTACAGGCGTGTGCCACCACGCCCATCTAATTTTTGTATTTTTAGTAGAGACGGGGGCTCACCATATTGGCCAGGCTGGTCTTGAACTCCTGACCTCAGGTGATCTGCCTGCCTCGGCCTCCCAAAATGCTGGGATTACAGGCATGAGCCACTGTAAAAAATTAAAAAAAATTAAAAATTAAAAAAAATTAAAAAAAAATTAATTAAAAAAATTTAAAAAAAATTAAAAAAAATTTAAAAAAAAATTAAAAAATTTTTAATTTTTTAAAATTAAAAATTAAAAAAAAATTAAAAAAAAAAAAGAATTCTTTGGAGCATGGTGGAGAGTCAGGCTGGGAGCAGGGGAGGAGCCACAGGGCCGCAGGACCCCAGGTCAACGGCATGCCTGTCCCCACCCGCTCCTTCAAGCTCTGGGAGGCAGTGACCTCACGCTACTTGCTATCACAATATTTACCAACAGCGCTGCAATTGAGCCAGGCAGCTTGGCAATTATAATCATGTTATCATTATTGCTGATAATTCTGATCGTAAGCACAAATTATAAACAGGATCAAGGCGCAGCGGGTAGGAGCAGGCAGCGGGGACACCTCTGTGAGGGTGTGGGCATGAGACAGGCCTCCCTTCCTATCGGCTCCTCCGGGCCCCTCCTGCTTCTGGCTAAGTGTTTCCTCCTGAGGTCTGGCCCAGGGATAGTGACCATGACTCCAGGTGGCCTTTTCCCGCCAGAGTCCCGCAGCTGTCTTGACCACCTCTCACAGAGCCCCCCCATGCCACACACAAACTATTAAGGTGCAATTATTACGGAGACAGTCGTTCCAAATTGATCTTTCAGTTACTCCACAGCTGCAACCATGGAGACGGCCCCAGCTCAATTACATGCCTCTCTCTGTTCTTTAGAGATTGCAGCAGAGGAGACTCTCGGAGGAGAATGAGGCCAGAGGAGAATGAGGCAGTGGTACCGGGCGCAGGGACGCCGGGAGGCCAGGGGATGGAGGCAAAGACGCACGGTGGGGAACAGCAGCGAGCAGGGCACATGGAGACCCCCAGAGAGAGAGAGAGAGAGAGACAGAGACGGTGGGACGAACCAAAGAGAGAGACGCTCAGATACCCCAGGAGAGACACAGACCCAGAGACAGAGAGACAACAGACCCAGGTTAGCTTAGAGATGGAGGTGGGGGATGACAGACAGCCGATGTGGTCAGCCAGACAAAGGCAGAGAGAGTCAGAGCGAGAGGGCTGGACAGCAAGAATCAGAGACCCAGGCAGAAACAGGGGACTGGAAACAGACCCGCTGCATCGTCTACATCTTTTGAATTCTTTGAAGACAGGGTCCAGCTTTACCATGCAGGCTGGAGCGTACTGCTGTGATCTTGGCTCAGTGCAGTCTCCACCTCCCGGGCTCAGGCCATCCTCCCTCAGCCTCCCAAGTAGCTGGGACTACAGGCGTGAGCCACCATGCCCAGCTAATTCTTGTATTTTTAGTAGAGATGGGGTTTCACCATGTTGCCCAGGCTGGTCTCAAACTCCTGGGCTCAAGAGATCCTCCTGCCTCGGCCTCCCGAAATACTAGGATAACAGGTGTGAGCCACTGCGCCTGGCCACCCGACTACGTCTTACATTAAGAAAGAACTGCATAGGCCGGGCGCGGTGGCTCAAGCCTGTAATCCCAGCACTTTGGGAGGCCGAGGCGGGTGGATCACGAGGTCAAGAGATCGAGACCATCCTGGTCAACGTGGTGAAACCCCGTCTCTACTAAAAATACAAAAGATTAGCTGGGCATGGTGGTGCGTGCCTGTAATCCCAGCTACTCAGGAGGCTGAGGCAGGAGATTCCCTGAACCCAGGAGGTAGAGGTTGCGGTGAGCCGAGATCGTGCCATTGCACTCCAGCCTGGGTAACAAGAGCAAAACTCTGTCTCAAAAAAAAAAAAAAAAAAGAAAAGAAAGAACTGCATAAAAGACAGCTACAAACAGGTGGAGAGAAATAGAGAAAAATAGACCGAGTCACCCAACAGCGGACCGACGAGGACTGTTCATTCATTCACACATGCGTTCATTCATGTGGCAAATGTTTGCAGAGTCTACCATGGTCGGTGCCGGGAACTGGGGACACCAAGGTGCTCACGGACCCCTCAGATCTGCGCTCACACAGAGCTTAGAGTTTAACAGATGAATTAGACGGGGATCAAATAGGCACTCAAGCAACAAAAAGTTTTCTTTTCTTTTTTTTTCTTTTTTTTGAGATGGAGTCTCACTCTGTTGCCCAGCCTGGAGTGCAGCGGTGCCATCTTGGCTCACTGTGACCTCCACCGCTCAGGTTCAAGTGATTCTCCTGTCTCAGCCTCCCAAGTAGCTGTGACGACAAGCGTGCCACCACCACGCTCAGCTAATTTTTGTATTTTCAGTAGAGACAGGGTTTCTCCATATTGGCCAGGCTGGTCTCTAAGTCCTGACCTTGCGATCCACCTGCCTTGGCCTCCCAAAGTGCTGGGTATAGGCATGAGCCAATGTGCCCAGCCCATGCAACATGAAATTTTCACTGGGATTGTGCACAGTGGCTCACACCTGTAATCTGGGCACTTTGGGAGCCCAAGACAGGAGAATTGCTTGAGGCCAGGAGTTTGGGACCAGTCTGTACAACATGGTGAGACCTCATCTCTACAAAACATAAAATAATTAGCTGGGCATGGTGGTGTGTACTTATAGTCCCAGCTATTAGAGAGTCTGAGGCAGTACGGTCACTTGAGCCCAGGAGGTCAAGGCTGCAGTGAGCCATGACTGCGCCACTGCATTGCAGCCAGAGCAAGAGGAGTTACGGCTTGGTGGAGCGGCCTGGGGAGGTGGTCAGGAAGGCTGAGATCTGGATGAGGAGCATCTGGGTGGAGGCAGAGTGAACCAAAAACATCGTGTGAGGGCCACTCTCACTCACTAATGGAAAGCAAAGGTTTGGATCCAAAGTTCTGGGATTACAGGCATGAGCCACCTCGCCTGGCCCTCAGAAAGAAATATTCTAGCAGGCTGGGTGAGGTGGCTCACACCTATAATCCCAGCACTTTGGGAGGCTGAGGCAGGAGGATCACTTGAGGTCAGGAGTTCGAGACCATCCTGGCCAACACGGTGAAACCCTATCTCTACTAAAAATACAAAAAATGAGTTGGGTGTGGTGGTACAAACTGTAATCCCAGCTACTTGGGAGGCTGAGGTAGGAGAATTGCATGGACCTGGGAGGTGGCGGCTGCAATGAGCCGAGATTGTGCGCCACTGCATTCCAGCCTGCGTGACAGAGCGAAACTCTGGCTCAAAAAGAAAAAGAAAAAGAAATTTCGTGTAGAGATGTGGTCTCATTACATTGCTCAGGCTGGTCTCAGATGCCCGGCTTCAAGCAATCCTCCCACCTGTCAGTCTTCCAAAGTGCTGGGATTACAGGTGTGAGCCACCGTGCCCAGCCTGCTCATGAGGAAAATGTGAGGAGCAGTGACCTTGCTCCCCGCTTGTCCCAGCTCATCCCAGCTCAGGCACCTCTCCGAGCCTCTGCCTTCCTCAGCATGGACATGATACTATCAGGCACTCATTGGAGATTCATTGAGATAATACATGTCAAGATTTTTTGTTTTGTTTTTGAGATGGAGTTTCACTCTTGCCACCCAGGCTGGAGTGCAGTGGTACGATATTGGCTTACTGCAACTTATACCTCCTGGATTCAAGCGATTCTCCTGTCTCGGCCTCCCTAGTAGCTGGAACTACATACATGCCACCATGCCCAGCTAATTTTTTTTTTTTTTTTGTATTTTAGTAGAGATGGGGTTTCACCATATTAGCCAGGCTGGTCTCGAACCCCTGACCTCAGGTGATCCACCCACCTTGGCCTCTCAAAGTGCTGGGATTACAGGCATGAGCCACCACACCCAGCCTCATGTAAAGTCTCTAGCAGCAATGAATGGGTCAGCATTACTGTCTGTTGTTATTATCAGCATTTTCTTTTCTTTCATAGTCTTTTCTTTTCTTTTTGAGATAGGTTTTTACTCTGTTGCCCAGGCTGGAGTGCAGTGGTGCTATCACAGCTCACTGCAGCCTCAAACCCTGGGCTCGAGCGATCCTTTTGCCTCAGCCTCTGGGGTAGCTGGGACTACAGGCATGCACCACCATTTTTTTCTTTGTAGAGATGAGGTCTTACTATGCTGCCCAGGTTGGTCATGAATTCCTGACTTCAGGTGATCCTCTCACCTTGGCCTCCCAAACTGCCGAGATTACGGGCATGAGGGGTGACTCCCAGCACCATGTCTTATTTTTGAAGAATAAATAGGCTGGGCACGGTGGCTCATGCTTGTAACCCCTGTACTTTGGGAGGCCGAGGTGGGCCTGTCACCTGAGGTCAGGAGTTCAGGACCAGCCTGGTCAACATGGTGAAACTCCATCTCTACTAAAAATACAAAAATTAGCTGGGCGTGGTGGTGGGTGCCTGTAATCCCAGCCACTCGAGAGGCTGAGAAAGGAGAATCACTTGAACCCAAGAGGCGGAGGTTGCAGTGAGCTGAGATTGTGCCACTGCACTCCAGCCTAAGCAACAAAGAGTAAAACTCCATCTCAAAAAAAAAAAAAAAAAAAGAATAAATAGCAATGTATCAGATAAACTCATTGTCCTGAAAAGACAGGGAAAGCCAGAGAGAGAGGAAAAAGGGACAGCAGGTGTCCGGCCAGGAGCCTCGAGGTCCACACGCTGCCTCCACACGCTCTGGACCACTGTGGATTTGTCCTGCGTTTGGGGTCCTGCAGTTTGCTCCCCGTGAGGGTGTTGGGTTCCCCCTCCTCACCTTTCGTCCTTTGTGGTCACATCTGGGGCAGCAAAGCCCCAGGTTCCCTCTGAAGTTGCCCCCAGGTCCAGAGCATAGTCACCTTGTTGGGGATGACAGGGTGGTCCCTCTACCTGTCCCTGGTCCTCTTGGCATCTTACCTTCGAGGAACCAAGTGAGAGGTGGAGAAGTGGTCCAGGATTGGGGGAAATAAAGTGATGCTTATAGGAGGTCAGGGACCTGGGCGTGAGCCAGAATGCCAGGGAGCAGAAAGCTTGGTTCATATGGTCATTGCTTCCTGGTGGCCGGTTCTGCACTGGGCCAGGAGGAAGAGGCCAGCTCGTGCCTTAGGAGTTCCTTGGCTGATAGAGAGATGACGCCCAGGTACACACTCGCTTCTGCAAATGACCTGCATCCTGTGTTCCCATCTGTGAAATGGGACAGTCCCACCCACCGGCCAGAGGGTGGTAAGTTTCAGCGAGCAAGGGCATGGATGGCAGCAGCTCTGCCAGGCTGTGATGGCATGGATGGCAGAAGCTCTGTTCCTGCGACTGCGAGGCAAGTGATGAGGAAGGCGTGAGAGGGGACTCAGTTTCCATATCTGCATTGTGGGGGGACCTGGCCAGGTCTGGAAGGGGGTGATGAGGCAGTGTCCACAGGAGAAGAGCTGGGGCTTGTGCGGGGCAGACGTGACTGGAATCTGGCGATGTGGGTTCTTTGGGGTAAGGAGGGTTGATGAAAGGAAAATCTCCTATGGATGGGGAGGTGCCACTGGCGAGAATTCCTTTTTTTTTTTTTTTAACAAGAGCTCCCACTGTCGCCCAGGCTAGAGCACAGTAGTGCAGTCACAATCCACGGTCCCTGCAGCCTTGAATTCCCCAAGCTCAAGCGATCCTGTCACTTCAGCCTCCTAAAGTGCTGGGATGACTGGTGTGAGCCACTGCGCCTATCCAGAACCACCTCACCTCACCTTTCCTTTCCTCTCCTCTCCTTTCCTTTCCTTCCTTTTCTTTCATTCCTTTTCTCCCTCCTTCCTTCCTTCGACAAGGTCTCACTGTGTTGCCTAGGCTGCTCTCAAACTCCTATGCTCAAACAGTCCTCCCACCCCGGCCTCTTAAAGTGCTGGGATTGCAGGTATGAGCCACTGCACCGGCCAGAATCTCACCTCTCCTCTCTTTTCTCCTCTCCTCTCCTTTTTCCCTCCCCTCTCCTCCCTCCCTCCCTCCATCTCTTTCTTTCTTTCTTTTTCTTTCCTTCCTTCCTTTTCTTTCTCTCTTTCTTTCCTTCCTTCTTTCTTTCTTCCTTCCTTTCCTTTCTCTACTTCCTAAGAGTCAAACAGCCAGCCCGACCCCCAGTGTTCCTCTACCCCTCCCTTCCTCTTCCTTCCTTCCTTCCTTCTTTCCCTTCTTCCCTCCTTTCTCTCTCTCTCTTTTTCTGTCTCTCTTAGAGACAGAGTCTCACTATGTTGCCTAAGCTGGTCTCAAACTCCTGGGCTCAAGTGATCCTCCTGCCTCAGCCTCCTCAAGTGCGTGAGCCACTGTGCCCGGCAGTGTTTGCTCCAGTGGGGAACAGTGACAGAACGTTTTTCAACTAAACTCCTCTCTCTGTGAAGGGAGCCCCCGTTGTCCTTCTCAGGAAAAGGAACTGAACTCGACAACAGTGTGAATGATCTTGACCTTGTCCTTAGAAAGAGCAATTCAAGCGAAAACCCTGATTGGACTAGAGAAAACCAACAAATTAAACAATCGAGAACGATCCTTGATCACTTACGATGCACCACACGCCGCACAAGACGTTTTTCCTCCATCGTGTGCCATTTGACCCGCATAGCAATCTTACAATGCCAGCTTCATTTTACAGATGCGGAAGCTGAAGCCCTGAGAGGCTGGCTGACTTGGCCTAGGATGCACAGCGCATGTGGAGCCAGATGTCATTCCCAGAGGTGGCCAAGCGGGGCCTAGACGTGCCAGTGCTGTACCACACTGCCCCCGGTCTCTTCCTGGGTGAGGCTGGGAGTCAGGCTGACTGGCTCTTGGGGAGCACAGAGGTCACTCAGAGCACTCCTTTTGCTCACCCCTGTTCCGGATTCTACCTGCAGAGGGCAGTATTGAGCACACATCGATGCTTCCCTGCCAACCCTCCGTTCCTCCAAGCCCTGGAGTGGATTACAGGCGCCCACTATCAGGCCCAGCTAATTTTTGTATTTTTAGTAGAGATCGGTTTCGCCACGTTCGCCAGGCTGGTCTCGAACTCCTGACCTCAAGTGATCCACCCACCTTGGCCTCCTAAAGTGTTGGAATTACAGGCGTGAGCCACCGCACCTGGCCAGGGCTGCATGTCTTTGAACACGTGACTTTACCCCTGTAACATGAGGCCGATAGTACCCACCTTGGAGGCTTAGAGAACTTAAATGTAACAAACCTAGCACCTAGAAGATGCTTGACAAGCAAGGACCAATCACCAGGGTTATTTACCATGGGGGCCACACCGTGGTCCAATGAGAAGCTGCAGGAGGAGGGAAGTGGAGACTCACAGAAGGGAACTGACTTGCCCAAGGTCACACAGGTGATTAGAGAAAGAGGCAGGGGACGAGCGCTGTGGCTCACGCCTGTAATCCCAGCACTTTGGGAGGCCAAAGCGGGCAGATCATAAGGTCAGGAGTTCGAGAACAGCCTGGCCAACATGGTGAAACCCCATCTCTACCAGAAATACAAAAATTAGCTGGGCATGGTGGTGCGTGCCTGTAATCCCAGCCACTTGGGAGGCTGAGGCAGAATTGCTTGAACCAGGACCCTAAGAGGTAGAAGCTGCAGTGAACCAAGATCGTGCCGCTGCACTCCAGCCTGGGCTACAGAGAGAGACTCCATCTCAAAAAAAAAAAAAAAAAAAAATCATCCAGGTGTGGTGGCAGGAGCCTGTAATCCCAGCTACTCGGGAGGCTGAGGCAGGAGAATCACTTGAACCTGGGAGGTGGAGGTTGCAGTGAGCTGAGATCACGCCATTGTACTCCAGCCTGGGCGACACTTCGTCTCAAAATACAAAAACAAAAAGAGAAAGAGGCAGGGTGGGAGAGGACCTGGGTCCCAGGGGGCCACACAGGAGGGTGCCTCGAGATGTCCCCTTACCACAGGAGGGCAGCATGGGATGAAGGGGGCATCAGTGACCCCATTCCCAACCCTGACACTGCCCAATACCCTCTGTGGGCATGAGGGCCCTTCTGTGCCCGGCCTTGTGCTGGGCACTGCAGACGTGGCCTGCCCAGGAGGAGCTCTCAGTCTGATGAGTGTGTAGGTTTCCCGGAGGAGACTGGTCAGCCAAAGTTAACCCTCACCAAGTGGCCGGGGGGCCCAGTGTAATCGCCTTCTTCCTGCCACAGCCCAGGAATTCACTGAGACCACGGTGTTGCAGTAGAGAAATAGTTTTATTTTACATTTTTTAATTAAAAAATTTTTTTTTCGAGACAGAGTTTCGCTGTTGTTACCCAGACTGGAGTGCAATGGCGCGATCTCGGCTCACCGCAACCTCCGCCTCCTGGGTTCAAGCAATTCTCCTGCCTCAGCCTCCCAAGTAGCTGGGACTACCGGCACGCACCACCATGCCCAGCTAATTTTTGTATTTTTAGTAGAGATGGGTTTCACCTTGTTGACCAGGATGGTCTCGATCTCTTGACCTTGTGATCCACCCGCCTCGGCCTCCCAAAGTGCTGGGATTATAGGCGTGAGCCACTGTGCCAGGCCTAATTTTTAAAATTTTTGAAACAGAGTCTTACTCTGTCACCTAGGCTGGAGTGCAGTGATGTGATCTCAGCTCACTGCAACCTCTACCCAGGTTCAAGAGATTCTCATGCCTCAGCCTTCTGAGTAATTGGAATTACAGGTGCCTGCCACCACTCCTGGCTAATTTTTGTATTTTTAGTAGAGACAGGGTTTCACTGTGTTGGCCAGACTGGTCTTAAATGCCTGGCCTCAAGTGATCCACCCACCTCTACCTTCCAAAGTGTTGGGATTACAGGCATGAGTCACCACACCTGTCCTAGTTTTTGAGACAAGTCTCACTCTGTCACCCAGGCTGGAGTGCAGTGGCTCAATCTCAGCTCACTGCAACCTCTACCTCCTCCTGGGTTCCAGCAATTCTCATGTGTCAGCCTCCTGGGTAGCTGAGATTACAGACATGCACCACCACGCCCGGCTAATTTCTGTATTTTTAGTGACGGGGTTTCGCTGTGTTAGTCAGGCTGTTCTTGAACTCCTGACCTCAAGCAATCCACCCACCTTGGCCTCCCAAAGTGCTGGGATTACAGGCATGAGCCACTGAGCCCAGCCAAGAGAATTTTATTAATGCTGAGCTGGCCAAGCAGTAGGACTGGAATTATTACTCAAATGAATCTCCCCAAGAATGCAGAGGCTAGGGTTTTTATGGATAATTTGGTGGGCAAGGGCCCAGGGAATGGGTACTGCTGATTGGTTGAGGAGGAAATCACAGGGTGTGGCAAACGGTCCTTATGCTCTGAGTCTGTCTCTGAGTGGGGGCCACGGGATGGGCCGAGTCATGAGTCACACAGGTCCAGGTGAGTCAGTCAGTTGCCAGAATTTGAAAGTCTGAAAAACATCTGAGAAGACCAATCTCAGTTTCCACAATAGAGATGCTATCTACAGGAGGAAGAGGGGAACTCACAAACCTCGTGAACTCTGGCCACATGACTCCTGCGCAGTCAGAGACTATAAAAACATGCCTGGGTTTTAGCAGAATCCAGGCCCCTCCCATAATCCTAATCTCATGGCCTTTCTTTTTTTTTTTTTTTTTTTTTTGAGACAGAGTTTCGCTCTGTCGCCCAGGCTGGAGTACAATGGTGCCATCTCGGCTCACTGCAACCTCCACTTCCCGGGTTCAAGCGATTCTCCTGCCTCAGCCTCACGAGTAGCTGGGATTACAGGTGTGCACCACCATGCTTGGCTAATTTTGTATTTTTAGTAGAGATGGGGTTTTTCCATGTTGGTCAGGTGGGTCTTGAACTCTTGACCTCAGGTGATCCACTTGCCTTGGCCTCCCAAAGGGCTGGGATTACAGGCGTGAGCCACCTCGCCCGGCTCTTAGGGCCTTTCATTAGTTTTACAAAGATGGCTTTGGTCTCTGGGTAAAGAGCAGGTTAGGTCTAAGGAGTAACTATTATTATCCTTACTTCAAAGTTGAACTATAAACTAAATTTCTCCCCTCCTTAGCTTGGCCTATGCCCCGGAATGAGTGAGGACAGCCAGCCCGTGAGGCTGGAAGCAAGATGGAGTCAGCCACGCTAGACTTCGCTCACTGCCTTAATCTCAGCAACCACAGTTTTGCAAGGAGGCTGTGGGGAGAGCTTGTAGGTTCTGCCGGGACCTGGGAGATTCTCAATCTATGTTTGGCTGTTCTTCTAAGACAGAAGCTCCCTGGGGTTGGGGCCTGCCTGGGGTGAGTCTCTCCCTCCCTGCCATGCCCAGCCTAGCCAAGGCCTAGTTCAGGGCTCAGGGCACCACGTGGGGGAAGGAGTGAGGTCCTTGTGCTGAATTAGGATTTATGGCTTTGGGACCGGATGGGAGGTGTGCGCTCCGATTCAGTAGGAGCGCTGCTGTGGTGTGTGTGTGGTTCGTGTGTGTGGTTTGGGGTGTGGGGAGACAGGGGTAAAAGCCTATCAGAGGGAGGTCCCATCACACAAGATGGGACCAAGAGTCCAGCTGGCTCTGCTGCGACTTTCGGCATGTCACAGCCTTCCTGCACATCTCAGGGGCGGGAGGAGGACAAAGGCTGTAAGAGGTACCTGGCCCAAGCGTTAGGACTAGAACCCGGGCCAGGCAGGAGTGACCAGCCGGGACGCTCAGGGCCTTCGCGCGTTCCAGCTGGGTGACCTTGACCCTCCAACTCCAGCCCCCTGGGCCCCGCAGCTCTCCCAGTGGTTGGGGGGGCGGGGGGGCTGGCGGGGGCGAGCCCAGGCTTTCTAATCCGGCGCTGGGTGGGGGGAACCGAGGGCGCCCCCGCCCCTCCCCGCAGGTCCGGGGCCCAGGGGTGCGGCGCGCTCTTCCCCACCGCGGCGCCAGGTCCCCGGGGAGCCGGGGCGCGGGGTGGCGAGCGGGGGGGGCGCAGGGGCGCGGGGCGCGGGGCGGGCTAATCCCGTATGTAAATGGCAGCCAATGGAGGGTGGTGTTGCGCGGGGCTGGGATTAGGGCCGGGGCGAATGGCTGGCAATCTTACTGGGATTACAGAACAAAGAGCCTCCCCGCGCTCCCGCTCTCCGCTCCGCTCCCCGCGCCGCCCCGCCCTCCGCCGCAGCCCGCGCCGGGGGTGGGGGCCGCCGAGCGCCAGCCCCCCGGCCGGCCGATCCCCCCCGCGCCCCCTCCCCGCGCCTCCCTCCCCGCCCTCGCCGCGCCGCCGTCCTCGCCTCCCTCTGCCTCTCCTTCCCCCATTCTCCCGGATTAATTAAGGAGGCAGCGGCAGGAGGCTGAGTCCTGGCCGCGGGCCGGGGCCGGGGCGCCGCTGGCAGGAGCGCTTGGGGATCCTCCAAGGTAGGAGAAACTTTTGCGGGGGGCGGGCGCCGAGGCCCTTCTCCCCTTCCCCCCACCCCCGCCCCCGATCCCCTCCGCCTCCTCCGGGGGGCCCCCGCCCCTCCCCCTCTCAAGGTGTTACAGGAGCTGGGGCCGGCTTTTGGGTGCCCGGGGAGGCACGTGACTGGGATTATAATTCGGGCCGGGGGAGGGGAGGGACGGCCACCCCCCCACCTGCCCGGGAGGGGCCGGGAGCTGGGAGCTGTCACCCCTTCCCTCCTTGCCACCGGCCCTTCTGGAGGTGGGGGGCGTCCCGGGCCGGCGCTCGCAGGCTGCTGCAGTTGGCGAATGAGGTCAGTCGCGCTGCCCGCGGTGGCGGGCGCCGGGGTGGGAGCGGAGGGGGCTGGGAAGGCCGCGATCCCCGCCTTCCCCCACTCCGCCTTTCCCCGGGCTGAGCTGGCCCCTGGCCCGCGACCCCTACTCCCAGGCGGGGATCCAGCCCAGCCAGGGTTGCCCCAGCAGGGTGGTTCCTGTTGGAGACACCCCCCCCAGGGGAGGGGACGGGTCTGTGTGTTGGTGGCCGCTGAACCCCGGGTGGAGGGGACTCAGAGGGTGGCAGTGCGGGGGAGCACAAAGGGTTCAGAGGAGTAAGTTGGGGGGTCCCCGGTCTGTGGGTGGTCTGAGTTCCTGCAGATGGGTGGAGAGGACCGAAGAGGGGCCGCAGGGTGCTGAACACCCACCCAACCCATCCCAAGTCCCTGGGCATGCCGGGCTTGACACCTCTCCTGGGCTCCCCACCCCTGGCCAGCAGCCAGGGAGCGGGACCCTGCCCGGCCTGGCGTGGGCCCAGGGAAGGGGGACGCTGTACAGCTGAGAGTTCCACCCTCGTGGCCGTGCTGGAGGGGGCTGGAGCTCTGGCATCTGGCCTGCTGACCCTGCCTCCCCGGACCAAGGTCCGGCGATGGGAGTCTCCTGTGTCCCCATCCCAGCTGAAGTGAGGGGTGCTGGGACATAGGGGTCTCTCTGCAGGGCCCATATGGGGGGAGCCCTGGGACTTGGATGGAGACCGTGTTGAGGGTACCCCGGCATGGCCCTGGGCCTGGTGGGTGGAAGTGGAGGGCAGGCCCCCACAGTTTTTGGAGGAGTGGGCATTTGCCAGGGGTTCTCTTAGAGGAGGGGAGGGGTGTCCGGAAGCTACCCTGGCCCGCTGCTGCCATGGTCTGCCTGTGTGTCTGGGTCCCCTGTGGCCGGGACTGTTCGCTCCTTGGCACTGGCCCCGGGCCTTGGGGCTTGGAAGGTGCCCCAAGCAGCTCATTTATTTCAGCAGTGTCATTCCAGAGGGGAAGGGCAGCAGCATCGATTATTTATTCGAAGCAGGAGGAGGTGGCTGGAGGTTGGTGGCTGCTGGCAGGGAGGGGCTGGGTATAAGGTAGTTAGGTGGCCGTCATGAACCGCCCTATTTGGGGCCCAGGAGGGTGTGAGATAGACTCTGACCTCTTCTGAACAGGCACCTGCGGACCGAGGGACAGGCTTGGCCCCAAGGTGACAGGGCATCGGAACCCCCATCCTGCCTCTGGGGTGTGGGAGGCTCAAGTCCACACCTTGTTCTTCCATAGCCTGCTCTGAGGGTGACCTAGAAATTGGCAGTTCTGACTCAGAGGGTCCCACAGGACCCCACGGAGGAAAACGAGGAAGGAAGGGCTGAAACTCCGCAGCCACTCCGAGCCTGCACTCTTAAAATGTTGGAGAACTTAGGGCTGACGGTTGTAAAACCGGGTCTTGAAAACAGCTTTGTAGGGGCACGCTAAACCTACTTAAAAGGACTGTTCTCTCCATGCTGGGAGAAGGGTCATTTATTTGCAATATGCTAATCACAAATAATTGTTATCTGTTCATTGAAGGCAGCCCCCCCACCCCTGCGCCGGGAGCCCAGCTAGCCTTCTGACGGGGGGGGGGGGGGGGGGTGCACCGGGGTAGTCGTCAGCGTGTGGTGTTTGGCAGTAATCTGGCAGCCCTAATCGAGGGGTCTTGGGGCAGCTGTTTCTGCCGCCTGCTGGGTTCCAGAGGCCAGGCCATCCACAGTTTGATGACAACTTGGTTGTTGGGCCGGGGGTCTCGTGGATGGTGGGTGATGGCCTGGGATATTCGTCCTAAGCATGACCTTGGAACCACAGCCCCCAGCCCCCCAGTGATTCTCATTCAGGGTCCGTCTCTGACCGCTCAGTGCTCCCTCGATCCACTCGTAAATCCTGTAGTCTTGCCGTTTTCCTGAATGGCCTGACTTCCTCCCACCCCTGGCCTCTGCACACACACACACGGTTCCTCTTCTCTCGAGGGTTCTTCCTGCCCTTCCCCTGTGGAGGCTGGAGGGGTTCCTTTAATGGCCCTGCCTGGCTGGGGTAGGGGTCAGCATGGTAGAATATGCCTCTTTTCCTCTCCTCCTTCATGATTTGGCCTGGCTGTGGTATCTTTGGGCTGAAGACTTCCTCGCCCTCAGGGCTGGCCATGGTACCACCTGTCTGTCCCTATCACATCCTCTCTCTCTCTCTCTCTCTCTCTCTCTCTCTCTCTCTCTCTTTCATTTATTTATTTATTTTTTGAGACAGAGGCTTGCTTTCTGCCCAGGCTGGGGTGCAGTGGTGTGAACACAGCTCACTGCAGCCTCGAACTCCTGGGCTCAAGCCACTGTCCCGCCTCAGCCTCCTGAGTAGCTGGGACCACGGGCAAGTGCCACCACACCTTAGCTAATTTTTATTATTTGTAGAGACAGGGTCTTGCTGTGTTGCTCAGGCTGGTCTCAAACTCCTGGGCATAAGCAGTCCTCCCACCTTGGCCTCCCAAAGTGCTGGGATGACAGGGGTGAGCCACCGCGCCCAGCCAACATCTTTCCATCCTTCGTCCCAACATTGATCTCACTTAGATGTTTACATCTCCCTCCCCGATTGCACTAGGGACAGGTAGGGATAGAGGCTTGCTTCTCAAATACTTGTTAAATGGCTACATATTTGAATGAATGAATGAAATCCTGCTCTTGAGCCTTGACCCAAATGGCTTAGCAGACTCTCCTATTTTTCTGAAATGCTCGTATCTGGGGCAAGCTCCCCACCCTGGTAGGAGTCCCAAGGTCTCTCTGTGAACCTCTGGGGTCCCCTCTTTCCCCATGACCCCAGCCTGTGTCTTCTCCCAACCTTAACCTGTGGTTTTGCTCTTCACTGTCGTCCTCTCTGAGTCTCTCAATTCCCTGATTCTCACTGTTTGTAAGTATCTGTCTCAGATGTGTGGCAGCCAGTCACAGCCAGGTTCTTCGGTTCTTTGGGACAAGCCGGGGTGTGTGCCCAGCTCCATGGGGCCTGCAGAGGCTTTAAGGGACACCCATGGAACAAGACGTGCAAGGCCAATTTATAAACAGAAGAGCAGACTAGGAACAGGGCTTGGGACCCATGCTGAGTTCAGATTTTTTTTTTTTGGAGAGGGAGTCTCGCTCTGTTGCCCAGACTGGCATGCAGTGGCGCCATCTCGGCTCACTGCAACCTCTGCCTCCCAGGTTCAAGAGATTCTCCTGCCTTGAGTAGCTGGGATTACAGGCATGCTCCACCATGCCCGACTAGTTTTTGTATATTTAGGAGAGATGGGGTTTCATCACATTGGTCAGGCTGGTCTAGAACTCCTGACCTCAAGTGATCTGCCCGCCTCTGCCTCCCAAAGTGCTGGGATTGCAGGCATGAGCTGCTGCACCTGGCCCTGAGTTTAGTTTTGATTGAGGGGCTTCCAGGAGAACATGGGGCCTCTAGGACAGGGACCCTTAGTGTGACTGGAAGGGAATTTCCCAAAGGAATTCATAGCAGAGGTGGTGTGGTGGGAAGGATGGTCTTCTGGGGGAAAAAGGGACACACGAATCTGGCCAGAAGAGTTTGATGTGACAGTTTCCAAGGCGTGGGTGCTGGGTGACAGGTGGTTGCTGGGAGGGGGTAACAGTCTCCAAGGCGTAGGTGCTGGGGCTCCAGGCAGGGCCTCTCGGAAGCCCCTCAGCCCCATCTCATGGAAACTTGTGCTTTTGCTGGCACCATGGCTCACGTCTGTAATCCCAGCACTTTGGGAGGCCAAGGCAGGTGGATCACAAGGTCAGGAGATTGAGACCATCTTGGCTAACACAGTGAAACCCCCTCTCCACTTACAAAAAATTAGCCAGGCATGGTGGTGGGCACCTGTAGTCCCAGCTACTTGGGAGGCTGAGGCAGGAGAATCGCTTGAACTTGGAGGGTAGAGGTTGCAGTGAGCCAAGATTGCACCACTGCACTCCAGCCTGGGTGACAGAACAAGACTCTGTCTCAAAAAAGACCAAAAAAAAAAAAAGAAACGTGCTTTCTGCCCAGGCTCCACACTCCAGAAGGGAGGCAGGACCTTGTCACTTTCTTGGCCTAGTTTGTGAGTTCTCAGCCAGGTATCTCCAGGTGTGGCAGAGGGGCTCTTGGCCTGCAGCGAGTGTGGTAACCTGGGTTCTGGAGGCAGAAAGCTTTGCCGAAAAGCCCCCTGGTCCATCACTACTTTTTTTTTTTTGATGGAGTTTCACTCTTGTCACAGAGGCTGGAATGGAGTGGCACAATCTCAGCTCACTGCATCCTCTGCCTTCCAGGTTCAAGCATTCTCCTGCCTCAGCCTCCTGAGTAGCTGGGATTATAGAGGCGCATGCCACCACACCCCTCTGAGTTTTGTTTTTTTGGTAGAGATGGGGTTTCTCCATGTTGGTCAAGCTGATCTCGAACTCCTGACCTCAAGTGATCACCCCGTCTTGGCCTCCCAAAGGGCTGGGATTACAGGCGTGAGCCACTGCGCCTGGCCCATCATTACTTCTTCACCTGCCCTATCTTGGAAGCTCTCTCTCCCCTCGTCCTGCAGAACTGATCCATCCTTGGTCCTGTTCCCTTCCCTCTGGGTCGACCTGCACCTGGGTTTGTGGCTTTGTGAGTGTGGAGGATCGTGCAGTTGGGGCCAGGGCCCTAGGAACCTGGGTTCCTGCCCTGGAAATTTGCCCATTTAAGATAAGTTAGAGCCGGTTGTGGCGGCTCATGCCAGTAATCCCAGCACTTTGGGAGGCCTAGGCGAGCAGATCACCTGAGGTCAGGAGTTCGATACCAGCCTGGCCAACATGGTGAAACCCCATCTCTATTAAAAATATAAAAATAGCCAGGCTGTTTTTATAATCCCAGCTACTTGGGAAGCTGAGGCAGGAGAATCACTTGAACCCAAGAGGCGGAGGTTGCAGTGAGCTGAAATCGTGCCACTGCACTCCAGCCTGGGTGAAAAGAGCAAAACTCCATCTCAAAAAAAAAAGATAAGATACGTGTCCTGAACGAAATGGGTGAGGATACTTTATCTTACACAATCTTAGGGCTACTGAGGGACTGTCTCATTTAACACCCTTCCTCTTGCCCCTGAGCTGGGCCTGGCTGACCCTGAGCTATTCGTGTGCTCACCTGTTGCCCTCCTTCAGGACCACCTGCTTCGGGTTGCCAGATTTAGCAAATAAAAATAAGGATGCCCGGCTAAAATTGGGTTTCAGACGAGCAAGGACATGCAATATTTGGGATGAACTTCTAGCTCCAAGTGAGCCATTGTTGATCTGTAGTTCAGGCTGAACTGGGGGTCTTGCACTTCTGTCTGGCAACCCCACAGCTGCTGCCTTTGGGGCGGTGGGACGGATAGGGGTCGGGGAGGGGCCAGAGGTGCATGTGGCTGATCCTGGAGTTGGGATCAGGGCTCCATGGAGGCCCTGGGTATGATCTGGAATGAGTTTGAATCAGGTGGAGCTCATTCACTGATTTGTGGCCTTTTTTAAAAAATTTGTGTTGAAATGAGGTCTCACTGTTACCCAGTGCAGTGGCGCAATCTCGACTCACTGCAGCTTCCACCTCCCTGGCTCAATCTCGACTCACTGCAGCTTCCACCTCCCTGGCTCAATCTCGACTCACTGCAGCTTCCACCTCCCTGGCTCAGGAGATCCTCCTGGCTCAGTCGCCCGAGTAGCTGGGACCACAGGCACACACCGCCATACCCGGCTAATTTTTTTGTATTTTGGGGTTTCACCATGTTGCCCAATTCCTGAGTTCAATGATCCCCCTGCCTCAGCCTCCCAAAGTGCTGGAATTACAGAAGTGAGCCATGCACCCAGCCACCACAGTCCTTTTTAATTTATTTTACTTTATTTTTCAAGACAGAGTCTTGCTCTGTCGCCAGGCTGGAGGGCAGTGGTGCGATCTCGGCTCACCGCCACCTCCGCCTCCCAGGTTCAAGTGATTCCCCTGCCTCAGCCTCCCGAGTAGCTGGGACTACAGGCACGCGCCACCACGCCCAGCTAATTTTTGTATTTTAGTAGAAACAGGGTTTCACCATGTTGGCCAGGATGGTCTCGATCTCCTGACCTCATGATCCACCCACTCGGCCTCCCAAAGTGCTGGGATTACAGGCATGAGCCACAGTGCCTGGCCAAATTTTATTTAATTTTATTATATTTTTTGAGACAGGGTCTGGCTCTGTTGCCCAGGCTGGAGTGCAGTGGTGTGATCCTAGCTCACTGCAGCCTCCAACTTCTGGGCTCCATGTGACCCTCCTATCTCAGTCTCTGCAGTTGTGCACCACCCACCTAGCTAATTAAAAACAGCCACTGGGCGAGGCGGCTGACACTTGTAATCCCAGCACTTTGGAGGCCAAGGTGGGTGAATCACCTGAGGCCAGGAGTTTGAGACCAGCCTGACCAACATGGTAAAAACACAAAGACACAAAACTCGTCTCTACTAAAAACACAAAAATTTCCTATATGAAGTGTCGGTATAGAAAAAACAAACAAACAAAAATACAAAAATGGCCGGGCGCGGTGGCTCACGCCTGTAATCCCAGCACTTTGGGAGGCTGAGGCGGGTGGATCACGAGGTCAAGAGATCGAGACCATCCTGGTCAATATGGTGAAACCCCGTCTCTACTAAAAATACAAAAAATTAGCTGGGCATGGTGGCGCGTGCCTGTAATCCCAGCTACTCAGGAGGCTGAGGCAGGAGAATTGCCTGAACCCAGGAGGCGGAGGTTGCGGTGAGCCGAGATCATGCCATTGCACTCCAGCCTGGGTAACAAGAGCGAAACTCCATCTCAAAAAAAAAAAAACCACAAAAATTAGCCGGGTGTGGTGCTGCACACCTGTAACCCCAGCTACTGGGAGGCTGAAGCAGGAGAATTGCTTGAACCCAGGAAGTGGAGGTTTCAGTGAGCGGAGATTGCACCTCTGCACAGAGTGAGACTCTGTCTCAAAAAAAAATTTTTTTTTAAGAGATGGGGTCTTGCTGTGTTGCCCAGGCTAGCCTCAAGCTCCTGCCCTCAAGCAGTCCTCCTGTCTCAGCTTCCTAAAATGATGGGATTACAGGCACTATCCTTCTAATGTCCTTGCTCGGGCTTTCTCCAGCCTGTGGCCTGAGGGTTTGGATCTCCTACTGGCCTGGGTGGCATGGAGGCTGTAGTCTAGGTGGTTGAGGGGTGCTCAGGGATCCGCAGTTTGGGAAGTCCTTGACCTCAGGGATTTCTGGCCAATGTGTTCCATACGGTGTATTCAGAGATGCTGGGAGGAGAGGGTGGGAACTTGCTGGAAACACCCTATTAGACACCAAGTACAATTTTCATTTAGGATTGGCAAGGCTGGGAAAGAGTCTAGAGTGCCTCCCTTTCAAGGCTGGGAGACGCTGCCTCGGGGGCGGTCATGGCCTTGAGGGGCTGACCCCACACCTCGGAGGCTGCTGGGAATTCCTGCCCTCAACGCAGGTTCCTAGCGCCTGTGCTGCAGCCCCTGGGGTGAGGGGCATGGTGGGGAAGGTAGGGGCAGGGGTCACAGGATCCACGTCTGCCTTCCCCCGCCTGGGCAGTTGCTTGGATGGAAAAGGGAGATGGCTCTCCCCAACCTGCCTGGACCCTAGGGTGGTGCTGTTAGTCCAAGGGACTCGGCGTGGCCCTGTGGGGACTCCACAGTGTGAGTGTGTGGACCCCCCAGAGGCAAGTCTGTGGTGGAGACGGGGTAGGAGGCCTGGTTTGAGGGCTTGGGGTTCTGGGCACTTGAGGATGCAGAAGAGGCTGCATGGTTGGGGTGGGCGGGTAATTGGGGCGCAGCTTGGCCCTTTCCCCTCCTGTTCCCCGTGGCAGGGGGAGAACCCTGCCTGTCTCTTAGATGGCTGGCCGAGGATAGGTCTCTTTGCTGGCTGGCAGCGGCCCAGCAGGGTCTCACGGTGCATTTTCTGGCCACTGGCAGAACCGCCATCAAAGCAAGTCTGTGGTTTTCGTTTATTTAGTTTGTTTTTGAGACAGAGTTTTGTTCTGTGTCACTCAGGCTGGAGTGCAGGGGTGAATCCTGGCTCACTGCAACCTCCGCCTCCCGGGTCCCAGCGATTCTCCTGCCTCAGCCTCCTAAGTAGCTGGGATTACAGGCGCCTGCCACCACACCTGGCTTATTTTTTTGGTAGTGTTTTAGAAGAGATGGGGTTTCACCATGTTGGCCAGGCTGGTCTCGAACTCCTGACCTCAGGTGATCTGACTGCCTTGGCCTCCCGAAGTGCTCAGATTACGGGCAGGAGCCACCATGCCCGGCCAAGTCCATATCTTTTCTCCATCCATCTGTCGCTTCACCAGCCAGTGAGAACGTTGGTGGGGCGTCAGGCCTGAGGGGGTCTCATTAGGTCCTGGTCCCCAGCCCCTGGCCGGCACATGAGAAGGGCCCACTTTATATTTTATTCTATTTAATTAATTTTATTTATTTATTTGAGGCATAGTATCACTCTTTCACCCAGGCTGGAGCTCAGTGGTGTGATCTCAGCTCACTGCAACCTCCACCTCCCTAGTTCAAGCTTCTCTGGCCTCAGCCTCCCTAGTAGCTGGGATTATGGGTGCATGCCACTGCACCCAGCTAATTTTTGTATTTTTAGTAGAGACGGGGCTTCGCCATGTTAGCCAGGCTGGTTTCGAATTCCTGACCTCAAGTGATCCGCCTGCCTTGGCCTCTTAAAGTTCTGGGATTACAGACATGAGCCACCGTGCCCGGCCCCACTTTATATTTTATTATAAATGTCGTTGAGGAGTAAGGGCTATGCCATACCAGGAGCTCGCCTGGCTCACACCCTCATGTCATTCAACCCCTATCAAGACATAGAACAGCGCTTTGGGAGGCTGAGGCGGGAGCATGGCTTGAGGCCAAGAGTTTGAGACTAACATAGACCATATAGCAAAACCCCCATCTCTACAAGAAGGAAAAATAATTAGCCAGGCAAGGTAGCTTATGCCTGTAGTCCCAGCTACTCAGGGGCTGAGGCGGGAGGATTGCTTGAGGCCAAGAGTTTGAGACCAGCCTGGGCAGCATAGCAAGACCCCCGTCTCTTAAAAAAAAATTAGCCAGATGTGATGATGTGTGCCTATAGTCCCAGCTACTTGGGAGGCTAAGGCAGGAGGATTGCTTTTTTTTCAAAACTTCAAAAAGATTTTTTTGAAGCCCATTTGTTCATCTTTGTCTCTTGTCCCAGCCCCAGCCACCACTGACCTGTCTTCTGAATGTGGCTTTGCATTTGTAGAATGTCACATAAATGGGATCGTACAGTCCAGAGCCTCTGAATCTGGCTTCACACAGCTTGTTGCATTTATCCGCATTGCTGGGTGCACAGGGAGCTGGTCCCTTCTGGTCCCTGAGTAGGGTTCCATGGTGTGGATGTGCCACATACCTCTAGCCACTCTCCTCTCTAGGGAAATCTAGCTAACCAGTTTGGCCAGCCCTGCATCAGCTCAGGACCCCCAGAAGAAGGTAGTTCCTCTTTCTCATTTTCACAAAGGCACCATCTGGCTGGCAGGGAGCCTGTGGCCTGCACCCCATCACTACCCCCCCCCCCACCGGCATCAAGAGCTGACCCCAAGCGGGGGGAGCTGTTCATCTTCGTCCTCAGAGCTGGAATTTCATCCTCTGTTTCTGGTGACTCATACCATGAGCCCCGCGATGAAATTACACCTGCCTGCCGCTGCCCTCGGGGCCTCTGGCCCCACGCGATCCTCCCGCTGCCATCCAGGTGGGCTCCGGAGTAATTGAGGCTGTGGAGGGCGGGGCCCGGGAGGGGAGCTGTCTGTGCCTGGGGTGTCTCGCTGGTCTCCTAGGTGCCCCACCTTCTGAGAGTCTGGGAGTTCCTGGTGAGGTGGCTCTGGTCTTCACTCCTGCAGCTGTTTAGCTTGGGGTAGAAATTCCGTGTTGGCGTGAAATAAGAGCAGGACTTCTGGGGGTAGGGAAGGAGGGTGTGGGGCCGTGCTGCAGGCAGGAGTGTGAGTTAGGGTCAAACAGGACAGGGCTGGCCGAGTGATGTCACATCTCTGGACTTCTGTTTGTTCTTCTTTTATTATTATTATTATTTTGAGACAGGGTCTTGCTCTGTTACCTAGGCTGGAGTGCAGTGACAAAATCATAGCTTGCTGCAGTCTTGAACTCCTAGGCTCAAGTGACTCAGCCTCCTGAATCACTTGCAGGCACCTGCCACTACACCCAGCTGATTTTTTTATTTTGTAAACATGGGGTCTCACTGTGTTGCCCAGACCGGTCTGGAACTCCTGGGCTCGAGCAGTCCTCCCACCTCGGCCTCCCAAAGTGCTGGGATTAGAGGGGTGAGCCACTGTACCAGGCCTGTTTATCTTTAAATGGGTGAAGAGAACACTAGGTTTGCAGGACTGTGAGACTCAGCTGGGGTCATGTGAGCATGTGGATTTCCACGGAGCCCTGGAGGGCACCAGGGACCACCAAGGAGCAGGAGGTGGGGACATGTGAGGCCCAAGCCTCCTGTGCCCCTTTGGACCATAGTAGGACACTTTTTTTTTTTTTTTTTTGAGACAGAGTCTCACTCTGTTGCCCAGGCTGGAGTGCAGTGGTGCAATCTCGGCTCACCACAACCTCCACTTCCCGGGTTCAAGCAACCCTCCTGCCTCAGTCTCCTAAATAGCTGGGATTACAGGCACCTGTCACCACACCTGGCTAATTTTTGTGTTTTTAGTAGAGACAGGGTTTCTCCAGGTTGGCCAGGCTGGTCTTGAACTCCTTGGCTCAAGTGATCACCTGCCTCGGCCTCCCAAAGTGCTGGGATCACAGACGTGAGCCTGAGCCTCCGCCCCCAGCTGGTTTTCACTTTGTTATTTAATTTGTTATCTGTGAAATCACTGTGCCCTTCTCTGATGAGGGCTGCCCCAAGCAACTTCCCCCTGTACCCCACTCTTGCCTCCCACCCCTACCCAGTCCCCTAAAGTCCTCAAAGACAGGACCCTGGGGCCAGCACTTGCCAGGAAGCCTGTGCAGAGGTTAGCCCTGTGCAGGAAGGAAGGCCGTTGGGTGCTCCTGGGTGGCTTCCTGTAGCAGACAAGACCCCCCGCCCGCCCACCCGGCTCCAGGGTGGTCCTGGCAGCTCCTCGTGACTCTCCGTCTGATGTCTCTCTCATGTTTATCCAGAAGCTGGTTTTTCAGGCATGGCTACTTTCTGCAGCGAGGCACACACAGGGAGAGGCAGGGCCCTGGGGAAGGAGGGGGTCACTCCCAGCTGTGGGTGCAGCCCTCTGGGCAGGTGGGCAAACCACATCCTCCCTCTTTGCTCCTGGTCCACACACACCTGCCCCAGGCCAGCAGCTCCCTGAGATACTCTCTTCTCAGCACATTCACAGGAGAGATGCTCTTGGTGGCCCTGGGTCAGAAGCCAGAGCTCCCTCACTTCACAGCGGGGTGCAGTGGAACCATCAGGGTCTCTGAAGGCAGACACACCTAGGTTCAAATCCCAGCCTGACCGCTGAGCTGCTGTGTGACACAAGCAAGTGACTGTACCTCTCTGAGCCTCATCTGAACAAACAAGGATCGTTTTCTTATACAGTATGGCTGGGTTCTTGGAAAAGTCAGTGTAATCAGTTTTGGGGAGCTAGCTTGCCATCTCAGCGAAAAGCACTTTTTTCAGCTTGTCATGTGATGACCCCAGAAGCTGGCCGGGTAGGAGCCCCACTCCCCTGGACAGCAAACCCTGGACTCCATCATTCCAAGATCTGTTCTTTTTTGTTGTTGCTGAGATGGAGTCCCGCTCTGTCGCCCAGGCTGGAGGGCATTGGCCTAATCTCAGCTCACTGCAACCTCCGCCTCCTGGGTTCAAGCGAATTCTCCTGCCTCAGCCTCCTGAGTAGCTGGGATTACAGACACATGCCACCACGTGCGGCTGATTTTTGTATTTTTAGTAGAGTCGGGGTTTCACCACGTTGTCCAGGCTGGTCTCAAACTCCTGACCTCAGGTGATCCTCCTGCCTGGGCCCCCCAAAATCCTGGGATTATAGGCATGAGCCACTGAACCTGGCCCCGAAGATCTGTTCTTATCTTCTGCCTGTCCAGGACACAGCCCTCTGTCCATGAGGTGTGCGGTATCGCATGTCTCAGTTTCTTTTTTTTTTTTGAGACAGTCTTGCTCTGTCCCCCAGGTTATTGTGCAGTGGCAGGTTACAGGCGCCCAACGCCACGCCCGGCTAATTTTTTGTATTTTTAGTAGACAGGGTTTCACCATGTTGCTCAGGCTGCTTTCGAACTCCTGGCCTCAAGTGATCCACCCACTTCGGCCTCCCAAAGGGCTGGGATCACAGGCGTGAGCCACCGCACCCGGCCAGCATCCCTCGGTTTTTGCTTCCACAAACTGGGAAAACCTCAAAGGTAGAACTGGTTGGTCCCCTTGGCTTGCGGACCCCTTACCGCTTAGGGTCACAGCCATTCTACCAGAGGCCAGGCCCTTGTTCTGGGGCAGGGGCTACCTGTGGCTCCTTAGGGGATGGGAGATCCTGGTTTTCTATTTTGTGTAAAAATACAAAAAAGTAGCCGGGCATGATGGTGGGTTCCTGTAATCCCAGCTACTTAGAAGGCTGAGGTAGGAGAATTGCTTGAACCTGGGAGGTGGGGGTTGCAGTGAGCTGAGATCTCACCACTGCATTCCACTAGACAGCAAGACCGACACTCCATCTCAAAAAATAAAAATAATTTTGAAGAACAGTGCCACTCCCAGGTGCAGGAGAAGTGGCTTTCTGCAGGGCAGGATGGGCGGATTGGGGCACAGTTGTAGGATCAGAGACAGGACCTGGCAGTGAGGCTGCTGCACTGCTTCTGGGTAAAGATATCTCTATCAGGCCAGGCGCGGTGGCTCACGCCTGTAATCCAGCACTTTGGGAGCCCGAGTCGGGCGGATCACCTGAGGTTGGGAGTTCAAGACCAGCCTGACCAACATGGAGAAACCCCGTCTGTACTAAAAATACAAAAATAGCTGGGTGTGGTGATGCATGCCTGTAATCCCAGCTACTCGGGAGGCTGAGGCAGGAGAATCGCTTGAACCCGGGAGGCAGAGGTTGTGGTGAACTGCGATCATGGCATTGCACTCCAGCCTGGGCAACAAGAGCAAAACTCCGTCTCAAAAAAAAAAACAAAAAACAAAACTCTATCTGACGGCCTCACTCTGAGGCAGCTCAGGGCTTTCCGTGGCTCCTGGAAAAGCTGCAGACTGGGCATGGCGAGGCCCTGCCTGCGTCTCTCTGTGCCAGCTGTGATGAACTTGGTCGTTTCTAGAATGTACCGTGCTCTGTCTTGCTTCCCGGAACGCTGCTGCCTCTCCCTAGAGCATGTGTAATGTTCCCAGTCCGTGTTCCTGGGCTGATGCCTCATTTTAGGTCTCAGCTGGGATGTCACTTCTCACTGCAAAGCTTCCTTGATCTGGTCTCCCTCCAGGTCATGTTAGGTGCCTCTCAGCCACAGCCAGCGTCACAAACAAGACTCTAATTGCCCTTGTGCTTGTCTGTCACCTTCCCAGAGTGTCACCTTCACAGACAGGGTCAGGACCCCGTCATGGTGTTGTCCTCCGCATCCCTGTCCTTCTTAGCACCCTGCTTGGCACAGAGTGAGCATCCTGTGCAATCTTGTTAAGTGAATTAGAAGCCAGCTCAGGTCCAGGCATGGTGGCTCACGCCTGTAATCCCAGCATTTTGGGAGGCGGAGGCAGGTGGATCAACTGAGGTTGGGAGTTCGAGACCAGCCTGGCTCACATGGAGAAACCCCGTCTCTACTAAAAATACAAAATTAGCTGGGCATGGTGGCGCATGCCTGTAATCTAAGCTACTCGGGAGGCTGAGGCAGGAGAGTTGCCCAGGCTGGGAGGCGGAGGTTGCGGTGAGCCGAGATCGTGCCATTGCACTCCAGCCTGGGTAACAAGAGCAAAACTCCGTCTCAAAAAAAAAGCAAGCTCAGGTGGGGCCCCCTCCCCTCCTCCACCTTTCTTTTCTTTTGGAGACAGGGTCTCACTCCATTGCCCAGGATGAAGTGCAGTGGCTCGATCTCATCTCACGGCAACCTCTGCCTGCTGGATTCAAGCAATTCTGCCTTAGCCTCCTGAGCAGATGAGATTGCATGCACCTGCCAACACACCAGCTAATTTTTATAGATATGGTTTCACCGTGTTGGCCAGGCTGGTCTCGAACTCCTGACCTCAAGTGATCTGCCCACCTCGGCCTTCCAAAGTGTTGGGGTTACAGGTGTGAGCCCCTGCGACTGATCCCCCTCCATCCTTCAATCCCAACTCTTGGTGCTCCTCCACCCACCCCAGGAGCTGCCTCTGCTGGCCTGGCAGTGGTGTTCAAAAGCATCCAGAGGGCAGTGGTGATGGCGGTGGGGCACCTTGTCCCTCTGAGCTGGGTATAGCCCTATTTGGGGGGTTTCCCTCCAGGAAAGGCAGCTGATGTGTGCAGATAGCACAGGTGTGGAATGACAGAACAGTTCATCCTCTGGGCTATTTATTTTGTTTTGTTTCTGAGACCCAGGCTGGAGTGCAGTGGCATGATCTCGGCTCACTGTAGCCTCCACCTCCCGGGTTCAAGCAATTCTCCTGCCCCTGCCTCCCGAGTAGCTGGGGTTACAGGCATGTGCCACCACACCCAGCTAATTGTTGTATTTTTATTATTATTCTAATTATTATTTTTTTTAACTTTTATTTTGAGTCAGTCTCGCTCTGTCACCCAGGCTGGGGTGCAGTGGCACAATCTCGACTCACTGCAACCTCTGACTCCCGAGTTCAAGAGATTCTCCTGCCTCGGCCTCCTGAGAGTAGCTGAGGCTACAGGCGCCCACCTCTGCTCCTGGCTAAGTTTTGTATTTTTAGTAGAGACAGGGTTTCACCATGTGGACCCAGCTGGTCTTGAACTGGCTTCAGGTGATTGCCTCTGGGCTACTTAGACACACACGCTAAGTGTGCATGCCTGGGTCTGTATATGCACATGTATGTGACATTCCTGAGGCCACCGGTGGTGACAAGGCCTGATTACTTGACATTCCACTGAATCCTGACTGCCAGCTTGGAGCTTTACCCCCCAGCGTACAGAGCTCCCCGAATCCTGGTCATGGCAAAGAGGGGACCATCACTGTCACGTAGGGCTGCATTTGGCTACAGGTAATAAAAATCCCCACTGTAAATATAGTAAATATCTAAATGTTAAGCCAGGCCAGGTGTGGTGGCTCAGGCAAGTAATTTTAGCACTTTGAGAGGCCAAGATGGGCAGATTGCTTGAGTGTAGGAGTTCGAGACCAGCCTGGGCAACATAGTGACACCCTACCTCTATAAAACATAAAAATATATTTTTAAAAACGTATGCATACGTATGTATGTATGTATGTATGTATGTATGTATGTATAAAGACTGGCAGACTTTAGATAGTAAACCTGACAGTTAATCAAAGAGGAGTTTATTTCTCATAAGAAAATATATAGTTGTGTATGTCTCTGTAGTCCCAGCTACTCAGGAGGCTGAGGCAGGAAAATCTCTGGAACCTGGGAGGCAGAGGTTACAGTGAGCTGAGATTGCACCACTGCACTCCAGCCTGGCAACAGAGTGAGACTCGGTCTCAAAAAAAAAAGAAGAAAAAGAAAGAAAGAGAGAAAATATGGAAGGTATTTGGAGGATGGGATGGTGCCTGTGGGTAGGGATTTGGAGGCTGGGGTAGGAGCTTAGTGAGGCTTTTGGGGGTTCAGTGGTGTTTCTGGGGACTTGACTCTGTTCTTCTCTGCCATATTGGGGGTTTTTTTGTAAGTTTATTTAAAAACTATTCCTTTAAAGTGTATAATTTAGTGCTTTTTAAAATACACTCACAGAGTTGTGCAGCACTCATCACTGCCTAATTTCAGAGCATCTTTATCATCCTAAGAATCTCCACCCATTAAGCAGTCAGCCCTCGTTCCCTCCTCCCCCATCCCCTGGCAACCACGAATTTACCTTCCGTCCCTGTAGATGTGCCTATTCCGGGAGTTTCCTGGAGATGGAGTCATGTAATATGGGGTCTTTTGTGTCCGGCCTTTCTCAGGGAGTATTGTTTGTTCAAGGTTTCTCCGTACTGTAGCATGAGTCAATGCTCCTTTCTTCTTATGGCCAAATAATATTCCACTTAATGGCTGCACCATATTTTGTTTATCTGTTCATCAGTTACGGACATTGGGGTGTCTCTTTTTTTTTTTTTAAAAGACAGGATCTTGCTCTGTCACCCAGGCTGGAGTACAGTGGTGGGATCACAGCTCACTGCAGCCTCAAACTCCTGGGCTCAAGGGATCCTCCTGCCTCAGCCTCCCAAGTAGCTGGGACTGCAGGCGCCACACCTAACTAATTTTTAAATTTTTTTTGTGTGTGTATGTAGAGACAGGACATATGTATTAGCAAGACCCTGTCTCTACCAAAAATAAGTTTTTAAATTATCATATTAATTATTATGCTATCATTATACCATAAAATTCACCATTTTATATTTAGTTTTTTAGAGACAGGGTCTTGCTCTTTTGGCCAGGCTGGAGTACAGTAGTACAATCATGGCTCGCTGCAGCCTCCATCCCCCAGGCTCCTGCTAGCCTCCTGCCTCAGCCTCCTGAGTAGCTGGGACTACAGGTGTGTGCCACCATGCCCGGCTAATTTTTGTATTTTTTGAGAGATGGTGTTTCTGCGTTGCCCAGGCTGGTCTTAAACTCCTGGACTCAAGTGCTCCACACACCTGAGCCTCCCAGAGTGCTGAGATATATGAGCATAAGCTTCCACACATGGCCAGATTTGCTCTTTTACTGTATGTGGTGCATGGTTTTAGTATTTTTATCAAGTCGTTCAGCCATCAGCACCATCTAATTCTGAACATTTTCGTTACTCTGAAAGAAGCCCTTTAACTCATTAGCAGTCTCTCCACTCCCCAGCACCCCCTACTGCAGCCCCTGGCAATTGCTAATGATTGTCTCTATGAGTTTTTGGCAACTTCTTTATAAAGTTAAGCCTTCATCTACCGTATGACTAGGTATTTACCCATGACAAATGGAAGCTCGGGTTCACATAAAAACCTAAAGAGGAATATCGATAGTGGCTTTATTCATAATTGCCCCAAAGTAGAAACAATTCAGATGTCCAACTGCTCAGTGAATAAATGAACTAGAACATCCGCACCGTGGAATATTAGTCAGCAGTGAAAAAGGATGAATGATGGGTATCGCACCACCACGGGCAAACCTCACAAGCGTTGTGCTAAGGGAAGAAAGACTGGAAAGGCTGCTTCTGGCTGCTTTTGTTCCTATGTGGGTTTCCTTTTGTTTTTGAAACAGAGTCTTGCTCTGTTTTCCAGGCTGGAGGGCAATGACATGATCTCAGTTCACTGCAACCTCTGCCTCCCGGGTTTAAGCAATTCTCCTGTTCCAGCCTCCCAAGTAGCTGGGACTACAGGTGCCCACCACCACACCTGAATAATTTTTTTTTTTTTTTTGCATATTTTGTAGAGATGGGGTTTTGCCATGTTGGCCAGGCTGGTCTTGAACTCCTGACCTCAGGTGATCCTCCTGCCTTGGCCTCTCAAAGTGCTGGGATTACAGGTGTAAGCTGCTACGCCCAGCCTCTGGTTCTAGTCATATGGTTCTAGACAATGCAAGATTGGGGACAGGGAACAGATCAGAGTTTGCCTGAGAGTTGGGGAGTATTTTGTAGGGATGGAACTGAAAGGTGTTTTGATTACGGTAGCAATTACTTGACTGCAGGCATTGGTGAAAACTCATGGAAATATGGCCAGAGGCGGTGGCTCATGCCTATAATCCCAACACTTTGGAAGGCTGAGGCAGGAGGATTCCTTGAGGTCAGGAATCTGAGACCAGCTTAGACAGCAAAAAATTAGCCAGGTGTGGTGGCACACAGCTGTAGCCCCACTTACTTGGGAGGCTGAGGTGGGAGGATTGCTTGAGGCTGGGGGTTCGAAGCTGCAGTGAGCTATGATCATGCCTTCACACTCTAGCCTGGGCAACAGAGCGAGACCCCGTCTCTATAAAAAATTTAAAAATTAGCCAGGCACAGTGGCATGCACTTGTCATCTGGTTACTCAGGAGGCTGAGGTGGGAGGATGGTTTGAGACCATACTGTGTTGCCTGGGTAACATAGCAAGACCCCCGTCTCTATCTTTTTCAAGTATTTAAGAAAAAAGCGGCTGGGTGCGGTGGGGCTGACCTCCCAGCACTTTGGGAGTTTGGGAGGCTGAGGTGGGCAGATCACAAGGTCAGGAGATTGAGACCATCCTGGCCAACATGGTGAAACCCCATCTCTACTAAAAATACAAAAATTAACTGGGCAAGGTGGCACGCCCCTGTAGTCCCAGCTGCTCAGCAGGCCGAGGCAGGAGAATTGCTTAAACACAGGAGGCGGAGGCTGCAGTGAGCGCCGAGATCACACCACTGCACTCCAGCCTGGGTGACATAGCAAGACTCTGTCTCAAAAACAAACAAACAAACAAACAAAAAAAAACGCATAGAACTGTATGTTAAAAAGAATCGTATTCCATTGCATGTGTATTATGCCCCAGGTAAAAAGGGGCCTAGACTCAGAAGTGGCCTTTCCCGAGTACCTCCATTTGGACTTTACCATCGAGTTTATTCTGGATGGTACCATCTTCCCTTCTACAGATTGTGAGATTTGGTTTGTCAAGTTCGCCAACCTGACTTGTGCCTAGGGTTGGGGCCAGGGGCTGCAGTGGGGCACCCCTCTTTTTCCTTCCTTGGGCATCCTAACCCCTCTGCATTTCCTGAGCCTCTTGGATGGAGGGAGCCACAAAATGTTAGAACTGGAAATGTCAGAACCTCAGAATGTACTGGCGTCTTCTCTTTTTTAGATGGGGAAACTGAGGCCCAGGCCTGGGAAGACACTTGACTAAGGTTCTAGAGTTAGAAGGGTCAAGATCTAAAAGTACACCCGGCCGGGCGAGGTGGCGCACGCCTGGAATCCCAGCACTTTGGGAGGCTGAGGCGGGAGGATCACTCGAGGTCGGGAATTTGAGACCAGCCTGGGCAACATAGTGAAACCCCGTCTCTATTAAAATTACAAAAAAGTTAGCCAGGCATAGTAGTGGGGGACCTGTGGCATGGTGTTGGGTGCCTGTAGTCCCAATTACTTGGGAGGTTGAGACACGAGAATTGCTTGAACCCGGGAGGTGGAGGTTGCAGTGAGCCGAGATCGCAGCACCACACTCCAGCCTGGGCAGCAGAGCAAGACTCTTGTCTCAATAAGAAAATAAATAATCAATCAACCCACATCCATGACTCTTGGTCTGGGCCTCCTTGCCTTCCTGCAGCTGCCCCTGGAGCCTCCCTTGTCTCCTGTTCCTGGTTCTGGAGGCTGGATGGGCCCATGCTGGCCCCACAGCTGGAGGGACGCTCTGCAGCAGCGTATACTGGACGGGGTAGAGGAGGTTAGGGAAGCGTCAGGGCATCTGCGGCACCACAGCGGAGAGAGTGTGGTGCAGCCTGGCCAGTGTCTGACTGTGAGAGGCTGTGAGAATGGTCGATGGCCCCCAGGGACGGACAGGAGAACGGAGCACTGGGTTCTGCTCTCTGCAGCTCCTGACATCGCCTGGAGTAACCCCCAAGCCTAATGATGTGTCCAGGCAGATCCCAGCAAAGGCAGAATTGGGGTCATCCTGGTTGGGGGCGGGGAGAGATCTTGGGTGGTACCTTCTCCCTGGGGACACCCAGTCTCAGGGACTCAGTTCCCCCGGGTTTATTCTGGTGTTGCTCTGTCCACCAGCTAGGGGCTGCCAAGAGCTCTGGAAACTTCCGTGAGGATGGGTGTGGAGGGTGGTAGGTGGGCATGGTGGCAGCCCAGGGCTTTTTTTTTTTTTTTTTTCTTTTTGAGACAGGGTCTTCCTCTGTCACTCATGCTGGAGTACAGTGGAACAGTCATAGCTAACTGCTGCCTCGAACTCCTGGCCTCAAGTGATCCTCCCATTTCGGCCTCCCAAAATGTTGGGATGACAGGCGTGAGCCACTGTGCCTGGCCTTGGGGCTTCTTATTGGGCGTGAACCTGTGACTCTTTGCTCCTATTTTCTTTTTTTTTGAGACGGAGTTTCGCTCTTGTTACCCAGGCTGGAGTGCAATGGCGCGATCTCGGCTCACCGCAACCTCCGCCTCCTGGGTTCAGGCAATTCTCCTGCCTCAGCCTCCCGAGTAGCTGAGATTACAGGCACGTGCCACCATGCCCAGCTAATTTTTTGTATTTTTAGTAGAGACGGGGTTTCGCCATGTTGACCAGGATGGTCTCGATCTCTTGACCTCGTGATCCACCCGCCTCGGCCTCCCAAAGTGCTGGGATTACAGGCTTGAGCCACCGCGCCCGGCTTTGCTCCTATTTTCTTGGTTTAGCTCCCACTCCTGCAGATGAGGGGAGGCAGACTGGATCACCTGGGGTCTGGGGTCTGGGTGGGGAGTCTGCCCACCTCCAGAAACCTTCCATAACCCACCCACCATCCCGGACAGCCGTGGACCTTGGTAGCACAGGGCACTTACCTATGGCCCTGTTTTTGGCTCAGAAAACGGTATCTTCAGCCGGGTGCAGTGACTCAATGCCTGTAATCCCAGCACTTTGGGAGGCCAAGGGGAGGTGGATCACCTGAGATCAGGAGTTCGAGACCAGGCTGGCCAACATGGTAAAAACCCATCTCTACCAAAAATCAAAAAAAAAAAAAAAAAATTAGCTGGGCCTGGTGGTGGGCACCTTTAATCCCAGCTACTTGGGAGGCTGAGGAAGGAGAATCACTTGAATCCGGGAGGTGGAGGTTGCAGTGAGCTGATGTCATGCCACTTACATTCCAGCCTGGGCAATGCAGGAAGACTCAAAAAGAAAAAAGAAAAGAAAATGATATGTTCATACCTATGGGGTCCCCTCTGGTTTTCAGGGCCCACAGTGCCCGCAGGAAGCTCACCTCGGGTCTCACCGTAGCCCCCCTGGTGGGGAAAGCCCTCGGCCTCTAGCGGGGAAGGCAGAAAAGAAGTGTCTGGAGTAATGAGCCGGTGGGAGAGCCAGTCTGGCATGGAGCAAATGTTTCTGTGCAAATCACTGGTGTGGACAGTGGGACTGGCTTCTGGGGTTGACAGTGAGCCATGCCTCGGGGGCTCTGCAGGGAACATTGTAGGGGTTCAGGGGCATGTCTGCTCCAGATCCCAGCAGACTTCGCTTTGAAGCTGCCCCCTGTTTGTGCTTTGTGACCTTGGGCAAGTTCCCCAGCCTTTCTAAGCCTCTGCGTGCTCATCCGGAAAAAGGGGAGAGGACTGTCGTGCTGGTAGGGCTGCTCCTGTCGCTGATGGCCACAGCGCAACTGTGCTTTCTCAGAAATGCCATCGCAGGCTGAGCTAGCCCTGAGGCCCAGGTGGGGTTTTCATGGAAAAGTGATCTGGCTGGGTGCAGTGGTCCTGGCCTGTAATCCCAACGCTTTGGGAGGTTGAGGCGGGAAGATTGCCTGAGCCCAGGAGTTTGAGACCAGCCTGGGCAACATAGCAAGACTCCATCTCTACCAAAAAAAAAAAGCTAGGTGTGGTGGTGTGTGCCTATAGTCCCAGATACTCAGGAAGGAGTTGGGAGGATCATTTGAGGCCAAGAGTTTGAGACCAGCCTCACAGGGCAACAAAGCAAGACTTCGTCTCTACAAAAAGTAAGTAGCTAGACGTGATGGCGTGCACTTCTAGGCCCAGCTACCTGGGAGGCCAAGGCAGGAGGACCACTTGAACCTAGGAGTTGGAGGCTGCAATGAGCTATGATCATGCCATTGATCATAGGCTGGGTGAAAGAGCAAGAGACCCGGTCTCTTAAAAAAAGGAAAGAAAAGAAAAATGATCCTCAACCCCTGTCCATTTGGCCTGACCCTCACCTCCCACCTCTACTTTGTAAGGAAGGCACAAGGTGTTGTTATGTCTTTATTGGAGGGGATTGGGGCCCAGAGAGGGTAAGCAAGTTCTCCAGCGTCACACAGCCTCTGTGTGTGACCCAGACCCCCGTGCGTTCCTGAGACCACAGGCTTTTGGTGAGGGGCTGCCCTGCTGTACCTTAGGGAGGGGAGGGTGTGGCCCGGGCTGGACTCCTCCCAAGTTGCTCTGTCCTTGGGTTTGGAAGGGGAGGGGCCGCTTCATGAAATTATACCACCTGCCCAGAGGCTCGGACGAGCCGGGATTAGATGGAGGTGGCCATGCTTTTCTGACAGGTGAGGGCAGGGGCGGAAGTAATGCAGGTGTTAGAGAAAGAGCTGGATGTGTGTGTGCGTGTGTGCACACCCAGATGCAAAACAAGGCGTGCCGGCCGTGAATGCAAGCCACCCACCTGCGGGGGGACAGGGGACTTCCTGGACTGTGTGGCCCAATCCTGCCCGTCTGGTTGCATTCCTGGCCTGGAGCACACAGTGGGCCTGCAGTGGGGGCTTCGGTGTTTGTGGAATGAATGAACGGGCTAGCGGCGCCCACTGAAGAGCATCTGTTGAGATGTCTGTGTGCATGGAGGTGGCAGGTGTGGTCCGGACACCGATAACTGATAGACACCTGTGCGAGACAGCCTCCTCTCCAATGCGTGGGGTGGGGGTGGGGGTGGGGGTGGGGGCATGGGGGCGTGGCTGTTTTGCAGTTGGACGGTGTGGATACTTAGAAGTGACCTAATCCTGATGCTCTGGACTCGTCTGTAAAATGGGATGGCCTAGGTGTGGGCTGATGGGGCTTGGTTGGTCCCGCCCAGGCCCCAGCGAAGGGGCTGATGACAGCTAGTTGTTATTTTTATTACTGAATCATGGCTCAGCCCAGCCTGGCCTGGCAAGCCCCAGTTCCTGGTGGATGTCTGCCTCTTCCACGCCCCGCCCAGAAGCCTTCTGAACCTTTTTTTTTTTGAAATGGAGTCTCACTTTATCACCCTGGCTGGAGTGTAGTGGCGCGATCTCGGCCCACTGCAACCTCCGCCTCCTGGGTTTGAGCGATTCTCCTGCCTCAGCCTCCCAAGTAGCGGGGATTACAGGTGTGGGCCACCCTGCCCAGCTAATTTTTGTATTTTTAATAGAGGTAGGGTTTCACTGTGTTAGCAAGGCTGGTCTCAAACTCCTGAGCTTAAGTGATCCTCCTGCCTTTGAGCCTCCCAGATTTCGCTGGTGCCCCACCTTACTTGCCTGCCTCCAGCCTTTGCCCAAGTTGCCCCTGGCCCCAGTCCCTCTGCTGAACAGCCACCCAACCTTTGGGGCCAGTGCCCCTGGACTGATGCCAGCCATCCACCCTGGATGTGCCCACACATGGTCACTCCCCAGGTGAGGCTGATTATCTTTGATCATTGTTTATAATTTATTTTTTTTTTTTGAGACAGAGTTTTGCTCTTGTTGCCCAGGCTGGAGTGCAATAGCACGATCTTGGCTCACTGCAACCTCCTCCTTCCAGGTTCAAGCGATTCTTGTGCCTCAGCCTCCCACATAGCTGGATTACAGGCATGCACCACCACACCCAGCTAATTTTGTATTTTTAGTAGAGACGGGGTTTCTCCATGTTAGTCAGGGCGGTTTCGAACTCCTGACCTCAGGTGATCTGCCCGCCTTGGCCACGCAAAGTGCTGGGATTACAGGTGTGGACCACCACACCTGGCTTTGGTCACTGTTTATAAATTTCAGCTTCTCTTTCCCCACCCAGCAGCTTCAGGGCAAGGAGTGGGCCTGATTCATCCCACTCAGGATCTGAGTCCCAACAGGTGTAGTGAAAATGTGCACTTACTCAGTGTCCCACAGCATGTAAAAGACGAGGACAAGGACTGGGGGTGTGGGTAGGCCCGAGACTGGGGCTAGGGCCTCTGGAATGGGGAATAGAGGATGAAAGCGTTCTCGAGGATGGGGCAGTGTTTAAAGCAAGAGCAGGCTGGGCATGGTGGATTGCACCTGTCATCCCAGCACTTCGGGAGGCCGAGGCAGGAGAATTGCTTGAGGCCAGGAGTTTGAGACCAGCCTGGCTGATATGGTGAAACCCCATCTCTACTAAAAATACAAAAATTACCCAGGTGTGGTTGTGTGCACCTGTAATCCCAGCTACTCCGGAGGCTGAGGCAGGAGAATTGCTTGAACCTGGGAGATGGAAGCTGCAGCAAGCCGAGATCACGCCACTGCACTCCAGCCTGGGGGACAGAGTGAGACTCCAAAATAAAAGGACATGGGGAGGGCCAGAGGGCATTTGGGGTGGGGAGGGCCATGTGACTGTAATGGGGTGACTATAATGACTGCTTTGGAGTAGGTCAGGGCAGGTGGGGAGGCCAGATGCTGGGGAGGGAGGAGGCGCGATGGCCCTGCCGTCTGGGGCTAAGGATGACAAGTCCCTCGGACAACTTCTAGTGCAGGTTCTCCACTGACAGATGAGGAAACTGAGGCCCAGGGAGGGGTAGTGCCAGTGCTCAGGTTTATGTAGCAAGTGGGCCATTCCCCAGCCATGGCAGGGCGTAGGCTGCTCTGGGTCACCTGTCCTCACCCATGTTGGCTCAGCGGTTGCAGGGACCTGGGTGGGTAGAGGTCGGGGAGTGAGCCACACCAGGCGGGCCGGGATGGGGGGCCCCGTGAGCCAGCGCTCCAGGATGAGATCACCCACGAGTAATGGAGCTTTTCCCGTCTCGCCTTTTCCCGACAATAAAAGGCCTGATGTTCTTCATCTGTGTTGTTCTGAGAAGGCATGTTTACGTCTGGCAAGGGAAGGGTTCTTGGGAGACAGGATCCCAGCACCGCACCCCCGCCCCGTGCCGCCTGGCCCTAGGGGTTGGCACTGCCCCAGAGCTGGTTTCCTCCCACCGTCTCCTGACACCCAGCCCCACGCTTTTCAGATGCATGCCTGAGAACAAATAAATACTTCTGCCCCACGCACACGAGCCCAGATAAGCGGCCGGAGCTCAGCCAGAACTGCGGGGGCACCAGGTGCCCGGGGTCCTTGACCCCCAGCTGGGTGCCAAGCCTAAATCTCCCTCCCAGCATCCCCCCACCACCCCACGCATGGAGAGACAGAGATGCACCTTGAGCAACACGAGACCTGATGTCAGGGGTGGACAGCAGCTCGGCGGGTGATGTCAGCATGAGCAGTCATCTCATCATCACCGCTGTTAAGCAAGAGGGCACTTGGTCTCCACATGCTCAGTGCCAGGCCCTGTTCACTCGTTCTCACGTGGGGCCCTCACACAGCCGAGAGCAGAATTACCGTCACCCTTTTGCTCGGTAAAGCCAGGAAAGTTTGAGCACGTGCACGCGTGTGTGTGTGTGTGTGTGTGTGCGTGTGTGTGTGTGTGTGTATAGATTCCGGATCTTGATCTGTCACCCAGGCTGGAGTGCAGTGGTGCGATCACAGCTCGCTGTAGCCTAGAACTCTTGGGCTCAGGCAATCCTCCCACCTTATCCTCCTGAGTAGCTGACATTACAGGCATGTACTACCATGCTGGGCTAATTTTTATATTTTTAGTAGAGACGGGGTTTCACCATGTTGGCAAGGCTGATCTCAAACTCCTGGCTCAAGTGATCCGCCTGCCTCAGCCTCCCAAAGTGCTGGGATTACAGGTGTGAGCCACCGTGCCTCGCTTTTTTTTTTTTTTTCAAGATAGGCTCTTGCTCTCTCGTCAGGCTGGAGTGCGGTGGCGTGATGATGGTTCATTGCAACCTCTGCCTCCTGGGCCCGAGCAACCCTCCCAGCCCAGCCTCCGGAGTGGCTGGGACGACACACACATGCTGCCACACTAAGCTAATTTTAAAAAGTTTTTTTTTTTTTTTTTTTTAGAGTTGGGGTCTCACTATGTTGCCCAGGCTGATCTCAAACTCCTGGGATCAGAAACCTGGGGATCACTCCAGGTGCCTCCCTTGGGACCCTCCCCAACCCTCCTGGTCCCAAAGTTCTGCCCGGTCCCACATTCCCTGCTACTGTCTGCTTCAGGCCTGGCTCTCTGTGGCCTGGGATGTCACAGGTCTGGCAGCTCCTGGCTCCCCGGCTCCGAGCATGACCCGACAGTTCCTCTGCCGTGTCTTCCCGGGATCCCCCACACTGCCCTCGTCCCACCCCTGCTCCACACCCTGCAGTGGCTGGCTCCCGCTGCCGAAACACTGATCTTCTCAGGTCCTTGGCCTCACCCCAATGGCCACGCTGGTCTCTGCCCACCACTTCCTGCCCTGCCCTGCACACGCCAGCCATGCAGAGCTGGGCTCCTTCCCCACCCACCCACCCACTCCCACAGCCTCTGGCCCCGTTCAGCCCCGACCAGGACACGTGGGCGGCCCAGGCTGGCGGCTGGGTTTCCTGGGCAGTCAGTAATTTGGCACTCCTTCAAACAGGTCTTTATTTATTCAGCATTTATTTCTAGGGGAGGTGGGTGCTGTGGCAGGGCAGGGAAGGCGTCTCCCTTATAGAAGAGCAGGGCCTGGGCACAGTGCCCGTCTCCCCTCCTCACCTGCAAACTCCCCTGGGAGGCTCCCAACAGCTCGGGTGTCACCTCCTCCAGGAAGCCCCCCACAACTGCCTCACCCAGTGTCCTGGGCTTCTTTCATACCACTTATTTTTATCTTTCACTGAAGTATAATTTACTTCCAGTAAAGTACATGAATTTTTTTTTTTTTAAGTGACGGAGTCTTGCTGTCATCCAGGCTGGAGTGCCGTGATCTCGGCTCACTGCACCCTCCCCTCCTGGGTCCAAGAAATTCTGTCTCAGCCTCCTGAGTGGCTTATAGGTATGCACCACCATACCCGGCTAATTTTTGTATTTTTTGTAGAGAGGGGGTTTTACCATGCTGGCTGAGCTGGTCTCGAACTCCCGACCTCAAGTGATCTGCTCCCCCTCGGCCTCCCAAAGAACTGGGATTATAGACATGAGCCACCGAGCCTGGTCCAAGCACATAATCTTAAACATTGCACGTGATGACTATTTTTCCCACACTGTATACTAATGTCACCACCACTCGGCTGAAACCCTTGCAGTGGGTTTTCATCTTTTTTTTTCCCTCAGTCTATTTGGTTGTCATTCCTCATCCCCTGCCAGCCTGGGAATCCTTCAAGGGCAGGAGCACCTGCTGTTGGCCCCTGTGCCGTGTGGGACACAGTGTGAGAGTATTGGTGCCTGTGAGCCCGTGGCTGTGTCCCCACGTGTGTGTGGCAGAGGCTGCGGCTGTGGGAACATGTGGGTCTGTGAGCCTGGCCAGGCGCCCCCTCCTCCACTGGAAGAGAGGCTTGTCCAATTCCCCAGCCAAGGGCCTCTACAAGGAGCCGTGGCCCTGCCCGAGAGTCCCTGCCGGCCGACAGCCCAGAGATTAGTCTCCAAGGCCACGACGCCAGTTGCCATAGGCACGCAGGCCCGCGTCAGGACTGCGATTTCTCATCCTGGTCACGCAGGCAGGCAGCCGCCCCTGCCCGCCTGCCAGGAGCCAGGCCCAGGCTTTAAATAACAAGGGTGGAAACCCGAACCGGCCGAGCCGTCTCCCCGGCTGATCCTGGCCTCCCCTCCTGCTGGAGCAGGCTCGGGGCGGCCTGGACCCCACATACTGCTGGAGGGTGGAGTGGGTCCTTCCATGCTCACCTCGCAGGGCAGGAGAGAAATGGAGAAACCGCAGTTTGGGGGTCTCTGAGTGTTCGTAGTACCTGACGCACAGGCACAGCCCGTCCTGAGAGGAAACAGCCTGTTTTCCTAAACCCCATCCTCCACGTGGAGGGGGGACGCTATCTTCCAGAAGCCTGGACCAAGGGCAGATGGGGCTTCCCACGGCCAGGCCTCAGATCTGCTTCCCAGTCCCTCCAGGGAAGAGGCTGGAGGCTCCCTCACTTCCCCCTGGAAGCCGCATGAAACCCTGTGCTTCCTGGAACAACCCTTTTGCGCGAGCCTGGGGCCAGCTTTCCTGTCCTGGGGTGGAGCAGCTGTGTCGGACGGTTGGTTTTGCTTTTCATTTTGCTCTATTTTTTATTAAAAAAAATTTTTTTAGAGATGAGTTCTTGCTCTGTCGCCCAGGCTGGAGCGCAGTGGCGCAATCCCGGCTCACTGCATTCTTGAACTCCTGGGCTCAAGCCATCCCCCCACCTCAGCCTTTCGAGTGGCTGTGATGGCAGGCGGGTGCCACCACGCCCGGCTCATATTTGACATTTTTTGGTGGAGATGGGGTCTTGCCATATTGCCCAGGCTGGCCTCAAACTCCTGGCCTCAGGCAATCCTCCCGCCCCTCTGGCTCCTAGAGTGTTAGGATTACAGGAGTGAGCCACCACGCCCGGCCTGGTTTTGTTTTTAAAGGATGAGGTTTCTGTTGTTTCTTTCCAGATTATAAACGTAATATTTACCCTAGGTGATTTAGAAAATACAGAAAAGGAGGCCGGGCACGGTGGTTCGTGCCCATAATCCCAGCACTTTGGGAGGCTGAGGCGGGTGAATCACAAGGTCAAGAGTTCAAGACCATCCTGGCCAACATGGTGAAAACACGTCTCTACTAAAAATACAAAAATTAGCTGGGTGTGGTGGTCCACACCTGTAGTCCCAGCTGCTCAGGAGGCTGAGGCAGGAGAATAGCTTGAACCTGGGAGGCTGAGGTTGCAGTGAGCAGCGCCATTGCACTCCAGCCTAGGTGACAGAGCTAGACTTGATCTCAAAAAAAAAAAGAAAAGAAAAGAAAAAAGAAAATATGAAAAGGAGAGGGAAGCAAAGTCAGGCGTGGATCCCACCCTGGGATGCATGGTCTGGAGTTGGCGTCGCGGGCTGCGCCGTGTGTGCCCCTGAGGTCATCCGGTCCAGCGTGGGAATCCGCCTCTGCCGCGTCCGGTGGCCTGCGTGTGTGGGCGTGTGTGTCCGTGGATCTACCAAGTGGAAGCTTTGGGGAAACATCTTTGCATGTAAATCTTTGCATTTGGGATAATTAACTCAGGATTAATTTATAGAATTATAAGTCCTGCAGCGAAGGGTGGGAAGAGAGTTAAAATTAAACCTCCTGAAACACGTCACAGCATCACCGAATCACTTCGCTGAGAAGACTGTGTGCCGTCAGGGTCCTTCTGTGGGGTGAGCTGGGATTTAGCGCGAAACTCACGGCTGCGGGGCTGCTGGGCTGGGAAAAGCGTGGCCTTGGGCGTGGGGTCTTGTCTCCAGTGACGTTCCCAGGTGGTTCTTGTGGCCCCTGCCCCGTGACAGGATGGGGTGAGGGGCCGGAGGAGGCTGGAGGTAGAGCCCTGCCTCTAGGTGGAACTGTATCATCTATACTTATAGGGCAGGATTAAAAAGGGACAGTTTGGCTGTTTGTTTGTTTTTTTTCATCTAACTGGGTGTTGATGTCTTCTACACACTTCTTGTTTTGATTTTTGAGACGGGTCTCCTGTATCCCAGGGCGGAGTGCAGTGATGCAATCTCAGCTCACTGCAGCCTCAACCTCCGGGGATCAAGCGACCCTCCAGCCTCAGCCTCCTGAGTAGCTGGGACTACAGGCATGTGCCACCACACCTGGCTAAATTTTGATTTTTTTTTTTTTGAGATGGAGTCTCGCTCTGTTGCCAGGCTGGAGTGTAGTGGCACGATCTCGACCCACTGCAGTCTCTTCCCGAGTGATTCTCCTGCCTCAGCCTCCTGGGTACAGCTAGGACTACAGGCACACGCCACCACACTCAGCTAATTTTTGTATTTTTAGTAGAGATGGGGTTTCACCATGTCAGCCAGGATGGTCTGGATCTCCTGACCTCATGATCTGCCCGCCTCGGCCTCCCGAAGTGCTGGGCTTGTGGGTGTAAGCCGCTGCGTCTGGCCTTAGGCACACTTTTCATTGAGAACAAAGTTATTTGTTGTAAGGGAACGCCTTGACAACTGTTCACACACTAAACTACCCAGGTAACCAGCACCCAGATCAAGAAACGGCGTTCACAACCCCTCTCCCCCCACTCCCAGTTACTGCCATTCTCCCTGACCCTGCCACGGTAACCAGCGTTCCGTCTCTTGGCTTCAGAATGTGGCCTGCTTTTGAACCTTACATAAGTAGAATCCTACAGGGTGACCTCAGATTCTTTCATCATCCTTGCGAGATTCTGTCACGGTGTTGCGTGTCTTCGCAGTCTGCTCCTACGTCTGATGCCTTTTCCAATAGCCGGGAGGAATCGGGAAACACACGTGCTGTGGGAACAGATCAGGCCGTGCGCTGAAATTCCAATACCTCTGAATTACTGCCCATAGTCAAAGAAATAAAGCTGATTTCCCTAAAGGATGCTCTGTGGTGAACAGGGAGGAATTTGCATACAGCATAGCTGTTAAGTCCACAGGAGAGCATGTGGTATTGTGGTGTGAGCCTGGGTTGGCTGTACAGAGGTATCTGGGGTGCAGTCTGACCCCTCTGGGCCTCGGTTTCCCGAGATGGACATGCAGGTGGTTAGTTGAGGGGCCCTTCCAGCTCAGTGCTGTGATGATAAGCATATACTTTGCAGTGCTAAGAAGTTGTTTTCCAAAGTGTTTGAAGTTTGCTCTTAAGATCTTATTTAAGCTGGGCACAGTGGCTCATTCCTGTAATCCCAGCACTTTGGGAGAATGAGGCAGGATTTCTTGAGCCCAAGAATTTGAGCCCAGCCTGGGCAACATAGCGAGACCCCATCTCTATAATTTTTTTTTTTTTAATTAGCTGGGCATGGTGGCATGTGTCTGCAGTCCCAGCCAGTTGGGAGACTGAGGCAGAGGATGGCTTGAGCCCAGGAATTTGAGGCTGCAACGAGCTATGATTACACCACTGCACTCCAGGCTGGGCGACTGAGCAAGACAGTCTCTACAAAAAATTTTTTAAAAGCCAGGCGTGGCGGCACGCACCTGTGGCCCCAGCTACTTGGGAGGCGGAGGCAGGCGGATGGCTGGAGTCCAGGAATTTGAGGCTGCAGTAAGCCGTGATCGCGCCACTGCATTCCAGCCTGGGTGACAGAGCGAGACTCCATCTCTACAAAACATTTTTTTTTTTTTAAATTAGCAGGGAACTGCTCGGAAGGCTGAGGCTGGCGGATGGCTTGAGCCCAGGAGTTTGAGGGTGCAGTGAGCCATGATCACGCCATTGCATTCCAGCCTGAGTTGGCAGAGCAAGACTGTCTCTTAAAAAAAAATATTATTTACCAATTTGGCTCATTTCTAAGTGGAGCAAAAATGCACTGTCTCGCTTGTGCTCTGCCTGAATTACCCCAGGCCAGGTTTCTTGGTGGAAGGAAGGAGCCATATAGATTGTGCCAGCTTCGCCCAGGTGCAGAGACCTTCTGAGAGGCCTTGATAAGGGGGCAGCTCCCACTGAACAGCCCTCAGGGATGGAGACCCAGTGCCCACATACCAGCTTGTTCTTCCATTCTGGGACCGTTCTCCCAGTTAGGAATGTTCCCTTGTGTTGGCTGAAAGCCTGTGTCCCTAAACTCTCTACCAGCCTAATGGCAATGAAACTCAGGTCTTCAGAAACCAAAGCCATGGAGTGAGGATTTGGAGAGAGGGTATATGCATCACCAAGCCTAACATCATGGTCTTTTTTTTTTTTTTTCAGTTGAGACAGGGTCTTATTCTGTTGCCCAGGCTGGAGTGCAGTGGTGCGATCTCAGCTCACTGCAACCTCTGCGTTCAAATGATTCTCCTGCCTCAGCCTCCCAAGTAGCTGGGATTACAGGAACCTGACACCATTCCCAGCTAGTTTTTGTGTTTTTAGTAGAGATGGGGTTTCACTATGTTGGCTGGGCTGGTCTCGAACTCCTGACCTCAGGTGATCCACTGGCCTCAGCTTCCCAAAGCGCTGGGATTACAGGCGTGAGCCACTGCGCCCGGCCTATCTTTCCTTTTTAAGGCTCAGTAATATTCCGGTGTATGGACAGGCTGTGTTTTGTTTATCCAGCGATGGACGCCTGGGTGGTTTCTGCCTTTTGGCTATTGTGAATAGTGATCCTTTGAACGTGGCTCTCCAGACGCGTCTGTCTTTGAGACTATTTCTGTTTTATTAACAACATTGCTGTAATGAGGGATCTGAAATCCGGAGTGGATCTGAGAAATTGCCTCTTTCAACCCCCATCCAGTGCTTGAGCCCATCCTCCCAGAATCCCACTGGGACTTCTTCCGGCCTCAGGTGCGTGGGTAGAAGGCTTGCTGCTCCCCACACCTCTGAATGAGGGCCCGGAGCTGGGTGGCTTGGGGTGCAGGAAAGAGGCTTGTGAGTGGGGTGACGGCAGAGGGCTGTGCACCCAGGCATCTTCTATCTACAGATGCCCGGGGGAGGCAGCAGCGGGGGTGCTGGATTGGATGAAACCTGGATTAGATGCTGAGACACACTTTCCTCAGTGGCCAGGATTGATGGACAGTGGAATTCATCAGTGGAGTCTTGGAGACTGAGACCTTTAAGAATAGATGCAGCTGGGCACAGTGGCTCACACCTGTAATCCCAGTACTTTGGGAGCCCAAGGTGGATGGATCACTTGAGGGCAGGAGTTTGAGACCAGCCTGGGCAACATAGCAAGACCCCGTCTCTACTAAAAAAGAAAAATTGTTTTTCACTCTGTCACCCAGGCTGGAGTGCAGTGGAATGATTTCAGCTCACTGCAATCTCCGCCTCGCAGGTTCAAACAGTCCTCCTGCCTCAGCCTCCTGAGTAGCTGGGATTACAGGTGCACATCACTGTGCCCAGCTAATTTTTATATTTTTAGTGGAAATGGAGTTTCACCATGTTGGTCAGGCTGGTCTCAAACTCCTGACTTTGTGATCAGGAGTCCCCAAAGTGCTGGGATTATAGAGGTGAGCCACCATGCCTGGCTACTAAAAAAACCTTTTTAAATTAGCTGGGTATGGTGGCACGCTCCTGTAGTCCCAGCTGCTTGGGAGGCTGAGGCAGGAGGATTGCTTGAGTGCAGGAGGGTGTGGCTGCAGTGAGCTCTATTTGTGCCTCTGCACTCAGCCTGGGTGCAGAGTGAGACCTTGTTTTTAAAAAAGGAAAAAAGAAAATGCATCCTATGGAATCTGTTTCTTTCTCTTTTTTTTGAGATGGAGTCTCGCTTTATCGCCAGGCTGAACTGCAGTGGCATGATCTTGGCTCACTGCAACCTCACTGCCTCCCAGGTTTCCAAGTAGCTGGGATTATAGGTGCCCAACACCATGCCCAGCTAATTTTTGTGTTTTTAGTAGAGATATGGTTTCACCATGTTGGCCAGGCTGGTCTCGAACTCCTGACCTCAAGTGATCCGCCTGTACCGCCGTGGAATCTATTTCTGTTAGGAATGTGTTCAGTTGCACGTAACCTGAGAAGCAGAGGCTTAGGAGGGAGGGGTTTCTCCTGTAACAGGAGGCATGGGTGGGTGGTCCAGCCGCAGACAGCTGCTCAGGCGCTTCAGAGGGGCCCATGCCGTCTGTCTGTCTGTCTGGCTGGCTCTCTGGCGCTCTCTCTCTCTCTCTCTCTCTTTCTCTCTCTCTCTCTGTCTCTCCTCTGGCCGAGGGCTTTGGTCATCCTGGCCTAAAGGAGGTATGGACCAGCAGGCAGGGAACAGGGGTAAGGGACTGAGCCCCCAGTGCCTGCTTCCAGGGAAACTCTGCTCTTTTGTTTGGGAATGCCTCGCTGGTTAGACCGTGTCTCCTGGTCATCCGTGGCTGCAGGAGAGTGTAGGAATGGGAGGAATTTTGTGGTGCGGCCCCTATAGAAGAGAGCAGGGAGAAGTTGGTTATATGGGGATGGAGGTACCAGCCACAGTGTCTGTCTGCCGCACAATCCCAGCATGTTCAGCCGGGCATGGTGGCTCACGGCTGTAGTCCCAGCTACTCAGGAGGCTGAGGCAGGAGGATCACTTGAGCCTAGGAGTTCAAGACCAGCCCGAGCAACATAGCGAGACCATGTCGCTACAGAAAATGAAAAAATCAGCCAAGCGTGGTGGTGTGCACCTGCAGCCCCAGCTACTCAGGAGACTGAGGGTGGGGAGGAGCCCGTGATCCCGGGAGTTCAAAACCAGCCTGGACAATGTAGTAAGTCCTTGTCTGTAAAAACAGGGAAAGCAATGAGACGCATTAGACAGAAGTTGGACTCGGTGATATAGATGAGAGAATTACAAGATAACTTTTCTTTCTTTTGAGACAGAGTCTTGTTCTGTCACCAGGTGCCAGGCTGGAGTGCAGTGGCACGATCTCAGCTCACTGCAACCTCCACCTCCCAGGTTCAAACAATTCTCCGGCCTCAGCCTCCCGAGTAGCTGGGACTACAGGTGTGAGCCACCGTGCCCAGCTAATTTTTGTATTTTTAGTAGAGACGGGGTTTCACCATGTTGGTCAGGATGGTCTCGATCTCCTGACCTTGTGATCCACCCTCCTCGGCCTCCCAAAGTGCTGGGATTACAGGTGCCCGGCCTCTTTTCTTTTGTTTTTTGGGACAATGTCTCTGTAGGCCAGACTGGAGTGCAATGGCACAGTCTCGGCTCACTGCATCCTCTGCCTCCTGGGTCTCTGTTCAAGCAGTTCTGCCTCAGCCTCCCAAGTAGCTGGGATTATAGGCACATGCCACCATGCCCACCTAATTTTTATATTTTTCATAGAGAAGGGGCTTCACCATGCTGACCAGGCTGGTCTTGAACTCCTGACACCTCAGCCTCTCAAAGTGCTGGGATTACAGGCTTGAGCCACCCTGCCTGGCTAAGATAACTTTTCTTTTTTTCTTTTTTTGAGACAGAGCCTCGCTCCATCACCCAGGCTGGAGTGCAGTGGCGCAATCTTGGCTCACCGCATTCTCCGCCTCCCAGGTTCAAGCGACTCCCCCTGCCTCAGCCTCCCGAGTAGCTGGGATGACAGGCGTCAGTACCTTGCAGGGCTAATTTTCATAGTTTTAGTAGAGATGGGGTTTTGCCATGTTGGCCAGGCTGGTCTTGAACTCCAGGCTTCAGGGGATCTGCCCGCCTCGGCCTCCCGAAGTGCTGGGATTACAGGCGTGACCGCTGCCCCCGGCTGAGATGACTTTTCTTTGTCTCTGTTCCCTTTCTGAATAGGAAGGCTTTCCAGATCTCCTTGATATTTGGAGAAATACGAAGTCCCGCAAAGTGTCACACCTGTTTTTGCAGCCTCCCTCCTAAGAGCTAACCAGACCCGCCCCTGCTTAGCTTCTGAGCTCGGATGAGATCAGACGCTTTCTGGGAGGTGGGGCTCTGTTTTTGCAATCTCTAGGAAATTTTTTTTAAAGCCAGAGAAAAATAAATTATCCACATTACTCAAACAATTTTTAAAAATATACAAGAAAGCCTAGCTTATTTAAAGCCTAAAAAACTGCAGTTCCATTGGTGACAAAGATGTTAAATGTTTAAAATGTGATTAAACCTAAAATTGGTGACATCTGAATACGCTGTAGTTCTGAATTTGATGTAGCCAGTGTGTGGCGATGCTGAACAGAACAACTTATCCATGGTGCATTTTTATATTTTCAACTAACAAAGACGCTTCGGAAATATAGAGGACTTTTTCTTTAAAGAATTACTTATATTTTAATCTTTTCAAATTTTCCATTCTGTTTCCGTCACTTCCATTTTTTCGGAATCTTGTGCCTTTTTACAATCACAGTAAGAGGGTGGTGGGACGGGAGGTGGAGCTCTCAGCATAAAACATAAAATGAGTGGGTGCAGTGGCTCACTCCTATAATCCAGCACTTCGGGAGCCCAAGGGGAGATCGATTGAGGCCAGGAGTTTGAGATCAGCCTGGGCAACATAGTGAGACCCTATCTCTAAAACAAGTAAACATAAAAGCCTAGCTGGGTGTGGAGACGCATGCTCTGGTCCCAGCTACTCAGGAGGCTGAGGCAGGAGGATTGCTTGAACTCAGGAGCTAGAGGCTGCAGTGAGCTATGATCATACCACTGCACTCCAGCCTAGAGACAGAACAGAGCAAGACCCTGTCTCAAAATAAAGAATTGTAGCGCACTCGGAATCCTGGAGTCTTGCTCTGGGTATCAAAATCGGATGTAGGCTCTTTAGCTGCAGTTGGAAGGGGAACCATAAAATAGACCTGGCATGAAAAGCAAATGGTGACTTCACAACTGGTAAAGACGGACTTAAGCAGGATGCTTTTAGCTGCAAATGAAGGAAAGCCCTGGCTGGGTGCGGTGGCTCACACCTGTGATCCCAGCACTTCGGGGGCCAAGGCAGGAGTATTGCTTGAGAACAGGAGTTCAGAACCAGCCTGGGCAACATAGTGAGACTCTGTCTCTAACAAGATTTTTTAAGTGAGCCAGTGCCGTGGCAGGCGTCTGTAGTCCTAGCTACTTGGGAGGCTGAGGCTGGAGGACTGCTTGAGTCCAGGAGATCGAGGCTGCAGTGAGGTATGATTGCATCACTGCACTCCGGCCTGGGTGACAGAAGAAAAAGAGAGAGAGAAGAAAAGAAACTATAGCCCTGTCACACAAAAAAAAGACAGAGGGAAGAAAAGAAACCTCCACTAAGAGTGCCTTAAAAAATAAGGGCTTTTGGCTGTGCACAGTGGCTCACGCCTGTAATCCCAGCACTTTGGGAGGCCGAGGCTGCAGATCACTGAGGTCGGGAGTTCGACGTCATCCTGGCCAACATAGCAAAACCCTGTCTCTACTAAAAATACAAAAATTAGCCCGGTGTGGTGGTGCCTGCCCGTAATCCCAGCTACTCAGGAGGCTGAGGCACGAGAATCGCTTCAACCCAGGAGGCAGAGGTTGCAGTGAGCCGAGATTGCGCCTTTTTTTTTTTTAGAGACTGTCTCAAAAAAAAAAAAAAAAGAGAAAGAAAAGAAAAATAAAAATTAGTTGGGTGTGGTGATTGGTGCCTGTAGTCCCAGCTACTCAGGAGGCTGAGGCAGGAGAATCTCTGGACTCTGAGAGGCAGAAGTTGCGGTGAGCCGAGATCACACCACCACACTCCAGCCTGGGTGACAAGAGCGAAACTTCATCTCAAAAAGAAAGAAATATGGACTTTTGCAGTCTCACCCAAATCTCACAGATGGTGGATCTGGGGTCATACAGGGCCAAGGTCTTCCACAAATTTACTTTGCTGTCCTCAGACCCTTCACCTCCCGGGCTCATTCTTTCCATTCCAGTAGTTGGCTGCCATGGTCGGGGGTATCACGTGCAGGAGAAGGAGGACATCCCTGGTTTCAGTCCCCCCTCCTTTTTTCTTTGAGATGGAGTCTCGCTCTGTCGCCCAGGCTGGAGTGCAGTGGCATGATCTCGACTCACTGCAACCTCCACCTCCCAGGTTCATGTGATTCTTCAGCCTCAGCCTCCCAAGTAGCTGGGCCTACAGGGCATGCGCCACCGCACCCAGCTAATTTTTGTATTTTTAATAGAGACAGGGTTTCACCGTGTTGGCCAGGCTGGTCTCAAACTGCTGACCTCAGGTGGTCCTCCTGCCTTGGCCTCCCAAAGTGCTGGGATTACAGGTGGAGCCGCCGTACCCAGCCTGGTTTCAGTTCCTTTCTAAGGCCAAGGACAGCTCTCCCAGAAGTCCCTCATGGCTCAGTGGCCAGAACTGGGTTCCGGCTGTCCTTACACCTGTCCCAGCTAGGGGAGCAGGAGGGCCTTAATCTGAGCCTTGGAGAATCACCAAATTCTCTCCAGGGATTAGGAGGACCCAGCTGCCCCAAACACCAGTTGTCAGGACAACCCAAGCAAAGATTGTCTGGTCTGTAGATGGCGGGACACACGGGGGACTCTGGTAGCAAGGAGTGGGGCAGAGGAGCAGAGGACTCGGAGGAGAGCCTTTGGGGTCAGATCCAGGACTGGAACTCAGGTATTTTTGACAGGGTCTAACTCTGTCCCCTATGTTGGACCGCAGTCCTGCAATCATAGCTCATTACAGCCTCGACCTCCTGGGCTCAAGCAATCCTCCTGCCTCCGCCTCCCGAGTATCTGGGACAGCAGGCATGCACCACCACACCTGGCTAAATGGGGTCTCACTGTGTTGCCCAGGCTGATCTTTAACTCCTGGGCTTGATCCTCCTGCCTTGGCCTCCCAAAGCACTGAGATTACAGGCATGAGCCACTGCACCCAGTGAGACCCCAGGTGTTTTAACTATGACCCCAGACTGCCTTCTGCTGCACTGCGGATGGGTGTAAGACCTCCTCCCACTGCCCAGCCCAGAGCCCGACCTGAGCAGATATGAATGGAAGGCCAGGGCTGTGGCTGGCAATATTCTCCCTTGCTACAATGAAGTGGGAAGGGGGCAGGAATCCAGGACCCCTGGGCCACTCTGTCCCCACTGGGGAGCCTCTGGGACAGGAGAGGGGGTATTCAGAGGGAGGCTGGGGCTGCTGGGGAGAAAGGATACCCTCCCTTCCAGAAGGGGAGAAATTTCTTTTTTGTTTGTTCTCTCAAGCTTCTTTTTCAAGAAATAAGCATATGGCAGCGGATGGTGCGGGGGCCGTGTTTGGGTGGGGTGTGTGCCTGCCTTTGCCTTTTACGTGGTTGGGTGTATTTTTTTTTTCTCCATCAGCTCCAACGCCCCAGCTGGTCCATGGGGCAGTGAGACTTGAATCACAGAGGCGCTTTCCTGGTGTCCAGAAAAATCCAGCTCTTGCTAGTGGTGCTTCCAAGGGGGAAGAGATTGGAGAGCTCTCCAGCAAACCCAGGCCTGAGCTTTGCAGAGTCTGAGCTGAGGACTGAGTGTCCAAGGGCCTGAGGGTGTGGACTGTCTTTGTGAGGTCGGCTACAGCCAGTGAAGGAGCCAGTGTTCACTTCCTGAAGCTTCTGTAACATGGACCACAGACCTGTACCTTAAAAGAACAGAAATTTCAGGCAGGCGCAGTGGCTCACGCCTGTGATCCCAGCACTTTGGGAAGCCAAGGTGGATGGATTGTTTGAGGTCAGGAGTTTGAGACCAGCCTGACCAACATGGTGAAACCCCATCTCTACTAAAAATACAAAAATTAGCCGGGCATGGTGGCAGGTACCTGTAGTCCGAGCCACTTGGGAGGCTGAGGCAGGAGAATCGCTTGAACCCAGGAGGCGGAGGTTGTGGTGAGCCAAGATCCCGCCACTGCACTCCAGCCTGGGTGACAGAGTGAGGGGAATAAAAACAAATTTCTTTTTCTTTAACTTCTATTTTAGGTTCAGAGGTACACGCGCAGGTCTGTGACACAGGTACATTTGTGTCATGGGCTTTGTTGTACAGATGCTTTTTCACCCAGGTATTAAGCCCAGTACCCAATAGTGATTTCTGCTGACCCACTCCCTCCTCCCACCCTCCGCCTGCTGACAGGCCCCGCTGTGTGTTGTTCCCATCTTTGTGTCCATGTGTTCTCATTGTTCAGCTCCCACTGATGAGAACACGCGGTATTTGGTTGTCTGTCCCTGCGTTAGTTTGCTGAGGATAATGGCCTCCAGCTCCATCCATGTCCCTGCAAAGAACATGATCTTGTTCATTTTTATGGCTGCATAGTATTCCATGGTATAATGTACCACATTTCTTTATCCAGTCTATCACTGATGGACATTTGGGTTGAGTCCAGGTCTTTGCTGTTGTGAATGGTGCTGCAGTGAACATGCACGTGCATGTGTCTTTATTGTAGAATGATTTATATTCTTTTGAGTATATATATCCAGGAAGGGATTGCTGGGTCAAATGGTATTTCTGTCTTTTGGTTTTTGAGGAATCACCACACTGTCTTCCACAATGGCTGAACTCATGTACAATTCCAGCAGTGTGTAAGTGTTACTTTTTCTCCACAACCTCCCCAGCCTCTGTTATTTGCTTGCTTGTTTTGGTTTTGTGCTGAGATGGAGTCTCACTCTGTTGCCCAGGCTAGAGTGTAGTGTTGCGATCTCAGCTCACTGCAGCCTCCACCTCCTGGGTTCAAGCGATTTTCCTGCCTCAGCCTTCTGAGTAGCTGAGATTACAGACATGCACCACCACGCTTGGCTAATTTTTTGTATTTTTTTTTTTTTTTTAGCAGAGATGGAGTTTATTAGCCACCATATTAGCCAGGCTGGTCTCAAACCCCTGACCTCAGGTGATCCGCCCGTCTCAGCCTCCCGAAGTGCTGGGATTACAGGCGTGAGCCACTGTGCCCGGCAGCTGTTATGTTTGACTTTAATAACAGCCATTCTGACTGGTGTGAGACGGTATCTTGTTGTGGTTGTGATTTGCATTTCGCTAATGATCAGCGATGTCGAGCCTTTTTTCGTATGACTGTTGGCTGCATGTACACCTCCTTTTGAAGTGTCTGTTCAGGTCCTTTGCCCATGTTTTTATAAGAACAACAGAAATTTCTCTTCTCACAGTTCGGGAGGCCAAAGGTCCAAAATCATAACCACTGGGCTGAAATCAGGGTGCCCGCAGTGCCATCCTCCCTCCAGAGGCCCTCCTCCAGGGGAGTCTGTTCCTGGCCTCTCTAGCTCCTGGGGGCTGCCAGCACTCCCAGGCTTGTGACCACATCACTCCAATCTTCAAAGCCAGCATCTTCCAATCACTCTCTACTTCATCTTCTCTGGGACTGCTCTTCTGTGTGGATGTCCAGTCTTCCTCTACCCTATTAAAATTTTTTTTTTGTAGAGATGGGGTCTTGCCATATTGCCCCAGCCAGTCTCAAACTCTTAGCCTCAAGTGATCTTCTTGACTCCAAGTGATCCTCCTGCCTTGGCCTCCCAAAGCGCTGGGATTACAGGCATGAGCCACAGTGCCTGGCCATGACCTCTTCTTTTCTTTTCTTTTGAGATGGGGACTCGTTTGCTCAGGCTGGAGGGCAGTGATGTGATCTCAGCTCACAGCATCCTTGACCTCCTGGGATCAGGGGATCCTCCCATCTCAGCCTCCTGAGTAACTGGGACTACAGGCATGCACCACCACACTCGGCTCATTTTTTTATTTTTTGTAGAGATGGGGCTCTCACCATGTTTCCCAGGCTGGCCCCAAACTCCTGGGCTCAAGTGATCTTCCCACCTTTCAGCCTCCGAAAGTGCTGGGCTTACAAGTATGAGCCACCACACCCGGCCATGACCTCTTCTTATAAGGATGCATGTGATGGCATTTAGAACCTCCCCTGCTAAGCCAGAATAATCCCCCTATCTCAAGATCCTTAATCACACCCGCAGAGTGATTTTGCCATAAGGGTAACCCTTAGAGGCTCCAGGGATTAGGACGTGGCTGTCTTTTGGGGTCATTTTTGAGCCTATCTCAGTTCTCTAAGGGCAAACTCCAGGAGCCGTTCTAGTAGACCGGTTCTCCTGTGACAGATGCCAGCCAGGTAAAGGAGACAAACAGAAGATCCCAGCTGACCCACCTCGGCTCTGTCCCACATTGAGGGGACTTTGTTCTCATTGATGTGGACTCCCTAAGCTGTATATCTAGGCTGCAGTGCAGTGGCGTGATCTTGGCTCACTGCAGCCTTGACCTCCTGGACTCAGGGGATCCTCCCATCTCAGCCTCCCGAGTAGCTAGGACTAGAGGCATGCGCCACCACACCCAGCTAATCTTTTAATTTTTTTGTAGAGATGGGGTCTTGCCATATTGCCCAGGCTGGTCTCGAACTCCTGAGCTCAAGCCATGTCCACTGTCCCAAACAGCTGCCCCGCCTTGGAGGGTACAGCAGCATCAGCCTCGTGTGCCCTCAGGGTGTATCCATTATTTATCTTGGACTGCATAGACCAATAATAGCTCAAACTTAGCAGCGTCAAACAGCAGTCATGTCTTTCACTCTTCACGGTTTGAGAGTTGTCTGGGCTTTCTAGGTGGGTCTTACTCAATCTCTCCTGCAGTTGCAACCAAAAGGTTGCCGGCAGGAGTCGGAGGCTGCAGTTGGAGCTGTGATCGCACCACAGCACTCCAGCCTGGGCAGTAGAGCGAGATCCCGTCTCTCAGTAAAGAGGGAGCGGGGCTTGAGGTCATTTTGAAGACATTTCACTTGCTGGCCAGGGCCTGAGCCAAGGAACAGCTGGGGCTCCTTGGGCATCTCTGATGCCCCTTGGCCTCTCCGCCATGGCGGCACGCGATACCTGAGCTTCCCACGTGTCGGCTTAGAGTCCAGGGGCAAGGGTCTGAGAGTGAGTGAGCGAGCGGCTGGGGGAAGTTTAGCTCCTTTGGGGACCTGGCTGCAGAGGTCACCTGATGGCTTGCCCACACATGCCGTTGGTTCAAAGTGGGTCCTTATTCAAATCATGTTCAAGAGGAGAGAATTAGATGACAGTATTTGCTGGGAGAAGTATTACAGAACTTATTTATCTATTTCACTTTGGGAGGCCGAGGGGCGAAGAGCCCTTGAGCTCAGGAGTTCAAGAGCAGCCTGGGCAGCATAGGGAGACCCCATTTCTATTAAAAAAAAAACTAAAAGGCCGGGCACGGTAGCTCATGCCTGTAATCCCAGCACTTTGGGAGGCCAAGTTAGGTGAATCATGAGGTCAGGAGATTGAGATTATCCTGGCTAACACGGTGAAACCCGGTCTCTACTAAAAATACAAACTATTAGCCAGGTTGGTGGCACATGCCTGTAGTCATAGCTACTGGGAGGCTGAGGCAGGAGAATCGCTTGAACCTGGGAAGCAGAGGTTGCAGTGAGCTGAAATCACGCCACTGCACTCCAGCCTGGATGACAGATCAAGACTCTGTCTCAAAAGAAAGAACGTATTTTTTTATTTAGAAACAGGGTCTCACTCTTCAGGTTGGAGCCCAGCGATGTGATCTCAGCTCACTGTAGCCTCCACTTCCTGGGCCCAAGTGGTCCTCCTGCCTCAGCCTCCCGAGTAGCTGGGACTACAGGTGTGCACCACCATGCCTGGCTAATTTTTAAAATTTTGTGTCGAGATGGAGGTCTCACTATGTTGCTCAGTCTGGTCTCAAACTCCTGGCCTCAAGCAATCCCAATGTGCTGGATTACAGGCGTGAGCCGCCGCCCCTGGCCTGAGAATGTGTTGTCAGATTTGAAAGCACTGCAGGACGGTGGCCAGAGAAGAGGCCCCTGGGGCCCCAGAACGGGGGTGCTTCTGCCAGATGGCTTCCAGGGGCCTCAGTACCCAGGTGTGTGGGGTGGGAGAGTGGGTGGCAGGCTCTTGGTGGACGTGTCCCCTTCGGGAAGAGAGGGACAGGGCCCTCCGAAGCCCAGGCCCAGACTGTGAGCTGAGGCTAGGAAAGTCTCAGAGCATTTCCCACTGGACAGCCCCAGGATCTGACCGCAGTGCATGCCGAGAGCACTTTGGCGTTTTACTCCACATGGACGCCACATCCCATCAGGCTCACTCGCGCCTTAGCGCCTTTGCCCGAGCTGTCCCCTCTGTCTGGGCTGCCCCATCCTTCGCCACCCACCTTCTTCATGTCTCTTGATTGTTCCAAACCCGCATCAATGGCTTCGCTCTTCGGAGGCCTTTCTAGGCCTCCTTCTGTGCAGCAGGCCCAGGCACACGCAGATGAAGGCGATCAGCGCTGTTCTCCAGGAGCCGGTGCAGGGGGCTCTGACGCCTCCACATCCCAGAGTGAGAGGGAAGGCGGAGGTGAGGGAGCCCAGCCAAGGGGCACGACGGGAGGTGGGGATGAGCCTGAAGCAGCTAAGAGGGAGCCAGCAGCGGGGAAGGGCACCTCTCAAAAGGGCACAGCAGGTGCGAAGGCCTGAGTGACAGTGCAAGGCCTGCGGGCTGGAGTGTGGGGCTCTGGAGGTAGGACGGGCTCAGCTTGCTCTGTGGCGTGACTCCTGACAGGACCATGAGGGTGAGATCATGCCCCGGCCACCTTCTCTGTGAAGGGTTTCACTGCATTCAGACTGCTGGGACTGGACCCAGGGGGACTTGCACTGGCATGTGTGTGGGGACATGCCTGTGTGTGCATGTGTGTGTGGACTTGCATGTGTGTGTGTAAATGTGTGCGCATGAATGCATGTGTGCATACATGTAGGTGCATGAGTGTGCGTGTGTATATGCATGTGAATGAGGGTGTGTGGGTGTAAGTGGGTATGCATGTTGGGGTGTGTGTGCATGCATATGTGTGTATGTATGTGCACATGAGTGCATGTGGGTGAGTGTGCATATGGGGGAGTTTGGGGGCATGCATGTGTGTGTGGGTATGAGGGGGTGTGTGTGAGTATATATGCATGTGTGTATACATGTGAGTGTATGCATGTGTGTACATGAATGCATACCTGTAAGCATGTGTGGGTGTGTGTACGTGTGTATGCATGTGTGTGAGCATGTAGGGGGAGTATGTGGGGAGAGTGTGCATGTGTGTGGGTGGCTGTGTGCATGTGGGGGGAATATGTGGGGGAGCGTACATGTGTGTGGGTATGTGTGCATGGGGGAGCATGTGAGTGTGCATCTGTGCAGGTGTGGGTGTGCATGTGGGGGGAGTATGTGCGGGAGTGTGCATGTGTGTGGGTGTGTGTGCATGGGGGAGTTTGGGGGTGTGCATGTATGGGCATGTGTGTGCATGGGGGAACAGGTAAGGAGTGCGCATGAGTGTGTGTGCATGTGTGTGTTGAGTTGCTAGTGCTCACACTCACCTCTGGGGCAGAGATATGCTTGTCAGGTGCCCCCGTCCTCTCTCCGCCCCCATCCACGGAGCGTCCTCTCTAGTCTTAAGAATGACACTCCACTGCAAACAATGAGAACAAACACTTCCTCCCTTAGTTGTTTTTTGTTTTTTTCCATTTTGAAAAATCGTATTGAGGCCGGGCATGGTGGCTCATGCCTATAATCCCAGCACGTTGGGAGGCTGAGCTGGGAGGGTTGTTAGAGGTCAGTCATTCAAGACCAGCCTGGGCAACATAGCAAGACCCCATCTCTACAAAACATTTAAAATTAGCCAGGCACGGTGGCGCACACCTGTAGTCCCAGCTGCTTGGAAGGCTGAGGTGGGAAGATGGCTTGAACCCAGGATTCTTTTTTCATTTTAAGACGGAGTCTTCCTCTCACCCAGGCTGGAGTATAGTGGCAAGATCTCAGCTCACTACAACCTCCGCCTCCTGGGTTCAAGCGATTCTTCTGCCTCAGCCTCTGGAGTAGCTGGGACTACAGGCGCCCACCACCACACCCAGCTAATTTTTGTATTTTTAGTAGAGACGGGGTTTTGCCATATTGGCCAAGCTGGTCTCAAACTCCTGACCTTGTGATCCGCCCACCTCCGCCTCCCAAAGTGCTGGGATTACAGGCGTGAGCCACCGCGCCCGGCCTTCCTGTGTTTTCTGTAGCAGGTATCCTGGTGGGTGTGAGGTGTAGTTTAGATTTGCATTTTGCTAATCTTTACTGGCGTGGGGATCTTTTCATGTGCTTTTTGGCCATCTGTACTGTTCTTAGGGGAAAGGTCTATTCAAGTCATTTGCCCATTGTTTAATCAGATGATGATGATTCTTATTATCATTATTAGAGATGAGGTCTTGCTGTGTCGCCCAGGCTAGTTTCGAGCTCCTGGCCTCAAGTGATCCTCTCACCTCGGCCTCCCAAAGTGCTGGGATTAGGAGTGTGAGTCACTGTGCCAGTCTTTGCTGTTGACTTGTAGGAGGTGTGCATATCCTGCATATGAATCCTTATCGGATACACTATTCGCAAATATTTTCTCCCATATCGTGCACTGCCTTTTTACCCTGTTGATTCTGCCCAAAACTTCTCTTTACTCATAGAGCAAAGGTTGTGTCTCTCTAAGCCAAATTTCTTCCCCTTGCTTCTCTCCATGGAAACTACAGTATTATCCTTCCACTCGTGTACCCAGACACTCCTATTCACTCTTTAAAACCCACCTCAACAGTCCTCAACTCAGGGAAGCCTTGTCTGTCAGGACCCTCCTCCCCCAAAACTAATTAAATAAAACATAGGCAACCCCTTTCCCCAGTGTCAAGCTCTGCACCTGAGTCAGCTCCTCCACTTGTCCTTCTTCCATGCTCCTGCAATTCTTTTTTTTTTTTTTTTTTTTTTGAGATGGAGTCTAGCTCTGTCACCCAGGCAGGAGTGCAGTGGCTCGATCTCGGCTCACTGCAACCTCCGCCTCCCGGGTTTAAGCAATTCTCCTGCCTCAGCCTCCTGAGTAGCTGGGACTATAGGCATGTGCCACCATGCCTGGCTAACTTTTTTGTACCTTTAGTAGAGACAGCATTTCGCTGTGTTAGCCAGGATGGTCTCGATCTCCTGACCTCATGATCCGCCTGCCTCGGCCTCCCAAAGTGCTGGGATTACAGGCGTGAGCCACTGCACCCAGCCTCTTTTTTATTTTTAAGATGAAGTCTCACTCTGTCACCCAGGCTGGAGTGCAGTGGCGCAATCTCAGCTCACTGCAGCCTCCAACTCCCGGGTTCAAGCGATGCTCCTGCCTCAGCCTCCCAAGCAGCTGGGGACAGGTGTGCACTACCACACCCAGCTAATTTTTTGTATTTTTAGTAGAGATGAGGTTTCACCATATTGGCCAGGCTGGTCTCAAACTCCTGAACTCAAGTGATCCACCCGACTCGGCCTCCCAAGGTACTGGGATTATAGGCATGAACCACTGCACCCAGCCTGGTCCTGTAATTCTCTCTGGCACCCTGGCCCTGTGAGCTGGAGGAGGGCAGGCGGGGCCTGGCACGGAGCAGCCCCTGGTAGGTGTTCAGTGAATGAGTGGGGGTGGGGAGGGGAGGCCGGGGAAGGTGCCCAGGCTGTGTTCCCCCCACCCCCAGCCTTGCCAGGCCTCCAGCTCCTGCTGAGCTCTTGCAGGGTGATCCTTTCCCACTTACAGCCACTGCCTTGCACTAGGTCCCAGCCAACGGCCAGGCAGAAGTGTCCTCTATGTTCTTACCCAGTACGGCCTAGGCAGGAGCCAGTAAGCACAGGGAATGAGCATAGTCCTGGTGGGAGGGAGGGAGCAATGAATGAATGCACACACAAAGGAATGAATGAATGCACATAAAGGAATGCGTGCACACACTAAGGAATGAATGAAGGAATGAATGCACACACAAAGGAATGAATGAGTGAATGTACACACCAAGGAATTAGTGAAGGAATGCACATACAAAGGAATGAAGGAACATGCCACTTGTGGGGAGTGAAAAGGCCTAAAGAGACCCCCGGTTGAGGGGCCCCATGTGTGCCCCTGCTGCTGAGGGACCTGGACATGCCGGTGCATGGGAGCAGGGCTTGGGCTTGGGCTGAACTGGCTCACAGGTGACTCATCAAGTGTCGCAAATGACCCCGAGCAGCAGGCTTCCCTCCTGAGCCCTAGCCCCCCCCGAGATGTAACATGGATGAGCAGAACCACCTCGCGGTGCTTTTCGGAAAATTGGGCGGGCCAAACTCGGTGGCTCATGCCTGTCATCCCAGCACTCCGGGAGGCTAAGGCAGTTGGATCACTTGAGCTCAGGAGTTTGAGACAAGGCTGGGAAACAGTGAGACCCAATCTGTTTTGTTAAAAACACAAAAAAGAAAATTCAGTGGGGTGACAGGTGTGCCAGTTCTAGAGCTGCGACATTTGTTTCTTTTTTTTTTTTTTTGAGACAGAGTTTTGCTCTTGTTACCCAGGCTGGAGTGCAATGGCGCGATCTCGGCTCACCGCAACCTCCGCCTCCTGGGTTCAGGCAATTCTCCTGCCTCAGCCTCCTGAGTAGCTGGGATTACAGGCACGCGCCACCATGCCCAGCTAATTTTTTGTATCTTTAGTAGAGACGGGGTTTCACCATGTTGACCAGGATGGTCTCGATCTCTTGACCTCGTGATCCACCCGCCTCGGCCTCCCAAAGGGATTACAGGCGTGAGCCATCGCGCCCGGCCAGCATTTGCTTCTTTGATTCAACCCCAAGCCAGTTCAAACAAGTGACACCCCCAGCCAGTGGGCCAGGCCTCTCTGTGTCACTCTGGCTGAGGTTGTTCTCGTGTGTGTGTGTGTGTGTGTGTGTGTGTGTGTAGTCCCTCCCAAAGTGCTGGGACTACAGGTGTGAGCCACCACGCCCGGCCTAAAATTTTTATTTTTAGAGGCAGGGTGTTGCTCTGTCACCCAGGCTGGAGTGCATCGGCACATCACAGCTCACCGCAGCCTTGAACTCCTGGGCTCAAGCGATCCTCCTGCCGCAGCCTCCTGTGTAGCTGGGACCACAGTTGTGCATCCCCACGCCTGGCTAATTTTTTTTTTTGGTAGAGGTGGGGTCTTGCTATGTTGCCCAGGCTTGTACACTCCTGCTTCTCTATGTATGTATACATGTATGTATGTATCCTCATTTTAGAAAACTATTTCATTGAATCTTTCTTTAAGCACGGACTTTTCTGAAGCTCTGGGGACACTTGGAAGAGGAAGGGAGCGTTCTAGATACCCTCTAGGGCCACATTGGCCCTGGGTGCAGGACAAGCCGAGGCAGGAGAAACAGACCCTGCTGAGGGGCCTCCTCTTTGCCTCCTCCTTGGGTCCCAGCTGGGTGGTCTCCCCCGTTCACTGCCAACCAGGGTCAGGCAGTGCATGGCCGAGCCCACCGCTGTGTCGTCATTCCGAGGGGAAGGGCTTGAAGGCTGCGTCGTGGGGTGATGGGAACCCGGATTTAGTTGGTGTGACCTGACCTCAGGTTTCAGCTTTTCCACATCCTGGCGGTGGGGCCTTCGGGTGGGAATTACTCCTCCGTAAAATGAGAGCTTGTGAGAATTAAACTGGTCCTGGCATTAAGGAAACAGCCCTGTGACCCCTTCCCTCTTTCCCTCCGGAGGGGGTGGTCCTTGAGCTCTACTGAGCCCACGCCAGTGAGAGTCGTGGCCGAGCCCCTGGGCTGGTGGCAAGGCCATGCCACCTGGGCACTCAGGGTTTTGGCTCCAGGCCCCTATGGGTGTCCTCTCTGTGAAGGGCGTCTAAGGCGGTGGGTAAGGGAGGGGAGTTTGGTTTTTGGGTTTTTTTTGCTTTGTTTTGTGTTGGTTTGGTTTTTTCTTTTTTTGAGACAGAGTCTTTCTCTGTCTCCCAGGCTGGAGTGCAGTGGCGTGATCTCTGCTCACTGCAACCTCCATTTCCTGAGTTCAAGAGATTCTCCTGCCTCAGCCACCCGAGTGACTGGGATTACAGGCACCCGCCACCGTGCCTGGCTAATTTTTATATTTTTAGTAGACGCGGGGTTTTGCCATGTTGGCCAGGCTGGTCTCGAACTCCTGATCTCAAGGGATCCACCTGCCTCAGCCTCCCACAGTGCTGGGATTACAGGCATGAGCCACCACACCTGGCCTTTGTTGTTGTTTTGAGACAGGGTCTTGCTGTGCCTCCCAGGCTGCAGTGCAGGGGCAAAATCATAGCTCATTGCAGCCTCAAACTCCTGGCTCAAGTGATCCTCCTGTCTCAGCCTCTTGAGTAGCTGGGACCACAGGCGTACGCCTGGCTAATTCATGTATTTTTTGTATAGACAGGGTTTTGCCATGTTTCCCAGGCTGGTCTTGAACTCCAGGCCTCAAGCTGTCCTCCCACCCTGGCCTCCCAGAGTGCTAGAATTATAGGTGTGAGCCACCACTCACCAGGAAGGGAGTTTTTCACATGGGCCGAGCTGGGAGCTTTGTCTTAGCCTTGTTCTTTTGTCTACATACCCTTTTCCCATCTCCCACTAGGCTGCTCTTCACTGGGGTAGATGGGTCAGAACCAGACAGAGGGAACACGTATTTCCCCAGACATCCAGGCTGTGGGCATCGGAGCAGGCTCACACTTGTTAGCTCACTCTCTGCTGCCTCCTAGCCGGCCCTGAGCGCCGGGTGCAGGGTGCTTGGGATTGGAAATGGCAGCTGGATTTCTGACAGTTCACTGTCACCCTGGCCCCAGGACTGGCTGGAAAGTGGGCTCTCTGGGTCAGACCCCTATGGAGTCCCCCAGCCTGGAGGCAGCCCTGCCTTGGGTCAGGGCAGCACCGACTCAGACGAGGCCACAGCGCTTGGCTAATCTTTGGCTCAGGGTCCAGGCTGGCTTCCAGCTCTCTGCAGCCAGCAAATCTGCTACTGTCTGGGCAAGTCACAGGGCAGGTGGCAGGGAGGCAGGGAGGCAGGGAGGCAGGCAGGCAGGGAGGCAGGCAGGCAGGCAGGCAGGGAGGCAGGGAGGCAGGCAGGCAGGGAGGCAGGGAGGCAGGGAGGCAGGCAGGCAGGGAGGCAGGCAGGCAGGCAGGCAGGGAGGCAGGGAGGCAGGCAGGCAGGGAGGCAGGCAGGCAGGGAGGCAGGGAGGCAGGCAGGCAGGCAGGGAGGCAAGGAGGCAGGGAGGCAGGGAGGCAGGGAAGCAGGGAGGCAGGCAGGCAGGGAGGCAGGCAGGCAGGGAGGCAGGGAGGCAGGCAGGCAGGCAGGGAGGCAGGGAGGCAGGCAGGCAGGGAGGCAGGCAGGCAGGGAGGCAGGGAGGCAGGCAGGCAGGGAGGCAGGCAGGCAGGCAGGCAGGGAGGCAGGGAGGCAGGCAGGCAGGGAGGCAGGCAGGCAGGCAGGGAGGCAGGCAGGCAGGGAGGCAGGGAGGCAGGCAGGCAGGGAGGCAGGCAGGCAGGGAGGCAGGGAGGCAGGCAGGCAGGGAGGCAGGCAGGCAGGGAGGCAGGGAGGCAGGCAGGGAGGCTGAGCTTCTTGGAACCTTGAGTAGGGAATGTCCCTGGAGATGCCCTAGGCCCTGCAACTGGCTGGGTGTAAGACTCCCCTGTGAACTTAAAAATACAGCATCCAGGCCAGGTGCAGTGGCTCACGCCTATAATCCCAGCACTCTGGGAGGCTGAAGCAGATCACCTGAGGTCAGGAGTTCGAGACCAGCCTGACCAATATGGAGAAACCCCATCTCTACTAAAAATATAAAATTAGCGGGGTGTGGTGTTGCATGCCTGTAATCCCAGCTACTCAGGATGCTGAGGCAGGAGACTCACTTGAACCCGGGAGGTGGAGGTTGTAGTGAGCGGAGATTATGCCACTGCACTCCAACCTGGATGACCGAGTAAGACTCCCATATCAAAAAACAAAACAAAACAAAACAAAACCCTGGGCCCCGCTGCCCAGGGGGCAGTCACCTCTCATGGGGTGGGGCCCAGGAGCCTGGGAGTTGAGCAGCAGGTGTTAGCAGCAGCTGAGCTACCTGCTGTCCTGGCTTCACAGGTGGGCGGAGCAAACTCTGGATCTGGAAGGGATAGGTGTGACAGCAACTCTTCCGCAGCTCACGGACTGGAACCTGGGATCTTCCCAGTGAACGTCCCTCCACCCATCCCAGCTCTGCCTTTTGGGGGCTTCAAGTCTCTTGCATTATTATTATTTTAATAATTTCAACTTTTAGGCCGGGTGTGGTGACTCACACCTGTCATCCCAGCACTTTGGGAGGCCGAGGCAGGGGGATCATTTGAGGTCAGGAGATCGAAACCAGCCTGGCCAACATGGGGAAACCCTGTCTGTACTAAAAATATAAACATTAGCCAGATGTGGCGGGCATCTGTAGGCTCGGCTCCTCAGGAGGCTGAGACAGAACAATTGCTTGAACTCTGGAGGCGGGAGCTGCAGTGAGCTGTGATCACACCACTGCACTCCCATCTGGGCGACAGTGAGACTCTGTCTCAAAAATAGTAATTTTAACTTCTAGTTTAGATTTGGGGGTACATGTGTGACTTTATTACCAAGGTATATCACATGAGGCTGAGGTTGGCGTACAGTTGATCTTGTCACCCAGGTAGTGAGCATAGCACCCAATAAGTGGGTGCTATGGGGCCCCCCTTTTCCCTCTCTCCCTGCTTTTGGAGACCTTGGTGTCAGTCATTGCCATCTTTATGTCCATGAGTGCCCAGTGTTTAACTCCCTCTTACAGGTGAGAACATGCGGAATTTGTTTTTCTGTTTCTGTGTTAATTTGCTTAGGATAATGGCCTCCGGCTGCGTCCGTGTTGCTGCAGAGGACAAGGTCTTGCTCTTTTTGATGGCTGCGTAGTACTCCCCGGTGTGCACGCACCACACTGTCTTCGTCCGTTCTACTGTTGAGGGGCACCTGGCTTGATCCCATGTCTTTGCTACCTTGAATAGTGCTGCAGTGAACAGATGTGTCTCTCACGGTTTTAAGGGAAGTTCACTGTTTGAACCCAAAGGATATACATTTGGGACATTTTCTCTTCCCTGTAAGTGTCTGTGTGTTCTGGCTGCTCAGAGAGGCGTCTGGACTCCCGTTCCTGTCGCTCGCTGCGTTGCGGGGTGACCAGCCATCCTAGGTAGCCTGAGACTGAGGGGTTTTCCAGGAGATGGAACTTTCTGTGTAAACCCAGGGAGGCTGAGCTGGGCCCGGTCGGCTGTGTGTCAGCCATGCGTGTGAGCAGCTGGTCTGTCCCCTGCGTCGCTGTGAATGTGGGCAGCGCAGTCCTTCTGCCGAGTGGTGACAGCAAGGACTTGTCTGGAGATAACAGCCTTCTTCTCTGCTGTGCACTGGCTGGGCCTGGGGCAAGGGCCTTTCTCGTCTCTAAAATAGATGACGCTGGAGGAAGGCCCATAGCTCATGCAGGCCAATGCTGCCATGAGAATTTTTACTTTTTTTTTTTTTGAGATGGAGTCTCACTCTTGTCACTCAGGCTGGAGTGCAGTGGCACAATCTCGGCTCAAGCAGTTCTCCTGCCTCGGCCTCCCAAGTAGCTGGGACTACAGGTGCACACCACCATGGCTGGCTAATTTTTTATATTTTCAGTAGAGATGGGGTTTCACCATACTGGCCACGCTGGTCTCGAACTCCTGACCTCATGATCCACCTGCGTTGGTCTCCCAAAGTGCTGGGATTACAGGTGTGAGCCACTGTACGCTGTCTACTTTTTAAAATCTTTTTAATGGAATGTCACTCTGTTGCCCAGGCTGGAATATAGTGGCGCCATCTCGGCTCACTGCAACCTCCGCGTCCTGGGTTCCAGTGATTCTCCTGCCTCAGCCTCCCGAGTAGCTGGGATTACAGGTGCGTGCCACCATGCCCGGCTAATTTTTGTATTTTTAGGAGAGTCCAGGTTTCACCATGTTGTCCAGGCCAGTCTTGAACTCCTGACCTTAAGTGATGTGCCTGCTTCACCCTCTCAAAGCGCTGGGATTACAGACGTGAGCCACCACCCCCAGCCCTGCTATCAGAATTTTTATTTTTTATTTAAGAGACAGGGTTTTGCTCTTTCGCCCAGGCTGGAGTACAATGGCACCATCATAGCTCACTCCTTGGCTCAAGTAATCCTCCCACCTCGGCCTCCCAAAGTGCTGGGACTGTAAGTGTGAGCGTCCGCACCCAGCCTCTGCCTTCATTTTCTGTTTAGAACCATTCCCACTTTACAAATGAAAAAACTCAGGGTTTCAGGACTCACCTGACGTGGTCCTAGCTGACCTGGGCCCAGGTCTCATCTTCCCCCGCATCTCTCTCCCCCGCTGCATTCTTGCTCCAGGCATGTGGAATCTGCCTCTCCCTCCATCTGAGGCCCTGAACATTTGCAAGGAGTGGCTGTCTCTCTTCATACTCCCCAGGTGCGTCCACCTGGGCTGTGGCTCAGGACAGAGGGTCCTACAAGCCCGGGTGACCGGGAAAAGGAGCCAGGGATGGCCCACAGCCCAGCCCCTCTTTGCTGTCTCTCTCTGTCCCTCCCTCCTGGAATCCCTGCTTCCTTCCTAAATGGATTAGGGCCTTTGCCGGAAGGAGCCGCCGCTGTCTGGGGCAGCTGGGAGGCCAGGGCTGAACTGCAGTCTGGTGCCTCCAGCTTTGCCCTGATTCGATTTGGGCCTCAGCAGCTGGGAGGCTGGCAGCCCTAAGGCCTCTCTGGGAATGGCTCAAGGGACTGGCTGGCAGGGGGTGGCTGGAGGGAGGGGACGCCTTCCAGCCCCCAGACCTCTCAGCTGGGGACGCCTTCCAGCCCCCAGGCCGGCAGACCTCTCAGCTGGATCTTCTGTGAAGTCCAGTGGCATGCAGGACCCTCCGGCGGGCTTCATGCCACAAAACGTCCCCAGCCGTGGCCACTGGCCACCTCTTGGTTCATCAGCGGGTCCCATCCATGGCCTGTGTCCCACCCTCTACTATCATCCCCTCTGCATCCCTTAATACAGATTTCAAGCTTCTATAAAATTGCAACCTGGGAGAAGAAATGTCTTTTATAAACATTTAGCAGCCAACTCAATATACATTTTGGCTAAACGCCCACCGGCCAGTTGTTTAAACAATATTTATCCACAGCCGAAAAGCAGAGGAGAGCCAGAACTGAGGTCGGAGCCGAGCTCTGATGCGTCTCTAATTTCTCAGGACGTTTCTGTGTTGCGAAGTGTGGTGTGCTCTGATATCTGTTCTTTGTCATTGGCCAGTGGTCAGCAGATCATGACCTCCTGAAAGGCCTGTCTGTGGCTGGGACCACACGCCTTGGGCCTCATGCTCATTGGGCACCGATCTGGGCCTTGGCTTGCAAACAGTAGCAGGTGGACCTAGTTTCTGCCCTCAGAGAGCTTACGGTCAACAGGGGCTGCTGTGGCAGCAGAAGACACCCCAGGCCTGGTACCCTTTGCGGAGCCAGCGCCACGGTCCTCCTGCTTGGGCCTGCCCTGCCATGTTGGATGCAGAAACTCCTTGTGTGCAGGTGGGAGACAGAGCAGGCTCTTTTGGGTCCTCAGCTCTGCTCTCTGTCAGCACCCAGCAGAGGCCACACAGAGCACGTTGGGACTGAGTCCAGAGAGGGAAACTGAGCTGTCCCGCCTCTGGTCTCTGCCTTCTTTGCTCGGATTGGTGCGAGGACAGCTGCCTTGAGGGCAGGCCCTGCCACTGGGGCAGTGTGTGGGTGGCCCCTGGGTAGAGAAGGAGAAAGGCAGGGTACAACCAGGGGCTGAGGAAGGCTGATCTTTGTATCTCGTGGGTGCCCAGCTGGGCACTGTACCCAGCAAGCCTGCACCATGCAATGGGAAGCCACACTTGGGGCCCTGGGCTTGAGGGGGACGATGCAGCTCTGTCCCTAGCAGCCCCATTGCAATGGGACAGTCCTGCCCTGGGGACCCCCAACCTGAGATGAGACAGCCTCTTCCCCTCTGTATCTTATGCTCCTGAGGCCAAGTCTCTTGGCTAGGATGGAAACTGAGGCTGGGAGGCCTGGAGGCTGAAGGCATTGGCCTCGGGAGCATGTGGCTTAATGCAAAACTGTGATAATCAAGCTCAGAGGCATGTGGAAGGGAGGGGACGACATCGCTGGCTCCTGACCCACCCCGCTTCAGGTTGGGGGCACAGGAGGTGGGCCAGCAGGTTGGAAGGGAGGGGAAGACATCGCTGGCTCCTGACCCACCCCGCTTCAGGTTGGGGGCACAGGAGGTGGGCCAGCAGGTTGGACAATTAATAGCTTTGATGACGCCAGGGGCGGTGGTTCATGCCTGTAATTCCAGCACTTTGGGAGGCTGAGGCAGGTGGATCACATGAGGTCAGGAGTTCAAGACCAGCCTGGCCAACATGATGAAACCCTGTCTCTACTAAAAGTACAAAAATTAGCTGGAGGTGTGGTGACACCTGTAATCCCAGTTCAGGCAGGCTGAGGCAGGAGAATTGCTTGAACCCAGAAAGAGGAGGTTGCAGATCACACCACTGCACTCAAGCCTGGGCAACAGAGTGAGACTCTGTCTCAAAATAAAGTTTGATTAAAAATTTAAAAAATATTCAGGCTGGGTGCGGTGGCTCATACCTGTAATCCCAGCACTTTGGGAGGCTGAGGTGGGCAGATCACCTGAGGTCAGGAGTTCAAGTCCAGCCTGGCCAACACGAAGAAACACCGTCTCTACTAAAAATATGAAAATTAGCTGGGTGTGGTGGCACATGCCTGTAATCCCAGTTACTAGGGAGGCTGAGGCAGGAGAATCACTTGAACCCGGGAGGCGGAGGTTGCAGGGAGCCGAGATTGCACCACTGCACTCCAGCCTGGTGACAGGGCAAGACTCTGTCTAAAAAAAAAGCTTCGAAGACAACCAGCAATGATGGCAGGGACAGGAAGGGTGCTTGAGGCAGAGAGAACTGAACCCATAGACTAGGGAAGCATGAACACTGGCACATCTGGGAGTGGCACAGCTTAGAGGACCTGGAGCTTGGAGTGTGAGGGGGAACTGCAGTGAGGGACAGCAGACCAGGAAACTAGAATATCAAGCTGAGGAGTCGAGAGCTAATGTGGGCAGTAGGGAGCCATGGAGGGTGTGTGAGCGAGGGAGGGCTGTGGCCAGAGCTGCACACGTGGGGAGAGGTGGTGGTTGGGGCCTGCCCAACAGATTGATCCTGGTGCTGGGCTTGGCTTTGGGGTGCAGACGTGGGAGGGCATGGCACAGGGCATGAGTTATCCTGCCACCTGTGCCCAGGCCTGTGCAAACTCTAATCCCATCACACATAAAGCCCTTGGGTCCAGGGAAGTTCAGCCCTGGATACAGAGGTGGGTTGGGTTGAGTAGCCACCACGTGAGCCACGCCCCCTGCCTCGTGCCCACTACCACTGCCTTCTCCCTCCCCACAGGTGACCATGGCCTTGCTGGGCAAGCGCTGTGACGTCCCCGCCAACGGCTGCGGGCCCGACCGCTGGAACTCCGCCTTCGCCCGCAAAGACGAGATCATCACCAGCCTCGTGTCTGCCTTAGACTCCATGGTGAGTGTCCCCGCCCACCCAGGAGGAGGGGACATGGTGAGCACCCCAACCCTGCCTTGTAGCTCAGTCCTACCTCAGCCACTTGGAGGAGCTTTTACTAACCTGAGCCTCAGTTTCCCTGACTGCAGCTAGGGCCACGATGTCCAAGTCAAGAATGGGAGACTTAAGTGAGATCCGGTACGTGAAACTCCAGCCCTGACAGGCTGGGCGTCGGGATTCACACCTGCAATCCCAGCACTTTGGGAGGCTGAGGTTGGCAGATCATGAGGTCAAGAGATCGAGACCATCCTGGCCAACGTGGAGAAACCCTGTCCCTACTAAAGATACAAAAATTAGCTGGCCATGGTGGCAAGAGCCTGTAATCCCAGCACTTTGGGAGGCCGAGACAGGAGGATCACGAGGTCAAGAGATCGAGACCATCCTGGCCAACATGGAGAAACCCTGTCTCTACTAAAAATACAAAAATTAGCCGGATATGGTGGCTCAAACCTGTAATCCCAGCTACTCAGGAGGCTGAGGCAGGAGAATCACTTGGACCCGGGAGGCGGAGGTTGCAGTGAGCAGAGATCATGCCGCTGCACTCCAGCCTGGACCACAGAGCAAGACTCCGTTTCAAAAAAAAAAAAAAAGCTGTAATTCCCAACGTTAAAGCAGGAGTTCTACCTGCATCTCGCGTGGGAAGAGAGAAACGGGGCTTTGTATCACTCTGCCTACATGCCTAGACCTAGAGCAATTTATCCCAAATGAGGACATTGTAATATCATTTTCTCCAGCCTTTTCCTTGGGCGAAGTTATGCAAGTGTTAAGAAAAAAAAAATCTGGCCTAGCATGTTGGCTTACGCCTGTAATCCCAGCTCTTTTAGGGGCCAAGGCGGCTGGATCAGTTGGAGTCAGGAGATCGAGACCATCCTGGCCAACATGCCAAAACCCCATCTCTACTGAAAATACAAAATTAGCTGGGTGTGGTGGCGCATCCCTGTAATCCCAGCTACTTGGGGGGCTGAGGCAGGAGAATCACTTGAACGCCAGAAGTGGAGATTTCGGTGAGCAGAGGTCGTGCCACTGCACTTCAGCCTGGGCTACAGAAGGAGACTCCGTCTCAAAATAAATAAATAAAAATAAATAAATTAGACTTGTATGGTAGCCCCTGCCTATAGTCCCAGCTACTCAGGAGGCTGAGGCAGGAGAATTGCTTGAACCTGGGAGGCGGAGGTTGCAGTGAGTCGAGATCACACCACTGCACTCCAGCCTGGAGCGAGACTCTGTCTCAATTTTAAAGGGCTGCTTAGGTGGTGTTTGGGGCAAAGGTAGGAGACACCCCATCTCTTCACAGTGACCCTCCCCTATGCAGAGTGACCTTCACGAGGAGGGGCCCCCAGGAGCTCAGCCCTGTGTCCCAAAGCACTGTTAGCTTGGCGGTGGTGGAGATGTGGCTGACATGGGCGGTGATGGCCAGTGCCATGGTCACAAGCGACATGTGGCTATTTGTTTGTTTTTTTTTTTTTGAGATGGAGTTTTGCTCTGTCACTCAAGCTGCAGTGCAGTGGCATGATCTCAGCTCACTGCAACCTCCACCTCCTGGGCTCAAGTGTTTCTCCTGCCTCAGCCTCCTGAGTAGCTGGAATTACAGGCACCCGCCACCATACCTGGCTAATTTTATATTTTTCAGTAGAGACGAGGTTTCTCCATGTTGGTCAGGCTGGACTCGAACTCCCGACCTCAGGTGATCTGCCCGCCTCAGCCTCCCAAAGTGCTGGGATTACAGGGGTGAGCCACCGCGCCTGGCCTATTTATTTTTTGTTAATACACCAGTGTTCCCACACAGAAAAAGAACAGCAAGATTTTGTTTTTATCTTAGTGAGGAGAAAGTGAGTGCCCCTGGGTGTTAATTTTCCAGCAGGGACCCTGGAGGACAGGCCTCCTGGCCCCATGCCATCCACACCACTTCCTAACCAGAGCGACTCCTGGCTGGGGCTGGCACAAGAGGCAAGATTGTGGCCCAGAGAGGTCACCTGTCCTGGGTCACACAGCACAGAACTGCAATTGGAAGCCAGATTTTATTTATAGCTGCCAGCACCACAGGACTCAGATGAAAACCAGCATTTATTAGGCACAACTGCACGCCACAGGCTTCACAGTCAGGGTTTTCCTGCTGAGGCAGGTCAGAGACCTGAGATGCTAGTGGTGTTGGTTACAGGGACCCCCATTAAGGCCTCTGTGCCATGGGGCTGCAGACCTCGACTCTGGGGCCGTGAGCATAGCCGGCTGCCTGTATACCTGTATAGGGTGGCCCAGTTTAGAGATCCTTTTCCTCCAGCCATTGAATCCCCAGACCCAAGTCCAGTGGCGCCGTGCAGCTGGGCTGCTTGTCCCGTTCTACAGATGTGGAACGTGGCCAGTCACAGTGTCACTCCTGTTATCCCAGCACTTTGGGAGGCTGAGGTGGGCGGATCACCGGAGGTCAGGAGTTCAAGACCAGCCTGGCCAACCTGGTGAAACCCCATCTCTACTTATAATACAAAAATGAGCCAGGTGTGGTGGCGGGCCTGTCATCGCAGCTACTCAGGAGGCTGAGGCAGGAGAATCGCTTAAACCCGGGAGGCGGAGGTTGCAGTGAGCCAAGATTGTGCCACTGCACTCCAGCCTGGGGTGACAAGGACTAAACTCCGTCTCAAAAAACAACAAAACAAAACGAAAAAAACAGATGTGGAAACTGGAGCCCTGAGTGGCCAGGGTGGGACTGCAGCCCCCGTCTGTCCGACCCCTGCTTCTCCTGCGGTTCTTCTCACCTCCTCCTCATCGAGGACTTCAGAGGGACCAAGAGAGCCCAGCACGAGATTGTCCCTGGGGCTGGGGCTGAGGTGGGCTTACCCCAAGGACGGGGACCTTGGAGGGCGGAGCAGAGGACATCTGTCCTCCTCCGGCCCCCCATCGCCAATCCCTGGAGGGTCATTCATTCACTCCCACTACAAAATCTAAGACCAACAACAGTGCAGGGACCATCTGTCCCTGGAGCTGCTGCTGGGGGCTCAGGCAGCTGGGAGCTCACCTCCACCCCGGAAATGGGTACTAGATGTGTTTGGAGTCGGGGGGTCCTTCTGCTCACACACCCTGCCCTTCCCACAGTGCTCAGCGCTGTCCAAACTGAACGCCGAGGTGGCCTGTGTGGCCGTGCACGATGAGAGCGCCTTCGTGGTGGGCACGGAGAAGGGGAGAATGTTCCTGAATGCCCGGAAGGAGCTGCAGTCAGACTTCCTCAGGTTCTGCCGTGAGTATCCCAGGGTGCCGGAGGACCGGGCCGCCATTCCCCCAGGGCAGATGCTCCGGCCCGTCTCTGGGTCCCCGACCCTGGCTAGCCAGGGTGGCGGTGTGTGGGAGATGAACTGGGCAAGTGGCATCGTCTGAGATTTCCGACATGGTGTTATCGAGGCAGCCGTGGGTTTTGATGGAATCATTCAGCAGCCCCCGAGTTGATAGACACTGGCCGGGTGAACCCCAGGCTGGGCCAGAGCCAGTCCCTTCCCTCTGCCTTTTCCAGATGGGGACACTGAGGCTCAAGGTTGCCCAGTTCTTCCTCTTAACCGTATCCCTGAACACAAGGACCAAATGTACTTCTTCCAACACGGTTTTGTTTTTTTATGAGACAGATTCTCACTCTGTCACCCAGGCTGGAGTGCAACGATGCGATCTCGGCTCACTGCAACCTCCGCCTCCCAGGTTCAAGCGATTCTCCTGTCTCAGCTTCACGAAGAGCTGGGAATACAGGTGCCCACCACCACACCTGGCTAATTTTTGTATTTTTAGTAGAGACATGGTTTCACCATATTGGCAGGCTGGTCTTGAACTCGTGACCTCAAGTGATCCACCCACCTCAGCCTCCCAAACTGCTGAGATTACAGGCGTGAGCCACCACACCCAGCCATGTTTCAGTAAGATGTATTGAAAGCCTACTATATGTGGTGTCCTTTCTGATGCTAACTCACTTATCCTGACATCAACCCGAGGGGACAGATGCTGTCATTAAGTCACATCTTAGGCCAGTGCAATGGCTCATGTCTGTAGTCCTAGCACTTTGGGAGGCTGAGGCAGGAGGATCACTTGAGCCCAGGAGTTGGAGGCCAGTCTGGGCAATATATCGACACCACTGTCTCTAAAAAATTTAAAAACCAGGCTTGATGGTGCACACATGTAGTTCCAGATGCTTGGGAGGCTGAGGCAGGAGGATCACTTGAGCCTGGGAGTTCAAGGCTGCAGTGAGCTACGATGCCACCACTGCCCTCCAGCCTGGGTAACAGCGAGACCCCATCTCAAAAGAACCATGATGTAGCATGAGGTTAAGAGAATGGGCCGCAGCTGGGCACGGTGTGGCTCACACCTGTAATCCCAGCACTTTAGGAGGCTGAGGTGGGCGGATCACGAGATCAGAAGTTCAAGACCAGCTGGGCCAATAGGGTAAAACCCCATCTCTACTAATGATACAAAAAAAAAAAAATTAACTGGGCATGAGGCACGTGCCTGTAGTCCCAGCTACGTGGGAAGCTGAGGCAGGAGAGTCGCTTGAACCTGGAAAGTAGAGGTTGCAGTGAGCCAAGATCACATCACTGCACTCCAGTCTGGGCGACAGAGCAACACTCTGTCTCAAAAAACAAGGGAACTGGGCCCACACCTGCTGTGCCTCAACCTGCTCATCTGTGAAAGGGGAGAATGGGTGGGTCTGCGGATTAAACACATTCGTACCTGGCAACCACTCAGGGCTGTGTCTGGCGCTTGGTTCATACTCAGTAGACACCAGCTGTTGTTGCTATGATTAGATTCACATCACATCCCTAAGATCAGCTGTGTCAGGGAAGGGCATCCCCCAGTGCTGGGCCTTTCATTACCGGGGTGCAGCCATGCCCCTAGCCAGTCCCCCCAACCCCACTCAGCCCCTCAGAGCCTAGACCCTCTCCCAGGCCAGGATGGGGGACTGGGGCTGCGTAGAGTGGACGGCAGCAGGGCCTGTGGCCCCAGCCTCCCAGGGCGTGGGGCGGTGCACCTGACTTCTCCAGCCAGGCAGAGCCGCTATTTATAGCACCGGGAACTCGGCTGGTTTATTTCAAGCTGCGCAGATCCCAGAGGAGAACAGGCTCTAAGCTGGCAGGGGGGCCACAGGCCCCTCTTCTCTTCTCCTTTCCAATGCAACTTCTAGCACATTCTCCAGAGATCCACCAATACTCTCAGGTCCCAGCCTGGCATGAACCTGCTGATTGCAACCCACAGCCTCCTTGGAGCAGGGGCAAGGGTGCCCATTGTCTGTCCCTCTGGCAGAGCAGAAAATGGGGACATAGGTTAGTCAAGCGGGTGTTTGTGTCAGAGCACAGAAAGGCGTGGATGGGGCCCGGCACTGTGGCTCACGCTTGTAATCCCAGGACTTTGGGAGGCCGAGGCGGGTGGATCGCTTGAGGTCAGGAGTTTGAGATCAGCTTGGCCAATATGGTGAGACCCCGTCTCTACCAAAAATACAAAATTAGCCAGGTGCGGTGGCACACACATGTAATCCTAGCTACTCAGGAGGTCGAGGCAGGAGAATCGCTTGAACCCTGGAGGTGGAGGTTTTAGTGAGCTGAGATCGCACCACTGCACTCCAGCCTGGGCAACAGAGCAAGACTCCATCTCAAAAAAAAAAAAAAAGAAAGGTGCAGATGGAGCAAACATTCATCAAACCCCAGTTCTGAGCCAGGATAGCTGGTCTCTCCCGTGAGCATTCACAGACTGAGGCTCAGAGACAGAAGGGACTTAGCTAAGGTCACACAGCAAGTTAGAGGTGACCAGAGGTGAGGCCCAGCCCTGGGCCAGGCACTGAACTCTGGGATGATCAGCCCTGGCCCGCAGTGGGGTGGTGGGAATCGGGCTTGCTCACTCATTAGTTCTTCATTCATTCACTTGCGTGTTGCATTGGGTGCCAGGCTCCACGGCTCAGCGCAGAGCAGAGACATCCCAGCTCGAGGGCTGTGGGTGGTGAGATGAGCGCTCACTGTGGTCTGGCGTGCTCTGTGTCCCACAGGAGGGCCCCCGTGGAAGGATCCAGAGGCAGAGCACCCCAAGAAGGTGCAGCGGGGCGAGGGCGGCGGCCGGAGCCTTCCACGGTCCATGGAGCACGGTTCGGATGTGTACCTTCTGCAGAAGATGGTAGAGGAGGTGTTTGATGTTCTTTATAGTAAGATCCTTCCTCATTCCATTTGGGGGCCCCAGGGAGGGTGGGAGCCCGGGTCCCAACCAAGCAGAGGGGCCCCCTCCTGTCCCAGGACGGGCCCTGGGCAAAGCCGGACCCCAAGACACTGGGGGTACTGGCTACCCCAGCTCTTCCTCATCTCTGCATTCCCAGGCACAGTATTCTGCTCCAGCCATTTCCTAGACCTCCACCCCCGCTGTCCCTGCCCTGGTTCAAGTCACTGCCACCTCTCACCTAGAAATAGACCCGGGCTTGCCACGGTCTCCCTGCCTCGAGGCCAGCTCCCCACACCTTCCCTGCAGCCAAGGGCGTCTTCTCAAAGCACAAGTCTGATCATGAATGAAGTTCTTCCCTCCACAGCCTGGGGGAGGGGGGCCTCCCAGTCACCCTGAGTGTGGCACAGGGGCCCACACACCCATCCTCATTCCCTCCCCACCTTCTTCTCTCACTAGACGACAGGGCCCTACCGACCTCCCTACAGAACCAGCTGTGGCACCTTTCCCCTCCTCTGTCTGGCGGACACCTGCATGGGGCAGAGGCTCAGCTCCTGGAAGCCCCCTTGCAGTGGGGTCCTCCCCCCACTCTTGGCACCCACAGTGCCCTGTCCCCTCACCAGCCCAGGAGCTCTCCAGGGTCAGGGGCTGAGTCTGCTCTTTCTAGCTGTCTCCAGCCTGCAGTTCAGGGCTCGGCAACAGCAGGTGCTCAGAGAGTGTTTGTTGAATGACTAAGTGAAGGCTGATTGCTCAGCCACGTCTCTCCTGCAGGGAGAGGAAAGGAGACCCGGCCGCCCTTGGGAAGCATCAGGTTGCAGTGGGCCTTGGGGGGCCCAGTGGTGGCCTTCACACTCCCTGGGCAACCTTGGGCAGGTCCCTTTGGTCCTCAGGGTCCCACTTCATTCATTGCTGACTTGGCTTCACCCTTCTCCTACTGTAGCCTTTGGTTTTATGGAGCAAGGGTGTTGGAAGCAGATGCTCAGGGCTGCAAAGAAAAATCAGCGCTGAGACAAAGGATTTTTCAGCAACGCAATTTTTACTTCCTGGGCTGCGGGAAGGGCACCCTCACCAGCCATCTTGCCACGAGAGTGCAATGAACAAAGGAAAACAGTCACATTTATCCCTTACTCATCTGGGGTCTCCTTACTGCTGTGTCCGATCTCCATTGGCTGGAGCCAGACCTCACAATCTAAACTAAAACCCGACTGGCTAATAACTGAAAACTTTTCTAGGCAGGTAAAAGCAGTGGAGAGCTGGGACATGCCTGTGAGCACGTCCAGCACAGACATCTTGGTCAAAGTACAAGGACACAGAATGTACTATGTGCCTGTGAGCACGGCGTGTCCCACAGCTGCATAGGACAGGGCTTAACAAAGGTATTAGCGCACTTACGTTTTTTTAACCAGAAAGGAAACTTTAAAAAGGAACTTTTCTACTTCCCACAAAGGGTCTGCAAGGAACCTTCTGCTGTTCTTCTGTCAGAAGGAGGGCTACCCAGAGCCCCCGGGTGGTCACGCCGGCCTCCCTGCGATGGGACTTGCCATGCATGCCTGGCTGTGCCCCGTCGACACGTTTGCCAGCAGCAGGGCTCATGCACAGTCACCTGCACCTCTGCCCACCCTGCCCTGGCCCCCCTTGTCTACTTCGGGCAGAATTCAAGGAGGCTGTGAGAGCATAGGCCTCTTTCTGGCTCAGGGTGGGGGCTGCAGCATGGGGGTGACAGCAGATATCCCCGTGCCTAGGCCCCTGGGCATCCTCCAGTCCTCAGCCCCCAGCCTGCTCCCCCCCCCGGGGCCCCCCCAGCCCCATCTTTGTCCCTGCGCCTTCTCAGTCTGTCTCTTCCTCCTGTCTCCCGTCTTTCTCTGAATCCCACATTTCTGCTCCCTCTCCACTTCCTCTCCTCCTCGCTTTCTCTCCCCACTCTCAGGCTCTCTCTCTTCTACGTTACACCGTTTTTTTTTTTTTCAAGACGGATTCTCACTCTGTTGCCCAGGCTGGAGTGCAGTGGTGCGATCTTGGCTCACTGCAACCTCTGCCTCCCGGGTTCAAGTGATTCTCCTGCCTCAGCCTCCCGAGTAGCTGGGATTACAGGTGCCCGCCACTGTGCCCGGCTAATTTTTGTATTTTTAGTAGAGATGGGGTTTCATCCTGTTGGCCAGGCTGGTCTCGAACTCCTGGCCTCAGGTGATCCGCCGCCTTGGCCTCTCAAAGTGCTGGGATTGCAGGTGTCAGCACCGCGCCGGCCCTCACAGCTTCTTCCTCGCAGACCAGCTCATGCAAGTCACCCCTTCTCCGTCTCTTCTGCCCTCTTTGCTCCCGCCAGATTGTCCCCCTCTGCTTTGTCCTCTGGGCCCTTGCAGCCCCCGGTTTCCCCTCCAGCCAGGTGCCCAGAGTAGAGAGGGGCTTGGCCGGGGAGGGCAGCAGGGAATCCCTCTGCAGCCCCCCAGGTGCAGACAGTGGGGCCTTGTCCTCAGCAGCCACCCACCCATCCCACCCCTAGCCTCCAGGTGGTTATTCTGCAGTAAGTCTGCAGCTGTGAGGGATCCGTGGGAACCCCGCACCAAGCGGAGCCACTCAACATTGCCCCTGCTCTGGGGCACAGCGGCCCCGACCCCAGCCTGGCTGCTCTCTCATACCAGGCCCTTCTCCTGCACTCCCCCCTACAGGTGAGGCCCTGGGAAGGGCCAGTGTGGTGCCGCTGCCCTATGAGCGGCTGCTCAGGGAGCCGGGGCTGCTGGCCGTGCAGGGGCTGCCCGAGGGTCTGGCCTTCCGGAGGCCAGCCGAGTACGACCCCAAGGCCCTCATGGCCATCCTGGAACACAGCCACCGCATCCGCTTCAAGCTCAAGAGGTGAGTGAGGTAGCCAGCCTGAGGCTGGGGGCTGGAGGTCACTTAGCCAGCGGGGAAGGGACTCGAGAGGCCCGTAGGAGACTCTGGCTGTGAAAACTCCTAGTCTGATGATTGAGGCAAAGTAAAAGCGAAGTCATAGAGCAGGATCTGAGCCAGGTCCTTAAGCCTTGGAAGTCTTCCCAGGGAACTTTCGCATTGCAAAGAGATTAGGAGAGACATGACTTGGGACCAAATAGCACCAAAATAGTTGAGTGCAGTGGCTCACGCCTATAATTTCAGCCCTTTGGGAGGCTGAGGTGAGAGGATCACTTGAGGCCAGGAGTTCAAGACCAGCCTGGGCAATGTAGCAAGACCCTGTCTCTGCCAAAAGAAAAAAAATTACCCACGTGTGGTGGTGCACACCTGTTGTCCCAGCTATTCAGGAGGCTGAGGCAAGAGGATTGCTTGAGCCCAGGAATTTGAGGATGCAGTGAGCTGTGATTGCATCACCGCACTCCAGCCTAGGCAAAAGATCAAGGCCCTGTCTCTTAAAAAAAAAAAAAAAAAGGTGGGGGGGGCGGGCACAGTGGCTCATGCCTGTAATCTCAGCACTTTGGGAGGCAGAGGTGGGTGGATCACAAGGTCAGGAGTTCGAGACCAGCCTGGCCAATATGGTGAAGCCCCATCTCTACTAAAAGTAGAAAAAGAAAATTGAGCTGGGCGTGGTGGTGCACCTGTTATCTCAGCTGCCTGGGAGCCTGAGGCAGGAGAATCACTTGAACCTGGGAGGCAGAAGGTGCAGTGAGCCAAGATCACGCCACTGCACTCCTGCCTGGGTGACAGAACAACACTGTCTCAAAGAAAAGGTGGCATTTTTAGGTGTCAGAAGTGGGGTCGTGTGCTTGCTCAGGCTGTAGATCCAGGGTTAATTAGGGACCCACAGAAGATTAGGTTTTTGAGGCTGGTCTGAGGCAGTTCCAGTTGTCAGGACAGCCAGGAAAGCAGCCTGCGGGCTTTAAGGCTGAGTCCATTTCTGCACGGCGCCCCAGGCAGTGTAGAGGCAGGGAAGGGGAGAGGTGCAGCAGGAGATAGGAGGCAGTCAGCTGCACCTGGAGGACCTGATCTGTGGACTGGAGCAGAGGCGCTGCGCCCAGGTCCTCCGGTGGCCTGGACCTGTGGCCCTGGACACCATCCCCACCTCTGAGCCGGCATCTCCACTTGTAAAGTGAAAGACTAGCTCCTGTCCTGCCCTCCTCCTGGGGCCACTGTGTTCTGCAAAGGGTGGGCATTCAGGGTTGCGGAGGAAGAGATGCGATGTGTGAAACAGATGTACAAAGCTGTCCATGTGTCCTCTCCTTTACGCAGGCCACTTGAGGATGGCGGGCGGGACTCGAAGGCCCTGGTGGAGCTGAATGGTGTCTCCCTGATACCCAAGGGGTCACGGGACTGTGGCCTGCATGGCCAGGCCCCCAAGGTGCCACCCCAGGACCTTCCCCCCACTGCCACCTCCTCCTCCGTGGCCAGCTTCCTGTACAGCACAGCGCTTCCCAACCACGCCATCCGAGAGCTCAAGCAGGAACTGCCTTCCTACCCCCTTGCCCCCAGCGACCTGGGCCTGGGCCGGCCCATGCCAGAGCCCAAGGCTGCCAGTGCCCAAGATTTCTCCGACTGTTGTGGTAACACTGCTGCTGGGATCTCCAAGTATGGGGGTGGGACAGAGGTCACTTGTTCCAGGGACATCCTCCCAGGGCAGGTCAGGATGCCCGGGCCCTCCTAGGTTGGAAGGAGCCATGTCTGGGCATGGGGATGGGGCTGGACAGAGGGTGTCCTGGCTGAGACCCCCTGGGACCCTGGGTCTCTGCTCAGCCATCCGTGAATGATGTCCTTGGCCTTGGACTAAGAGATGCCTGTGAGGACTCCCTGGGTCCCAGCCACTCAGGAGGCTGAGGCGGGAGGATCGCCTGAGCCCAGGAGTCTGAGGCTGCATTGAGCTATGATTGCACCTCTGCGCTCCAGCCTGGGTGACAGAACACAACTCTGCCTCCAAAAAAAAGAGCACCAGCAATATTTCAGGTGTCAAAAGTGGGAGATCTACATCACGTGCTGTAAAGGAAGTAGGCAGACTAGTCATCCCCATGCCTTCAATGAGGACCCACTGCAAACCCAGCCTGATTAAGGGCACTGGGGAAAGTAGGTCCTGGGGCGGACAGGACAAAACAGCTGCAGGTGAGGAGCACCTGGGCTCATCTCCTGGCTCCTCTCTTAGTGGCTGTGTATCCTGGGCTGATCTCCACTCTCAGCCTCAGCTTCTTCCTCTCTAAAAGGGGGATGCTAACAGTACCTGCTTCCCAGAACTGTTATCGTGATGAAGTAACAGATCGGTGGCAGTAGCACCTCCTGAGAGAGGGTTAGAAATCCACATTCTCAGGCCCCCCACTGCAGTGTGGCTGAATCTGAAGCTTTGGGGATCGGACCCAGTAGTCTCTGCGCAACTCTGCCAAGTGTTCCAATGTGCTCGAGTTTGAGAGTTGCTTTGTTAAAGCACTGGGTCTGGCCAGGCGTACCTGTAATTCCAGCTCTTTGGGAGGCTGAGGCGGAAGCATTGCTTGAACTCAGGAGTTCAAGACCAGCCTGGGCAACATAGCAAGATCCTATCTCTACCAAAAATAAAAAAGAATAGCACTGGGTCTAATGCTTGGCCTGTAGTAGGTGCTTGTAAGTTATATATACTATCATTATTATTATTAATTATTAGTATTCGAAGGTGGGAAAAGCCCAAATATGTGAGCTGACCAGGACTTCAAGCTTATACACGTAAAACAAGTGTTCTTACCTGGAAACGGTGCCTCCGACATCCCTTTCTTGATAATCTGGCTTTTGGCTGGCAGATTCTGGTGCAGAATATCTTAGGCCTCTGGTCAGGGACTTTGCCTTGAGTTTTTGATCACAGGAATTAGTTCTGGGGTCTCCCTGGCAGATGAGGCTGTTACCCCAGAGCCAGGGCTTGTACGCTGGGGCCAGCTCTGGGGAACCCTCTTGGGGCCCACCTGGAACCTGTTTCCTTCTCTGCCTTGTCCAGGACAGAAGCCCCCGGGGCCTGGCGGGCCTCTCATCCAGAACGTCCATGCCTCCAAGCGCATTCTCTTCTCCATCGTCCATGACAAGTCAGGTAGGACAGTGCCCTCACAGCACCCCGGCCTGAGTGGGAATCGGGGGTTGGAGGCAGTGCTCACTGAAATGGAAATGCGTCTCCTGGGTGTTTGTGAGAGAAAGGAGGAACAGCTGTGCTCAAGCAGCTGCGGGTAAAGCGAGGTGTAACAGTTATCTATTACTGTGTGCTAAACTACCCCGGACTAGGCACGGTGGCTCATGCCTATAATCCCAGCACTTTGGGAGGCCAAGGCAGGAGAGTTGCTTGAGGCCAGGAGTTTGAGACCAGCCTGGGCAACACAGTGAAACACTGTCTCTACAAAAAATAAGAAAAATTAGATGAATGTGGTGGTGCCTACCCGTAGTCCCAGGTACTTGGGAGGCTGTGGCAGGAGGATCACTTGAGCCCAGGAGTTGGAGGCTGCAGTGAGCTGTGATTACACCACTGCACTCCAGCCTGGGCAACAGTAAGACCCTATCTCTAAAAAAAGTTATAACAAAAAATAAATAACCCCCAAATGGAGCTTAAAACAACAAGAGTTTATTACCTCACAGTTTCTGGGGGTTGGGAATTCAGGACCGGCCAAGCTGGGCAGTGCTGGGTCAGGGTCTCTCATGAGGTTGCAGTCAAGATGTCGGCTGGGGCTGGAGGAGACGCTCTGAGCTCATTCACTCAGCTGTTGGCAGGAGGCCTCAGTTCCCACCATGTGGACCAGCCTTGATGGGGCTGCTTCAGCATCCTCACAACATGGCCGCTGGTTCCCCCCAGAGTTCTTGATCCAAAAGACAGGAAAAAGGAAGCCACATGGCTTTTATGACCCATCCTCGGAAATTACTGTCACTTCTGCCATATTCTGTTAGAAGCCGGAAACATGATCCAGCCTGCCCTCAGTGGGAGAGGAGTTAAACTCCACCTTTTAAAGGAAGCAATACATATACCAAAAAAAAAAAAAATGTGGACGGATTTTTAAAGTATCACACAGAAGGCCTGAGTGTAGGAAAGTGTGGGATTCAGTTAAACCAAGAAAGAATGTAGCAGGACTTACCAGCAGTTCTGCTTTCTGAGGCTCTCAGTCTTACCTCCAGGCAGAGGTTCTATAAGAAAACCCCGTCCTAGGCCACGTGTGGCTCACACCTATAATCCCAGTGCTTTGGGAGGCGGAAGTGGGAGGATGACTTGAGGCTGGAAGTTCTAGACCGGCCTAGGGAACCTTGTGAGGCTCCATCTCTGTAAAATTTTAAGAAAGAAAGAAAACCCAGTCTCCTGGGATCAGAATGGAGACCTGCCCCCCTCCCCCTCCCACCTCTCCCCACTGCCACTGCCCCAAACAAGGTCCAGCCTTGGTGGGAAGGGGATCTGAATATCTGAATGGAACAGTAGCATGACAGGCCCGTGGGCCAGGGGCTCAAGCTGGGATAGAATCTCACTGGGTTATCACAAGCAAGATACTCAGCTTCTTTGAGCCTCAGTTTTCCTATCTGCAAAATGGGAATAATATCTCTGTTTAAAACTTGTCATAAGGAATTAAATAGGATAATATATAAAGTACTTATTACAGATAAGCACTTAACAAATTAAAGTTGTTACTTTTATTGATTATAAATGAATCAACAATCACTTGTTATTCAATCAAGACAGAGGTTTTGAGAGGCCAGCAGAGCTGAGCGTTTAGGGGAAACCTAGAAGGCCAGTGCTGAGTGAGACCTCAGATGTAGGAGGCACAAGGATTAGATTCCCAAGAGCAAGACTCAGCCCTTAGCCAGACATGGTGGCGGGTACCGGTACTCTCAGCTACTCAGGAGGCTGAAGTGGGAGGATTGTTTGAGTCCAAGAGTTAGAGGCTGCTGTGAGCTATGAACACACCACTGCACTCCAGTCTGGGCAACAGAGTGATACTCTGTAAAAAAGAAAAGAAACGAAAAAAACAGCTGGAGTGGTGGCTCATACCTGTCATCGCAGCTGCTTGGGAGGCCGAGGCGGGAAGATCACCTGAGCCTAGGAGTTTGAGGCTACAGTGAGCTATGATTGCACCACTGCCCTCCAGCCTGGGCAACACAGTGAGACCCCAATCTCTATTTTTTTTAAATTTAAATTTAAAAATAAAATACTCAACCTCAGGCCGGGCACAGTGGCTCACGCCTGTAATCCCAGCACTTTGGGAGGCCGAGGCAGGTGGATCACCTGAGGTCAGGAGTTCAAGACCAGCCTGGCCAGCATGGTGAAACCCCATTTCTACTAAAAATACAAAAAGTTAGCTGGGCGTGGTGGTGTCTACCTGTAATCCCAGCTACTCAGGAGGCTGAGGCAGGAGAATTGCTTGAACCCGGGAGGTGGAGGTGGCAGTGAGCTGAGATCGCACCACTGCACTCCAGCCTGGAGCCTGGCAACAGAGCAAGACTCTGTCACAAAAGAATAAAGAAATAAGTAAATTAGCCAGATACGGTGGCATGCACCTGTAATCCCAACTACTCAGGAGGCTGAGGCAGGAGAATCACTCAAACCTGGGAGACAGAGGTTGTAGTGAGCCAAGATTGCATCACTGCACTTCAGCCTGGGTGACAGAGTAAGACACCATCTCAAAAAAAGCGGGGGGGGGGGGGGCGGGGGCCGAGCTCGGTGGCTCACGCCTGTAATCCCAGCACTTTGGGAGGCCAAGGCGGGCAGATTACAAGGTCAGTAGTTCGAGACCATCCTGGCCAGCATGGTGAAACCCCGTCTCTACTAAAGTATAAAAAGTTAGCTGGACGTGGTGGTGCGTGCCTACAGTTCCAGCTACTTGGGAATCTGAGACTGGGGAATCGCTTGAACCCAGGAGGCAGAGATTGTAGTGAGCCGAGATCACGCCAGTACACTTCAGCCTGGGCGACAGGCCGAGACTCCGTCTCAAAAAAAAAACAAAAAAACTTGACCTCTTTTTCTGCTGAGAGGACTGCTCTTCCAGCCTCCTGTATGTCTGGGGTAGGATGGGCTCGGGATGGACAGGCTGAGCCAGCACTGATGCCACACCCGTGGGAGAGGCCAGAGGCAAATGTCAGAGCAGGAGGAGAGGGCAGATGGGGGACCATCAGAGCACCCTGCCTTCATGTACGCTCCGTGGGAGAGGGTGGAAGGGCTGGGGACTGGGGCCGGCCTCGGGGGCTCTGGAGGTAAAAGCCCGGGGGTCGCGGCCGGTGGAGGGCGTGTGACCGTCCCTGGAAGCCCTGCTCACTTGTGCCTCCTGTGTTTTGATAGAGAAGTGGGACGCCTTCATAAAGGAAACCGAAGACATCAACACGCTCCGGGAGTGTGTGCAGATCCTGTTTAACAGCAGATATGGTGAGTGGGCGGCGCGGCCCGCCGTGTGGCCCCAGCAGCCGTGTTGAGCATCTCATTACGTGGCAATCACTCGTGTTCCCCAACACGGCAGCGGGAGCCATATGCTGGCTCCCGCGCGCCGGCAACGCTAATGTCATCCTGCTCGGGCTCCTCCTGTCTGGGTAGGGGGTGGTTGTGTCAATATTTCCCTTCCAGATTCTTCAGGGGGCGGAACTGATGGCAAAGCCCCAGACCTGGGCTCGGCGGTTGGGAGCGGGGCAGGTTGGGGGCAGAGATTGCCTGTCTGGAGGCCGGGCGCGGTGACTCATGCCTGTCGTCCCAGCATTTTGGGAGGCCATGGTGGGAGGATCACCTGAGGCCAGGAGTTCAAGACCAGCCTAGGCAACATAGTGAGACCGCCCATCTCTACAAAAAAAAATTTAAAAATTAGGCCACATGTGGTGACTCATGCCTGTAATCCCAGCACTTTGGGAGGCGGAGGCAGGCGAATCACCTGAGATCAGGAGTTTGAGACCAGCCTGGCCAACATGGCGGAACTCTGTCTCTACTGAAAATACAAAACTTACCTGGGCGTGGTAATACACACCTGTAATCCCAGCTACTCAAGAGGCTGACGCACAAGATTTGCTGGAACCCAGGAGGTGCAGCTTGCAGTGAGCCAAGATCGTGCTACTGCACTCCAGCCTGGACAACAAGAGCAAAACTCCATCTAAAAAAAAATCAGGCCGGGCGCGGTGGCTCAAGCCTGTAATCCCAGCACTTTGGGAGGCCGAGGCGAGTGGATCACGAGGTCAAGAGATCAAGACCATCCTGGTCAACATGGTGAAACCCCGTCTCTACTAAAAATACAAAAAATTAGCTGGGCATGGTGGCACATGCCTGTAATCCCGGCTACTCAGGAGGCTGAGGCAGGAGAATTGCCTGAACCCCGGAGGCGGAGGTTGCGGTGAGCCGAGATCTCGCCATTGCACTCCAGCCTGGGTAACAAGAGCGAAACTCCGTCTCAAAAAAAAAAAAAAAAAAAAAAAAAAAATCAAAAATTAACCATACACCTGTGGTTCTAGCTACCTGAAGGTTGAGGTGGGAGGATTGCTTAAGCCCAGAAGGTTGAGGCTGCGGTGAGCTATGATCACACCACTGCACTCCAGCCTGGGCGGCAGCATGAAATCTCTACAAAAAAACAAACAAAACAGGTTGCCCATCAGGGGAACCACTCATAGGGCCCAGAAAAATCTCCATTGGCTTCACGTGCAAGTCCCGCACGACAGCACACCATTTCCTGCCTCCCTGGCTTTACCCGTGCTGTGCCCTCTGCCTGGCACACTTTTCATGTTTTAGGGACAAATTCCTAATTGTTCTTTGAGACTTGTCTTGGGAGTCACCCTCTAGGAAGCCTTTTGGTGCCCAGCCTGGGCTGGGTAGGCCTGGGTACCCTGATGGTTTCCTCTCTGTGACACATTGGGAACTTTTTTTTTTTATTGAGACGGAGTCTTGCTCTGTGCCCAGGTTGGAGTGCAGTAGTCTCGGCTCACTGTAACCTCCGCCTCCCGGGTTCAAGCAATTCTCCTGCCTGAGCCTCCTGAGTAGCTGGGATTACAGGCATGCACCACCACACTCAGCTAATTTTTGTATTTTTAGTAGAGACAGGGTTTCACTATGTTGGTCAGGCTGGTCTCGAACTCCTGACCTCGTGATCTGCCCACCTCAGCCTCCCAAAGTGCTGGGATGACAGGCGTGAGCCACCACGCCCGGTGACACATTGGGAACTTGATGCCCCCTTGTCTGCCGCTGTCTCCCTGAGGGCCAGGACTGCACCTGACCCCTCTCTGTCCCTAGCACCCAAGACAGTCAGGGTCAGAGCAGATGGCAGCTCACCTCACTGTGGAAAGAAAATGCAAGTGGTAGGTGCTGTGGCTCACGCCTGTCATCCCAGCACTTTGGGAGACCAAGGCGGGTGAGTGACTTGAGCTCAGGAGTTCAAGACCAGCCTGGCCAACATGGCGAAACTCTGTCTCTACAGAAATTCAGAAATTAACTGGGCATGGTGTGGTGGCGGGCCCCTGTAATCCCAGGTACTCTGGAGGCTGAGGCAGGAGAATCACTTGAATCCTGGAGGCGGAGGTTGCAGTGAGCCAAGATCATGCTACTGCACTCCAGCCTTGGCAACAGAGCGAGACTTTCTCTCTCAAAAAAAAAAGAGGAAGAGGGGATAATTCCCGGGAAGATACAGTCTCAACAGGCCGGGAAGTCAGAAGTCAGTGGGGGCTTCATGGAGGAGGTGCCCTGTGATTCAGACCACAGCTGGGGCACCTCTGCATGTGGGATGGACTTTCCACATTGGGATAGGGCTGAGCGAGACTCCGGAGGCCTTAGTGAGGAGCCTGGGGTAGCCCGCTGCCTTTGATGTGGTCACCCTGGCCCGGCCACGCCCCCCCATTCCTCAGTACCACAAAGGGCTGTCTGCACCTGCCCCTGAGTCTCTCCCTGCCCTGGGCAGGTGTGAGCCGGGTGGGGAGGGGAGCCAGGGAGGAGCCGGCTCTGCCTGCCTTGGGAGGGTTCTGCCCAGGCCGGTGTCCTGGCATGTCCCATGCTCTGGACTTTCCAGAATGCCAAGCCTTTTCCAGATGTCAGTTCCTGGGTCATATCCAAGGAGTACTGGGTGTGGAGTGGTCAAGACATTGTTCCCCATAAGCCAGAGCTCTCTCTGGGGAGCCATGTCAGGGAGAAGGCAGCTACCCAGGAGTACTGGGGTCCCCATGGGTGGTGGGGATGGGATTTGGCAGTCCAAGGCATCCCACCAATCGTGGGTAAGGAACTCCTGGTCCCAGCTCTACCAGCCACCAAATCTGGGTGAATTGGGCCAGTGACAGTGCAGGCGGTGTAGAGGGAAGAAACAGGCCAGGCATGGTGGCTCACACCTGTAATCCAAGCACTTTGGAGGCCAAGGTGGGCGGATCACCTGAGGTTGGGAGTTCAAGACCAGCCTGAGCAACATGGTGAAACCCTGTCTTAAAAAAAATAAAAATTAAAAAAAAAAAGAGGGAAGAAACGGAAAAGTAAGAATTGGGGGCCGGGCTTGGTGGCTCATGCCTATAATCCCAGCACTTGGAGGCTGAGGCAGGTGGATCACGAGGTCAGGCATTCGAGACCAGCCTGACCAACATGGTGAAACGCTGTCTCTACTAAAAATACCAAAAATTAGTCAGGTGTGGTGGTGCACCTGTAATCTCAGCTACTCAGGAGGCTGAGGCAGGAGAATCGCTTGAACCCGGGAGGCAGAGGTTGCCGTGAGCTGAGATTGCACCACTGTACTCCAGCCTGGTGACAATGTGAGACTCCATTTCAAAAATAATAATAATAATAAGAAGAAGAACTGGGGGAAATGTTAGGCTTCAGGAAGCCTTGAGGACATGTCCTCTGGGAAGATGCTAGGACCAGGTGAGGGACCAAGGATGGTGCAAGGTGGCTCTCCATGAAGCCAGCACCTTCCCAAGGAGTAACAGCAGGGTTGGGGAGTTGGCTCTCTGTCCACTGAATCTCCCCACTGCTGGAAAAACAGGCCCCAATAAACCAGATGAACCGGACAGAGATGAAATTGCAGCGACTCAAAGCATTGCTCAAGGGCTGGGGCGGGGGCGGGGGCTGCTGCTGGTGTGGGAGGTGGGGGCTTGAGGGGAGAGATGCTTTCCCAGCTGTTGAGATTTTGAGGGTTTAATCTGACAATGAGCTAAGTGTGACTTCTCAGTGGGATCTGGATGCCAAAACCACCAACGCAGGCCGGGGCCGCTGCATCAACAGGAAAACAATGTCAAAGGCACCCAAGGGAGGGCCCAGGTGGGGCTGGAGGGAGGTCCAGCTCTAGGCGGGCACTTGTAGGAACACAGACAAAGCATGTGAAGCAGGGCTAGGACTAGGACAGGGAGCAGCCAGGAGACGTGGGAGCCGGCGGGGAGGACAGCGTGTCAAGGCCCTGTCCAAGGTCACAGGAGGAGGCAAGAGTGAAGTGGATGGTCAGGCCAGCCTTGGGGGGATGGGTGACCTGTGAAAGTACTTGCTTAAGGCCAGGAGCACTGGCTCATGCCTGTAATCTCAGCACTTTGAGGCTGAGACAGGAGGATCACTTGAGCCCAGGAGTTCAACATCAGCCTGGGCAACATAGCAAGACCCCATCTCTCCAAAAAATAAAAAATAAATAGCTGGGCATGGTAACCCATGCTGTAGTCCTAGCTACTCAAAAGGCTGAGGCGTGAGGATCACTTTAGCTGGAAGTCGAGGCTGCAGTGAGCTATGATTGCACCACTGCGCTTCAACCTGGGCAATAGAGCAAGACCCTGTCTCTAAAAAAGAAAGAAAGAAAGTACCAACTCGTGTTAGGAACATATTAGGTGCTTAAAAAGTATTTGGTGTTGGGCCGGACGCAGTGGCTCACACCTGTAATCCCAACACTTCGGGAGGCCAAGGCCGGCGGATCATCTGAGGTCAGGAGTTCAAGACCAGCCTGGCCAACATGGTGAAACCTGGTCTCTACTAAAAACACAAAAAATTAGCTGAGCGTGGTGGCCCACACCTGTAATCCCAGCTACCTGGGAGGCTGAGGCAGGGAGAATCACTTGAACCTGGTCGGCAGAGATTGTAGTGAGCCAAGACTGTGCCACTGCACGCCAGCCTGGGCAACAGAGCGAGACTCCATCAGATTTAAAAAAAAGTATTTGGTAAATGAATGAATGAAAAGGTGGAGCTGGGGTGGAAGTGAGTGACTGAAATGGCATAAGTCTGGAAAACAGAGCAAGGAACCAGGTCGTGAGCCTGGATTCTGTCTGCTTGGCTGTTGGTACAGCTGTCAGCTTCTGGGCCGTGTCTTGTTTATGGCGCTGGTGAATGGAGGGTGTGCTGAGCTCCTCCCTGCAAGAAGGGACACACCTGTGCTCACCTGTGCAACCAGTCACCTGCCAAGAGCCAGCCTCAAGCTTGGGCACCTCCTTTAGCCATTTGTATACTGACTATGCAGAAAGCACTTAGTGTGTGCCCAGCCCCATTGAGGTCACAGTGGCAAGGCGGGAAACAAAATCCCTACTCTATTTTAGACAGTCTCATTCTGTTGCCCAGGCTAGAGTGTAGTGGTGCAGTCACAGCTCACTGCATCTTTGAACTCCTGGGCTCAAGTGATCCTCCTGCCTCAGCCTGCCAAGCAGCTGAGATTACAGGCATGCTCCACCATGCCCGGCTCATTTTTTCTATTTTTATAGAGATGGCTGCTTATTGTGTTGCCCAGACTGGTCTTGAACTCCTGGGCTCAAGCATTCCCCAACCACCGTGGCCTCCCAAAGTGCTGGGAATACAGGCATAAGCCATCACTCCTGGCCAAAACCCCTGTTCTTATGCAGCTTCCTTTCCAGATAGTAAACATGCATAGAGATGAGTGTGGATGTAATGTCAGGTGATGAGCAATGGATGACAGACACAGCAGGGGAGAGAATGAGGGATAGAGGGGACCGCATTAGGCTGCCAAGGTGCTATTTGAGCAAACACCTGAAAGGAGGGAGGGAGGGAAGGAAGGAAGGAAGAAAAGATAGGTAGAGGGATAGATGGATAGAACAATGGATAAATGGATAGGATGGATAGATGGATGGATGGATGGATGGATGGATGGGCAGATGGATAGATGGATGGATGGACAGACGAATGGATGGATGGATGGAGGGATAGACGAATGGATGGACGGATGATGGATGGATGGGCAGATAGATGGATGGATGGATGGATGGACAGATGGATGGATGGGCAGATGGATGGATGGATAGGCAGATGGATGGATGGATAGGTGGAAGGACAGATGGATAGATGGATGGATAGGCAGATGGATGAATGAATGAATGGATGGACAGACAGGCAGATGAATGGACAGATAGATGGATGGATGGATGGATGGACAGACGGATGGGTGGATGGATGGATGGGTGGGTGGGTGGAAGGATGGATGGAAGGATGGGTGAGTGGGTGGGTGGATGGATGGATGGATGGGCAGATGGATGAATGGATGGATGGATGGATGGATGGATGGATGGACAGATGGATGGATGGATGGACAGTTGGATGAATGGGCAGATAGATGGATGGATGGATGGATGGATAGATGGGCAGATGGATGAATGGATGGATGGATAGACAGATGGACAGGCGGATGAATGGACATATAGATGGATGGATGGATGGATGGACGGATGGATGGGTGGGTGGAAGGATGGATAGAAGGATGGGTGAGTGGGTGGATGGATGGATGGATGGATGGGCAGATGGATGAGTAGATGGATGGATGGATGGATGGATGGACGGATGGATGGATAGGCAGATAGATGGATAGATGGGCAGATAGATGGATGGATGGATGGATGGATTGATGGACAGATGGATGAATGGGCAGATGGATAGATGGATGGATGGATGGGCAGATGGATGAATGGATGGATGGGCCGACGGATAGATGGATGAATAGATGGATGGATGGGCAGATGGATGGATGGACAGATGGGCAGATGGATGAATGGACAGATGGATGGATGGACGGATGGATGGGTGGATGGATGGATGGGTGGTAGGATGGAAGGATGGGTGAGTGGGTGGGTGGGTGGATGGATGGATAGATGGATGGATGGACAGATGGATAGGTAGATGGATGGATGGATGGATGGATGGATGGATGGATGGATGGATGGACAGACGGATGGGTGGATGGATGGATGGGTGGGTGGGTGGAAGGATGGATGGAAGGATGGGTGAGTGGGTGGGTGGATGGATGGATGGATGGGCAGATGGATGAATGGATGGATGGATGGATGGATGGATGGATGGACAGATGGATGGATGGATGGACAGTTGGATGAATGGGCAGATAGATGGATGGATGGATGGATGGATAGATGGGCAGATGGATGAATGGATGGATGGATAGACAGATGGACAGGCGGATGAATGGACATATAGATGGATGGATGGATGGATGGACGGATGGATGGGTGGGTGGAAGGATGGATAGAAGGATGGGTGAGTGGGTGGATGGATGGATGGATGGATGGGCAGATGGATGAGTAGATGGATGGATGGATGGATGGATGGACGGATGGATGGATAGGCAGATAGATGGATAGATGGGCAGATAGATGGATGGATGGATGGATGGATTGATGGACAGATGGATGAATGGGCAGATGGATAGATGGATGGATGGATGGGCAGATGGATGAATGGATGGATGGGCCGACGGATAGATGGATGAATAGATGGATGGATGGGCAGATGGATGGATGGACAGATGGGCAGATGGATGAATGGACAGATGGATGGATGGACGGATGGATGGGTGGATGGATGGATGGGTGGTAGGATGGAAGGATGGGTGAGTGGGTGGGTGGGTGGATGGATGGATAGATGGATGGATGGACAGATGGATAGGTAGATGGATGGATGGATGGATGGATGGATGGATGGATGGATGGATGGACGGATAGATGGGCAGATGGATGGACTGACAGATAGATGGATTGATGAATGATTAGATGAACGGACAGATGGATATTTATGGATTTCTGGGAGAAAGAGATCTGGGAAGACAGAAGAACAAGTATAAACGCTTTGAACTGAGTGTATGCTCCTGGTGAGGGTGGGGGAAGCACCAAGGGAGTGGCAGGGGTTGAGGGGAGCACACAGAGGCATGAAAGGGGCAGATGATGTCAGAGGTGATGAAGTCACCTAGGTAGGACTTTGGCTGTGACCAAATGAGATGGAAGCCACTGGACATTTTTTATTTTATTTTTTAGAGACAGGGTATCACTGTGTTGCCCAGTCTGGGGTGCAGTGGCATGATCTTGGCTCACTGCAGCTTCGAACTCCTAGGCTTAGGTGATTCTCCTACCTCAGCCTCCAGAGTAGCAGGGACTACTGGCGTGCACCCCCACGCCTAACTTTTTAGTTTTTACTTTTTGCAGAGATGGGATCTTGCTGTGTTGTCCAGGCTGGCCTTGAACTCCTGGGCTCAAGCCATCTGCCCACCTCAGCTTCCCAGAGTGCTGGAATTACAGGCATACACCACCGCACCCAGCCCAGCCAATTTCTTAACATAAAAGTGACATGGGCTGGGCATGGTGGCTGACACTTATAATCCCAGCACTTGGGAGGCCGAGGTGAGTGGATCACAAGATCGGAGATCGAGACCATCCTGGCTAACATGGTGAAACCCTGTCTCTACTAAAAATACAAAAAATTAGCCAGGCATGGTGGTGGGCGCCTGTAGTCCCAGCTACTTGGGAGGCAGAGGCAGGAGAATCGCTGGAACCTGGGAGGTGGAGGTTGCAGTGAGCTGAGATCACACCACTGCACTCCAGCCTAGGAGGCAGAGGGAGACTCCGTCTCAAAAAAAGAAAAAAAGTGACATGATTTGACATTTCTGCAGGATCCCTATGGCCACTACATGGCCAGAGTGGAGTAGGGCTGGTGGGAGTGATGGTGACTGCAGCCCCGGGTCCTGCGCACCCTGCAGCCTGTCTCACACTCAGCCTTGCCATGGGGTTATCTTTCCAGCGGAAGCCCTGGGCCTGGACCACATGGTCCCTGTGCCCTACCGGAAGATCGCCTGCGACCCGGAGGCTGTGGAGATCGTGGGCATCCCCGACAAGATCCCCTTCAAACGCCCCTGCACTTATGGAGTCCCCAAGCTGAAGCGGATTCTGGAGGAGCGGCACAGCATCCACTTCATCATTAAGAGGTTCGGGTGGGGCTGGGCACGGTGACTCACGCCTGTAATCCCAGCACTTTGGGAGGCCAGGGCGGGCGGATTGCCTGAGGCCAGGAGTTCGAGACCAGCCTGGTCAATGGGGCAAAACCCCGTCTGTACTAATGATACAAAAATCAGCCAGGTGTGGTGGTGCATGCCTGTAACCCAGCTGCTTGGGATGCTGAGGCAGGAGAATCTCTTGAACCCGGCAGGCAGAGGCTGCAATGAGCCAAGATCACGCCACTGCACTCCAGCCTGGGTGGCAGAGGGAGACTCCATCTCAAAAATAAAATAGAGGCCGTTTGCGATGGCTCATGCCTGTAATCCCAGCACTTTGGGAGGCCGAGGCGGGCAGATCACTAGGTCAGGAGTTTGAGACCAGCCTGGCCAATATGGTGAAACCCCGTCTCAACTAAAAATACCCCCCCGCAAAACAAAAGAGATAAAGCGGGTGGGCATAGGGGCCTAACCTTCCACTCCGGGCTTGGCTTGGGCTCGGGGTTTGGGGACATCTGGGCTGAGCAGGGACCCGGGGAGGCAATGATGGAGCAGGGGCAGAATGAACGGGTTCTCTAACTTAACAGATAATCGGACAGGCCTGGGAGAGGATTCTGTTACAGCTCTTTAGTGTAGCTGTGCGGCCTCTTCCTTCTGGGTCTTTTGAGGATTGACTGGAAAATGCAGGCACAGTGTCTGGCCTGATCAGGCACTTGGTAATTTATTTTTTGAGTAGAGATGGGATCTTACTGTGTGGCAGAGCAAGGCCCTGTTTCTTAAAGAAAAAAAAAAAGGAAAAGGGACATTGATGCCTCCCACCCAGGGGTTTCATAACATCAAGTGAAAAAGTGGAGAAGCACACCTGACACATGGCACGTGTTTAATAAGCATGAGGTGCTTTCCGTGACCTCATTTCCCTCATGAATTAAAACATCATCACGTGCATCGGTGTACTTAAAGACATTTCCTAGCTGGGTGTCCTTGGGCGAGTTACTTAACCACTCTGTGCCTCACTTACATAAAACAGGCTGAAACCAGCCCGGGAAACATGGTGAGACCCCGTCTCTGCAAAAAAAATTTAAAAAGTTAACCAGGTGTGGTGGCAGGTGCCTGTAGTCCCAGCTACTTGGAGGCTGAGATGGGAGGATCACTTGAGCACCAGAGTTTGAGGCTGCAGTGAGCTGTGATCGTGCCACTGCACTCCAGCCTGGGTGACGGAGTGACACCCCATCTCAAAAAATAAAAAATAGGCTAGATGAGGTGGCCTGGATTATGCCTGTCATCCCAGAACTTTGGAAGGTTGAGGTGAGTGGATCACCTGAGGTCAGGAGATCGAAACCAGCTTGGCCAAAATGGTGAAACTCCGCCTCTACTAAAAATACAAAAATTGGCCTGGCATGGTGGTGCACGCCTCCATTCCCAGCTACTTGGGAGGGTGAGGCAGGAGGATCCCCTGAGCCTAGGGAGGTCAAGAATGCGGTGAATCGTGATCATGCCACTGCACTCCAGCCTGGGTGACAGAGAGAGAACCATGTCACACACACACACACACAAGTCCAGTATCTAGACCGTGTGTAGTGGCTCACGCCTGTAATTCCAGCACTTTGGAACGCCAAGGCAGGGAGTTCCCTTGAAGCCAGGAGTTCTAGACCAGCCTGGGCAACAAAGCAAGACCCTATCTCCACAAAAGTATTAAAAAGAATGAGGCCAGGCGCACGCAGTGGCTCACACCTGCAGTCCCTGCACTTTGGGAGGCAGAGGTGGGTGGATTACTTGAAGTTTGAGACCAGCCTGGTCAACATGGTGAAACCCCGTCTCACCTAAAAATACAAGAATTAGCAGGGCATGCTGGCGGGTACCTATAATCCCAGCTACTTGGGAGGCTGACAGGAGAATCGCTTGAACCCAGGAGGCAGAGGTTGCAGTGAGCCGAGATCGCACCACTGCACTCCAGCCTGGGCGACAGAGTGAGACTGTCTCCAACAGTAAAAATAGATGGTTTGGGAGGTTCTGAGACTTTGGACGTGCCCTCTCCTGCCTGCCTGTGTCCCAGGTGCCCAGGTCTGTGGCTGTGCCTGTGTCCCTCAGTGACTTCCACCGAAGGGGACCTGGAGGCAGCTCCCCGAGCCCCGGGAGAGCCCTCTAGCCTACACCATTCTCATGCCCGTCTCCTCTCTCTCCCCAGGATGTTTGATGAACGAATTTTCACAGGTACGTGGGGACCATCTAGCCCATTCTGAAGATTCCAGTTGATTCCCCAACAGAACCTGAGCTGCCACCATCCTGGACTTGGTCCTCCTGAGCCCCTCCCCTCAGGGAGGGAGGGAGGCTGGGCTGTGGCTTCTGTGTCCTGGGACAGAAATGGGTCCCGGGCTCCTAGGTGCTCACAGACTGTCAGGACAACCCCTCGCAGCTTCAAGTGCCCTGGACAGAGAGTACTAAAGCTGGGTACTACCCTGTGCCAGCTTAGTGAACCTGAACCTGTGCCAGGCTCTCTTCGAAGCAGCCAGCATATTTTATTTTAATAGAATTCCAACAATCCTATGAAGGTAGCTCCATTTCTATCCTCACGTGCAGATAGAGGAATGGAAGCCCAGGTGGGCACGGTCCCTGGCTGCAGGCCCAGTCATGCAACTCCAGAGCCCATGCAGTGGCCCGCAGGCCAGCACACCTGTCCCAGGAGGAAGATGCGGGCTCTGGCCAGATGCAGTGGCTCACACCTGTAATCCCAGCTCTTTGGGAGGCTGAGACAGGTGGATCACAAGGTCAGGAGTTCCAGACCATCCTGGCCAACATGGTGAAACCCCGTCTCTACTAAAACACAAAAGATAGCTGGGCGTGGTGTGAGCGCCTGTAATCCCAGCTACTTGGGAAGCTGAGGCAGGAGAATCACTTGAACCCAGGAGACAGAGGTTGCAGTGAGCTGAGATCACACCACTGCACTCCAGCCTGGGTGACAGAACAAGACTCTGTCTCAAAACAAAAAGGAAGGTGCAGGCTCTTCCCGGGGCAGCAAACATTGCATATCTTTTTGTATCTGGCTCCCCAGTTCTGGTCCTGCCTCCCACTGGCTATGTGACTTTGGGAAAGGTCTTCTGGGCTTCAGTTTCCACATCTGTGAAATGGGGATGATAAGAGCACCTTCCAGCCGGGTGCACTGGCTCACGCCTATAATCCCAGCACTTTGGGAGGCCGAGGTGGGTGGATCACCTGAGGTCGGGAGTTCGAGACCAACCTGACCAACATGGAGAAACCCCCATCTCTACTAAAAATACAAAAATTGGCCAGGCGTGGTGGCGGACACCTGTAATCCAAGCTACTCGGGAGGCTGAGGCAGGAGAATCGCTTGAGCCCAGGAGGCAGAGGTTGCGGTGAGCCAAGATCGCACCATCGCCTGGGTGACAAAGGGAAACTCCATCTCAAAAAACAAAACAAAACCAAGAGCGCCTTCCTCTGGGCTCCTGGCACAATGAAATAGTGAAATGAGGGCCTGGTCCCGTGATGCAGCCTTGGGGACGCCCCGGGCCCTTTCTGAGGGCTCAGCCCCGTAGCGTGTTGGAGGGCAGGCGAACCGTCTCTGGCTGCTGCCTCCCCTTCCTCCTGCCCTTACTCTCTCAAATCTCTGGCCCCTTCTGGCCATTCCTCCTTTTGCGGGCAGCGTCTCTCCCCAGGACCCATTCCTGGCTGTTGGCTGGACGTGGAGCTCACAAGGAAAGGCAGAGGCGAGGCCCTACCCCTGGGATTCCCCCAGGAGCTTTACCCAGCGGTCCTGCAGCAAGAGGAGGCCAGAGGACCTTCACCCTGACCTCCCTGCCTCTCCCCACAGGGAACAAGTTTACCAAAGACACCACGAAGCTGGAGCCAGCCAGCCCGCCGGAGGACACCTCTGCAGAGGTCTCTAGGGCCAGCATTCTTGACATGGCCGGGAATGCTCGGTGAGGCCCCACCCTGGAGGCCCACAGCCAGCCCTGCTCTGGGCCGAGGGAGTATTACCTGCAAGGGGGGGCCAGAGACCCAGGGCGGCTCCCACCACGGCACCAGCCCTTGAAGGTGCAAAGGGAGGGCTAGGGGAAACAGACTCCACCTACTTCCTCTGCCCGGAGAACTGTCCCGCCCCCAAGATCTAGCCAGATGTCACCTCCCTCAGAAGCCTCTGAATGCCTGCACTAGGCCGGGCGCAGGTGGCTCATGCCTGTACTCTCAGCACTTTGAGAAGCCAAGGTGGGTGACTCTCTTGAGGCCAGGGGTTTGAGACCAGCCTGGGCAACACGGTGAAGCCCCGTCTCTAGTAAAAACACAGAATTAGCTGCGTGTGGTGGTGTGCACCTATAATCTCAGCTACTCGAGAGGCTGAGGCAGGAGAATGGCTTGCACCCGGGAGGGAGAGGTTGCAGAGAGCTGACATTGCGCCACTGCACTCCAGCCTGGATGACAGAGCGAGACTCTGTCTCAAAGTAAATACACGCCCACACTAGGCCAGGCTTGGTGGCTCACTCCTATAATTCCAGCCCTTTGGGAGGCCGAGGTGGGTGGATCTCTTGAGCCCAGGGGTTTGAGACCAGCCTGGGAATCATAGTGAGCCTCTTTCTCTACAAAAAATAAAAAGTAAGCTCCATGTTATGACTGGTGCCTGTGGTCCCAGCTACTTGGGAGGCTGAGGTGGGAAGATTGCTTGAGCCTGGGAGGTCAAGGCTGCAGTGAGCTGTGATCACACCACTGCACTCCAGCCTGGGCAACAGAGTAAGACCTTGTCTCAAAAAGACGTACATGAGGCCGGGTGTGATGGCTCACACCTGTAATCCCAGCATTTTGGGAGGCTGAGGCAGGCAGATCACCTGAGGTCAGAAGTTCGAAACCAACCTGGCCAACATGGCAAAACCCCGTCTCTACTAAAAATACAAAACAAATTAGCCAAGCATGGTGGCGGGTGCCTGTAGTCCCAGCTACTTGCGAGGTTGAGGGAAGCAGAGGTTGCAGTGAGACAAGATTGTGCCACTGCACACCAGCCTGAGCAACAGAGCAAGACTGTCTCAAAAAAAATACATGTATGCATATACACACACACGTGTATACCTACATGCACACATACATACTAACACCAGGTCCGATGGCTGTCCTGAGTGCCCACCAGACCCTGCCCCAGCGCTCAGCTTGGCCACCACCCACCAGCACCCCCCAACCACATTCTGACCTCTTAGAGGCAGGGGTGGGCTGTTTACTTCAGAATCCCCACAGCACGCCAGGCCTCGCCCTGCGGTTCTCTGGCAGGGAGGGAGGGAATTAACCAAATCATCTGTCCCAGGGTCCTGGCTACCTTCGCTCCCCAGGCCCCTCCCCAGATTCTTAACCCTTTCCAGGCCTTGCAGGTCTTAATCCCCCACAAGCAGTGATCAAACCCCCACTATGCCAAGCTCGGGAGCCCCAGAGCTCCCAGATGGTTCACCCCAGAAGAGTGAGTGGGTGCCTGGCTCGGGTGCCCCTGGAGATGGTGGTCCCCAGAGACAGGGCACAGGGGATCTCTCTCCCTGGTGGGGGTAGGGAGCACCATCCTGGGGGCCAGGGGGTGATGGTGGTCCCCAGAGACAGGGCACAGGGGATCCTTCTCCCTGGTGGGGGTAGGGAGCACCATCCTGGGGGCCAGGGGGTGATGGTGGTCCCCAGAGACAGGGCACAGGGGATCCCTCTCCCTGGTGGGGGTAGGGAGCACCATCCTGGGGGGCCAGGGGGTGATGGGGAAGGGGTGTCTTCTGCAGGGGCAGCCATGGTAGGCCCCCGACTGCCTGGAGGGGCAAGGCTGGGCAGGGTGGCCCTGGACTTGGCTGACAGGTATCATTTCCTGGCTTCCCTTCACAGGTCAGACAAGGGCAGCATGTCTGAAGACTTCGGGCCAGGTGAGAAGGAACAGGGCACGCCACGGGTGTCATGGGCCAGGAGGGCTACCACCAGCCCTACCTGGCAGCCTTAGGGAGGAGCTCAGCTCAGCCCATGAGCCTGGAGTGCGAATTACCCCCTCTACCCACCCGCACCTCCCAGGCTTGCAGCGCCAAGGTGCAAGGCATGCTGGGAGCTCCTACTGGGGTCAGGGGCATGGAGACCTGGGTGCTGGCATCACCACTGCCTCCTGTCGATGCGTAGACCCAAGCTCCAGGCTCCTGGACCAGCAGCCTCACCTCTGGGGAGCGTCAGCCACCGGGTCTGTAAATTGGAGCCCCCAGCTGGGCACAGTGGCTCACACCTGTAATCTCAGCACTTTGGGAGGCTGGGGCAGGCAGATCACCTGAGGTCGGGAGTTCGAGACCAACCTGACCAATACACAGAAACCCTGTCTCTACTAAAAATACAAAAATTAACTTGTCGTGGTGGCGTGTGCCTGTAATCCCAGCTACTTCAGAGGCTGAAGCAGGAGAATCGCTTGAACCCAGGAGGCACAGGTTACGGTGAGCTGAGATCCCGCCATTGCACTCCAGCCTGGGCAACAAGAGTGAAACTCTCTCAAATAAATAAATAAGTAGGAGCTCCTAAGCCTAGCCTGAGGGCTCCCCTGACCTCGGGTTCTGGTCTGAGCAGGAGCCAGGGGCTGACATGACTTGTCCTGGGTGGAACCTCACTGACAAGTCACAGACACCAGAATGTTCTGGAAAGACTTCCTCTGCCCAGCCAGGCTCATGCCAGACTTGACCAGATCCTTCCTTTCCTCTTTACAGGAACCTCTGGGGAGCTGGGCGGGCTAAGGCCGATCAAAATTGAGCCAGAGGATCTGGACATCATTCAGGTCACCGTTCCAGGTAAGGGACGGGCGTCTGACCAGCCCCTGCAGAAATCAGGGCCATACCATTGGCCTCCCGAGGGTCTGCCCTGGTGAAGAGGGCTCCAGGCCACCGTTTCTCTCCGTGGGTTCTGAGAGCCTTTGGGGTATTGTGAATGCTTTCTCTGGCCACATCTGCCCGTGTTTCGAATCTGTGTTCTCAGCTCTCACCTTCCAGAAGATCCCCTCAAACTTCACCTTTCTGGCTTGGCTTCCCTGGGACTTGTGAGGCTGGGCCTGAGAGGTTCTGAGTTTCACCCTACATTCCGCCAAGCCTCCCTTTCCACATCTTCAGAGGAGAGGGTAGATTTGGGCGCTGGGGCCTCAGTATGGGGTGACTGTTAGAAGCCAAGAGGGTGCCGGGCGCAGTGGCTCATGCTTGTAATCCCAGCATTTTGGGTGGCTGACACAGGAGGACTGCTTGAGGCCAGGAGTTCAAGACCAGCCTGGGCAACATAGCGAGACCCCATCTCTACTAAAAATATAAAAAATTAGCCAGATGTGGTGGTGTGTGCCTGTAGGTGTGGCTACTCAGGAGGCTGAGGGAGGAGAATCACTTGAGCCCAGGAGTTGGAGGCTGCAGTGAGCTGTGATCGCACCACTGCACTCCAGGCTGGGCAACACAGTGAGACCCTATCTCAAAAAAAATGGCTGGGCGTGGTGTCTCACACCTGTAATCCCAGCACTTTAGGAGGCCAAGATGGGTGGATCAGCTGAGGTCAGGAGTTCAAGACCAGCCTGGCCAACATGGTGAAACCCCATCTCTACTAAAAATACAAAAATTAGCCAGACATAGTGGCTCACACCTGTAGTTCCAGGTGTGGTGGTGTGCGCCTGTAATTCCAGCTACTCGGGAGGCTGAGGCAGGAGGATCACTTGAACCAGGGAAGCAGAGGTTGCAGTAAACTGAGATGGCACCACTGCACTCCAGCCTCGGCAACAGAGTGAGACTCTGTCTCAAACAAACAAAAAAAAAAGAGAAAGAAAAGGACCCTTGTGTGTGGGCAGAGTGGGCTGGGTGGTCCCTGAGGGACAGTGACGGGAGTGTGGCGGGTAGAGGACACCCATGTCATTTGGAGTTTTGCCCTCAGACCCCTCGCCCACCTCTGAGGAAATGACAGCCTCGATGCCTGGGCAGCTGCCGTCCGAGGATTCTGGTTATGGGATGGAGATGCTGGCAGGTAAGAAACGGACCTGGGCTGCTGGTGGTTGGGACTATCTCCCCAGGGAGCAAAGGGACAGGGGTGGCCACTGCCTCTAGTGGAGGAAAGCCAATATGACCTCACTCCGAGGCTGGGTTCCATTTGGAAACCTCAAGTGGGCTTTATGTATTTAATTATTTGAGATGGAGTTTCGTTCTTGTCACCCAGGCTGGAGTGCAATGGCACGATCTTGACTCACTGCAACATCCGCCTCCTTGGTTCAAGTGATTCTCCTGCCTCAGCCTCCCGAGTAGCTGGGGTTACAGGCGTCCACCACCACACCCGGCTAATTTCGTATTTTTAGTAGAGATGGGGTTTCATCATGTTGGTCAGGTTGGTCTCAAACTCCTGACCTCAGGTGATCCGCCCGCCTTGGCCTCCCAAAGTGCTGGGATTACAGGCGTGAGCCACCGTGCCAGCCATAGGCTCCATTTACAACAAGAACCAGCATCCTTCCCAGGAACCACCTATTGGGATTAATTTGTCCATTTATCCAAAAACTATTTATTGAGCATCTATTGTACCAGGTCCTGTGTAAGGGGCTGGAGACAAAGCAGTGAACCAAAAAGAAGTCCCCACCTCCTGGGGTGCACATCCTCATGGGAAGAGATAGATGGATAGTAAGTAAAATAGGCAGGGTCAGGTGGCTCACACCTGGAATCCCAGCACTTAGGGAGGCTGAGGCAGGCAAATCGCTTGAGGTTAGGAGTTCAAAACCAGCCTAGCCAGCATGATGAAACCTCATCTCTACTAAAAATACAAAGATTAGCTGTGCATGGTATCACATGCCTGTAGTCCCAGCTACTCAGGAGGCTTTGGCAGGAGATGACTTAAAACCGGGAGGCAGAGGTTGCAGTGAGCCAAGATTGTGCCACTGCACTCCAGCCTGGGCGACAGAGCGAAACTCTGTCTCAAAATAAATACATATGTAGATAGATAAGAATTAGACAGGCACGGTGGGACATACGTGTAGTTTCATCTACTCAGGAGGCTGAGGCAGGAGGAGCCACTGAGCCCAGGAGTTGGAGGCTGCAGTGAACTATGATGGTGCCACTGCACTCCAGTCTACTCACCACTGCAAGACACCATCTCAGAAAAACAAAAATAGGCCAGGCATGGTGGCTCACACCTGGAATCCCAGCACTTTGGTAGGCCGAGGCAGGCAGATTGCCTGAGGTCAGGAGTTCAAGATCAGCCTGGCCAACCTGGTGAAACCCCATCTCTGCTAAAAAACACCAGAAAAATTAGCTGGGTGTGGTGGCAGGCAACTTGAGTCCCAGCTACCGGGAACGCTGAGGCAGGAAAATCACTTGAACCCGGGAGGTGGAGTTTGCAACCGAGATCGGGCCACTGCCCTCCAGCCTGGGCAACAGAGGGAAACTCTCTCTCAAACACAAACAGACAAAATAGGCACAAGGAGGGTGCTTAGGATGTAACTGAGCAAAAGAAGAGAACTGGATTGCGCTTTGCTTACGACTGACTTGTAAACAGAATCACTGGGGGAAACAAGGGTATAGCAAACAGTAGCAGCATTAGGCAAAATGATTTGCGTTTTTTTCTTTTCTTTCTTTCTTTTTTTTTTTTTTTGAGACAGAGTCTCACTCTGATGGCCCAGGCTGGAGTGCTGTGCTGCAATCTGGGCTCGCTGTGACCTCTGCCTCCCAGGTTCAAGTGACTCTCCTCCCTCAGCCTCCCGAGTAGCTGGGATTACAGGCACACACCCTCATGCCCAGCTAATTTTTGTATTTTTAATAGAGAAGGGTTTTCACCATGTTGACCAGGCTGGTCTTGAACTCCTGACCTCAGATGATCCACCCACCTCAGCCTTCCAAAGTGCTGGGATTATAGGCGTAAACCACCTCATCCAGCGTCTTTCCTTTTTTTTTTTTTTTTGAGACTGAGTCTCGCTCTGTCACCCAGGCTGTGACGGGATCTCGGCTCACAGAGGCAACCTCTGCCTCCTGGGTGCAAGCTATTCTCCTGCCTCAGCCTCCTGAGTAGCTGGGACTACAGGCACACACCACCTCACCCAGCTAATCTTTGTATTTAATAGAGATGGGGTTTCACCATGTTGGCCAGGCTGGTCTCGAACGCCTGACCTTGTGATCTGCCCACTTCGGCCTCCCAAAGTGCTGGGATTACAGGCAGGAGCCACCATGCACAGTCTTCATTTTTTTTTTTTTTTCTAAATCAGTTATGATCCACTTTTAATATTTTGGTATTAAAAAATATGACTTGTCCAGCACAAACTGGCATGAGCAGACTTGACAGCAGGCTGTGGCGTAGCTCTCCAGAGTTTGGTTGGCGCCAAGCTCAGGCTGAGATGACAGCATGGCGTGGTGGCTAAGGAATTGGCACAGTGCCCGGGTCAGTTCCCAGTGGCTTTAGAAAACTTAGAACCCTCAGCGCAGCACTCACAGCCAGAGGCACCGCAGCGGGTGGCACTGCAGGGGCTGGGGGCCTTGGTGAGCACAGCACCATTGCTGTTTGTTTGACAGAGCAGAACACAGGCTCAGCAAGGCTCATTCACCTCCCCAGGGTCACACAGCCTTGGGCTGGAACACGTGTTTGCTGATTTCCCATGCAGGGTTTCTTCCCGGGCACCCCAGGCAAACCTGAGAGATTAAGAAAATCATGGCCGGGTGTGGTGGCTCCCGCCTGCAATCCCAACACTTCGGGAGGCCGAGGCGGGTGGATCCCCTGAGGTCAGGAGTTCGAGACCAGCCTGGCCAACATGGCGAAACCCTGTCTCTACTAATACAAAATTAGCTGGCGTGGTGGTGCACACCTGTAATCCCAGCTATTCAGAAGGCTGAGGCAGGAGAATCACTTGAACCCAGGAGGCAGAGGTTGTAGTGAGCCAAGATCACACCACTGCACTCCAGCCTGGATGACAAGAGCAAAACTCCATCTCAGGGAAAAAAAATTCTGATGGTGGTGCACACCTGTAATTCCAGCTACTCAGGAGGCTGAGGCAGGAGAATTGCTTGAACCCAGGAGACAGAGGTTGCAGTGAGCTGGGACTGTACCACTGCATTCTAGCCTGGGCAACAGAGCAAGACTCTGTCTCAAAAAGAACAAAAAAAAAAAAAAGAAAATTCTGAGATATTTAGGACCACCATGCATTAGAGGGTTTTGCATATATGTGCTTTTTCTGTTTACACATGTATCATATGAAACATTTAAATGGGACCAGGTGCAGTGGCTCACACCTGTAATCCCAGCACTTTGGGAGGCCAAGGCGGGCAGATCACCTGAGGTTGGGAGTTCGAGACCAGCCTGCCCAACATGGAGAAACCTTGTCTCTGCTAAAAATACAAAATTAGCCAGGTATGGTGGCAGATACCTGTAATCCCAGCTACTCGGGAGGCTGAGGCAGAAGAATCGCTTGAACCGGGAGGCAGAGGTTGAGGTGAACTGAGATCACACAATTGCACTCCAGCCTGGGCAACAGGAGTGAAACTCCATCTCAAAAAAAGAAACAGTTACATGGTACAGAGTTGTGTAACACAGTGAGCAGGTGCAGTGGCTCATGTCTAGAATCCCAGCACTTTGGGAGGCTGGGATGGGAGGATCGCTTGAGCCCAAGAGGTTGAGGCTGCCATGAGCTGTGATTGCACCACTGTACTCCAGCCTGGGCAACAGAGCAAGACAGTGTCTCTTAAAAACAAAACAAACAGCTGGGCACGGTGGCTCACGCCTGTAATCTCAGCACTTTGGGAGGCTGAGGCGGGCGGATCACCTGAGGTCAGGAGTTCAAGACCAGCCTGGCCAACATGGTGAAACCTCGTCTTAAAAAAGAGAAAGAAAAACAAAACAAACAAACAGAAGTGTGTAACATGTGAAGGAAAAAGCTCCCGTCACATGCTCCTCGGGTGACCATTAGCATTCCTGGCATCTGCCCTTTGTATGTTTTCTTGGTGCGCTAACTCATGTGATGACTATTTTGAACAAATTGTCCCCTGTCTTCTCACCTGGATTTTTTTTTTTTTTGAGATGGGGTTTCACTCTGTCACCCAGGCTGGAGTGCAGTGGCACGCCCACTCCAACCTCCGCCTCCCAGGTTCAGGCAATTCTCCTGCCTCAGCCTCCCAAAGCGCTGGGATTACAGGCATGAGCCACCGTGCCCTGCCCAGGACTTTATCTTCTTCCCACGTCTAGAACAGACTAGCTTGGGAGGTGCTTGCAAAATGATCTCAGCCTGCTGACGGGGTGGGCACCTGTGTGGAGTCGGGGTCCCTGAACCCATGGGAATAGGTGCCGTGCTTCAGAGCTGGCTCCCCAGCCTGCCATTTCCAAGCTATCTCGTCTGACATCAGCAGCACATGGCTTAGGGGATGATATACGTGGCTTCTCGGCATCCTCTGTTCTCTTTTAGACAAAGGCCTCAGTGAGGACCCGCGGCCCGAGGAAAGGCCCGTGGAGGGTGAGACCCTGTCTGCCCCCCACATTTCACCTCCAACCCCACCCATCTCTCCTCCCCTGCCCTCCACCTTCCCTTTGGCCTCTGGGTCTCTGCCTTCTCTCCACCCATCTCTCTAGCACCCTGGTTTGGGGGTGGGAGTCCTGTGGGCTGCCCGAGGTGGGAGGAGATTCAAGGACCTGTCCTCTAGAACCAGGAGGTACCTGGTCAGTGGTACGAGCAGTTGCCCTGCTAAGAAAAATTGCAAGGCTTAGTTTTTATCACACATGCTGCTGCTTTCTGCAAAGGTTTTAAGACCGAGAACTGAGCCTCCTCTATCAGCAAGTAGAATTGAGGCCTGAAAGCACAAAATTGGCTTAGTGTCCAGCAGACAAAGGATGGAAGTAGGAGAGAAAGAGAGGGAAATGAAGGTGAGGGTGGGTCTGGAGTATCCTGGAATGGAACGAGTGTCAGAGGAGAGAATTGTTGCTTCCCCAAACCCAGCCTGGCAGGGGGAACCATGAAGTCTTAACACAGTCCACTGCCCCCTGGTGGCAGCATGCTCAATTTGCAGGCGTAGCGCACCCACTAGTTCTGTCACGTTCTATGCTCAGTCACATACCTAGAAAGACCCATAGTTACTCCAAGTTCACAGAACCTTCCAAATCTTCATTCAGGCTGGCAGTGCCCTAGATTTGATTCCACAAACAAGCATGTGAGCCCGGGCATTGTCAGGTCTGCCTGTGCCGTTTGTGAGGCCATAAGTTACCCTCCGCCACCGCCCCAGCCTTCCCCCATTCCAAGATCCCACCCAGGGCCGATCTTGGTACCAGCAGGGCTGGGACATCAGCTGAGAAGCTGCCACCAGGGAGGCTCAACAGACTGCCTTTTGCCTTCCAGACAGCCATGGTGACATGATCCGTCCCCTGCGGAAGCAGGTGGAGTTGCTCTTCAACACGCGATACGGTGAGCAAGCCGTGGGACAGGGTCTGGGGGCATCCGGGCCCCTGCCAGCTGCCCTGTTAGCAGAAAGGGCTTTGGACCCATCCCCTTGCCCGTTCCCAAACCAGCTGCTCTCTGGGCAGAGACAAGAGAGGGAGGGATGGGAGGAGCTGGGACCCACCATCAGGATGGGGACACGAGAGGGGCTTCCAGTCAGGCTCCCTGGCTCCCTCACTTACACTCTCCCTTAGCCGCAGCTTGGAGGCCACTCCCTCCCCTGTAGTATCGCCAGCCCTCTGCCCTCACCCTCACCCAGGGTCCTCAAGAAGACTCAGAATAAGAATACGATCAGATAACTTCAAAGCTAGATGCTTCACCACATTCTCTCTCTTTTTTTGGGGGGAGGGGATGGAGTCTCGCTCTGTCACCCAGGCTGGAGTGTGGTGGTGCCATCACGACTCACTGCAACCTACATCTCCTGGGTTCAAGCCTCAGGCTCCCAAGTAGCTGGGATTACGGGTGTGCACCACCACGCCGGGGTGATTTTTGTATTTATTAGAGACAGGGTTTCACCATGTTGGCCGGGCTGGTCTTGAACTCCTGACCTCAAGCGATCCACCCGCCTTGGCCTCCCAAAGTGCTGAGATTACTGGCATGAGCCACTGTGGCCCAGCCCTCCACCCCATTCTCTTGTATCCCATCTCACAAAATCCCCATGTCCTAAGACCCGTTTTACAGATGAGAAATGAGGCCTGGTAAAGGGATGAGACTTGTCCAAGGCCCCACACTATTTGGTGGCAGAGATCAGGCTCATTCCAAGGCGTGGTGTTGCTTCTGGTGACAGGAGGGACACTTGGGGGTCTTACTGGAAAGGTGAGGCCCAGCGGACTTAGGGGAAAGCAATGTCCAATCTCAGCGGCCATCAGTGGTGGCTTCTGTGCTGCCTGTGCATGAGGGCATGGACCCAGCGTGGGCTTTGGGGTACCCCTGGTTTGAGTTTTTCTCCCCTGGCTCTGCTGTTCGGTGGCTCTGTGACCTCAGACAAGTCACGTCCCCCCTGAGCTCCAGGTTCCTTTCCTGTAGCTGGGGAACTACTTTTTCCGCCTCCCAGGAAGGCTGGCAGGCTCTCAAAAGGGCTCTGGCAGCTTTGCCCCCGCCCCCCGCACAGGCACAGGACACAGGGGTCGAGGCTCCTGGCCCTGTGGCACCGGGAGGCCCGACAGCAGCCCTGTCTCTGCAGCCAAGGCCATTGGCATCTCGGAGCCTGTCAAGGTGCCCTACTCCAAGTTTCTGATGCACCCAGAGGAGCTGTTTGTGGTGGGACTGCCTGAAGGCATCTCCCTCCGCAGGCCCAACTGCTTCGGAATCGCCAAACTCCGGAAGATTCTGGAGGCCAGCAACAGCATCCAGTTTGTCATCAAGAGGTAAGGCCCGGCCAGGTCCGCAGGAGACAGCACCAGGCCTGCTCAGAGCCCAGGAGTGGCGGCAAATTGCCATCAAGTGATTCTCGTGCCTCAGCTTCCCGAATAGCTGGGACCACAGGTGTGTGCCACCATGCCGGCTAATTTTGGGGGCATTTTGTTTGTGTGTGCGTTTTTTTTTTTTTTTTTTTTTTTTAGAGATAGGGTCTGGCCACCTTGCCCAGACCATTCTCAAACTCCCAGACTCAAGCCACCTCCTGCCTTGGCCTCCCAAAATGATAACAGGCGTGAGCCACTGTGCCCAGCCACTATTTCTTTCCTTCCCTCCCTCCCGTCCTTCCTTCCTTCCCCCTCCCTCCCTCCCTTTCTTCCCCCTCCCTCCCTCCCTTCCTCTCTTTCTTCCTTCCTTCCTTCCCCTCTCCCTCCCTCCCTTCCTTCCTTCTCCCTCCCTCCCTCTCTTCCTTCCTTCCTTCCCCACTCCCTCCCTCCCTCCCTCCCTCTCTTCCTTCCTTCCTTCCTTCCCCACTCCCTCCCTCCCTCCCTCTCTTCCTTCCTTCCTTCCTTCCGTCCTTCCTTCCTTCCCCCCCCTTTCTTCCTTTCTTCCTCTCTTTCTTTCTTTTCTTTTTTTGAAACAGAGTCTCACTCTGTCTCCCAGGCTGGAGTACAGTGGTGCAATCTCAGCTCACTGCAACCTCTGCCCCCTGGTTTCCAGCGACTCTCCTGCCTCAGCCTCTCAAGTAGCTGAGGCTACAGCACCCGCCACCATGCCCAGCTCATTTTTGTATTTTTAGCAGACAGGGTTTCACCATGCTGGCCAGGCTGGTCTTGAACTCCTGAACTCAAGTGATCTGCCCACCTTAGCCTCCCAAAGTGCTGGGATTACAGGCAAGAGTCACCGTACCAGGCCTTTCTTTTCTCTTTCTTTCTTTTTTTTTTTTTTTTTTTTTGACAGCAAGGTGTTAGATGGGTTTTGGCTGCAGTTGGCAAACAGGAGGCTCCCCAGCCCTTTCAGACCCAAAGTGTTCGAGCTGACCCCTCCCATGGTCTCAGGAGAGGAGTGTTCAGTTTCCGTCAGCTCGAGGGTTCTCCAGGCAGCGTGTCAGTGTCCTGGGCCAGGGGCCGGGGGCGATGCCCCATTGCCCCAGGATGGGAAAGTCCGGCATGGCTTCTCCAGGATCTTTCTGTTTCCTCGGGCATGTTGTGTTTTTGCCAGTGAGGGCCCAGGGCAGCGCCCGTGGATATACCTGTGTGCCCAGCTGGGATAAAAAGACCCTTTGGAGAAGATAGTGGCAGTTATTGAATAAAAAGGTGGTTGGGGGATGTCAGGAGCAGTGGCTCATGTCTATAATCCCAGCACTGTGGGAAACTGAGGTGGGAGGATTGCTTGAGCCCAGGAGTTCAAGACCAGCCTAGGCAACATAGCAAGACCGTGTCACTACAAAAAAATTTTTTTTTAACTCTGGTGTTGCAGCATGTGCCTGTAGTCTCAGCTACTCAGGAGGCTGAAGAAGAAGGTTCACTTGAGTTCAAGACTCAAGTGGGCAGCATAACAAAATCCCATCTCTACAAAAAAATTTTAGGCCAGGCACGGTGGCCCACACCTGTAATCCCAGCACTTTGGGAGGCCGAGGTGAATCACGAAGTCAGGGGATCGAGACCATCCTGGCCAACATAGTGAAACCCCAACTGCTAAAATACAGAAAGTTAGCCAGGCATGGTGGTGCGTGCCTATAGTCCCAGCTACTCGAGAGGCTGAAGCAGGAGAATCGCTTGAATCTGGGAGGCGGAGGTTGCAGTGAGCCAAGATCACACCCCTCTTCTCTAGCCTCGTCACAGAGCAAGACTGTCTCAAAAAAAAAAAAAATTAAATTAGCTGGACATGGTGGTGTACACCGGTAGTCTCAGCTACTCATGAAGCTGAGGTGGGAGGATCACTTAGGCCCAGGAGGGATTTGGAGGCTCCAGTGAGCTATGACTGCACCACTGCACTCCAGCCTGGGTGACAGAGCAAGACTCTTCCTCAAAACAAAATGAAAAAAAAAAAAAAAAAAACAGGGAATAGGAGGATCACATTTCCATTTTGTGTTTGTTACTTCTGTTTCACTGTCATTTCATATACTTAGACTCGGTTTATGGCTGGGAGCAATGGCTCACACCAGTAATCCCAGCACGATGGGAAGCCAGGGCTGGAAGCTTACGCGAGGTCAGGAGTTTGAGACCAGCCTGGCCATCACGGCGACATCCCATCTCTACTAAAAATACACAAATTAGCCAGGCCTGGTGGCTCACGCCTGTGATCCCAGCTGTATTCTCCGTTATCAGGAGACCGAGGCACGAGAATCACTTGAACTCAGGAGGCGGAGGTTGCAGTGAGCTGAGATCACACCACTGCACTCCAACCTGGGCGACAGAGCAAGACTCTGTCTCAAAAAAAAAAAAAAGACGGATGCAGTGGCTGACACCTGTAATCCCAGCACTTTGGGAGGGCGACGAGGGTGAATCACGAGGTCAAGAGATTGAGACCAGCCCGGCCAAGATGGTGAAACCTTGTCTCTACTAAAAATACAAAAGTTAGCTGGGCATGGTAGTGGGCACCTGTAATCCCAGCTACTCAGGAGGCTGAGGCAGATAATTGCTTGAACCCGGGAGACGGAGGTTGTAGTGAGTCGAGATGGTGTCACTGCACTTCAGCCTGGGCTACAGAGCGAGACTCCATCTCAAAAAAGAAAAAAAAATTAGCCAGGCGTGGTAGCATACACCTGTAATCCTAGCTACTCGAGAGGCAAAGGCAGGAGAATCGCTTGAACCTGGGAAGTGGAGGTTGCAATGAGTCAAGATTGCACCACTGCATTTCAACCTGGGGGACAGAGTGAGACTCTGTCTCAAAAAAATAAAAAAAAAAAAGGAAGATCGTATCTCAGGCAATTTAAGGATAAACTCGAGATAGACACATAGCCCATGAGACGTGTGAAAACAGGGAAATAAAGACTCAACAGGAGAATATGTATAATTATAGTACAGTAATTGGCTCTACTATATATGTGTATAGTACTGTACTTGTGGAAGGAGAGCCTCCTTCCACATATTCCCAGCCTGGGCAACGTGGTGAAACCCTGCCTCTAGGGAAAGAAAAAAATTAGTCAGGTGTGGTGGTGTGCACCTTTAGTCTCAGCCATTCGGGAGGTCGAGATGGAGGCCGAGGCTGCAGTGAGCCATGATCGCACCACTGCACTCCAATCTAGGTGACAGAGTGAGACCCTGTCTCAAAAAATAAATTAAAAAAAAAAATACATTCTGGCCGGGCATGGTGACTGACACCTGTAATCCCAGCACTTTGGGAGGCTAAGGCAGGGGATCACGAGGTCAGGAGTTTGAGACCAGCCCGGCCAACATGGTGAAACCCCGTCTCTACTAAAAATACAAAAAATTAGCCAGGCATGGTGGTGCATGCCTGTAATCCCAGCTACTCAGGAGGCTGAGGCAGGAGAATCACTTGAACCTGGGAGACAGAGGTTGCAGTGAGCTGAGATCGCGCCACTGTGCTCCTGCCTGGGTGACAAGAGCAAAACTCCGTCTCAAAAAAAAAAATGTGGGGGCAGAGAAAAAGTCTCGGAGGCAAGAAGGTGCCTGTGTGTTTGAAGGCTCACACTGTGCCATCGTAGCTGGTGCAGGGTGAGTGAGGGAAGGATGATGAAGTGGAGGCCCAGTAGCTTGGGACCATGCGTGCTGGCCCACACCTGTAATCCTACCACTTGGTTAGGCCGAGGCGGGAGGATTGCTTGAGCTCAGGAGTTTAAGCCCAGACTAGGCAACGTAGTGAGACCGTATCTCTATAAAAAAGAAAAATAGGCCAGGAGTGGTGCTTCATGCCTGTAATCCCAGCACTTTGGGAGGTTGAGGCAGGTGGATCACCTGAGGTCAGGAGTTTGAGACCAACCTGGCCAGCATGGTGAAACCCCATCTCTACTAAAAATATGAAAATTAGCCAGGCATAGTGGCAGGTGCCTATAATCTCAGCTGTTCAGGAGACTGAGGCAGGAGAATCCCTTGAACCCAGGAGGCGGAGGTTGCAGTGAGCCCAGATCATGCCACTGTACTCCAGCCTGGGCGACAAGAGCAAAACTCTGTCTCAAAAAAAAAAAAAAAAGAAAAGAAAAACCAAAGCAAAAAACAATAACAAAAAAAGAAAAATAAAAAGGTAGCAGGGGCCAGATCACCTGGGGTTTTGGGCCAGCTTAAAGAGTTTGCATTTTATTTTACTAAAAAAAAATTCTTAGAGACAGTGTCTCATTCTGTAGCCCAGGCTGGAGTGGAGTGGCATGGTCACGGCTCACTGCAGCCTGCAACTCCTGGGCTCAAGTAATCCTCCAGTCTCAGCCTCCCAAGCAGCTGGGACTACAGGCGTGCACCGCCATGCCTGGCTAATTATTTTATTATTGTGTAGAGATGGGGTCTTATCAGCTAGGCGCAATGGCTCATGCCTGTGATCCCAGCACTTTGGGAGACTGAGGTGGGTGGGCCACTTGAGCTCAGGAGTTTGAGACCAGCCTAGGCAACATGGTGAGACCCTATCTCTGCAAAAAAGGAAAAGATAAAAATTAGCTGGGCATGATGGCATGCACCTGTAGTCCCAAGTACTCGAGAGGCTGGGGTGAGAGGATCGCTTGAGCCTGGGAGGCGGACGTTGCAGTGAGCCAAGATTGCGCCCCTGCACTCCAGCCTGGGCGACAGAGTGAGACTCCATCTCAAAAGAAAAAGAAGTGAACATTGAGCTGACAGAACTTGCTGATTATTGGGAATGGGATCTGAGAGGAGGGTTCTGAATGGCTCTGGGACCTTCCACAGTAGATGGCAGGTGGATAATGGGATTTGCAGACCCAGGACGCAGGGGAGGGTTCCCGGGGGAGATCGGACACTGGGAGCTGCCTGTATTCAGGAGGAACATCAAACACGGGGGCTGCTTTTTTTTCTTTTCTTTTTTTTAATGAGACAGAGTCTCGCTCTGTCCCCCAGGCTGGAGTGCAGTGGCAGGATCTCAGCTCACTGCAACTTCCACTTCCCAGATTCAAGTGATTCTCCTGCCTCAGCCTCCCAAGTAGCTGGGACTACAGGTGTGTGCCACCATACCTGGCTAATTTGTGTATTTTTAGTAGAAACGGGGTTTCATCATATTGAACAGGCTGGTCTCGAACTCCTGACCTTGTGATCTGCCCACCTCAGCCTCCCAAAGTGCTGGGATTAGAAGCATGAGCCACTGCACCTAGCCGCAGGGGCTGCTTTCTATGCCCACTCCTTCAAACCGTAAGCCAGGGGCACCCAGGCAGCTTGAGGTGCCATTTCAACAGCAAATCCTCATGAATGACATTGTTTTAGGGTTTTGTGCAAAGACAGCCTGTGCTCATGAGCACTGTTTTTTTTGTTTGTTTGTTTATTTTTTGGGGGGGAGTACTATTTTTTGAGACAGAGTCTCACTCTGTTGCCCAGGCTGGAGTGCAGTGGTGCGATCTCGGCTCACTGCAACCTCCACCTTCCGGGTTCAAGCGATTCCCCTGCCTCAGCCTCCCAAGTAGCTGGGATTATAGGCTTGGCTAAATTTTGTATTTTAGGTAGACTGGGTTTCACCATGTTGGCCAGGCTGGCCTCAAGTGATCCGTCTGCCTCAGCCTCCCAAAGTGCTGGGATGACAAGTGTGAGCCACTGTGCCTGGCCTTCTGTGGTTTTTTTGAGATGGAGTCTCACTCAGTCACCCAAGCTGGAGTAAAGTAGTGCCATCCTCAGCCGGCTGAGTAGCTGGGTTGCAGGCATGAGCCACCATTCCTGGCCCTGAGCTTTTTTTTTTTGTGTGTGTGATGGAGTCTTGCTCTGTTGCCCAGGCTGGAGTGCAGTGGCACGATCTCGGCTCACCAAAACCTCCGCCTCCTGGATCAAGCGATTCTCCTGCCTCAGCCTCCCAAATAGCAGGGATCATAGGCACATGCCAGCATGCCTGGCTAATTTTTATATTTTTAGTAGAGATGGGGTTTCACCATATTGGCCAGGCTGGTCTCGAATTCCTGACCTCAGGTGATCCGCCCACCTCAGCCTCCCAAAGTGCTGGGATTACAGGCATGAGCCCCTGTTCCTGGCCATGAGCATTTGTTTTAAGAGACAGGTCTTTCTGTCACCCAGGCTGAAGTGCAGTGGCAAAATCATAACTCACTGCCGCCTTAAACTCCTGGGCTCAGGCAATCCTGCCTCCGCCTCCTGCTTGGCTGGGACTGCAGGGGCAGGCTACCACACCTGGCTAATTTTTACATTTTTTGTAGAGAAGGGGTCTCGCTATGTTGTCCAAGCTGGTCTTGAACTCCTGGGCTGAAAGGTATCCTCCTGCCTCAGCCTCCCAAAGTGCTGGGATTACAGGTGTGAGCCGCCACGCCCAGCCTTGAGCATCTTTTATTGAAGTCACGATGGCTTTCTCCACCTGTCATTTGGAAAGGGAGGCAGGTCGGAGCAGTGGCCGATGGGAGAGGCCCTCTGCAGGTTTGAGGCCAGTTCCTCCTGTGGCCCTGGCAGCTGTCTGTGCTATTTAAGGGGAAGCACTGTCACTCCTCTGGCCTGGGACTCGAGCTCTGCCCACTTCTGCCTCTCTCGGGTTACTGCTGGGAAGTCCCTTCCCCTGTCAGAACCTGAGTTCTCCCATAAAGAGGAGGGGACCAAATGCAGTCCGAAGCCTTTTCTAGCTCCTGAAACTGTGGTTCAAGGCAGGGCTATGCTTCCCCTCCCAGCCACGGCCCCGTGAGCCCAGCTCTGTGCCTGGCACTGTGCTGAAGCCTGAGATGCCCACCACGGGCCGGGCACGGTGGTTTATACTTGTAATCCGAGCACTTTGGGAGACCAAGGTGGGTGGATCACTGGGGGTCAGGAGTTCAAGACCAGCCTGGCCAAATGGTGAAACCCCGTCTCTTCTAAAAATACAAAATCAGCCGGGCATGGTGGCGCGTGCCTGTAGTCCCAGCTACTCGGGAGGCTGAGGCAGGAGAATTGCCTGAACCTGGGAGGCGGAGGCTGCAGCGAGCCAAGATCGCGTCACTCTACTCCAGCCTAGGGGACAAAGCAAGACTCTGTCTCGGGGGAAAACAAAGATACCCACCACCAGAGCGGGCACCAAATCCTCATCTACTGGGGACCCGTAGGGTGCCCTAAGAGTTTGGCCTTTGGGCTCGCTCCCAGGCAGGGCCTCCTCGGTGCTGCTGATTGATTATCCCTGTGACAGAGAACTCATCACCTCTCCAGGCCCATCACCCCTCTGTTCCATGGCCCACCCTGCCATCCCTCGACTGCCCCCCTCTAGCCAGCGTGATTTTCCCAGTGCCTCTATCCGCCGCAAACCCCAGCCCCCGACAGCCTTGCTCTAACAGAACTAGTTGTGCTGAAGGTGGGGTCTTTAGAAGCAGTGCTGTATGATAAAGACGGCTGACTCCTGTCTGGGCAGGGCTTTCTGGAGTCTGTGGAGCTAAAGACATTAGTATAGTACAAAGCGGAGCTTGGTCACTGACGGCTCCTGGCTGCAAAGTGACACAGCACCTCTCAGGCGTGAGCCGTAAATCTCAGACCTTTCCAGAAGCTCAGAGTTGTTCTTGCTCTGTGGTGGTACCTGACTGTTTCTACTCTTTTCTTTTGTTTTCTCCTTCCTTTCCTTCTTCCTTCCCTCCCTCCCTCCCTCCCTCCCTCCCTCTCTCCTTCCCTCCCTCCCTCCCTCCCTTCCTCCCTTCTTCCCTCCCTCCCTTCCTCCCTTCTACCCTCCCTCCTTCCTTCCCTCCCTCCCTCCTTTCCTCCTTCTCTCCTTCCTTCCTTCTTTCCCACCTTCCTTCCTTCCTTTTTCAACAGAGGCTTGTTCTGTCACCCAGGCTGGAGTACAGTGGCACTATCTCAGCTCATTGCAACCTCCACCTTCTGGGTTAAAATGATTCCCCTGCCTCAGTCTCCCGAGTAGCTGGGATTACAGGCACCTGCCATCTCAGCCAGCTAATTTTTGTATTTTTAATAGAGTCGGGGTTTCACTGTGTTGATCAGGCTGGTCTGAAACTCCTGACCTCAGGTGAGCCACCCTCCTCAGCCTCCCACAGTGCTGGGAAGACAGGCGTGAGCTACTGCACGGGACCACGTTTCTACACTTTACACCAGCTCCACGGGAGGCCCCTGAGGCCGCCTGCTCCAACCCCAGGTAGTGACAGTCCTGCCGTGTCCCGGAGCAGGAGTGAGATATCAGATGGACCCGTTCAGGACCAGGCAGGTCTCACGCCCGCCTGGATCCTTCACACCCAGCGTAGCCCCCAGATTTCACATGTGGGGTGGCAGTGACTCCAGGCCTTAACTGTGCAGAGCCAGGACAGTCCGTTGCAGGGATGTACAGACCGAGGCCCAGAGGGGAGGGCTGGGCAGTCCCGAAGATGCTTGGCGCGACCTCTGTGACAGCCACGCTTGTGTTTTCCAGGCCCGAGCTGCTCACTGACGGAGTCAAAGAGCCCATCGTGGATAGTCAAGGTACCCCGTGTGGGGCCTCGGGCTGCAGCATGGGCGGGCATGGGAGGGTCCCAGCCTCTGCCACCAGCCCCTCCTCCTGCTGCCTCTGTCCTGGCCCCATCCTGGCCCTGGCATTCTCTCCACACCCCCTGCAACTGGGTTACCCCTAACGATACCATCTTGGGTCCCAGGAACTGCCACCTCACTTGGCTTCTCTCCCCCTGCCCTGCCTCCAGAGAGGGACTCTGGGGATCCTCTCGTGGACGACAGCCTGAAGAGACAGGGCTTTCAAGGTAAGGTTGAGCTCGGGGGAGGGCTGCTGTCCAGCGCCATGGCCTTGACCTGGTTTGGCTTTGGAGGGCCAGGCTGGAAGTGGGGAGGAGCTGGCCCCCAACTTCAGGGCCTGAGGGACCAGGCCAGCCAGGTTGGCAGCCCAGGCTTGGCTGTACCCTGCTAGCTCTGTGTCAAAAAGACTCCAGGGGAGATGGGGTGGGTACCCACCAGTGGATGGTGGGGTGGATTGGGGGGTGTGAGGGTACAGGGCCCACTGCCTGCCCCCTCCTGGAGAGATAGCTGACACGTCCACTCCTTACTCACCAGTCAGCTGTGCTCTTAGTGCTTTGAAATCAGAATAGGAGCTGGCGGGGTGCCTCACGGCTGTAATCCCAGCACTTTGGGAGGTCAAGGCCAGAGGATCGCTTGAGGCCAGAAGTTCCGCGAGGAGTTCAAGACTAGCCTGGGCAACATAGAACCCATCTCTGTGTCTATATTTAAAATGTTAAGAAAAGAAATCAGAGGGTGTGCAGTGGCTCTCGCCTGTAATCCCAGCACTTTGGGAGGCCGAGGAGGGTGGATCACTTGAGGCCAGGAGTTTAATACCAGCCTGGACAACATGGCAAAACCCCATGTCTACCAAAAAAATACAAGAATTAGTTTGGGGAGGTGGTGTGCACCTGTAGTCCCAGCTACTCAGGAGGCTGAGTCAGGGCAATTGCTTGAACCCAGGAGGTGGAGGTTGCAGTGAGCTGAGATTGTGCCACAGCACTCCAGCCTGGTGACAGAGCGAGACCCTGTCTCAAAAAAAAAAGGAAAAAGAGAGAGAGAGAGAAGGAAGGAAAGAGAGAAGTGGGGTAAGGAAGGGAGGGAGGGAAGGGAAGAGGGAAAAGAAGAGGGAAGGGAAGGGAGGGGAGGGGAAGGGAAGGGAAGAGAGGGAGGGAGGGAAAGAAAGAGGAAGGAAGAAAGAACAAGAAAAGCAAAAAAAAAGAGAGGAGAGAAGTGAGGGAAAGAAGGAGGGAGGGGAGAGGGGCGTGTCGCTGAAGTCAGGTAGAGGAGGTTGGGCTGGGCTGGGAGGCAGGAGGTGGAAGGAAGGAAGGAAGGGGAGGAATGGAAGCAGGGAGACACTTGAGGAAAGGCAAGAGGAGGGTGGAGCAGCAGGAAGGTGCCAGCGTTTGAGGGGAGACAGACAGTGCCCTGCAGAGACCCGTGGGGGAGCCAGAGAGAGGGGACCCAAGTCCCAGGGGGCAGCTGGGGGTGGGGGAGCCAGAGAGAGGGGACCCAAGTCCCAGGGGGCAGCTGGGGGTGGGGGAGCCAGAGAGAGGGGACCCAAGTCCCAGGGGGCAGCTGGGGGTGGGGGAGCCCAGAGAGGGGACCCAAGTCCCGTAAGGCAGCTGCTCTCTGCCTCTGGTCTCTCATACTCTGCAACATTCCATGACAAGTGGAGTTCAGGACTCTCTCCTCACCAGAGCTCTTCATATGCAGCCTCCTTAGCAGACTGAGACCCTCAGTATAAGCCTGGCCCAAGTGCCCAGAGTCACTCCCTCCTCCCCTCCTTCCTGCCCTGAGGTCAGGGGCCCATGGTGGTCTGGGATTCCCCCATACATGCTGGCACTTGCCTTTTTTTTTTTTTTTTTTTGAGACTGAGTTTTCACTCTTGTTGCCCACGCTGGAGTGCAGTGGCATGATCTCGGCCCCCTACTCCCTCCACCTCCTAGGTTCAAGCAGTTCTCTTGCCTCAGCCTCCCTAGTAGCTGGGATTACAGGTTCACACCACCACACCTAGCTAATTTTTGTATTATTAATAGAGACAGGGTTTCACCACATTGTCCAGGCTGGTCTCCAACTCCTGAGCTCAGGTGATCTGCCCGCCTCGGCCTCCCAAAGTGCTGGGATCACAGGCGTGAGCCACCGTGCCCAGCCACACTTGGGGGTCTTTAATGAACACCCTCTGGGAGAGTGAGTGCCTATTGGGAGCTGCCAGGCCCATCCTCTGTATCTGTGGGGACTGCCCGTCCCCCACCATCTGCTGGGTCAGCTGGGATGTGCCCCCTCCGTTGTGTCCAGCCCCCCAGGGACTTCATGAAGCCCCCTTTCCCTGCCTACCAGCCCAGGGCACAGCAGTCCGCTCTTCAAGGCATCCCTCATCTCCAGGGCTTATTTATTGGTTTGGTGGTTTTCAAATGTCAGCAATTAACTTAATTTCCAGCTCGTCGCTGTTGTGGCAACAGTGTGTGTCCTGGAAAAAACACATCTCCATCAAGACGGTGCTGAAGGACCTGAGGGGCCCACTCCTAAGATCCGCTAATTGCCGGAGAATGAGTTCCCCATAATTAGAAAATCGTATTCCTTAAAAGTCACCAAGTGCCTTTTCACTGAACAGCCCAAACCCGTCATCGTTTTGTGCTTTGCAGAAAATTACGACGCGAGGCTCTCCCGGATCGACATTGCCAACACGCTGAGGGAGCAGGTCCAGGACCTTTTCAACAAGAAATACGGTGAGCAGCGGGGAACCCCCGGGAGAGGAACATGCAGAGGCTTCCCAGTTCCAGCAAAGGCATTTTTGGGAAACTATTCACCTCTTTACACGTATTTCTTGAGCATTTACTACGTGCCAGGCACGGGATATTGCAGTGAATTAAACAGACATCGTCCCTGTGCTCATGAGCCTCGCAGACCAGTGAGGTGAGAAACACTGTCAACAACTACACACAGGATTTAATAGGCAGGGGCCCGGCTCAGTGGCTCACGCCTGTAATCCCAGCACTTCTGGAGGCTGAGGCAGGAGGATCACTTGAGCACAGGAGTTGGAGGCCAGCCTGGGCAACACAGTGAAACCCCATCTCTATCAAAAATACAAAAAAGAAATGAGCCAGGTGTGGTGGTACACGCCTGTGGTCCCAGCTACTGGGGAGGCTGAGGCAGGAGAATCGCTTGAATCTGGGAAGTGGAGGTTGCAGTGAGCCAAGATCGCACCATTGCACTCCAGCCTGGGCAACAAAAGTGAAACTCTGTCGCTGCTGCCCCCCCACCCAGAAAAAAGGCTGGATGTGGTCGCTCACGCCTATAATCTCAGCACTTTGGGGGGCTGGGGTGGGTGGATCGTGAGGTCAGGAGTTCAAGACCAACCTGGCCAACATGGTGAAACCCCATCTCTACTAAAAATACAAAAGATTAGCTGGGCGTGGTGGGGCGCACCTGTAATCCCAGCTACTCGGGAGGCTGAGGCAGGAGAATTGCCTGAACCCAGGAGGCGAAGTTTGCGGGGAGCTGAGATCGCGCCACTGCACTCCAGCCTGGGTGACAGAGCAAAACTCCGTCTCAAAAACAAAAGAGGAGCATAGGACATGGGAGCATGTTGGTGTGGCTTTTCCTTCTTTTTGTTTTTCGAGGCAGGGACTCACTGTGTCATCCATGCTGGAGTACAGTGGCCTGATCATGGTTCACTAAAGCCTCAAACTCCTGGGCTCAAGCAGTCCTCCCTTCTCAGCCTCCCAAGTGGCTGGAACTACGGCATGCACCACCACGCCCAGCTATGGTTTAGAAATGTTCAGGTCTTGCTGTGTTTCCCAGGCTGATCTGGAACTCTTAGACCCAAGTGACCCTCCTGCCTTGGCCTCCCAAAATGCCGGGATTACAGGCATGAGCCACCATGCTGGCCTGTTGTCTATTTTCTGATCGCATCGCTCAGATTGTAATGCCTATACGTTTCCACGGGTCTACATGAGCACTTTGTCGTGCTGTCACTCTCCTGCGGGGATGTCTTTCCGTCACACAATCCCACGTACACACGCCCCGTGCCGCCTCTCACTCCTGATGGGCCAGACCCCTCCTCTCACCCACAGGGGAAGCTTTGGGCATCAAGTACCCGGTCCAGGTGCCCTACAAGCGGATCAAGAGTAACCCTGGCTCCGTGATCATTGAGGGGCTGCCCCCAGGAATCCCGTTCCGAAAGCCCTGCACCTTCGGCTCCCAGAACCTGGAGAGGATTCTTGCCGTGGCCGACAAGATCAAGTTCACAGTCACCAGGTGCTCAGGGGGAAGGGTGAGGGTGAAGAAGAGGCAGGACCGGCCCAGATGGGGCCTTGTACCTGCGAATCTTAGCCTTTCCCTAGGACCTGCCCTCCCCACTGGACAAGGTGGCTCTCCGGGCACCATCCTGGGTCCTGGAGTGGTCAGAAAGGGACTGCAGGCCAGCCCAGGTGCAGGGAGCCCTGCAGAAGTGGGACTGGTCAGTCACCATGGCAAGGGCAGCCTTCGAGGGCATCTTCACCCTAATGAGCAACACCCGCTCACTGCACCCCCGCCCCCAGGAAAGGCATTCAGTCCCCATCAGAGGGATTCACCCAAGGTCCCAGGGCCAGCCAGGGCACAGCCTGCACAAGGCCCAGGTCTGCGTTTTGCAGAGTCCCACTGCCAATACCCGTGCTCCTGCCACATTGTCTCAATGTCCCGTGCACACAGAGCCCCCGGGCAGCTTGTTAAAATGCAGATTCCGCTGCCAGAGGTCTGGGGTGCTCCCAGGGGAGACCGAGGCCACTGCATCCCAGGGGTGTCTTTCTCATCCCCCAGGCCTTCCCCCTGACACTCCTGCCTCTGTTTCTCTTCTAGGCCTTTCCAAGGACTCATCCCAAAGCCTGGTAAGAGGCACTGGCTGTGGAGGGAGCATTGGGAATAGGGCCCGGTCATGGTGCTGGGACACAGGTTCTAGAATCTGGGAACAGAAGCCACACCCCTGCCTTTCTTTTTTTTTCTTTGAGATGGAGTCTCACTCTGTCACCCAGGCTGGAGTAGTGCAGTGGCTCAATCTCGGCTCACTGCAACCTCCACCTCCCAGGTTCAAGCAGTTCTCTGCCTCAGCCTCCCAAGCAGCTGGGATTCAGGCACCTGCCACCACACCTGACTAATTTTTGTATTTTTAGTACAGACAGGGTTTCACCATGTTGGCCAGCCTGGTCTTGAACTCCTGACCTTGGGAGCCACCACACCCAGCCTTTTTTTTTTTTTTTTTTTTGAGGCAGAGTCCTGTGTCACCCAGGCTGGAGTGCAGTGGCATGATCACAACCCAGGAAACCTCCGCCTCCCAGGTTCAAGTGATTCTCCTGCCTCAGCCTCCCGAGTAGCTGGGATTACAGGCACCTGCCACCACGCCTGGCTAGTTTTTGTAGTTTTAGTAGAGACAGGGTTCCACCATGTTGGCCAGGATGGTCTTGAACTCCTGACCTCAAGTGATCCTCCTGCCTGGTCTCCCAAAGTGCTGAGATTACGGGTGTGAGCCCCTGCACCCAGCCTCCTGACCCTTTTTAAGGCTCCCATCCTACCTCTATCTCCACCATGGGCTGCATCCTAACCTCCCAAACCCAGATTTGCAGGGGCTGTCCCTGTGGGGTGACATGCCATGTGGTGAGCACTAAAGGCTCACCAGAGCCTCCAGGGCGGGCCAGGCGTGGTGGCAAACACCTGTAATCCCAGCACTTTGGGAGGCCGAGGCAGGAGGATCACTTGAGGCCAGGAGTTTGAGACCAGCCTGACCAACATGTCGAAACCCCGTCTCTACTAAAAATACAAAAATTAGCCAGGTGTGGTGAGTGCCTCTGGTCCCTGCTACTCAGGAGGCTGAGGCAGGAGAATCACTTGAACCCAGGAGGTGGAAGTTCAGTGAGCCGAGATCACGCCACTGCACTCCAGCCTGGGCAACAGAGCAAGACTCCATCTCAAAAAAAAAAAAAGAAGAAGAACTTAGGGTACAGTGATGTGGCAGCTGCCAGCAGGCCATGGGGACCCCGAAAAGGGGGATCAGGAGGGTGAGGGGATTGGGGAGGGTTTCCTGGAGTAAGGAAGGCCCTGTCTGGGCCTTAGGGGAAGATGGGACTTTGAGAGTCAGAGAGGAGAGTGGGTTGTGTTTGTGGGGGTGAACGGCGGGGGTTTGGGGGTCCCTGGATGCCAGAGATGTGCTTCTGGAGCTCTGAGAGGTACAGAATGGTCAGATGGTGCTGGAAAGGTGGAGACAGTGGAAGTTGCAGCAGGAAAATGCGGTGAGTGTGGCTCCGGTGGACACCCGGCTGAGAGGTCACTGGGTTTCTGGCCCCGCACTGGGTGCTTTATGCGGGTGCCTTTCACATGGATTCGGAGGTCCTGCTGGGGCCTGGTGGTTCTAGGAACTAGGGTCACAGCAGAGTGCAGATGGAGGTGTCTCATTTAGTCCTGGTTCCTAGGAGGTAGGCGCTAGAGGCTGCCTTAGAGAGGGTGAAACTGAGGCTCGATGTGAGTGATGTATGAATACTCTGCGTCCCGGGGTAGCAGGTGGCCCTGGCCCCAGCCCTCAGGGATGGACGTGCCAGCCCCCTTCCAGGCATTGGCACCTAAACCAGGTACCCGCCTGGAGAACCAGCTCCACACTTACTCATGCCGCTAGTCATACTGGGCTGGGAACCTGTCCAGGCTCCCGGGAGTCTCCAAGGGTTCACCAGAGGTCACCAAGTGCCCCTCCTGCGCCACAGTGGGCTTTTCTCAAACCCCCCCTTGCACAGTCCCCGAAGCCCAGCATGGGCCAGCACTGGCAGTTCCGAGATGAATCGGAGCGGAAGCTCAGGTCTGCTGGGGGTGGCAGAGGCATTAGCAGGCCCCTTCATCTGGAGGCAGGTGTCCCAGCGCATGTGGAGGGGTGGCAGATAGTCTGTAGAGAGGCAGGCGGCTGGGGACAGTGCCCAGGAACTGGGGTCCCAGGCAGCATGTGGGCCGTGGGAAAGCGCCATCTTGTTGAAGTCCCTGTACCCGCCTGACAAGCCGTGGGAATCTGAGCCTTCACTTCTTTACCGCTAAGATGGACAAGCACACCTGCCCCACCAGGTGGTCTGAGTAAGGAAAAAGATGGGCCGTGCTAGGTGAGCTGGGAGGACTGTTTTCCCCCAATTGCCCCTTTTGTCTTTTTTTTTTTTGAGACGGAGTTTCACCCTTGTTGCCCAGGCTGGAGTGCAATGGCGCGATCTCAGCTCACTGCAACCTCCGCCTCCCGGGTTAAAGCGATTCTCCTGCGTCAGCCTCCCAAGCAGCTGGGATTACAGGCGTGTGTCACAGCATCTGGCTAATTTTTGTGATTTTAATAGAGACGAGGTTTCACCATTGTTGGCCAGGCTGGTCTCGAACTCCTGGCCAGCCTCAAGTGATCCACCCCGCTTGACCTCTCAGAGTGCCGGGATTACAGGCGTGAGCCACCGCGCCTGGCTGCCTTCCTTTCTCTTTTGTCCTCTTCTGCACATACAGAATGGACCTTAGTCGGCAAACTCAGAAGTGCGAGACATGTATTTTTATTTTTCTAAAATGGAACTGGATTCCTGCCAAAAGCCCCCAACGCATAGTGGCAGAAACTTTATCTGAGTCCATTTCGGATTGTCGTTTCCCTTGGGCTTGCACCTCCTGTGAGGCACCCCCGGGAGCCACTTCCACACCACAGAGAGACTGAGCGTGAGAAGGTCCATGCTGGAAGAAGGCCTGACGGGGGGATCTCGTGCAGGGATGGGAGAGCAGAAACCCGGTGGTGGAGAGGGGACGGTGGCGCCTAGTAGGGGATTCCCAGAGAGGGTGAGGCTTCGGGAAGTTTCCAGGAGGACAAACTCTGTTAAGTATGGCTCTAAACCAGGAACGGTCATTCACCCCTGTAATCCCAGCACTTTGGGAGGCCAAGGTAGGAGGATCGCTTGAGGCCAAGAGTTTGAAGCCAGCCTTGGCAACATAACAAAACCCCGTCTCTGCAAAAAATTCAAAATTAGTGAGGTGTGGTGGCGCATGCCTGTAGTCCCAACTACTAGGGAGGATGAGGCAGGAGAATCGCTTGAACTCGGGAGTAGGAGGTAGCAGTGAGCTGAGATCGCACCACTGCACTCCAGCCTGGGTAACAAGAGCGAAACTCCCATCTCAAAAAGAGAGAGAGAAAGAGAGAGAGAGACGAGAGAAGCCCAGAATGTCTTTGATGTTTTCCCAACTGGGTACACTACATCTGCTCTCTGTGCCTCAGTTTCCACCCTAGTATCTAGAGGCCCTGCCTGCTCTGACATGCTGAGTGGCAGGCAGGCATCTGGCTGGAGAAAAAGGCAGACTTGGACTTGGCCCAGGCTGCAGAGGGCAGTGGATGAATTTCAGGTCTCAGGTCGAGGGACCTGTGGGCCCGGGATTTCTGGGAGCCAGAGGTGCTGGAAGGCACCAGGCTTAACTGGAGAGGATCTGGTGGGGGGTCTAGGGTTTCAAGGGATGTGGGGGCCGGGTCCCCAAACTTGTACCAGAAGGAACTCCAGCCCTGCCTGCAAGAGGCGGAGAAAACCCACACTCGACCCTGGCGGCTGAGCACCGTGAGTAGCTCTGTACTGCCCAGCCAGGCCACGCCCCTGCCTGCAGCCGCACTGAGTTAAATTAGGGAGACTCAGCCAGGCGTGGTGGCTCACACTTGTAATCCCAAGCACTTTGGGAGGCCAAGATGGGTTGGTCACTTGAGGTCAGGAGTTCGAGACCAGCCTGGGCAACATGGTAAAACCCTGTCTCTACTAAAAATACAAAAATGAGCCAGGTGTGGTGGCACATGCCTGTGATCCCAGACGCTCCAGAGACTGAGGCAGGAAAATCACTTGAACCTGGGAGGCGGAGGTTGCAGTGAGCCGAGATCGTGCCACTGCACTCCAGCCTGGGCCACAGAGCACAACTCTGCCTCAAAACAAAAGGAAAAAGGAAACCCAGGACAGCAAAATGGGGCTGTTCGAGATATGCCGGGAAGAAGTGGTGGGGGCTGAGGCAGGAGAGACCCTCCGCCCAGGGGGCTGCTGTAATATTCCATCTGCAGAACGTTCTAGTAGGTCATAAAAACCTAAAGGGGGCCAGGCATGGTGGCTTATGCCTGCATTCTCAGTACTTTGGTAGGCCGATGCAGGAGGATCACTTGAAGCCAGGAGTTGGAGATCAGCCTGGGCACTATAGCGAGACCCCATCTCTGCAAAAATATATATATTTTTTAATTATCTGGGCATGGTGGTGGGTGGTGGTGCGTGCCTGTAGTCCCAGCTACTCGGGAGGCTGAGGCAGGAGGGTCACTTGAGCCCAGGAGTTTGAGGCTGCAGTGAGCTACGATCACATCACCTCACTTCAGCCTGGGAGACAGAGTGAGACCCTGTCTCTAAAACACACACACACACACACACACACACACACACACACCCTAAAGAGGAATGCAAATGTATGCCCACGGTAGAAGTCTGGAAAATACAGAACTCTAACAACCCAGATGGCTGTTCATTTTTATGATGATACATTTCTTCCAGATTTCCCCCCAGGCTTGTTAATTCTACATCTCGCTGTTCCTTCTATAAATTTACACACTTAACCTTAAAACATAAACATGTTCCCACGTCTTTAAAAAGCTCTGTTCCCTCATCAGGCTGTATCATGTTTATGTAACCACCATGTCCCCCAGTCATGGACATGTGAGCAGCCCTTCACACCACGGACACCTAATACTCACATCACACTTGTTTTTTTGAGACAGAGTCTCACTCTGTCACCCAGGCTGGAGTGCCGTGGCTCAATCTCAGTTCACTGCAACCTCCGCCTCCCAGGTTCAAGCGAGTCTCCTGTCTCAGCCTCCTGAGTAGATGGGATTACAGGCAGCTGCCACCATGCCCGGCTAATTTTTCTATTTTTAGTAGAGACGGGGTTTCACCATGTTGGCCAGGCTGGTCTCGAACTCCTGACCTCAGGTGATCCACCCATCTCGGCTTCCCAAAGTGCTGGGATTACAGGCGTGAGCCACTGCACCCGACCACCTAACAGTTACGATTTGCTGATTACAAAGCCCACTCCCCAAGTAGCCAGCCTTATTAGAGGGGACTGAGGCTCAGAGAGGTTAAGCAGCTTTCTCAAGGTCACACAGCATAGTATGGTAGAGATTTGAACCTAAGTCTTTATCATTTTATTATATTTTGGAACCCAGGGCAGGCTCTACCACTAACTAGCCTAGGGCTTGGTGTCAGTGTCTGAAGTGGGTTGTGGCCACGCCCTCTTTCCCCACCACCCCTCTGGTCTCATCCACGCTGGGTGGCTCTTTGCTGTCCCCTCCTGGCTACCAGCTGCTATTACACTGGTCCTGCCTGTGTAAACCTTTTAGGCTTATTGTTAATCCTTTGGGTTCATTTATTTCTACAACAGAAACGTAAGGAGGGCCAGGGGCAGTGGCTCACGCCTGTAATCCCAGCACTTTGGGAGGCCGAGGTGAGTGGATCACCTGAGGTCAGGAGTTCGAGACCAGCCTGGTCAACATGATGAAACTTCTTCAACTCTACAGAAAATACAAAAATTAGCCAGGCATGGTGGCATGTGCCTGTAATCCCAGCTACTTGGGAGGCTGAGGCAGGAGAATTGCTGGAACCCAGGAGGCATAGGTTGCAGTGAGCTGAGATTACACCACTGAACTGAAGCCTGGCGACAGAGTGAGACTGTCTCAAAAAAAAAAAAAATGAAAATATTGGCTGGGCATGGTGGCAGATATCTGTAATCCCAGCTACTCGGAAGGCTGAGGCAGGAGAATCACTTGAACTCAGGAGGCAAAGGTTGCAGTGAGCCAAGATTGTGCCACAGCACTCCAGCCTAAGGAATAGAGTGAGACTCTTTGTCTCAAAAAAAAGGTGGCCAGGCATGGTGGCTCATGCCTATAATCCGAGCACTTTGGGAGGCCAAGGTGGATGGATCACCTGAGGTCAGGAGTTGGAGACTACCCTGACCAACATCGAAAAATCCTGTCTCTACTAAAAAATACAGAATTAGCCAGGCGTGATGGTGCATGCCTGTAATCCCAGCTACAAAGGAGGATGAGGCAGGAGAATTGCTTGAACTCAGGAGTCGGAGGTTGTGGTGAGCTGAGATCGCGCCACTGCACTCCAGCCTGGGTGACAGAGCAAGACTCTCTGTCTCAAAAAAAAAAAAAACGAGAGAGAGAGGTGGAAAGCCCACAGGTGAACTGAAGGAGGTGAAGTTGCAGCAGCCTTTGTGGGAGGTCAGTCTGAAGGCCTGAGACGTGACTGAGGGGCTAACCAGCAGGTTGCAGTGGATGGTTCGGGGCTGTTTTGGGGGTAATGTTAGGGGCCAGAGTGAAACTGTGGGCTCAGAAGAGAATGGGAGAGGCAAGTGATTGAATCTGCTGAGGGCAGATGACCCTCAGCGGTCAGGAGAGAACGAGCAAAAGTAGAGAGTGGAATGGAAGCAGAGAGCTTTATTTTTTAGGGGGTAGGGTGGGGGATAGAGTCTTGCTGTGTTGCCCAGGCTGGAATGCAGTGACACAATCTCAGCTCACTGCAACCTCTGCCTCCTGGGATCAAGTGATTCTCCTGCCTCAACCTCTCGAGTCGCTGGGACTACAGGTACATGCCATCACACCTATTTTTTTTTTTATTTTTTAGTAGAGACGGGGTTTCATCATGTTGGCCAGGATGGTCTCGATCTCTTGACCTTGTGCTCCACCCACCTTTGCGTGAGCCACCGCGCCCAGCTACGTTTTGTATTTTTAGTAGAGATGAGGTTTCACCATGTTGGCCGGGCTGGTCTCCAACACCTGACCTCAGGTGATCCACCCACCTCGTCCTCCCAAAGTGCTGGGATGACAGGCGTGAGCCACCGCGCCCTGCCTGCTGCTTTTCACACACAGCCTCTTGGACACGTAGCCTGTCAGGTGGGTGCTGTTGTCCTTCCGTTTTGCAACTGAGCAAACTGAGTCTGAAAGAGACAAAGAATCAGGTAGTTAGCATGAGGTCTGTGCTGTTCTTCAGCCTGAGCCCGGGGCGGCCAGGCAGGATTGTGCAGCGGGGGGAGGGAGAATAGCCCCCCAAAATGCTGCCAGGATTGTAAAGGGCCTGGACTCCAGAGCTAGTGACCCGGGCTTTATTTGCGGCGTTGCTGGTTCTTCCGGTGGTTGTAATGATACTGTCACATTTGCATTGTCTACAGGTTGCCATGGTAACCGTGCCTCCACCCACACGGGTGGGTTAGAGAAGGCAAAGGGAGGGCAGAGCAGCCAGGGAGTGTCGACAAGGTCCGAACCCAGGCAGTGGGCAGCTGGGCCCCAACATGGATGCGGTTAGGACCTAGAGGCGCCAGCAGGGTGTGAAAAGGGCGGAAGGTTCTGGAAGGGTGATGGCGGTGCTCGTCCCCGTGGCTGGGTCTGTGGGCTTGTGAGACACATTCGGGGCCCACGTGCAGTCGTGTGAAACCTGAGTGGCATTTGGTGCAGGCCAGGGGGCAGGCGGGCTGGGCGCCTCTCAGAAGCGCAAAGCTGGCACAGAGAGACCTTCCCCGGGCGTCCAAGGAAAGGGCAACTGTGCAGGAACAGAGTGGATGAGCTGAGGGAACCACTGAGGCAGCAGTTTTCAAATCTCAGGAGCAAGAGCAGGGCCGGGCGTGGTAGACTGAGGCAGATGGATCACCTGAGGTGAGGAGTTCAAAACCAGCCTGACCACCATGATGACACCCCGTCTCCACTTAGCCAGGCGTGGTGGCAGACACCTGTCATCCCAGCTACCCAGGAGCTTGAGGCAGGAGAATCGCTTGAACCTGGGAGGCAGAGGTTGCAGTGAGCTGAGATCATGCCACTGCACTCCAGCCTGGGTGACAGAGCAAGACTCTGTCTAAAAAAATAAGAAAAGGCCACATGCAGTGGCTCACATCTGTAATCCCAGCACTTTGGGAGGCCGAGGCAGGAGGATTACATGAACCAGGAAACCAGCCTGGGCAACACAGTGAGACCCTGTCTCTACAAAACATGGAAACAATGAGCCAGTGTAGTGGTGCACATCTTAGTCTCAGGTGCGTGGGAGGCTGAGAAAGGAGGATTGCTTGAGCCCAGGAAGTCGAGGCTGCAGTGAACTGTGGTCATACCACTGCGCTTGGGCCTGTGAGACAGAATGAGACCTTGTCTTTCAAAAAAGAATTCTAGAATCATTCTCGAATAGCAGTGGTTAAAATTTTTTTTAAGTTTTGGAAGGTAGTGAACTCCCCGTCATTGGAGGCATGTAAGCAGAGGTTGAGCTGCCTCTCACCAGAGAAGCCGCTTCCCACAGGGTTTGCTGCAGGAGAGGAGAACGGGACAGGAGAGCCCTGCCTGTTTTGGAGGGGCTGTGGGGAGACTAAACCCAAGGAGCGGCCCCTCATCCCACCATATCCACTTTTTGCCACCCCGCCATGAGCTCCCCACAGCTGCTCCCTGCATATGGTCCCAGCTGCCCCGCTCCAGCTCCCTTTTGGGCGAATGTGAGGGCTCTCCCCGGGCCCAGGCCAGCTCCCACTCTTTTTTCTTTTCTGAGACACTCTTATTGCCCAGGCTGGAGTGCAGTGGCGTGATCTTGGCTCACTGCAACCTCCACCTTTCAGCTTCAAGCGATTCTCCTGCCTCAGCCTCCAAGTAGCTGGGATTATAGGCCTGCACCACCATGCCCAGCTAATTTTGTATTTTTAGTAGAGACAGGGTTTCTCCACTTTGGTCAGGCTGGTCTCGAACTCCTGACCTCAGGTGATCCGCCCACCTTGGCCTCCCTCAAAGTGATGGGATTACAGGCATGAGCCACTGTGCCCGGCCTAGGCCTCCATTTCTTTAAGGTCATACAGAACAAGGACACCCTCCTTGATCCTCCGTTCTGCTTCCCAAGACCTCAGAGTCATTTCCTTGTCCCCAGTCACACACCCTCTGGCCCCTGCCTCCCTCCCTCAGCCTTCCCCACCCCCTCTCCACCCTTCCAACTCTGTCTTGAGCTCTTGAGAGCTCTTTTGCTCTTGAAAGCTCAAAATAAAGCCGTCCTTTCTCGAGTTTCTAAAGATATCACAATTCCAGCGCCAGCCACATGTTCCTCCACTGAATTATCTCTGCTTGTCTTTGTTAATTAGGTCTCAGTAATGATCTCCCTTCTGCCATCCCGGGAGAGCTGGCATCTGTGGGGCGGGGCTTGGAGGCCTTTGTGGGCAGACTAGACGCCCTGCTGCCCGGCCCAGAATTGGCCTGACGCCTCCTTTCTTCTGAAGTGGCAGAGTGGGCCATGAAATGATGGGATGTCGGGGAGGCCCCACCCTCTTCTGGCTGGTGAGGACTCAGCTGGGGTCACTGCCACCCCATCCTGCCCCCCACCTTCCACTTGTGGGGGAAGGGAACCCCAAAGTTCTCAGCCTTTATTAGGGGCTTCCAGGCCGGGCACACTGGCTTACACTTGGAATCCCAGCACTATGGGATGTTGAGGAAATTTGAGACCAGCCTGGGCAACATGGGGAAATCCCATTTTACAAAAAATTACCTGGGCTTGATGGCACAGCCTTAGTCCCAGCTACTCAGAGGCTAAGGCAAGAGGCTCTCTTGAGCCCAGGAGGTCAAGGCTGTAGTGAGCCATGATCGTGCCACCACACTCCAGCCTGGGTGACAAAGTGACACCTTCTCTCAAAAAATAATCAAAATAGAATTTAAAAGGGAGCAGGATGCCTTCAGAGTCTCTTGCAGCGTCCTAGGAAGCCTCCCAGAAACCCTTTTCCCTGCGGAGACCGCCCAAGCCGACAAGAGCAACCAGCACCTGTATTTGAGCTGGAATGAGACCAGCACCCAGGGGTCGCCAGGCACCTTTGCTGAACAGAAGCTGATGAGTGTGTCTGAGCTGCAGAGGCAGAGCAGGGGCGGGGCAGTAACCGTGGCTCAGCACATGTGGTTTACTGGGTGCACCGGATCCTTCCAGCCTTGTGGGATGGGGTGTGGTGGCAAAGGAGGAGGGAGGTGGAGGTCGGGGACATGCAGGCCTAGACCTCTATGAACCTTCCCGGCATGGAGAGGGCTCAGCACCACCCACAGAGGACTTCGTGGGGCCCTGTCAGAGGCCCTGGGGGCGCAGGTGCAGGCACTCATGTGAATGGGCGCAGGTGTCTGGCTCGGCCTTTTATTATTCTTTCTGTTTCTTTGTGTTTTTTTGAGACAGAGTTTCACTCTTGTTGCCCAGACTGGATCACAGCAGTGCAGTCTCAGCTCACTGCAACCTCCGCCTCCCGGGATCAAGCGATTCTCCTGCCTCAGCCTCTGGAGTAGCTGGGATTACAGGCATGCGCCACCATAACTGGCTAATTCTTTTTGTATTTTTAGTAGAGATGGGGTTTCACCATGTTGATCAGGCTGGTCTCGAACTCCTGACCTCAGGTGATCCACTTGCCTCAGCCTCCCAAAGCGTAGGGATTACAGGCGTGAGCCACCGCTCCTGGCCTCATTATTCTTATTTAATCTTTTTGTGGAGATAGGGTCTTGCTTTGTTGCCCAGGCTGGTCTAGAACTCCTGGCTTCACAGGATCTCCCTACCTTGGCATCCCGAAAGTGCTGGAATTACTGGCGTGAGCCACTTCACCTGACCTAGATACTGGACTTCTTTTCCTTTTGTTGTTTTTTGAGACTGAGTTTCGCTCTTGTTACCCAGGCTGGAGTGCAATGGCGCAATCTCAGCTCACTGCAACCTCCGCCTCCTGTGTTCAGGCAATTCTCCTGCCTCAGCCTCCTGAGTAGCTGGGACTACAGGCACGTGCCACCGTGCCCAGCTAATTTTTGTATTTTTAGTAGAGACTGGGTTTCACCATTTAGCCAGGATGGTCTCGATCTCTTGACCTCATGATCCGCCTGCCTCGGCCTCCCAAAGTGCTGGGATTACAGACGTGAGCCACTGTGCCCGGCCTTCTTTTTCTTTTTCTTTTTTTTTGTTTGAGAAAGGGTCTCTCTGTGTCACCCAGGCTGGAGTGCAGTGGCACAATCATGCTCGCTGCATCCTCAACCTCCCTAGGCTCAGGTGATACTCCCGCCTCAGCCTCCCCAGTAGCTGGGACTGGAGGCATGTGCCACCGTGCCAGGCTAATTTTTGTATTTTTTTGTAGAGACGGGTTTTCGCCATGTTTCCCAGGCTGGTCTGGAATTTCTGGGCTCATTTAATCTGCACACCTCGACCTTCCAAAGTGCTGTGATTACAGGCGTGATCCACCAGGCCCGGCCTATGCTGGACTTCAACGCTGATTTAAAAAAAGAAACACTCAGCCTCACGGAGCTTGCATGGGGTGGCGGCAGGGCCACGGGGGGATAAACAGAAAATCTGCAAAACGTAAAGCATGGTTGATGCAATTGCCAGGGAGAAACGGGGCAGCGGATGGGAGCAGTTGTTTTTTAGGGGATTGCAACATTATTTAGGTGGTAGTTAGAGGGAGGCCTTAGAGTAAAGGCCTGAAGGGGCAGCAGGGAACAGCATTGCAGACAGAACAGCAGCTGCGCTGGCCCTGAGGTCCCGCCGGGGTGCTGGAGGAAGACGCGATGGAGGTGGACAGGGCAGGTGGTGTCTGGCCAGATAAAGGACTTTTGACTTTTGCTCGGAGTGAGCTTGGAGTTGGCCGCGCAGTTCCCAGCAGAGGAGAACAGGATCCAGCTCGTTTTAACAGAAGCCCTTGGTTGCTGGCTTGAGGACAGGCAAGGGAGGGAGACACAGAGAGGTTGTAATCATCCAGGCGGCGCCTGTGGTGGCCACGGAATGGTGAGTCACCGACTCTTAGGTGTATGTTGCAGCCGAAGCCAACAGAATGTGCTGATGAAAGCTGTGAGAAAGGGAGGATTTGACTTTGACTTCAGAGATTCCGGCTGAACTTGGGGAAGGACGGAGGTGCCATTGGTGGAGACGGGGAAGATGGGAGGAGGAGCTGGTGGGGCAGGAGATGGCGTATCAGGCTTGTTCAGTCTAGGGTCTCATCCAGTCAACGTTGGAAGCAAGTCGGGGCTCAGGGAAGCAGTCCAGGCTTGAGATATAATTTGGGGAGTCACGAATTTATAACTGGTATTTCAAGCCCTAAAACAGGCCAGGTCCAGCTGCTCATGCCTATAATCCCAGCACTCTGGGAGGTTGAGACGGGAGGGTCACTAGAGCCCAGGAGTTCAAGACAAGCCTGGACAACATAGCAAGACCCCATTGCTACCAAAAAGAAAAAAAATTAGCCGCACATGGTATACACCTGTGATTCTAGCTACTAGGGAAGCTGAGGTGGGAGGATCACTTGAGCCCAGGAGTCCAGAAGGTCAGGCTGTAGTGAGCCATGATTGTGCCACTGAACTCCAGCATGGGCAACAGAGCGAGACCCTGTCTCAAAAAAATAATACACAAATTACCTAAACATAGTGGCTTCAAACAACACCAGTTTATTGCCTTCCAGTTCTGGAGGGCAGAAATCTGAAATGAGTCTTCCAAGGCTAAAGTCAAGGTATCAGGGCCGGGCGCGGTGGCTCATGCCTGTAATCCCAGCACTGTGGGAGGCCGAGGCGGGCAAATCACTTGCGGTCAGGAGTTCGAGACCAGCCTGGCCAACATGGTGAAACCCCGTCCCTACTTAAAATACAAAAATTAGCCAGGTGTGGTGGCATGCGTCTGTAATCCCAGCTACTCGGGAAGCTGAGGTGGGAGAATTGCTTGAATCTGGGAGGCGGAGGTTGCAGTGAGCCGAGATTGCGCCTCTGCGCTCCAGCCTGGGCAACAAGAGCAAGACTCCATCTCAAAAAATAATAATAATAATAAAATAAATAAAAATACAAAAATTAGCCAGGCCTGGTGGTGCATACTTGTAATCCCAGCTACTCGGGAGGCTGAGGCAGGAGAATCACTGGAACCCAGGAGGCAGAGGTTGTGGTGAGCTGAGATCACACCATTGCCCTCCAGCCTGGGCAACAAGAGAAAGATTGTCTCAAAAAAATAAAAAATTAAGATGTCAGCAGGGCTGCGTTCTTCTGGAGGGTCTAGGGGAGAATCCGTTTCCTTGTCTTTTTTTTTTTTTTTTTTTGAGACAGAATCTTGCTCTGTCCTTAAGGCTGGAGTGCAGTGGCACAATCTTGGCTCCTGCAACCTCCACCTCCCAGGTTCAAGTGACTCTCCTGCCTCAGCCTCCCGAGTAGCTGGGACTACAGGGTGCCACCAAGGCCAGTTAATTTTTCTATTTTTAGTAGAGATGGGGTTTCACCATGTTGCCCAGGCTGGTCTCAAACTCCTGACCTCAAGAGATCTGCCCACCTCGGCCTCCCAGAATGCTGGGATTACAGGTGTGAGCCACCGTGCCTGCCCCCAGTTCCTTGTCTTTTCAGCTTCAAGAGGCCGCCTCCTTCCTTGGCTCATGCTCCTTCCTGCTTCCCTCTTCAAAGTGCACAACTCCAGTCCCTGTCTCTTTGCTGCCCCGTCTTCTGCTTTTGACCTCTGACCTCCCTCTAACCAGAAAAGTCCCTTTTGCTGTATGAGCAGATGGATCCAGACTCCCAGGATTAGGATGTGGACATCTTAGCGGGGTCACCACGCAGCCTGTCCCAGGCTTGGAGGCAACCAAGGTCTCTCTCAAGTGACTGTGTGGGGGACTGGGGCCAGGGACCCATGAAACACCCAGGGAGGGAGGACAGGTATGAGGGACAGCTGGCATTCAGAGTCAAAGGTGCGGCCGGGCACGGTGGCTCACACCTGTAGTCCCAACATTCTGGGAGGCCAAGGCGGGTGGATCACCTGAGGTCAGGAGTTCGAGACCAGCCTGGCCAACATGGAGAAACCCCGTCTCTACTAAAAATAGAAAAATTAACTGGCCTTGGTGGCACAAGCCTGTTATCCCAGCTACTCAGAAGGCTGAGACACAGGAATAGCTTGAACCTGAGAAGCAGATGCTGCAGTGAGCTACTGCATGCCAGCCTGGGCAACAGAGCGAAACTATCTTAAAAAATAAAAATAGCCGGGCACGGTGGATTACATGCCTGTAATCCAAGCCTCCCAAAGTGCTGGGATTACAGGCGTGAACCACCTCACCCAGGCAACCTGTTTTAAGGATTAAATAAATGAATCCATGCAAAGATCAGAGAGCAGTGCCTGGCACAGAGGAGCTCAGTTTCTCTTACAGTGAGTGACCAAGTGCCCATGATAGGTTGGGCTTTTTTTTTTTTTTTTTTGAGATGGAGTCTAGCTCTGTCGCCCAGGGCTGGAGTGCAGTGGCGCAGCCTCAGCTCACTGCAACCTCCGCCTCCTGATTTCAAGAGATTCTCCTGCCTCAGCCTCCCAAGTAGGCAGGATTATAGGCATGCACCACCACACCCAGCTAATTTTTGTATTTTTAGTAGAGATGGGGTTTCACCATGTTGGCCAGGCTGGTCTTGAACTCCTGGCCTCAAGTGATCCACCCACCTCATTCTCCCAAAGCACTGGTATTACAAGCTGTGAGCCACCACGCCCCACACCCGACTGGGTTCCGTAATTCTTAGCATATTGGCATTTTCCCTGCTCTCTCTCTCTCTCTCTCTCTCTCTCTCTCTCTCTCTCTCTCTCACACACACACACACACACCACACACATTCTCTCTTTCTTTTTCTTCATTTGAAGTAAGTTGCAAACATCTTGACTCTTCATGCCTAAATATTTCCATGCACCTCTCCTAAGAAAAACACTGTTATTTTACATATTCACAATAGTATCATCACACTTATAAAACTTAATCATTCCCTGTCATCTAATATACGGTCTTTATTCAAATTCCCAAAAACATCTTCTATGCCTCTTCTCCTCCATGACATCGTCATTTTTCACTGTGGATGTCTTTTTTACTGATTATTTTTTTAAGACAGAGTCTGGCTCTTCCTCGGGCTGGAGTGCACTGGCACTGTCATAGCTCACTGCAGCCTGGGCCTGCCAGCCTCAGACCATCCTCCCACCTCAGCCTCCTGAGTGGCTAGGCTACAAGCGCATGCGCTACCATGCCCAGCTAATTTTTTATTTAACTTTTCTTTTTTAAATAAGATGGGGTTTCACCATGATGGCCAGGCTGGTCTTGAACTCCTGACCTCAGGGGATCCACCCACCTCGGCCTCCCATAGTGTTGGGATTACAGGCGTGAGCCACCATGCCCGGCCTAATTTTTTATTTTTTTTAGAGTTTGGGTCTGGTTCTGTTGCCCAGGCTGGAGTGCAGTGGCACGATCATAGCTCACTGTAGCCTCCAGTTCCTGGGTTCAAGCCCAGCCTCCCGCATCAGCCTCCCGAGTAGCTGGGACTACAGCTGGGAGCCATTGCACCAGCTATTCTTTAATTTTTTTTGTAGACAGAGTCTCTCTGTGTTGCCCATGTCTGGTCTCCAACTCCCGCCCTCAAGTGATCCTCCTCCCTCAGCCTCCCAAAGTGATTACAGGCATAAGCCACCACGGCAGGCTTGTGATTTTTAAAAATCATTGCATATAATGTTTGCTTAAACAAAAATTACTTCATTTTGCTTATAGTTTTACTTTCTTTTTTTTTTTAATCTTCTGATTCCCTGAACTTCTTAGTCTACGTCTTCTATTTAGTTTTCTTCTTAGCATCTATCATCATCTGATATACCATATATTTTACATATTTATTTATTGACCCTTTACCTCCAACTAAAAAATAAGCTCCATGAGAGCAGGGATTTTTGTTTGTTTCGTTTCTTGGTATATCACCAATACCCAGAACAGTACCTAACACAGAGTGGGTATGATAAATAATTACTGCATGAATATTTACACATCAATATTTTTTATCTCTTAGTCTCCAATACCCAGCTCTTAAGGCATGGATATGTGTGGTTCAAATTTGAATCATTCATAGCCCTACTGCAGATACAATCATGCACCTGGAAAAACATGTTTACACAGTTACATCTCCTTGCTATAATCCTCCACTAGTCTCCCCATCCCAGGTTCACCCCTTCCTATCTCTCTCTTTTTTTTTTTAATGGGGAGAGGATATGGCAGCAAAGGACAATACTGTAAATGTGTTAATAAATTTTGTTTTGTTTTGTTTTGTTTTTTGTTTGTTTGTTTTTAGAGGGAAAGGAAAAGAGGGGAAGAAAAAGAGGGAGAGAGAACAGGAATATTGCTTTATTCTATGAATGGGTATTAATAATGGCCGATCATTAGTTTGTGTATTTAAAGTGGAGAATGCATATTTTATGTATCTAAAGTGGAGAGCTCTACAAGTGCTTATTAAGTTTACTTGTTACTGATCTGAGTTCAGATTCTGGATATCCTTATTAATTTTCTGTCTCGTTGAGTCTAAATCTCTTTATGGGTCTTGTGTATCTGGGTGTTAGGATGCATTGATTATAGTTTTACTTTCATAACAAAGGTGTGTTAGTGAATAGAGTCTGGGACTTGCTGTTTTCACTTAGCTTTGGTTGACATAGTGGTGAAGGGTGTGGCTGTAGCCTTAGTTCTCCTGGCTCTATAATCTTCCGCTGAGTGGAAATTTACTATGATGCAAGTGCGCATTCTCCCCTCCTTGGGGATTGGGCTGCTTCCGTTGTTTTGCTGTTACCAAGAGTGCAATTAACACTAACAGCTGGGCCAATGGTTCAAGTGCCTGGAAGGCCGCAGCAGGAGGATCGCTTGAACCCAGGAGTTTGAGACCAGCCCGGGCAACGTGGCAAGATGCCATCTCTACTAGAAGTACAAAAAAGTTAGCCAGGCATGGTGGCACGTTCGCTACTCAGGAGGCTGAGGCAGGAGGATCGCTTCAGCCCGGGAGGCAGAGGTTAAAGTGAGCTGAGATCATGCCACTGCACTCCAGCCTGGGCAACAGAGCGAGACCCTGTCTCAAAAAATATATATATATATATAGCAGAGGATGAGAACCACAGATCAATTAAAAATTTAAGGCCTTGACTGGGTGTGGTGGCTCACGCCTATAATCCAAGCACTTTGGAGGCCAAGGTGGGTGGATCACCTGAGGTCGGGAGTTCAAGACCGGCCTGACCAACATGTGAAACCCCATCTTTAAAAAATAATAAATAAATAAATAAAAATAAAAAATTTAAGGCCTGGCCTGGTGGCTCACACCTGTAATCCCAACCCTTTGGGAAGCTGAGGCAGAACGACTGCTTGAAGCCAGGAGTCTGACACCAGCCTGAGCAAGGTAGCAAGAACCTGTCTCTACAAAAATTTCAGAAAATTAGCCAGACATGGTGATGTGCACCTGTAGGCCCATGTACTCAGGAAACCGAGGTGGGGGATGAGATCAAGGCTGCAGTGAGCTGGGACCCTACCACTGCATGGGCGACAAAATGAGACCACATCTCCAAAACATCAGTTTTGAAAAGCAGAGGAAGAAGGCCAGTCGCGGTGGCTCAGGCCTGTCATCCCAGCACTTTGGGAGGCCGAGGTGGGTGGATCACTTGAACCCAGGAGTTCAAGACCAGCCTGGGCAACATGGTGAAACCCCATCTCTACTAAAAATATAAAAATTAGCTGGGCCTGGTAGTTCACACCTGTAATCCCAGCTACTTGGGAGGCTGAGGCAGGAGAATCGCTTGAACCCAGGAGGTGGAGGTTGCGGTGAGCTGAGATTGTGCCACTGCACTCCCACATGGGTGACAGAGTGAGACTCCATCCAAAAAAAAAAAAAAGGAAATAACCCGCCCACTGGATCTTTGGATTTGGGGGTTTCATGGCTCTGGCATGTCTAGGCCTAGAAGGGTTCAGAAGGAGGGGTCTTGGGGACCCAGAGAGTACTCAACAACTCAATCCCACTTTAAAGACAAATCCCTTTGGGAGGCCGAGGCGGGCGGATCACCTGAGGTCAGGACCAGCCTCGTCAACATGGTGAAACCCTGTCTCTACTAAAAATATGAAAATTAGACAGATGTGGTGGTTCATGCCTGTAGTCTCAGCTACTCCAGGGGCTGAGGCAGGAGAATCGCTGGAACCCGGGAGGCAGAGGTTACAGTGAGCCCAGATCCCTGCACTCCACCCTGAGCAACAGAGCGAGACTTCACCTCCAAAAAAAAAAAAAAAAGACAGTTCCCTTTATAAAGTGGGTCAAGCCTTATGGGGCCCTCCTGTATGCGGTGTCCAGCCCCAGGTCTGAGGTGGCAGGAGAAGCACAGGCGGCATGATCACGAGCCTGGGCACGGTCTCCACCCTCCTGCTGCTGGCCCTCGGCTCTCCGGGCCTCAGTTGTCTCATCCATATAATGGAGAGGATGGAATTCCTGCTAAACCTGTGCACAGGCCCTAGAAGGGGTTAAAAGATGAACCTGGGCTGGGCGCGGTGGCTCATGCCTGTAATCCCAGCACTTTGGGAGGCCGAGGCGGGTGGATCACAAGGTCAACAGATCGAGACCATCCTGGTCAACATGGTGAAACCCCGTCTCTACTAAAAATACAAAAAATTATCTGGGCATGGTGGCGCGTGCCTGTAATCCCAGCTACTCGGGAGGCTGAGGCAGGAGAATTGCCTGAACCCAGGAGGCGGAGGTTGCGGTGAGCCGAGATTGCGCCATTGCACTCCAGCCTGGGTAACAAGAGCGAAACTCCGTCTCAAAAAAAAAAAAAAGACGAACCTGAATTCACCTTTTTTTATTTTTTTGAAACTGGATCTTGCTCTGTCACCCAGGCTAGAGTGCAGTGGTGCAATCGCTGCAGCTGTGAACTCTGCCCGGGCCTGGCACAGAGGTGGGGGGCTCTGTGAAGTGGTTCCGGAGGGGAGAGGAGGACTGTTATCCCAGCCTTCTACAGATCGCAATCTCTCCTCTCTAAGCCGCCCGGGCCCTTCGCTGGCTGCTCTCCCTGCTCTGAAGGGTTGTAATTACCAGCGTGAGATCATCAGTCTGAGCTGAAGACCTCAAACTCGGAGGCAGAGGCCACGCCGGCCAGGGCTCTCGCACTTTGCCCCGAGAGAGAGCCACAGAGCCAGCCCCGGCGTCACCCGAGCCAGTTGGTTTCAAATCATAGCATGGCTGTGATTCAGTGAGCATGGTTGCCTTCTTTTTCCCTCCTTGGCAAAATTCACTTATTCCTCGGGCTAACAGAGGGCAGGTTGGAAAAGACAACATCAGAGTTGTCCAGGCCGCATTCAAGAGAGAGAAGAGATCAAAGAACAGGGAGAGCAGGAGGGGCAGGAAAAGCTGCAGGGGAAGGCCTGTCCGCCGAAGGTGTCACTGTCCAGGGTCAGTGGGCAGGAGGTCACTCCTGCCGGGATGGGTTCAGCAGGTCTTACTGCACAGCACTGCGGGGAGACCGTGAAGGTGGACCACCCCCCGACACACACTGAGTCCTGGCTGTGACGTTTCCAATGTTTGCAGCCGTGGGTATCATTTACAGCCGGCCTGGGTTCCGGGAAGCTCAGGCAGGTCCCAAAGAATAGACAGGTTGGCTGACTTGGCATTCAGGACGGAAATCACTAAGCACCCCCACCTTTTTTTTTTTTTTTTTTTTTTTTTGAGACAGAATTTCGCTCTGTCGCCCAGGCTGCAGTGCAGTGGTGCGATCTCGGCTCATGGCAGTCTCCGCCTCCCAGATTCAAGTGATTCTCCTGCCTCAACCTCCCAAGTAGCTTGGATTACAGGCACCCACCACCACGCCTGGCTAGTTTTTTTTTGTATTATTAGTAGAGATGAGGTTTCACCATGTTGGCCAGGCTGGTCTCGAACTCCTGACCTCACGTGATCAGTGCTGGGATTGAAGGAGTGAGCCACCGTGCCCGGCCTGTAATCACTAACTTTTAAATCATGCCAGACTCTGGCAGTCGTGGCCCCCTTCATCCTCCCAGCAGCTGTCTGTGGGCATCACTGTCATTGTTGATTTTTTTTTTTTTTGGGTCAGAGTCTCGCTCTGTCACCCAGACTGGAGTGCAATGGCAAGATCTCAGGTCACTGAAATCACCTCCCAGGCTCAAGCAATCCTCCTGCCTCAGCCTCCTGAGCAGCTGGGATTACAGGCATGCACCAGCACACTTGGCTAATTTTTTTGTGTTTTTAGTAGAGATGGGGTTCCACATGTTAGCCAGGCTGGTCTCGAACTCCCGACCTCAAGTGATGCACTGCCTCAGCCTCCCAAAGTGCTGGGATTACAGGCGTGAGCCACCACGCACCGGCCCATTGCTGCTTTACAGATGAGGACATCACGTGGTTCAGGGACTTGTCCAGGGTCGCAAGCTGATAGCAGAGCTGGGATTTGAACCCAGGCGATCAGAGTCTTACGTAGACCATTGGGCTTGTGGGTGTGGCCTTCCAGGGCTCAGTACCGCGCCTGCCGACGCAGGGTTCTCAGCAGCTCTCCGACGCGGTTCTCTGATCATGTTTTTCCTGTAAGCAGATTAGACTCAGAAGTGACCGGGCATGCTGGAACTGCCCTGGCCCAGCTGAGGCCGAGGCCACCACTGCTCAGAGCGGTCCTTGGAGAACCCCCTGGTGGCACTCATGCTCCAGGAGGTGGTGGCAGGAGCCTGGCTCTGTCGGGAAAGGGGACTCGACCCACCTGCAGTTCTCTGAGATGCTCAGCTGGTCTGGGCGAGGTGGCACACGCCTGTATCTCAGCACTTTGGGAGGCCAAGGTGGGTGGATTGCTTGAGCTTAGGAGTTCAAGCCCAGCCTGGGCAACATAGTGAGACCCTGTCTCTACAAAAAGTACAAAAATTAGGCCAGGTGCGGTGGCTCACACCTGTAATCCCAGCACTTTGGGAGGCCAAGGAGGGCGGATCACGAGGTCAGGAGTTCAAGACCAGCCTGGTCAACATGGTGAAACCCCCATCTCTACTAAAAATACAAAAATTAGCCAGGTGTGCTGGCAAGTGCCTGTAGTCCCAGCTACTCGGGAAGCTGAGGCAAGAAAATCGTTTGAACCCAGGAGGTGGAGGTTGCAGTGAGCTGAGATCATGCCACTGTACTCTGGCCTGGGTGACAGAGTGAGACTCCATCTCAAAAAAAATTTATACACACACAAATTCATATATATATATATATATATATATATACACACACACACACACACACACATATATACACACACACATACACACACACACATATATACACACACACATATATACACACACACATATATACACACACACATATATATACACACACATATACATATATATAAATTAGCGAGGCATAGCGGTGCACACCTGTAGTAGCATCAGCTATTTGGGAGGCTGAGGACAGAGGATGGCTTGAGCCCGAGAGGCGGAGGTTACAGTGAGCTCAGATTGCTCCACTGCACTCCAGCCTGGACAACAGAGCCAGACCCTGTCTCAATTAATTAAAAAAAAAAAGACGCTCTGCTGGGCCATGTGGGTCAGCAAGGATCTCAGCATTCTCCCTTGGGCTAACCAGGGTGCGTCAGCAAGCTGTCCTGGTTTCAAGGTCAGCCAAGATTCCTGTCGGGGGACTGCCAGCCTGCACACCTCAGAGCCCCAACAGGAATATCTGTTCAGATGGGAACCTTGCCCTTTCCCCTGCAGGGCGTGGCTAGAGCACGGACACAAACCCAGTGTCAGGTCCCCACACAAGGCACAGGACAGGGGAGTCGGTCTTTACCTGTGGTTCAGGTTCCCTCCCAGACAGTGAGTCACTTATTTGCCCAAGGAGCTGCCAGGAGTTCCCAGAAGAGCTGGGACTGCAGGTGTGCACCACCATGCCCAGCATTTTTTTTTTTTTTTTTTTTTTGGTAGAAACAGGGTTTTTTTCCCTATGTTACCCAGGCTGGTCTCTAAAACTCCTGGCCTCAAGCGGTCCTCCCACTTCAGTCTCCCAAAGTGCGGGGGTGACAGGCTGAGCCACTGTGCCCGGCCTGTACTGCTTTTTGATATGTGAGATTAGATCCAGCAGGCCCAGCAGGAATGTGGAAACAGGCTGAGAGGTTGAGTGACTCCATATACCATACAGCATCAGGGTGAGAATCAGGATTGCCTTCCTGTCTAACGAGCCAGGCCTTTCCCCCGCCCTGGCCCTGGGGATCCCTGTTTTTCCCCACTGTATGCAGGCCTTCAAGCAGGGGCTCCACCAGTCCAGCCCCAGCAGAGCCTGCCCTACCCCATTTCCTTGAAAAACTCATGATTATAAAAAAATGTAGCCTGGTGACATAGCAAGATCCCATCTCTACAAAAAAAAAAAATGGAAAAATTAGCTGGACATGGTGGCCTGCACCTGTAGTCCCAGCTACTGCGCTCCAGCCTGAATGACAGCAAGACCCTGGCTCTACCAAAAAAATAAAAAAGTAATTATTTTTCCTCTGAATTAAATAGAAAGAGGTAGAAGAACCCAAGAGCAGCTCCAGAGAAACATCAGTGTTCCTCCCGAGCCTGAGGTTGACTGAGCTGGAGACTCCCACGGACAAGGCGTATTATGGGCCTTGCACGCTGTCTGCACGTAGTATGTGCCAAGCTTGTTTTTTAGCTTTTAATTTGTTTTGGTTGAGACAGGGTCTAGCTCGGTCGTCCAGGCTGGAGTGCAGTGGTGTGATCATGGCTCACTGCAGCCTTGACCTTCCAGCCTCAAGCGATCCTCCCACCTCAGCCTCCCAAGTAGCCGAGATTACAGGCACACACTGCCGTAGCAATATGCTCAGCTAATTTTTGTGGGGTTTTTGGTTTTTTTGTTGTTTTGCTTTTGAGATGGAGTCTCGCTCTGTCACCAGGCCAGAGTGCAATGGCATGATCTTGGCTCATTCAACCTCCGCCTCCTGAGCTCAAACGATTCTCCTGCCTCAGTCTCCTGAGTAGCTGAGACTACAGATGTGTGCCACCACACCTAACTAATTTTTGTGTTTTTAGTAGAGACAGAGTTTCACCATGTTGGTCACACTGGTCTTGAACCCCTGACCTTGTGATCTGCCTGCCTCAGCCTCCCAAAGTGCTGGGATTACAGGCGTGAGCCACTCCATCTGGCTCGTGCTTGTTGTTACTGACAAAGGCACTTGGCCCCACTCCACCCAGCACACTCCAGAGGTGGTCAGATGCCTCCCCAAGCCGCCAGCCCCCTCAAGCAGCCCGGCCCCACTTTCCCGACATGCACTGTGTCCGCCACTTCTGGTTCACTGCCTGGGAGCTGCGTGCCCCATGTAGAGCTGCCATAGCATCCTGTCAGCTGCTCCATAGTGTCACTCCTGGCTAGTCACAGTCTGGTTTAGGGTTGCACTTCTCCCCAGATCAGGCAAGACTTGGAAGGGACAGGGGACATTTTCTGATTGGCTAACGCGTGTGGAGCCCCCAAAATCACAGGATGCTACAGCTTTGCTTCTGTCTTACTCGCTGCTCCCATCTGCCTTAGAGGTCTGCGTGATGAGCCCCCATGTACAGATGAGGCCACATCCTTGGAGCTTTGAGCCCCATGTGGTGGTCACCTCCCCTGGGAAGCCCTCCCTGACTCCCAGCTGGGTCAGGACCCCTGCTATAGGCTCCCGTCGGCCATGTAAACCAAAAAGTGTCTGAAACAGGTCTCAATCGATTTAGAGCTTTATTTTGCCATGGGGAAGGGTGCAGCCAGGAAAAAGAGACTCAGGCTGCAGTAGGGTCTGTGGCCTGTGCTTTTCTCCAGAGAAGGTTTTGAGGATTTCGGTATTTAAAGAGGAAAAAGGGGCCGGGCGCGGTGGCTCGAGTCTGGAATCCCAGCACTTTGGGAGGCCAAGGCGGGTGGATCACCTGAACTCAGGAGTTTTGAGACCAGCCTGGGAAACATGTGAAACCTCGTCTCTACTAAAAAGATAAAAAATTGTCCAGGTGCAATGGCACATGCCTGTAATTCCAGCACTTCAAGAGTGGTTTGAATGGTTTCACCATATTGGCCAGGCTGGTCTCAAACTCCTGATCAAGAGGTCAGGAGTTTGAGACCAGCCTGGCCAATATGGTGAAACCCTGTCTCTACTAAAAATACAAAAGTTAGTTGTGTGTAGTGGTGGGTGCCTGTAATCCCAGCATTTTGGGAGGCTGAGGTGGGCGGATTGCCTGAGGTCAGGAGTTCAAGACCAGCCTGGCCAGCATGGTGAAACTCCATCTCTACTAAAAAATACAAAAAAAAAAAAAAAAAAAAAAAGCTGGCATGGTGGTGGGCGCCTGTAATCTCAGCTACTCTGGAGGCTGAGGCAGGAGAATCGTTTGAACCCGGGAGGCGGAGGTTGCAGTGAGCTGAGATCGTGCCATTGTACTCCAGCCTGGGCAACAAAAGCGAAACTCCATCTCAATTAATTAATTAATTAAAATAAAAATCCAAAGTAGCCAGGTGTGGTGGCACTCACCTGTAATCCCAGCTACTCTGGAGGCTGAGGCATGAGAATCACTCAAACCTGGGAGGCAGAGGTTGCAGTTGAGCCGAGATCATGCCACTGCACTCCAGCCTGGGTGACAGAGCAAGACTCTTCCTCAAAAAAGGAAAGAAACTTTAGGGGTGTCTGAGACCTCAAGAAACCCAGGGCTCATGCTAGCGTGGAAAGACCAGAGCTTTGGGGTCGACAGCGTACTCCCGGTGCTCAGTGGCTGTGTGACCTTGGGCAAGTTTCTTTACCTCTCCTTGGCTTCAGTGTCTAGGAAAGCATCTGCACACAGTGATGCGTGTGATCCACGCTGTTCTTTCTGTGTTCTGTGCACGCACAGCCGTGCCTGCTGAGAATCCCGCCACCAACGATTCCTCAGTGGCATGGGGCCAGATGGAGCATGCTGCCGCCTCCCCGCAGGCTCTAGGAGCTGGTCCTTGGGCTGAGGACTCCATCACAGTTGTCTGCACGAGATCTGGACAAGGGTGGGCTTGATCCCTCCCACATCCTAGTCCTGGAAGGAAGGGCCGTGTTGGGCCACAGGAGAAGACGAGGGTTCTGGTCTTCTAGAACCCTCTAGAAGCGTGGGGTTGTGGTGTGGCTGAATTAGAGGCATCACTCCACGAGATAGGGACACAGGAGGAGGACGTTGTCTGGGATGGCTATGTTTGCGGTGTCTCTGGGCATCCAGGGGGGCGGGCCGGCCTTGCTTGAAGGCAGATGCAGCAACTCACAGATGGGCGGAGATTCCAGAGTGTGGGCGTGGGCGGACCAGGCCAGGGACCTGCGAGGTTAGGGAGGACCTGGGGAGGTGGGTGTTGGAGCGCTTGAAGAAAGAGGAATTAGGCCAAGCAGGTGCCCAGCCTCTGTCCTGTGGGAAGCTCCCTGCTCTTTGGGGTAGCCCCCACATTGAGAATGGGGACTCCATTCTGGTAGCTTGTGCACAGGAGGCCAGGCCACCCAGATGGGGTCAGCAGACTCCAAGCAGCACAGAGCACCAGCCCAGGAATGCAGTTTCCAAGGTGGCCTCCTAGACAGTAGCGAGCTCTTCCCAGAGTTTTCAAGATTCAAACAGAGCCAGGCACAGTGGCTCACACCTGTAATCCTAGCACTTTAGGAGGCCGAGGCAGGAGGATCACTTGAGCCTCAGAGTTCAAAAACAGCCTGTGCAACAGAGAGAGACTCTTTCTCTACAAAAAATTTAAAAACTTAGTCTGACATGGTGATCGATGCCTGGAGTCCCAGCTACTTGAGAGGCTGAGCCAGGAGGATCGCTTGAGCCAAGGAGTTCAAGGCTACCGTGAGCCGTGACGGCGCCACTGCACTCCAACCTGGGGGACAGGGTGAGACCCTGCGTCAAAAAACAGAGTCAGACCGGGCATGGTGGCTCATACCTGTAATCCCAGCACTTTGGGAAGCTGAGGCAGGCAGATCACCTGAGCCCAGGAGTTCGAGACCCTGGCCAATATAGGGAAACCCCGTCTCTACTAAAAATACAAAAATTAACTGGATGTGGTGGCGGGCACCTGTAGTCCCAGCTCCCAGGAGGCTGAAGCACAAGAATAGCTTAAACCCAGGAGGCAGAGGTTGCAGTGAGCCGAGACCATGCCACTGCATCTGCCCAGGAGACAGAATGAGACTCTGCCTTGGAGAACAAAAAAAAAAGGAATTATTTTGTTCCAAAGACCCATCAGTCTGCTCTGCTCTTTCCTGCATCATCTGACCCTGGCTCCCCGCCACCCTCCACATCTCACCCTTACCCAACCCCCGCCTGCCCCAGAGACCCAGCCCACGTGCCCCCACACTTCCCAGAGAGGAGACTTCCTGTTGGACATGCAGACCACCCTTCCTGCAATCCCAACCCTGGTAGAAGCCCACAGGCTGCTGTGGAGCTCTACCTGGACCCGTTCTCCAGCCCACCCACACCTCAGCCTCACAGCCCAGCTCAGTCCCCCTCTTCAGGGCTAACTGACCCCAGCAGCTCCTCTAGGCTACAGGGAGGGGACAGCAGAGCACGTCGGGGGCTCAAGCAGCAGATAGGCCATGACGGTTGCCTGGGCAGTGAGCAAGGAGAATGCACGATCCCCACAGCCCAGACACGGTCTGTTTCCCATTCACAGACCTTGACTGGCGAGCAGGCAGGGGATTTCCAGCAGGTCAGCACAGCCACACCGGCCTCTGTGCAAAGAGCCTGCTAGGACCATCAGTCATCTCCGCTCTACTACCCCGAACTTCAGCCACTCCAGGACACAGACACAGGATCTTTATTTTTTTATTATTTATTTATTTTTGAGACAGAGTGTCGCTCTTGTCACTCAGGCTGGAGTGCAGTGGTGCAATCTTGGCTCACTGCAACCTCCGTGTCCTGGGTTCAAGCAATTCTCCTGCCTCAGCCTCCTGAGTAGCTGGGATTACAGGCGCCTGCCACAATGCCTGGCTAATTTTTTGTATTTTTAGTAGAGACAGGGTTTCACCATGTTGGCCAAGCTGGTCTCGAACTGCTGACCTCAAGTTATGCACCACCTCAGCCTCCAAAAGTGCTGGGATTACAGGCCTGAGCCACCGTGTTGGTCCTTGAGAGCCCGCTTAAACTTCCTGCTCTCTGGCGTGGAGGTCTCCCCAGCCTTGCTCAGACAGGGTGGGCATCCTGATTCATGTCCCTTGTCTCCTAAATGTGTCCTAGTGTACTTTGGTGACCAGGTGATACCCCCTCTGGCTGGGAGTCTCTCAGGGGAGCAGCCCTGCCCCTTCTCTAGGCTGTTTTGTGCCCAACACAGGGCCTGTGCTGGGGACACTGATAAGAAAATGTGGGAAAGGCTGGCCACCATGGCTCACACCTGTAGTTCCTGCGCCTTGGGAGGCCAAGGCAAGAGGATCGCTTGAGGCCAGGAGTTCAAGATCAGCCTGGGCAGCATAGTGAGACTCCATCTCTACAAAAAATTTTAAAAATCAGTCAGGCATGGTGGCACACATCTGTACTCCCAGCTACTCGGGAGGCTGAGGCAGGAGAATCACTTGAACCCAGGAGGCAGAAGTTGCAGTGAGCCGAGATCATGCCACTGCACTCCAGGCTGGGCAACAGAGCAAGACTCTGTCAAAAAAGAAAAGAAAAAACTGCATGGGAGTAGGCAGGGCCTGGAGAGAATGTTTTGGCAGATCAGGGACACCTGGTGGGAGAAGCAGCTGGTCCACTGGCCAAGCCAGTGCCAACTCTCATGCCCCTTTGTCTTCTTCTTACAGATGAAGATGATGCTAACAGACTCGGGGAGAAGGTGATCCTGCGGGAGCAGGTGAAAGAACTCTTCAACGAGAAATACGGTCAGTGCCTGTGGGCGGGGTCAGCGCACCAAGCCTTCTGTGGCAGGGGTTCGGGGAGGGGGGTCCCTCTGCAGCCAGCCTCGCCTTCAAGCTGGCCTGCCTGCTCCCTGGGGACATGGCTGCTCTGCCCAAGGCCCACGGTGTGTGTGTGTGTGTTGATTTTCTTTCTTTTTTTTCTTTTTGTTTAAAGCAGGGTCTCACTCTGTTGCCCAGGCTGGAGTACAGTGGCTCAGTCTCTGCTCACTGCAACCTTCACCTCCTGGGCTTAGGTGATCCTCCTGCCTCAGCCTCCCAAGTAGCTGTGACTACAAGTGTATACCACCACTCCCAAATTTTTCTTTTTTTCTTTTTTTTGGAGATGGAGTCTTGCTCCACCAACAGGCTGTGTAATGCAGTGATGCAATCTCAGCTCACTGCAGCCTCCATCTCCTGAGCTCAAGCAATTCTCCCATCTCAGCCTCCTGAGTAGCTAGGACCACAAGCACGCGCCACCACGCCTGGCTAATTTTTGTATTTTTAGTAGAGACGGGGTTTCACCATGTTGGCCAGCATGGTCTCGATCCCCTCATTTTTAAACTCTCTAGGTGTGATGGCTGCCAGGCTGAGGCAGACCAGATTCCAGTCCTTTCCTTAGATGGCTCTGCCTTTGACAAGAGACGTCTTTTCTCACTATGACTTCCTGTGTCCTCTAGGTGAGGCCCTGGGCCTGAACCGGCCGGTGCTGGTCCCTTATAAACTGATCCGGGACAGCCCAGACGCCGTGGAGGTCACAGGCCTGCCTGACGACATCCCCTTCCGGAACCCCAACACCTATGACATCCACCGGCTGGAGAAGATCCTCAAAGCCCGAGAGCATGTCCGCATGGTCATCATCAACCAGCTCCAGTGAGTGCCCAGGCTCTGGAACGGGAACAGAGAGGGTGAGGGCCATGGGGAGGGTGAAAGTCAAGGTCGTGGTGGGTCAGCTGGAATCCAGACCCGACGTACTATGATATTTCCTGCCTTTCTCCTGAAACATACAGCTTCAACACTCATGGGCATTTACTTTTTTTTTTTTTTGAGACGGAGTTTCCCTCTTGTTACCCAGGCTGGAGTGCAGTGGCGCGATCTCGGCTCACCGCAACCTCCGCCTCCTGGGTTCAGGCGATTCTCTTGCCTCCGCCTCCTGAATAACTGGGATTACAGGCACGTGCCACCATGCCCAGCTAATTTTTTGTATTTTTAGTAGAGACAGGGTTTCACCATGTTGACCAGGACGGTCTCGATCTCTTGACCTCGTGATCCACCCGCCTCGGCCTCCCAAAGTGCTGGGATTACAGGCTTGAGCCACCGCGCCCGGCTGGCATTCACTTATTTTTAAAGATTTTTTTTTTTTTTTGAGATAGAGTCTTGCTCTGTCGCCAGGATGGAGTACAGTGGCGTGGTCTCAGCTCACTGCAAACTCCACCTCCCAGGTTCAAGCGATTCTCGTGCCTCAGCCTCCCGAGTAGCTGGAATTATAGGCATGCACCACCACACCTGGCTAATTTTATATTTTTAGTAGAGACGGTGTTTCTCCCTGTTAGGCTGGTCTCGAACTCCCGATCTCAGGTGATCCACCTGGCTCGGCCTCCCAAAGTGCTGGGATTACAGGCGTGAGCCACTGTGCCTGGCCATTTTTAAAGGTTTTTTTTAGGTATTAAATTTGTTCTCTGGGAAAAAACAAAAACAAAACATGTTTTAATTAAATTTGACTTTTTCTGACTATACAGTTCTTATTTTTAACATATTTAAATATAAATGTTTATATTTATAAGCTTTTATTTATAAATATCTTTATATTTAATATTTTAAATATTTATGTTTAAATATAAATATTTATACTCACGCCTGTAATCCTAGCACTTTGGGAGGTCGAGGCAGGCAGATCATGAGGTCAGGAGATCGAGACCATCCTGGCCAAGAAACCCCATCTCTACTAAAAATACAAAAGTTAACTGGGCGTAGTGGCACACGCCTGTAGTCCTAGCTACTCAGGAGGCTGAGGTGGGAAAATCACTTGAACCAGGAGGCAGAGGTTGCAGTGAGCCAAGATCGCACCACTGCACTCCAGCCTGGGTGACACGCAAGACTCCCTCTCAAAATAAACAAGCAACAAATAATAATAATGATAATGCTGTGATGAATATCCACTTGCATACATCTAGACACTCATTTCTGATCACTCGGTCAGACAGCACCCTCGCTTTATAGATGAGGACTGCAGACCCAGAGGAAGGATTTTCTGGCCCAGACCCATCGTCCGAGGCCTACGTCGAGGATGCTGTCAGGAGGGTGTGCTCCCCATTTTTATTTGGGTCTTACCAGGCTCCCCAGCAGCAGCAGCAGCATCGTATCTCAGGGAGCAGGTGACAAGGAGGAGCCCGACGCAGTGGCGCACGCCTGTAACCCCAGCACTTTGGGAGGTGGATGTGGGCAGATCACCTGAGGTCAGGAGTTCGAGACCAGCCTGGCCAACATGGTGAAACCCCGTCTCTACTAAAAATGTAAAAATTAGCTGGGCGTGGTGGTGCACATCTGTAATCCCAGCTACTCAGCAGGCTGAGGCACAAGAATCACTTGAACCCAGGAGGTTGAGGCTGCAGTGAGCTGAGATTGCACCACTGCACCCTGGCCTGGTCAGCAGAGCTAGATTCTATCTCAAAAGAAAAGAAGAGAAGAAGACTCGTTTCTGACTGCCACCTCATTTCTTTCTTTTTCAGACCCTTTGCAGAAGTCAGCAATGACGCCAAGGTGCCAGGTGAGTCGGAGGCTGAAGAAGCCACCCTTTTGCCCCGTGGGGACTAGAGACTTCCTTTCAAAAAAAGGCAGAGCCAGGTGTGGTGGCTCACGTCTGTAACACCAGCACTTTGGGAGGTCAAGGCGGGTGGATCAGGAGGTCAGTTCGAGACCAGCCTGACCAACATAGTGAAACCCTGTCTCTATTAAAAATACAAAAATTAGCCTGGCATGGTGGCGGGCACCTATAATTCCAGCTACTCGGGAGGCTGAGGCAGAAGAATCCCCGGGAGGCGAAGTTTGCAGTGAGCCAAAGTTGTGCCCCTGCACTCCAGCCTGGGCAACAGAGCAAGACTCCATCTCAAAAAAAAAAAAAAGGAAAAGAAAAAGGCAGAGACACCAGGAGTTGGAGCTGCAGTGAGTGACTGCACTCCAGCCTGGGCAACGGAGCGAGACCGTGTCTCTAAAAAAAAATTTTAAATAAAAAATTTGTTTAAAGGCAGAGATAGATGTGGTCTAGGTGGGCATGCAATAGATGGCTGACCTCCTTGAGAAAAATACAGCCCCTCTCCACCCTGTTGCCTCCCCAGGGAGCCTGAGGTCTCCATGAACGGGGCCGGGCATCCCCAAGAGGCCCCTGAAAACCTGCAGGTGCCTGTGGAGGTGGGGCTCTAGCATAGCAGAAATTAGTATATGAGGTCAGCTAAAGATCATGGGGGCCTCCTGGGTAACGGAGGGGTAACGTGTGACCGCTGGGGGTGAGGCGGGCAAGTACTGCCAGAGACTGGCTGGAGCCCCTCCGTTCCGGCTGCATCTGCAGGGCATACAGAACCTTTCATCAGGCATCTGGGGGGCCACTTGGCATGACAGTTCTGATTAAGGTGGATGATGGGGCTTGGGAGAAAGTACTCCTGGGTGACCATGATGTGCCCCCGATTGAGAAACACTGATCAGGGATGGGCACGGTGGCTTACGCCTGTAATCCCAACACTTTGGGAAGCTGAGGCAGGTGCATCACCTGAGGTCGGGAGTTTGAGACCAGCCTGATCAACATGGAGAAAACCTGTCTCTACTAAAAATACAAAATCAGCCGGGCGTGGTGGCGCGTGCCTGTAATCCCAGCTACTTGAGAGGCTGAAGCAGGAAAATCGCTTGAACACAGGAGGCGGAGGTTACGGTGAGCTGAGATTGCACCATTGTACTCCAGCCTGGGCAACAAGAACAAAACTCCATCTCAAAGAAAAAGAAAAAAGAAACACTGATTGGGCTGGGTGTTGTGGCTCACGCATGTAATCCCATCCCTTTGAGAGGCCGAGGCAGACAGATCACTTGAGATGAGGAGTTTGAGAATAGACTGGCCAACATGGTCAAACCCTGTCTCAACTAAAAATAGAAAACTTAGCTGGGCATGGTGGTGCACGCCTGTTGTCCAAGCTACTTGGGAGGCTGAGGTGGGAGAATTGCTTCAGCCAAGGAGGCAGAAGTTGCAGTGAGTTGAGATCGAACCCCTGTACTCCAGGCTGGGTGACAGAGCAAGACTCTGCCTCCAAAAGAAAAAGACACACTGATTGGCCAGGTGTGGTGGCTCCCGCCTCTAATCCCAGCAGTTTGGGAGGCCTAAGTGGGAGGATTGCTTGAGTCCAGGACTTTGAGACCAACCCGGGCAACATGGTTGTCTTGTCTCTGCAGAAGGTTTTTTCTCCCATCCAAGTACTAACCGGGCCCGACCCTGCTTAGCTTGTATGATCGCACAAGACCGGGCGTGTTTAGGGTGGTACGGCCATAGACCGAAAAGTTTTTTTCTAAAAATGAGCCGGATATGGTAGCGGTGGGCACTTACAGTCCCAGCTACACAGGAAGCTGAGGCAGGAGGGTCACTTGAGCCCAGGAGGCAGAGGCTGCAGGAGCCAAGATCGTGCCACCACACTCCAGCCTTGGTGACAGAGTGAAAGACTCTGTCTAAAAAAAAAAAGGCCCTTTCTTACTGGGCCGGGCGAGGTTTCCATGCAGTAACCTGTGCGATCAGGACCTGCTGCTCACGGAGCACACGCTTGCACGTCTTGTTACGTAAGTCTTACATCTTCAGCTCGAGCTGATTGAGCAGCTGCGGAACAGCTGCCGAGCCCTGCTCCGTGCTGGACGTGCTGCTGGGTTCTTTTATGCATGCAGTGTGTTTTGAGTCTCACATCACACTATTTTCCCCAATTGACTCAGAGAGGTTCATCAGTTTTCCCAAATTCACACAGTGAAATGGCCACAGTGGAATTTGAACTTGGGACTTCCGTTTCTAAGCCAGAGTTCCTTTCACTGGGGCACTGCCTGTCTACTCGTACCCGTGCACGCTCCACTCAGGGCCACCATACGTAGGTGATAACCGTGGCAGTACAGTTTTTTTGTGTTTTTAGTAGAGATGGGGTGTCACCATGTTGTCCAGGCTAGTCTCGAACTCCTGACCTCAGGCAATCTACCACCCGCCTCAGTCTCCCAAAGTGCTGGGATTACTGGCGTGAGCCATCACCTCCAGTCCCAGGTCCTCTTTATACCCTCCCTGAACCACCCAGCCTGCAGTCCCAGCCTCCCCAGAACTCCCAGGGCCCCTCCTGGGCCCCATATCCCCTCCCTGCCTTAAAGAGCCCAGGGAAGAATGTGGCCTCTAGAGCCATGCAGATTTGGGCCTTGGAGAAAGTCCCTTAACAGCCCTGAGCCTTCAGGTGCTCATGTGTGAAATGTGACTAGCATCTTGGGAGATCCAACATGCAGAGCCTGCTGGGAGGATCTCAGGAGATAATGTGCAAAGAATTTAACACAGTGCCCAGCATCCAGCAAATCCTCAGGAACTGAGAATGCGATTCATATTGTAGCCGTGAGCCAGGCATGGTGGCTCATGCCTATAATCTCTGCATTTGGGGAGGCTGAGGCAGGAGGACTGCTTGAGGCTGGGAGTGTTGAGACCAGCCTGGGCAACATAATGACACAAAATACAAAAAGTTAGTCAGGCATGGTGACGTGCACCTATAGTCCCAACTACTCGGGAGCCTGAGGTGGGAGGAGTGCTTGGAGGCTACAGTGAGCTATGATTGAGCCACTGCACTCCAGCCTGGACAACAGAGTGAGACCCTAAAAAAACAATATAGGACAGATGCTTGTGCCCGTAATCCCAGCACTTTGGGAGGCCAAGGTGGACAGATCACTTGAGGTCAAGAGTTCAAAACCTGCCTGGCCAACAGGGTGAAACCCTATTTCTAGTAAAATACAAATAAATTGGCCGGCGCAGTGGCTCATACCTGTAATCCCAGCACTTTGGGAGGCCAAGGATCACAAAGTCAGGAATCAAGACCATCCTGGCTAACATGGTGAAGCTCATCTCTACTAAAATACAAAAAATTAGCCAGGCATGGTGGCACACACCTGTGGTCCCAGCTACTCGGGAGGCTGAGGCAGGAGAATCGCTTGAACCCAGGAGGTGGAGGTTGCGGTGAGCCGAGATCGAGCCACTGCACTCCAGCCTGGCAACAGACTGTGACTATATCTCAAAAAAAAAAAAAAAAAATTAGCTGGGCGTGGTGGCAGTTGCCTGTAATCCCAGCTACTGGGGAGGCTAAGGCACGAGAATCGCTTGAATCCAGGAGGTAGAGGTTGCAGTGAGCCGAGATCATGCCACTGCACTCCAGCCTAGGTAACAGCGAGACTCCATCTTTAAAAAAACAAAAAACAGACCAGGCACAGTGGCTCACACCTATAATCCCAGCAGTTTGGGAGGCCGAGGTGGGCGGATCATGAGATCAAGAGATCAAACCATCTTGGCCAACATGGTGAAACCCTGTCTCTACTAAAAATACAAAAATACTGTAATCCCAGCACTTTGGGAGGTCGAGGCGGGTGGATCACAAGATCAAGAGATCGAGACCATCCTGGTCAACATGGTGAAACCCCGTCTCCATTAAAAATACAAAAAATTAGCTGGGCATGGTGACACGTGCCTGTAATCCCAGCTACTCAGGAGGCTGAGGCAGGAGAATTGCCTGAACCCAGGAGGCGGAGGTTGCGGTGAGCCGAGAACGCGCCGTTGCACTCCAGCCTGGGTAACGAGCGAAACTCCGTCTAAAAAAAATAAAAAATAAAAAAATAATTAGCCATGTGTGGTGGCGGACGCCTGTAGTCCCAGCTAGCTGGGAAGCTGAAGCAGGAGAATCGCTTGAACCCAGAAGGTGGAGGATGCAGTGAGCTGAGATCACGCCACTGCACTCCAGCCTGGGTGACAGAGCGAGACTCCATCTCCAAAAAAAAATAAGGGAGGACCTAGGGCCTGAGGTGAGCCTGCTGGGGAGGAGGAGGTCCACCTGGGGATGAGGATACCGTGTTAGCAAAAGCAGGCAGGCCAGCAGGAGGCTGGGAGAGTGGGCCCTCGGGCTTGCTTTGGGAAGGAGGCTGGACAGGTGGGCCCTGACCCCCCAGGGATCAGAATCCTGAAATCCTGAAAGGGGGACTTGACACCTCAAGACAGAAAACTTCCCCAGGGCGTTCAGGAGACCGAGATAGGCCCCCGAATGCAGCGCCAACAGCCTTTTCCCCTCCTTCTAGCCAAAGACAGCAGCATTCCCAAGCGCAAGAGAAAGCGGGTCTCGGAAGGAAATTCTGTCTCCTCTTCCTCCTCATCTTCCTCTTCCTCGTCCTCTAACCCGGATTCGGTGGCATCGACCAACCAGATCTCACTCGTGGTAAAGTTGCACAGATCTGGACTCCAGTGCTCTTCTCTGTGGCCCCCACCCCTTCCTTGGGCAGGGCCATCTACTCTGGGATGTGGGCCCAGGGGATGGGGAGACACTGGGCTTTGAGGGGGGGGGCCTCCTGGCCTTGGGGGTTATAGATGCATCCACCCATCCCACCCACAAGGTGGCCCATCCTTCTCATGGGGTACTCACAGGCACCCAGGCAGGAATTCACATCCCCTCGGGCAGGTAGGCCAGCCGAGGTCCAGGAAGGGACCTGCCCACCACCTTCAGCAGCTCCAGAACTGGAGGCATGAAAAGGAACGTCAGTGGCCGGGCACTGTGGCTCACGCCTGTAATCCCAGCACTTTGGGAGGCCGAGGTGGGTGGATCACCTGAGGTCAGGAGTTCAGACCAGCCTGTCCAATATGGTGAAACCCCACCTCTACTAAAAATACAAAGATTAGCCAGGCGTGGTGGCACATGCCTGTAATCCCAGCTACTAGGGAGGCTGAGGCAGGAGAATCACTTGACCCTGGGAGGCGGAGGTTGTTGTGAGCCGAGATAGCACCACTGCACTCCAGCCTGAATGACAGAGTGTGACTCTGCCTCAAAAAAAAACCAAAAGGAACATCAGATTCCCAGAGGGGTGTGAGGTTAGGCTCATCTCTGTGGGCACATTGTGGGCTGGGAGCTTTACCACAACCCTGCGAGGTGTGGATGTTACCCGCAATGTGCAGATCAAAACAACAGTCAGAGGAAGGATGGGCTGACCCATGGCTCCCCAATGCTCCCTGTTGGGCGGAGAATTCACCTCCAAGCTCCGTCTGTCCTGTCACAACGCTGGGTTTGGTCTCTGCTGCCCGAGGGGAAAACATTAGGGGTGCATACTGGAGATTTCTGATTCTAAAATATTACCTATGAGGGTTGGGCTTGGTGGCTCACACCTGTAATTTCAGCACTTTGGGAGGCCAAGACGGGAGGATTGCTTGACCCCAGGAGTTTGAGACCAGCCTGGGCAACATAGCAAGACCCCTGTCTCTGTTAAAAATAAAAATAAAAAATTGGCCAGGTGTAGTGTCACATGCCTGTGGTCCCAGCTGTTTGGGAGGCTGAGGCAGGAGGATCGCTTGAACCCGGGGGGATTGAGGCTGCAGTGAGCTGTGATCGTGCCACCGCACCTCAGCCTGGATGACAGAGTGAGACTCTGCCTCAAAAAAAAAAAAAAAAAATTAGTTTTGAAATCCATAGTCCAGGCCGGGCGCAGTGGCTCATGCCTGTAATCCTAGCACTTTGGGAGGCCAAGGTGGGTGGATCACAAGGTCAGGAGTTCAAGACCAGCCTGGTCAATATGGTGAAACCCCATCTCTACTAAAAATACAAAAATTAGCCAGGAGTGGTGGCAAGTGCCTGTAGTCCCAGCTGATCATGAGGCTGAGGCAGGGGAATCACTTGAGTCTGGAGGAGGAGGTTGCAGTGAGCCAAGATTGCACCACTGCACTCCAGCCTGGGTGACAGAGCAAGACTCCATTTCAAAAACAAAAGAAAAGAAAATGATTTTTGGATTTGTTATCTTTTGACCTTGTCTCTCTTCAGCCCCTTCCTAGAGAACTCAAAAGTTCAGACCTCACCTGTAACCCCTCCCAGGCTTGTGAGTGTCCACAGAGGGTCCCTAGCTCTAACGGGCCCCCCAGAGAGACAGGACGGCTTCTTTGGAGTGTAGGTTGAGTTCATGGGGGTGAATGCCTGTGCTAAGCCAGTCCTCAGCTCCCTCTGGCCCCAGTCTCCGGGCCACATGATGAGCCCCCAGGATGGGACACAGCTGGGAACAGAGAGACGGTTCCAGCCCAGACTCCAGGACCACCGCTGAACCGCATGGCCTCACACAGGCCATGTTCCCTCTCTGGGCCTCAGCAACCTCAAAATAAATAGCTTCTGCTGGGCGTGGTGGCTCATGCCTGTGATCCCAGCACTTTGAGAGGCCAAAGCAGGCAGATCGCTTGAGGTCAGGAGTTCAAGACCAGCCTGGTGAACATGGTGAAACTCTGTCTCTACTACAAATACAAAAATTAGCCTGGCATGGTGGTGGGCACCAATAATCCCAGCTACTCAGGAGGCTGAGGCAGGAGAATCACTTGAACCCAGGAGGTGGAGGTTGCAGTGAACTGAGATCGCGCCACTGCACTCCAGTCTGTGCAATGGAGCAAGACTCCGTCTCAAAAATAAATAGGCCAGGTGCAGTGGCTCACGCCTGTAATCCTAGCACTTTGGGAGGCCAAGGCGGGTGGATTGCTTGAGGTCAGGAGTTTGAGACCATCCTGGCCAACATGGCAAAACCCCGTCTCTACTAAAAATACAAAACTCAACTGAGTGTGGATCACCTGAGGTCAGGAGTTAGCCTATAATCCCAGCTACTCTGGAGGCTGAGGCAGGAGACTCGATGGAACCCTAGGGGCCGAGGTTGCAGTGAGCCAAGATCACGTCACTGCACTCCAGCCTGGGCAGAAGAGTGAAACTCCGTCTCAAAAACATTAAAAATATAAATAAATGAGTAACCTCTGAGAAAGCCCCTCCGAAAGCAGAGCTAAGCATTCTGGGTTCGTTCCTCGTCACCTGGAGTCCTAACCCGGTCCCTTTGTCCCTCTCTCTAGCAATGGCCAATGTACATGGTGGACTATGCCGGCCTGAACGTGCAGATCCCAGGACCTCTTAATTACTAGACCTCAGTACTGAACCAGGACCTCACTCAGAAAGACTAAAGGAAATGTAATTTATGTACAAAGTGTATATTCGGATATGTATCGATGCCTTTTAGTTTTTCCAATGATTTTTACACTATATTCCTGCCACCAAGGCCTTTTTAAATAAGTAAAAAAAGAAAAAAAAAAAAAAGAAAGTGTTGCCTTTACTTTTATGATTCCTGTTTCATGTTCTCTGTTGGGTCTCGGCCGCAGCTGTCACTGGGGACAGGGTCGGGAAACGCAGCTCAGGTGGCCTGCCAAGGCCCTCCTTCCTCATCACAGCAGAGGTAGCATCCAGGAAGACCTCAGACCTCTCTGTGCTCCTGGGAGCATATGACCTCAAGAAGAAAAGCCACAGAAAGAAAAAGTGCCACAGGGCCAGGCACGGTGGCTCACGCCTGTAATCCCAGCACTTTGGGAGGTGGAGGCGGGTGGATCACCTGAGGTCAGGAGTTTGAGACCAGCCTGGGCAACGTAGGGAGACCCTGTCTGTATAAAAAATACAAACATGGCCGGGCGCGGTGGCTCACGCCTGTAATCCCAGCACTTTGGGAGGCCGAGGCGGGTGGATCACGAGGTCAACAGATCGAGACCATCCTGGTCAACATGGTGAAACCCCGTCTCTACTAAAGATACAAAAAATTAGCTGGGCATGGTGGCGCGTGCCTGTAATCCCAGCTACTCAGGAGGCTGAGGCAGGAGAATTGCTTGAACCCAGGAGGCGGAGGTTGCGGTGAGCCGAGATCGCACCATTGCACTCCAGCCTGGATAACAAGAGCGAAACTCCATCTCAAAAAGAAAAAAAAAAAAAAAATACAAACATTAGGCCGGGCACAGTGGCTCACACCTGTAATATCAGCACTTTGGGAGGCCAAGGCAGGCAGATCAGCTGAGGTCAGGAGTTCAAGACCAGCCTGGCCAACATGATGAAACCCCGTCTCTACTAAAACTACAAAAATTAGCTGGGTGTGTTGGTAGGCGCCTGTAATCCCAGCTACTCGGGAAGCTGAAGCAGGAGAATCGCTTGAACTCAGGAGGCAGAGGTTGCAGTGAGCTGAGACCGCACTATTGCACTCTTTTGCCTGGACATCAGGAATGAAACTGTCTCAAACACACACACACACACACACACGCACACACACTCGCCAGGCATGGTGGTGCACACACTTAGAGTTGAGCTACTCAGGAGGCTGAGGCAGGAGGAGAATTGCTTGGGTACAGATGGTTGAGGTTGTAGTGAGTTATGATTGCACCATGGCACTCCAGCCTAGATGACAGAGCAAGACCCTGTCTCAAAAAAAAATTTTGTTAAATATGGTGTCAAACAGAGAGGGAGGGGCCCATCCCAGTGGAATCACTGTGGCTAGATGGGAGACGTCTTCAAAAAGGGGTTTGGGGCCAAGCGTGAGCACAGTGGCTCACGCCTGTCATCCCAGCACTTTGGGAGGCCAAGGCAGGCAGAACACGAGGTCAGGAGATGGAGACTATCCTGGCCAACATGGTGAAACCCCATATCTACTAAAAATACAAAAAAATTAGCTGGGCATAGTGGCACACACCTGTAGTCCCAGCTACTCAGGAGGCTGAGGCAAGAGAATTGCTTGAACCCAGGAGGCACAGATTGCAGTGAGCTGAGATGGCACCACGGCACTACAGCCTGGGTGACAGTGCCAGATTTCATTTCAAAAGAAAAAAAGGCAGGGGGGTTTGGAGGCCAAGCACAGTGGCTTATACCTGTAATCCCAGCACTTTGGCCAAAGCATGGGGAATCACCTGAGGTCGGGAGTTCAAGACCAGCCTGACCAACGTGGAGAAACTCCCATTTCTGCTAAAAATACAAAATTAACTGGGCTTGGTGGCACATGCCTGTAATCCCAGCTACTCAGGAGGCTAAGGCAGGAGAACTGCTTGAACCCAGGAGGCAGAGGTTGCAGTGAGCCAAGATCGTGCCACTGCACGCCAGCCTAGGGCCTGGTGACAGAACGAGACTCTGTCTCAAAAAAAGGGGAGGGAGGGGCTTTGGGGTAAGACAGTTTTTCTTTTTCAGAGGCAGGGTCTTTCTGTGTCCCCAAGCTGGAATGCAGTGGCACGATCATAACTTCCTGCAGCCTCAAACACCTGGACTTCAGCAATCCTCCTGCCTCTCCTCCAGAGTATCTGGGGCTACAGGTATGAGCCACCACACCCAGCCAATTTTTTATTTTTTGTAGAAATGGGGTCTCACCATGTTGCCCAGGCTGGCTTCAAACTCCTGGGCTCGAGCCATTCTCCTGCCCAGCCTCCCAAAGCGCTGGGATGACAGGCGTGAGCCACCACGCCCAGCCTGGGATGATTCTGGATAGAGCTCTGGGTACTTGATAAACTGAGTGATGGGTCCCAGCTGTGTCTCAGAAAGACCATTCTGGGGGCAGCTGGGAAGTTGAAGGAAGGGAGAAGACTAAAGGCAGAAGGACAAGTCACAAGAGCATGGCAGGCATCCAAGGCCTGGCACCCCGTACCTGCTGACAACATGTTTACTGAGCCCTGCCCTTCTGGCTGGGGGACCAAGCAACTGAGTGTCCTGACTGGGAAGGCAGCTGCCGGGGAGCACAACAGTGTAAGGCTAGTGCGGTGGCTCAGGCCTGTAATCCCAATGCTTTGGGAGGCCAAGGTAGGAGGATCACTTGAGGCCAGGAGTTTGAGACCAGCCTCAACAACATAGTGGAATCCTTTCTCTAAAAAATTTTCATTAGCTGGGCATGGAGGTGTGGGCCTGTGGTCCCAGCTGCTCGGGAGGCTGAGGCAGGAGGATCGCCTGAGCCCAGGAGTTTGACACTGCAGTGAGCTGTGATTGCACCACTGCCTTTGAGCATGGGCAACAGAGCAAGACCGTTCCTCTGAAAAAACAAAGCAGGAGGACCTCACCTAGTGCAGAAAGTAGGAAAAGTCCTTGAAGCTGAGGCTTGAAGAGCAAGTGAGGCTTTGGGAGGACAAAGATGAGAGGGCTGCGGTGGTCCAGTGTTTAAGACGAGAGCGAGGTGGGCGCAGTGGCTCATGCCTGTGATCGCAGAACTTTGGGAGACAGAGACGGGCGGATCACCTGAGGTCGGGAGTTGGGACCAGCCTGATCAACATGGTGAAACCCCGTCTCTAATAAAAATACAAAATTAGCCAGGTGTGGTGGTGCACACCTGTGATCCCAGCTACTCGGGAGGCTGAGGCAGGAGAATCTCTTGAACCTGGGAGGCTGAGGTTGTGGTGAGCTGAGATCACGCCACTGCACTCCTGTCCAAGCAACAAGAAAACGATCAGTCTCATCTGAAAAAAATAAAAAGAAAGAAAGAAAAGAGCCATGTGGGGAGCTGGACTGGGACTGGGTGTGTTCCAGGAAGAAGAAGGTGTCTCTAGAGGGGACGCAGAGTGGATGGAGGTGACTCGGTCAGGGTTTCCGAGGACGCTCAGCAGGTGCCTCCTACACATGGTGCCGGGCATGGGGTGGGCGAGGTGGACATCCAGCCTGGGTTACGTCTGCCCAGCCAAGCACTCTGGGAAGGGGCGCGTCCTTTTTCTCACCAACCCATGTGGAAGGCCTCAGAAGCCAGGCCAAGGTGATTTCCAGAGGGCAGTTGAGACCGACAATGGGAAGTACCCAGGGGAAGCCAGGCCCAGGTCTGAGTTTTAGAAGGGTGCCCCGGTCACAGAGAGGCATCAGAGAAAGAAGGGAGGAACAAATCAGAAGACCACCGCGGAGGCCCTGGTAGTGGCTCCAACAGAAGAGGGCAGTGGAGGCCGGGCGCGGTGGCTCACGCCTGTAATCCTAACACTTTGGGAGGCTTAGGTGGGAGGCTCATCTGAGGTCAGGAGTTCGAGACCAGCCTGGCCAGCAGGGCAAAACCCTGTCTCTACTATAAATACAAAAATTGGCCTGGCATGGTGGCTTATGCCTGAATCCCAGCAGTTTGGGAGGCCAAGGCAAGTGGATCACTGCGTCAGGAGTTTGAGACCAGCCTGGCCAAGATGATAAACCCCGTCTCTCCTAAAAATACAATAATTAGCTGGGTGTGGTGGCGGCCCCTGGTAATCCCAGCTACTCGGGAGGCTGAGGCAGGAGAATTGCTTGAACCCAGGAAGCGGAGGTTGCAGTGAGCCAAGATCATACCACTGCACTCCAGCCTGGATGACAGAGCAAGACTCTGTCTCAAAAAAAAAAAAAAAAAAAAAAAAAATTAGCAAGGCGTGGTGGCAGACGGCTGTAATTCCAGCTACTCAGGAGGCTGAGGCAGGAGAATCTCTTGAACCCGGGAGGTGGAGTCTGGCAATAAGCCAAGATCACACCATTGCACTCCAGCCTGGGCAACAGAGCGAGACTCCGTCTCAAAAAAATAAAAAAGAAAGAGAGGAGAGATGGCAGCAGTTTGGGCCAGGTCGAAAAAATAAGAGGGCCAGCCAATCAGATGGATGAAGGTTTCTGGGTAGTCAGGGGTCAGGGTGGCCCCAGGATCTGGCTCTAACTGTCCACCCAGGGCCCAGAAAGAGGCCTGTGGCTTGGAAGGACTGAGTTCTGAGTCAGCCGAGGAAATGGTCTAAACAGTCCCAGGCTTCTGCCAGCCCTGGGGTCAGTCCCATGCTCAGAGCTGGGAGGAAGGCCCCATCCCAGCCTTGCAGACCATGCTTCCTCCTGGAAAGACGCTGGAAATCAGTGCCTGGCACAGCCACTCTTCTCTCGGCTGGTGCACACCCCCCACCCAGTCGGCTGCCAGCCTCGCCCTCCTCCCTTCCCGCTCCTAGTGGCTCCCGGAGCCACCAGGCGCCTCCACGCCACCCTCGGCCCCCTGCCCTGGGCCAGGCCCACTCTTTCCACTCCAGGATGGGGGCAGCGGTGACCTCCTAAGCTGGCCGCCACCCTCCAAGCAGAAACTGCCTACGAAGTCAAGATGATCTGAAGCGTCCCTGCAGCTGTCACCTTAAACCCTCACATCCTGTAACCCATTCCCCACGCCCTGATCCTGTGACTCTGGATTTAAAATCTGTTTTGCTTTTTCCTTGCACCAAGTGCAAACATCCAGGCCTGGTGTTCCAGGAGCCTCTCGGGGTGTCGGGGTCCCCAGCCTCCTATCCCACCATTCTCGCCCCCGGGGCCGGCCCTCTTGGCGCCCCCTCCCGCCCGCCACCGTTCGCTGGCGCCTGACGGTCGTCTAGACCCGCCGCCCCCGCTCCTCGGCTCAGATCCGCGACTAGAGCCGGAAGTGGCTTCTGCTTGACCGCGCGGAGAGGCTGAGACGGTGCCCGCGGGCACGGCCGTCCAGCGCTCAGAGAGGCGCAGAGCCCGGGGGCAGGGCGGGCCCGCGGAACCCGATCCTCCTTCATCCGCGCAGAGGCCCACAAGGCTCCCCATCTGTTCCCTTTCAGGCTCACTGCAGATGGCGCGCAATTAAGTGGGTGGGTGCAGCAAACCCTCCTGTCCTGCTTCCCTGAAAGCAGAGGATTGAGCCAGTGCACGCTAGCCTGGGCAACACAGTGAGACCCTATGACTTGAAGAAATGACAGACGGGGCGCGGCGGCTCACACCTGTAATCCTGGCACTGCGGGAGGCCGAGGCTGTCGGATCATGAGATCAAGAGTTCGAGACCATCCTGGCTAACACAGTGAAATCCCGTCTCTACTAAAAATACAAAAACTTAGCTGGGTGTGGTGGCAGGCACCTGTAATTCCACCTACTCGGGAGGCTGAGGGAGGAGAATCGCTTGAACCTGAAGGCGGAGGTTGCAGTGAGCTGAGATCAGGCCATTGCACTCCAGTCTGGGCGACAGAACAGACTCCATCTCCAAAAACAGTAACAATTAAAAAGAAAAAAGAAAGGGCAGAAGTGGGGACCCCTCTCCCACCCCCACCCCCTGCTCCAAGCCAAAGCCTTTGAAGCAAAGGCTGTCTCCTGTGGGTTTTCCCCAGTCCCTAGAGGCCTGGGCTTTGGGAGGTGTGTCCGAGCAGAGGACAGAGGTCTCCTGCAAAAGGCTGCTCTTCCCTTTGTCCACCCTGCGCCCACCCCCTTATCGGACGGGAAAGCGTTACTGACTCTTTTCCCCGCAGAAGCGCCCAGATGCTGTTTATGCAACCTCTCCAGAATCTCAGTGTACTGTACTTTTTAAAAAGTGATTTGATTCAAAGCACTCATTCTTTAATTAAACTTCATTTAGCTGCCATCTGTCTCGGTTAGAAATGGCTTCGTGTTTTGCAACTCTAAATGAGAATTGTTATTGGATTTGTAAACACATCCCCAAAAAAATCACAAAACACTTTCAAAAGTAATAAATGAAAGACGGTTAGGAGCTGCATCTTAAACGTTCTAATTGCCGGGGAATGTATTCTGGTGGGTACACATCATTTTATATACAAATCTTTGTATAAAAATCTGGTATCAATGAAAAGATCAAGATTATATAAAATGCTGGAATTATATCTGACTGAAAACAGTAATAAGGCGATAATCGGCGCAGGGACAGACCGCAAAACGAGAAGGGGCACCTGGTCCCCTTGGGACACCCTCCTGCGCCGCCCAGGTGCCTGGCTTGGTACACTCAGGGAAGGGTGGGCCTGAGCTCTCCTGGCTGGGACTTCCAACGGCCCTACAAGGTAAGGAGCCCACCACTTTTTTTTTTTTTTTTGGAGACGGAGTTTGGCTCTTGTTATCCAGGCTGGGGTGCAATGGCGCGATCTCGGCACATCGCAACCTCTGCCTCCTGGGTTCAGGCAATTCTCCTGCCTCAGCCTCCTGGGTAGCTGGGACTACAGGCACACGCCATCATGCCCAGCTAATTTTTTGTATTTTTAGTAGAGACGGGGTTTCACCATGTTGACCAGGATGGTCTCGATCTCTTGACCTCATGATCCACTCGCCTCGGCCTCCCAAAGTGCTGGGATTACAGGCTTGAGCCACCGCACCTGGCCCGGAACCCACCACTTTTTAAAGAAACCAAAGCATTATTTATCTTCATTATTAATTTAATTTTATTTTTTTTGAGACAGAGTTTCACTCTTGTTGCTCAGGCTGGCATGCAATGGGGCCATCTCAGCTCACTGCAACCTCCGCCTCCAGGGTTCAAGCGATTCTCCTGCTTCAGCCTCCCAAGTAGCTGGGATCACAGACATGTACTACCACACCCAGCTATGTTTTTGTATTTTTTTAGTAGAGACGGGGTTTCTCCATGTTGGTCAGCCTGGTCTTGAACTCCTGACCTCAGGTGATCTCCCGCTTCGGCCCCTCAAAGTGCTGGGATTACGGGCGTGAGCCACCACGCCTGGCAATTTTTTTTTTTTTTAAGAGACAGGGTCTCAGCCGGGCATAGTGGTTCATACCTGCAATCCCAGCACTTTGGGAGGCCAAGGTGGGCAGACCACCAGGTCAGATCGAGAACATCCTGGCCAACATGATGAAACCCCGTCTCTACTAAAATACAAAAAATTAACTGGGCATGTGGCACGTGCCTGTAGTCCCAGGTACTCGGGAGGCTGAGGCGGGGGATCACTTGAACCTGAGAGGCAGAGGTTGCACTGAGCCAAGATCAGGCCACTGCACTGCAGCCTGGTGACAGAGCAAGACTCTGTCTCAAAAAAAAAAAAAAAAGAGAGAGAGACAGGGTCTGTCTGTGTGGCCCAGGCTGGAATGCAGTGGCTCAATCACAGCTCACTGCACCCTGGAACCCCTGGGTTCAAGTGATCCTCCCGCCTCAGCCTCCCAAGTGGCTGGGACTACAGGCACATGCCACCATGCCCAGCTAATTTTTCTTATTTATTGTAGAGACAGAATCTTGCTATGTTGCCCAGGCTGGTCTCAAACTCCTGGCCTCAAGGGATCTTCCCACTTTGGACTCCCAAAATGCTGGGATTACAGGTGTGAGCCACTGCACTTGGCCACTGCCTCGTAATTTTTGTTTGTTTTTTGAGACAGGGTCTCACTCTGCCACCCAGGCTGGAGTGCAATGGCACAATCTAGGCTCACTACAACCTCCACCGCCCAGGTTCAAGCAATTCTCCTGCCTTAGCCTCCCAAGTAGCTGCAGTTACAGGCACCTGCCATCATGCAGGTCAGGCTTGGTCTTAAACTCCTAACCGCAAGGGATCCGCCCACTCTGCCTCCCAAAGTGCTAGGATTAAAAGGGTGAGCCGCCGCCCCCGGCCTATTATGCAAGAACATTTGTGTGCTCTGTTAATCCTCACAGCCCTGCAAAGTCAATATTATTTCTTCATTTCACAAATGAAGAGCTGAATCTAGGGTGACACAACTAGGAAAGATGAAGCACCAAGCTTGGCTTCAGAGGAGACCGCCAGACTGAGAGACTCAGGTCACCAAACACTGCCCCGGGTGAGCCCTGCAGCTGGGGGCTGGGCAGAGCTCCCCATCCGGTCTTCCCTCATGTGTCTGAAAGAGTGTAACAAAGGTACATTTGAAAAAAAAAAATGAGCCGGGCGTGGTGGCTCACGCCTATAATCCCAGCACTTTCGGGGGCTGAGGCAGGCAGATCACGAGATCAAGAGTTCAAGACCAGCCTGGCCAACATGGTGAAACCCCATCTCTACTAAAAATACAAAAATTAGTCGGGCTTGGTGGTGCATGCCTGTAATCGCAGCTACTCAAGAGACTGAGGTAGGAGAATTGCTTGAACCTGGGAGGCGGAGGTTGCAGTGAGGCGAGGTTGTACCATTGCACTCCAACCTGGATGACAGTGAGACTCCCTCTCAAAAAAAAGAAAAAGAAAAACAGAAATGAGTCCTAACTAGTCAGGTTTGCTCAGACCAGGCCTCCTCCGCACAGGCAAGGGACATCAAGAAAGATCCCAGCTGAGGCCGAGCACCGTGGCTCACATCTGTAATTCCCAGCACTTTAAAGGTGGATTACCTGAGGTCAGGAGTTCGAGACCAGCCTGGCCAGCATGGTTAACCCTGTCTCTACTGAAAATATATTAAAAAAAAAAAAAATTAGGCGTGGTGGCTCATGCCTGGAGTCCCAGCTACTCGGGAGGTGGAGGCAGGAGAATCACTTGAGCCCAGGAGGCCAAGACTGCAGTGAGCCTCCTGGTGGCACTGCACTCTAGCCTGGGTGACAGAGCGGGACAACATCTCAAAAAAAAAAAAAAGGAAAGATCCCAGCTGGAAGGACCAGAAAATTTGAGCACACACACATATACACACTTTTTAATTTTTATTTTTTTTAGTAGAGACATGGGGGGAGGGTCTCACTATGTTGCAGGCCGGTCTCAAACTCCTAGACAAGTGATCCTTCCGCCTCGGCCTCCCAAAATGCTGGGATTACAGGCATGAACCTCTGTGCTTGGCCTGCTTTCAAAAAATAGTGTTTTGTGGGAGTTTCTTTTGTTTGTTGTTTTGAGACAGAGTCTCGCCTTGTTGCCCAGGCTGGAGTGCAGTGGCACAATCTCAGCTCACTGCAACCTCCACCTCCTGGGTTCAAGCAATTCTCCTGTCTCAGCCTCCCAAGTAGCTGGAACTATAGGAGCCCGTCACCCCACCAGGCTAATTTTTGTGGGGTTTTTTTGTTGTTGTTCCTTTGTTTTTTTGAGATAAGAGTCTCACTCTGTGGCCAGGCTGGAGTGCAGTGGCGTGATCTCGGCTCACTATAATCTCTGCCTCCTGTGTTCAAGCAATTCTCCTGCCTCAGCCTCTTGAGTAGCTGGGACTATAGGCATGTGCCACCACGTCCATCTAATTTTTGTATTTTCAGTAGAGGCATGATTTCACCATGTTGGCCAGGTTGGTCTCGAACTCCTGACCATGTGACCTGCCCACCTCAGCCTCCTACAGTGCTGGGATTACAGGCGTGAGCCACCGCGCCTAGTAAAAAAGAACTGTTAATTAGGGCTGAGTGCTGTGGTTCCCACCTGTAATGCCAGCACTTCAGGAGCCCAAGGTGGGAAGGAGGATTCCCTGAGGCCAGCAGTTCAAGAGCAACCTGGGCAATGTAGGCAAACCCCACCTCTACAAAAAGATAAAGAAATGAGCCAGGCATGGTGGTGTCTGCCTGTAATCCCAGCTACTCCAGAGGCTGAGGCAGGAGGATCACATGAGCCCGGAGGTCGAGGCCATGGGGAGCCATAATCAAATCAATGCATTCCAGTCTGGGTGACAGAGTAAGACCTTGTCTCAAAAACACACATAGTTGCTGGGCGCGGTGGCTCACGCCTGCAATCCCAGCACTTTGGGAGGCCGAGGCGGGCAGATCACGAGGTCAAGAGATCGAGACCATCCTGGTCAACATGGTGAAACCCCGTCTCTACTAAAAATACAAAAAAATTAGCTGGTCATGGTGGCGCACGCCTGTAATCCCAGCTACTTGGGAGGCTAAGGTAGGAGAATTGCTTGAACCCGGGAGGCGGAGGTTGCAGTGAGCCGAGATCGCGCCATTGCACTCCAGCCTGGCGACAGAGCGAGACTCTGTCTCAAAAAAAAAAAAAAAAAACACACACACACACACACATAGTCAAAAAAAAAACCTGTCACTTAGAGGTGTTGCAGCAATGGCAATAATAGCACAGTGCTTGACTCGCAGATATTAAGAAGTTGGCACTTGAAAAATAAAGCAAAGCAGTGAGAAGACGTCCTCCCCCCCAGCTCTGACCGGCCCATTCCTGCTCAAGCGCAGCTATGCAGGCCTCCGCTGCCTCCAGGAGGAAACCCCCAGGCCTGACTGGCATTGGAGACCCAGCCCCAACAGCTCACCCCTTCCCTGTCCCCAGGAAGCCTTGGGTTCCAGCCAAACCAGGCAGCCTCCCCCGCCTACGAGTCTCAGATCGTTCTAGAGCCTCTCACACCTCCAGACCTTTTGCCTGGCTGGCTCTCCCCTTTCCTTTGCCTGGCAGTGATCCAGCTGAAATGTCTTCTCTCCCCTGCAGCCTCCCTCAGCGGCCTAGGCCCAGCAGGCGCTCTCAGAGCATGTCATACAATGTGTCATTGTCCCTGCAGAAATGGTTTATTGAACACACAGCTTGAAATACAAGCTCATGATATCGTCTCAATATCTCCCGAGCAAAAAGACTGTTCTTATCTTTTCTTTCTTTTATTTGTATTTTTAAAATTCTTCGTGTTGTGAGCGTGTGTGTGTGTGTGTGTGTGTGTGTGTGTGTGTGTGACAGGGTTTCACTCTGTCACCCAGGCTGGAGTGCAGTGGTGCAGTCTCTGCTTACTGTGACCTCCACCTCCCAGGTTCAAGTGATTCTCCTGCTTCAGCCTCCCGAATAGCTGGGATTACAGGCACCCACCACGACAGCCACCTAATTTTTATATTTTTAGTAGAAACATGTTTCACCATGTTGGCCAGGCTGGTCTTAAACTCCTGACCTCAAGTAATCTGCCTGCTTCGTCCTCCCAAAGTGCTGGGATTACAGGCATGAGCCACCACACCCGGCCACAGCTAATATTTTTTAATGTTTTATAGAGACAGGGGTCCCACTATGTTGCCAAGTCTGGTCTCTAACTCCTGGCCTCAAGGGATCCTCCTGCCTTGGCCTCCCAAAGTGCTAGGATTCCAAATCTGAGCCACCACGCCTGGCCCAGAATGTTCTTTTCTTCTTCATAGCCTTCAGGCTTCATGCTCAGAACAGAGTCTCACTCTGTTGCCGAGGCTGGAGTGCAGTGACTCGTTCTTGGCTCACTGCAACCTCCACCTCCCAGATTTAAGTGATTCTCTTGCCTCAGCCTCCCAAGTAGCTGGGACTAAAGGCACGTGCCACCATGCTCAGCTAACTTTTGTGTTTTTAATAGAGGGGGTTTCACCATGTTGGCCAGGCTGGTCTCCATCTATTGACCTCATGATTCACCCGCCTTGGCCTCCCAAAGTGCTGGGATTACAAGCGTGAGCCACTGCACCCAGCCAATTTTTTTTTGAAGATGGAATCTCACTGTGCTGCCCAGGCTGGAGTGCAGTGACGTGATTGATCTCTGCTCACCACAACCTCCACCTCCCAGTTTGGAGCGATTCTCCCGCCTCAGCCTCCCGAGTAGCTGGGATTACGGGCATGCACCACCATGCCCAGCTAATTTTTGTGTATTTAGTAGAAACAGAGTTTCCCCATGTTGTCCAGACTGGTCTCGAACTCCTGGTCAGGAGTGATCTGCCTGCTTCGGCCTCCCAAAGTGCTGGGATCACAGGCATGGGCCACTGCGCCCGGCCACTTTTTTGTATTCTCATTAGAGACAGAGTTTCACCATGCTGGCCAGGCTGGTTTCGAACTCAAGTAATCTGCCTGCCTCGGCTTCCCAAAGTGCTGGGATTACAGGCATGAGCCACTGCACCCAGCTCATTCTAGCATTCTTGCTACTGTATGAAAAATGATAACTTCTAGTTTACCCTCTGGTCATCAAAATCAAATTCCCAACCAGTCACATTGGCCCCTACCCATAATTCCAACACTTCAAAAAGCTGATGTGGGAGGATCATTGAGGCCAGGAGTTGAGACCATCCTGGGCAACATAAGGAGACCCATCTCTTTAAAGATATATATATATATATATACACACACACACACATAGTTTTAAAAATCAGATTCCCTCCTTCTACTCTTCCCACCATCCACACATGCTGGAAAAAGCAGGTATTGTTGACCACACTTCATTCAGCCTGTCATTCAAAGATTCCCGCTTCAGGCAGTGGCTCACGCCTGGAATCCCAGCACTTTGGGAGGCCGAGGCAGACAGATCACAAGGTCAAGAGATTGAGACCATCCTGGTTAACATGGTGAAACCTCATCTCTACTAAAAATACAAAAAATTAGCCAGGCATGGTGGCACGTACCTGTAGTCCCAGCTACTCGAGAGGCTGAGGCAGGGAGAACCGCTTGAACCCAGGAGGCGGAGGTTGTGGTGAGCCAAGATTGTGCCACTGTACTCCAGCCTGGATGACAGAGCAAGAATCCATCTTAAAAAAAAAAATTAGCTAGGCGTAGTGGCACACACCTGTAATCCCAGGTACTTGGGAGGCTGAGGCAGGAGAATTGCTTGAACCTGGGAGGTGGAGGTTGCAGTGAGCCGAGATCGTGCCACTGCACTCCAACCTGGACAATAAGAGCGAAACTCCATCTAAAAAAAAGAATGAGGTCAGGTGTGGTGGCTGAGGCCGGGTGTGGTGGCTCACGCCTATAATCCAAGTACTTTGGAGGCCAAGGTGGGCGGATCACCTGAGGTCAGGAGTTCAAGACCAGCCTGACCAATATGGTGAAACCCCGTCTTTATTTAAAAAAATAAAAATAAAAATAATAAGAATGAAGGGGCATGGAGAGCTTTTTTTTTTTTTTTTTTTTGAGATAGAGTCACACTCTGTTGCCCAGGCTGGAGTGCAGTGGCACAATCTCAGTTCACTGCAACCTCCACCTCCCAGGTTCAACCAATTCTTGTGCCTCAGCCTCCTGAACAGCTGTGACTACAGGCACCTGCCACCACGCCTGGCTAATTTTTATATTTTTAGTAGACAGGATTTTCCCCATGTTGCCCGGGCTGGTCTCAAACTCCTGACCTCAGGTGATCCACCCACCTCCGCCTCCCAATGTGCTGGGATTACAGTCGTGAGCCACCACTCCCAGCCTCCATGGAGAGCTTTTTTTTTTTAAGACGGGGTTTCACCATGTTGGTCAGGCTGGTCTTGAATTCCCAGCTTCAAGTGATCCGCCCGCCTTGGCCTCCAAAGTGCTTGGACTACAGGCGTGAGTCACCACACCCGGCCAGAGGGCTTTTTTTATCTTGTCCATGATGTTAGAGCCACTGCAGGGTGCTATGAGTGGGATCACCACAGCCAGTTCCCCTATAGGCAGCCCCTGCAGGTCCCTGAGTGGCTGCTGGCACAGGGGAGAGAGCAGGTGCGGGCTCAGCAGGGACTAACTTTCTGTCTATAGGAAGAGGCAGAAATTCTAGCCCCGTGGGTCTTGGAGATCTGTTTACAGGTCTGTATCTGCCCGTTAGCCAGCTGCTTCGGTACCCAAGTCTCACTCCTCTCCCAGGGCCCGGCCCTTGCAGACAGAGTGGGTGCTGGGAACTAGTGCAATGAACGGACGGCACCCAGGACACCGGGGCCTGTGGATCTTCAACAAGGAGGTGCCCGGGAAGTGCAACCACTGCCCAGGGTGACCCACAAGGAAGCTGGTGGCTGAACCAGTATTAGCACCTGAGTGCCCCACGCAGCCTGGCCCTCTCTCCTGGGGTATCTGTGCCTCGGCCCACGGGAGGAGGCCTCTCCACCGCTCAGGCACACTGAGTGATTTCTTTAGGGGGTGATTTGTTCTTTTGTTTTCTCTCCTGCTCCCTCTCTTTCCTTTCTGAGAAATCTGATTTTAACTTTGAAAGCTGAGCCGTTTTAGGATCAGGTTGCCACATTTAGCAAATAAAAATAGGGGATGCTGCGTTGAATTTGAATTTCAGATAAACAACAAATAATTCTTGAGTGTGGTCATGTTCCGTGCAATATGTGGACATTTCTTGTGCTAAAAACATTATTTGTCCTTCATCTGAAATTCACATTTGACTAGGCTTCTCATATTTTATTTGGCAGCCCTGCTTTAGGAGCCATGATTCTGTTAACAATTGCTTTTTTTTTTTTCTGGAGATGGAGTCTCACTCTGTCGCCCAGACTTGAGTGCAGTGGCACAATCTTGGCTCATTGCAACCTACGCCTCCCAGGTTCAAGTGATTCTCCCACCTTAGCCTCCCAAGTAGCTGGGACCACAGGCGTGTGCCACAACCCTCAGCTAATTTTTGTATTTTGAATAGAGACAGGATTTCACCATGTTGGACAGGCTGATCTCGAACTTCTGACCTCAAATGATCCGCAACCCTTATCAGCCTCCCAAAGTGCTGGGATTATAGGCATGAGCCACTGTGCCCAGGCTCTGTTAGCAGTTTCACTTGGTCCCTGTGCAGAAGCTGCAAAGAGAAAATTTTCCTGGGTCAGAGAGGAGAAGGGGGCACAGGAGTCAGTCCTGGTTTCGGGAAAATAGCCCCAAAAGGCAGGAGAACCTCATGAGGACAGGTGTTTGAAACCAGCCTGGGCAATATAGCAAGACCCCATTTTTTTTTTTTTTTTGAGATGGAGTGGCTCTGTAGCCCAGGCTGGAATGCAGTGGCACAATCTCAGCTCACTGCAACTTCTGCCTCCTGGGTTCAAGTGATTCTCTTGCCTCAGCCTCCCAGGTAGCTGGGATTACAGGAATGTACCACCACATCCGGCTAATTTTTGTATTTTTAGTAGAGACGAGGTTTCACCATGTTGGTCAGGCTGGTCTCAAACTCCTGACCTCATGATCTGCCCACCTTGGCCTCCCAAAGTGCTGGGATTACAGGCATGAGCCACTGCACCCAGTCTGCAAGACCCCATTTCTACAAAAATTAAAATTAGGCGGGCATGGTAGTGCACACCTGTGGTCCCAGCTACTTGGGAGGCTGAGGCAGGAGAATCGTGGATCACTAGAGCCTGGGAGATAGATCTAGGTTGCAGTGCGCTATGATTACACCACCGCGCCCCACCTGGGTGATAGAGCCAGCCCCTGTCTCTAAAAAACAGAAAAAAAGAGAGAGAGAGAAGAAAGAAACCCTTCTCTCTGCTGGCTCCCCCAGAACCTAGCTGGGTCCTGCAAAACAAACCCACTGCCATCTCCCTGTGCCATGTCTCCTTTGAACAATCCCCAGGGATCTCTGCTTGGTCCCAGCCGGTCTGAGATTCCAAGAACAGAAACAATGCCGGCACCTGCTGCAAGAGGTTGAGAGATAAATGAGGAAGCCGCTCAGACAGCCAGAAAGACCGGAAACCCCTGGCTGCCTCGAGAGAGGAAACAGGAGCAGGGAGGCAGGGGTGTGGGAAGGGGTTTCGGCCAGCAGCACTGTGGTCCCCACCCCCATCCCCACCACGTGGCTTCACAGGGCAGGCGCCCTGAAGGCTCTGAGCAGCGAAGGGAAACGGGGATCACCTGCAAGTTCAGCCGGTGGTTTTGTCTGTTATTGGGCCACCCATGCCCGGCTCCAGTGTGCCCCAGCCCAGCTCGGCTGCACATAAGGTGGGATCCAGCCAACATCCCAGAGCGCCAGAGCAGGGTAGATAACTGGGCTCTGCTCATGAGAACTACGGCACCCATCTGGGGAGCCTGGGGCCAGCGCCACATGCCACAGCTGTCACTCTGCTCCTCTGCCAGGCTGCACCTGCCCTGCCGGGCCTCATGTTCCCAGGCAGGGCCCTGCTGGCCTCCTGGATGCCTTCTGCATTAGGCTGAAGGAATTGGGGTCTGACCCTTTGCACCAAGAAATTCGGAGCAACTCTGAAGCTGGTGGCCTGGGCTTTAAGTGCAGAACTCCACCAAACCTTCCATGGCCTCAGTCTCCCTAGGCCTGCACCTGTCACTCTGCGCAGCACCCACCCGTCACTGGAGCCCGATGACAATAAGTAATGCTAGTACACTGTTGGACCCTTTCTTTCTTTCTTTTTGAGACAGAGTCTTTCTCCATCACCAGGCACCAGGCTGGAGTGCAGTGGTGCGATCTTGGCTCACTGCAACCTCTGCCTCCTAGGTTCAAGCAATTCTGCCTCAACCTCCTGAAGTAGCTGGGACTACAGGTGCACACCACCACACCCAGCTAATTTTTTTTGTATTTTAGTAGAGACGGGGTTTCAGCATGTTGGCCAGGATGGTCTCGATCCCTTGACCTCGTGATCGGCCACCTCAGCCTCCCAAAGTGCTGGGATTACAAGCATGAGACATCATGCCCGGCTCTTTTTTTTTTTTTTTTTTTTTTTTGAGACAGAGTCTTGCTTGCCCAGGCTGGAATACAATAGCACAACCTCGGCTCACTGCAACCTCCACCTCTGGGTTCAAGTGATTCTCCTGCTTCAGCCTCCCAAGTAGCTTTGATTACAGGCGTGGGCCACCATGCCCAGATAATTTTGTATTTTTAGTAGACTGGTTTCGCCGTTGGGAGGCTGAGGCAGAATTGCTTGAACCTGGGAGGTGGAGGCTGCAGTGAGCCAAGATCATACCACTGCACTCCAGCTTGGGTGACAGAGGAAGATTCTATCTAAAAAAATAATAATTAATTAAAAGATAGAAACCTCATAATCTCTCCATTGTCTCTAATCTTATCCCTTGATACTATCAGTGTTAATGGCAAGACATGTATCCTTCAACATCTTCATGCTTGTGAACCTGACCACACATACACGTCATTTTTCTCCCTTTTCTCCTTTATTTTTATTTATTTATTTATTTATTTTGAGACAGAGTTTCGCTCTTGTTACCCAGGCTGGAGTGCAATGGCGCGATCTCGGCTCACCGCAACCTCCGCCTCCTGGGTTCAGGCAATTCTCCTGCCTCAGCCTCCTGAGTAGCTGGGATTACAGGCGCGCACCACCATGCCCAGCTAATTTTTGTATTTTTAGTAGAGACGGGGTTTCACCATGTTGACCAGGATGGTCTCGATCTCTTGACCTCGTGATCCACCCGCCTTGGCCTCCCAAAGTGCTGGGATTACAGGCGTGAGCCACCATGCCCAGCCTTCTTTATTTTTCTGAAACAGAGTCTTCTTGCTCGTGGTTCAGGTTGAAGTGCAGTGGCTCACGGCACTTTCCACCCGCTGTGCTCAAGTGATCCTCCTGCCTCAGCCTCCGGAGTAGCTGGGACCACAGGCGTGCACACCTGGCTAATTTTCTCCTTTAATGAAAATGGAGCATACGGTGATCAGTCAGGATTGCATTTAGCCCCCACAAACCGTGGCTTAAATAAGAAACAAGTTTCACTTTTCTTGGGTGATAGCAGCTCAGGGTTTGATGGTGCAGGGTACAGCACCAGCTAAAACACATAGTCTCTCTCCTTATGCGCCCTTTTCCAGAGTGTGACTTTCCTCCCCAGGGTCATAGATGGCTTCTGCCCTGTAGTGCTGACTCCATGGTCCAGGCAGGAAGAAGAGAGAAGGCAAAGGGTAACAGACATATATCAGCCAACTCCGGTTCAAAGCACTATGTGTGCTATGGAAAACAGTTGGTGGGGCATGGTGGCTCACGCCTGTAATCCTAGTGCTTTGGGAGGCTAAGGCAGGAGGATCACTTGAGGTCAGGAGTTCAAGGCTGCAGTGAGCTAAGATCATGCCACGGCACTCCAGACTGGGTGACAGAATGAGACCCTATTCAGAAATGAACCAACCCACCAGACTTCATTGATTTTTGCCTGATTAGAAGTGTAATATGTGCTAATTTTAGAAAAATGTAAAAACACAGAAAAGTATAAGGAAAAACTAAAAAATCCATAACTCCAGTACTGAAATATAAGCACTACTTTTTTTTTATAAGACCGAGTTTCCCTCTTGTTGCCCAGGCTAGAGTGCAATGGCGAGATCTCAGCTCACCGCAACCTCCACCTCCCAGGTTCAAGCAATTCTCCTGCCTCAGCCTCTCAAGTAGCTGGGGTCACAGGCCAACATGGTGAAACCCCATCTCTACTAAAAATTAAAAAAAAATTAGCCGGGCGTGGTGGTGTGTGCCTGTAATCCCAGCCACTCAGGAGGCTGAGGCAGGAGAATTGCTTGAACCCGGGAGGTGGAGGAGGCTGCAGTGAGCTGAGATCGCGCCACTGCACTCCAGTCTGGGAGACAGAGCAAGACACCATCTCAATAAAAAAAAGTTTTGTTTTTTTAAAGGGCCAGGCTTGGTGGCTCACGCCTGTAATCCCAACACTTTGGGAGGCCGACGGGGACGGATTGCCTGAGATCCGGAGTTCAAGACCAGCCTGACCAACATGGAGAAACCTCGTCTCTACTAAAAAACAATACAAAATATAGCTGGGTTTGGTGGCGCATGCCTGTAATCCCAGCTACTTGGGAGGCTGAGGCAGGAGAATCACTTGAATCCAGGAGACGGAGGTTGCCATAAACTGAGATTGTGCTATTGTACTACAGCCTGAACAATAAGAGCGAAACTCTGTCTTCAGAAATATTATTTTTTTTCTTTCTTTTTTGTTTTTTTTTTGAGACGGAGTTTCACTCTTGTTACCCAGGCTGGAGTGCAATGGCGCCATCCCAGCTCACCGCAACCTCCGCCTCCTGGGTTCAGGCAATTCTCCTGTCTCAGCCTCCTGAGTAGCTGGGATTACAGGCACATGCTACCGTGCCCAGCTAATTTTTTGTATTTTTAGTAGAGATGGGGTTTCACCATGTTGACCAGGATGGTCTCGATCTCTTGACCTCGTGATCCACCTGCCTCGGCCTCCCAAAGTGCTGGGATTACAGGCTTGAGCCACCATGCCCAGCCTACTTTTTGATTTCTAAACACATTTTTGGAATATTCTAACCAACTTTCAAAGTGACGCACAAGGAAAAAGTTGCAGTTTGCAGGCCAGTGATTGCCAGGGGTTTGGTCTATGAACTTTACACAGTGGTGTTGACTGAAGGACCACTCTGGAAGGCAGCGAATATTGATTCTTGCCTAAACTGGAAGTTTATAAAAATTTTCCATGAGGTGGCAGCAGTTCTTCAAGTAGTTATGAAAAATTATCTTGTTTGAAATTTAAATTTTCTTTCTTTTTAGAGACAGGGTCCCGCTATGTCACCGGGCTGGAGTGCAGTCCTGTGACCATACTGTACTCAAGCAATCCTCCTGCCTCAGGCCCCCATGTAGCTGAGATTACACTTGCAAGCCATCATGTCCAGCTAATTTTCCTTTTATATTTTTGTAAAGATGGAGACTTGCTATGTTGCCCAGGCTGGTCTCAAACTCTTGGCCTCAAGAGATCCTCCCAATCTGGCCTCCAAATTAGATTTTCTTTTTCTTTCTTTTCTTTTCCTTCCTTCCTTCCTTCCTTCCTTCCTTTCTTCCTTCCTTCCTTCCTTCCTTCCTTCCTTCCTTCTTTCCTTCCTTCCTTCCCCTCCCTCCCTCCCTCCCTTCCCTCTCTCTCCTTTTTTTTTTTTTTGAGACAGTTTCCCTCTTGTTGTCCAGGCTGGAATGCAATGGCATGATGTTGGCTCACTGCAAGAACCTCCTGGGTTCAAGAAATTCTCCTGCCTCAGCCTTCTGAGTAGCTAAGATTACAGGTGCCCACCACCATGCCCAGCTAATTTTTAGTAGAGATGGGGTTTCACCATGTTGGCCAGGTTGGTCTCAAACTTCTGACCTCTGGTGATCCACCTGCCTCGGCCTCCCAAAGTGTTGGGATTACAGGTGTGCGCCACCACACTGGACCCTGTCTCCCTTCCTTCCCTTTTCTTTCTCTTTCTCCTTTCTTCTTTCCCTTCCTTCCTTCTTTCCCTCCCTCCCTTCCTCCTTTCCTTTCCCTCCCTCCCTTCCTCCCTCCCTCCCTGCCTCCCTTCCTTCCTTCTTTCCTTCCTTTTGCAGATGGAGTCTCTGTCTGTCTTCCAGGCTGGAATACAATGGTACAATCTAGGCTCACTGCAACCTCCGCCTTTCAGGTTCAGGCCATTTTCCTGCCTCAGCCTCCCGAGTAGCTAGGATGACAGGCACGTGCCACCACGCTTCACTATTTATTTTATTTTACTTTTAATAGAGACGGGGTTTCACCATGTTGATCAGGGTGGTCTCAAACTCCTGACCTCGTGATCCACCCGCCTCGGCCTCCCAAAGTGCTGGGATTACAGGCGTGGCCACCGCGCCCGGCGTTTCTTCCTTTTATTTCTTTTTCTTTCTCCACCACAGAGATCTTTCATACACTTGGACTTCACCTGTTTAAATAGAATCTATGATCAAATACATATATATATATATATGCCAGGCAGAGTGGCTTGCACCTGTGATCCCAGCACTTGGGAGGCCGAGGCGGGCAGATTACTTGAGGTTAGCAGTTGGAGACCAGTCCAGCCAACGTGACAAAATCCCGTCTCTACTGAAAATACAAAAATTGCACTGCAACCTGGGCCACAGAGTGAGACTCCAGCTAAAACACACACACACACACACACACACACACACACACACACACACACACATATATATTTTTGAGACAGAGTGCAATGGCACTATCTCAGCCCACTGCAACCTCCACCTCCTGGGTTCAAGTGATTCTCTTGCCTCAACCTCCCAAGTAGCTGAGATTACAGGCACGCGCCACCACACCCAGCTAATTTTGTATTTTTAGTAGAGATGGGGTTTCTCCCTGGTGGTCAGGCTGGTCTCGAACTCCCAACCGCAGGTGATCAACCCACCTTGGCCCCCCAAAGTGCTGGGATTACAGATGTGAGCACCGCGCCCGGCCTTTTTTTTTTTTTTTTTTTTTTTTTTTTGAGACAGTCTTGCTCTGTTGCCCAGGCTGGAGTGCAGTGGGTCACTCTCAACTCAGTGAACCCTCCTCCTCTGGGGCTCTGCCATCTTCCCCCCCTCAGCCTCTCAAGTAGCTAGGACTACAGCCACACGTCAGCATAACTGGCTAGTTTTTGTAGGTTTTTTTGTGTGTGTGGAGATGAGAGGTTTCGAATTCCTGACCTTAAGTGATCCGCCTGCCTGGCCTCCCAAAGTGCTGGGATCACAAGCATGAGCCACTGCACCGGACCGATTTAAAAATATTTGAAGTCTTCTACGTGTCACTCTTTTCTTAACAGTATTTTCTACCAATTAATGCTTACTGAGGGTCTTCTTTCAAGTCCACCTGCAAACAGTCTAAGGAAAAGATGCAAAATTCCATTTCCACCCCAGCTACTGGAAAGCGGTATTTCATTTTAGCCCTGCCAAAGAAAATGAAGCCAGCGGTAAGTGATTTTGGCACGCGGAAGTGTTTCATGCTTCAGGCCAGTGGGGTTTGTTGTCCCTCACGTTCCACTCCGAGGCTGGCTGCCCTGTGAATTTCCATTTTCTCAGGGATTACACCGATCTCAATTTACACCGTAATAATAATAAGAAAAGAATCAAGCTAAGTAAGTTACAGCAGAGAGCAAAACGTGGAATGGATGGGCCCTTCCAGAAGAGACTTGTTTTCAGGCTGGGAACAAAGGGGCGGGTGGATGAGGACATCCTGAGTCCAGGCTCAGCCTCCTACCAGCTGGGCTCCTCACCTGATCTCTCTAAGCCGGTTTTTTCAAGCACAAACATAATGACAATACCTAGTTACAGGGTTTTGGAATGCAAAGAGGAGAAAAAATATCCATGAAAACACTTGAAAACCTCTTCTGTGCCACACACGTGGGTGGCAGTTAGATCAGGTATTTATCAGGTCACCTGAATATTTTTACCCAGCAGCTTTTCTCTGCCCCCACTTTTTGCCTGTCTCCCCACACCAGAGACACAAAGGAAGTAAAAAGCAAAGTCATCATCCTCTTCTCAACCAATTCATTGGCTGGTTCTCATCCCTGGCTGCAGATCAGAGACCCCTAAGGAGCCTTCGCCCCACCCCAGGGCCATTCCAACAATCCCTCCGGGGCGGGGCGTGGGCTTGAAGTCACCACTTCGTAAACCCTCTCTCTGAACGTCCTTGAAAGGACTCTGCCATACCCTGGGAGGTCACGTGGTTTTCTTGCTAAGGGTACCGCCAGCCAAGAAACCAAAGCTTTTGCTGAAATGAATCTGTTAAACAGCTGCTTCAAATTCAACCTAACAGATCCCTAGGGTATGAAACGGGTTGCCCTCATGGAGTTAAATGGGCATGCTTTCATGCTGGTATAATGGCAGCGTTTTAACTAGCAACGTTATGGAATTATTCAACACTGAAAGTGGTTATCTGTGACCCATAATTTTCGAGATCTTTAATTTAATATAATTATAAGGACACTCCTGAAATTAACGTCCAAATAACCGAAGGCATTAGATGACTACGCAGATACATTACCTCAGCACCTTTCTTTTTTCCTCTTCCGTCTCTTCCAAAAAACAGTGCTTAAATTCAGAAGGTTTTTTGGGGTTTTTTTTAGCTTGTTTTTTTTTTTTTTTTAACTAATTAAGCACCTTATCAGTTGCAACTGAGCTTATGAAGCCTCTTTAATGAAAATATTACTGGTTTTTGCTGAGCGCAGTGGCTCACACATGTAATCCCAGAACTTTGGGAGGCCGAGGAAGGCAGATCACAAGGTCAGGAGTTCGAGAGCAGCCTGGCCAATATGGTGAAACCCCCTCTTTACTAAAAATACAAAAAAAATTAGCTGGGCGTGGTGGTGAGAGCTTGTAGTCCCAGCTACTCAGGGGGCTGAGGCAGGAGAATTGCTTGAACCTGGCAGGCAGAGGTTGTTGTAGTGAGCTGAGATCACGCCACTGCATTTCAGCCTGGGTGGCAAAGCAAGACTCTATCTCAAAAAAAAAAAAAAAAAAAAAAAAAAAAACAAGAAAAAGAATATACTGCTGGTTTTTGGTTAAAGTCAGAGCATTCGTTAATAAGGAATCTTTAAATGTGAATGTTCCAGAAATGTTCTCCATGCCACCTGAATTATCAACAATAATTTTCTCAGGCCGGGCATGGTGGCTAACACTTGTAATATCAGCACTTTGGGAGGCCGAGGCAGGTGGATCACCTGAGGTTTTAGACCAGCCTGACCAACATGGAGAAACCCCGTCTCTACTAAAAATACAAAATTAGCCAGGCATGGTGGCACGAGCCTGTAATCCCAGCTATTAGGGAGGCTGAGGCAGGAGAATTGCTTGAACCCGGGAGGAGGAGGTTGCAGTGAGCTGAGATCACGCCACTAAATTCCAGTCTGGGCAACAAGAGCAAAACTCTGTCTCAAAAAAAAAAAAAAGAATAATTTTCTCTAGCCAGGAGCAATGGCTCACGCCTATAATCCCAACACTTTGGGAGGCTGAGGTGGGCAGTTCACTCGAAGTCAGAAGTTCAAGAACAGCCTGGTTGACGTGTTAAAACCCTGTTTCTACTAAAAACACAAAAATTAGTCAGGTGTGGTGGTGGGCACCCGTAATCCCAGCTACACAGAAAGCCCAGGCAGGAAAACTGCTTGAACCCAGAAGGTGGAGGTTGCAGTGAGCCGAGATCATGCCACCGCACTCCAGCCCAGGCAACAGAGCGAGACTCCATCTCAAAAACAAACCAACCAACCCACTATACAAAAAGTACGAAAAATTAGCTGGGTGAGGAGGTGGGCACTCACAGTCCCAGCCGGTCAGGACACCGAGGCAGGAGGATCACTTGAGCCCAGGAGGTTGAGGATTCAGTGACTGCATCACTGCCCTGAAGCCTGAGCAACAGAGCAAGCCCCATCTCAAAAAAAAAAAATCTAAGATCACCGTTTTCTGTGAAATATCTGTGTACATTTGAACTGAACTGATAATTTTTCAAAATAAGCCTTAATTTAAAACAAACTATTCTCATTGCTTCTAGTCCTTTTGGCTAAGATCAAATGTAAAACAAACTATTCTGTAGATGGGGACAGTGGCCTGTAATCCCAACACTTTGGAAGGCCAAGGAGGGAGGGTTGCTTGAGCTTAGGAGTCAGACTGGCCTGGGCAACAGCAAAATCCTGTCTTTACAAGAAAGACAAAAATTAGCCAGGCGTAGCTGCTCGTGCCTGTGGTCCCAGCTGCTTGGGAGGTTGAGGTGGGAGGATCGCTTGAGTCCAGGAGGCGAGGGTTTCAGTGAGCCGAGATTGAGCCACTGCACTCCAGCCTAGGCAATAGAGTGAGACTCTGTGTCCAAAGGAAGGGAAAAGGGAGGGGAGAAGGGAAGGGGAGGGGAGGCCTGGCGAGGTGGCTCAGGCCTGTAATCCCAACACTTTGGGAAGCTGAGGCGGCGGATCATGAGGTCAACAGATCCAGACCATCCAGGCCAACATGGTGAAACCCCGACTCTACTAAAAAAATACAAAAAAAAAAAAAAAAAAAAAAAGCTGAGCGCGGTGGCTCATGCCTGTAATCCCAGCACTTTGGGAGGCCGAGCGGGTGGATCACGAGGTCAACAGATCGAGACCATCCTGGTCAACATGATGAAACCCCGTCTCTACTAAACATACAAAAAATTAGCTGGGCATGGTGGCGCACGCCTGTAATCCCAGCTACTCGGGAGGCTGAGGCAGGAGAATTGCCTGAACCCAGGAGGCGAAGGTTGCGATGAGCCAAGATCGTGCCACTGCAGTCCAGCCTGGTGCCTGGTGACAGAATGAGACTCTGTCTCCAAAAAAAGAAAGAAAGAAAATAAATGTACCTGAACGGAAGTCCCCAAAAAACAAGAGCCCTCAGTCGTACTCCCCTAGAAACCAAGGGGAAGTTACTGGTAGTAAAACTCAGGCTGCTATGGGCCGAGTGTTTCTTTCTTTCTTTATTTGAGACGGAGTTTCGCTCTTGTTACCCAGGCTGGAGTGCAATGGCGCGATCTCGGCTCACCGCAACCTCCGCCTCCTGGGTTCAGGCAATTCTCCAGCCTCAGCCTCCTGAGTAGCTGGGATTACAGGCATGCGCCACCATGCCCAGCTAATTTTTTGTATTTTTAGCAGAGACGGGGTTTCACCATGTTGACCAGGATGGTCTTGATCTCTTGACCTAGTGATCCACCTGCCTCGGCCTCCCAAAGTGCTGGGATTACAGGCATGAGCCACCGCGCCCAGCCCTCTTTCTTTCTTTCTCTTTCTTTCTTTCTTTCTCTTTCTTTTTCTTTCTTTCTTTCTTTTTGAGATGGAGTCTCTGTTGCTCAGGCGGGAGTGCAATGGCACAATCCGATCTTGCCTCACTGCAATCTCTGCCTCTGAGGTTCAAGGGATTCTCCAGCTTCAGTCTCCCGAGTAGCTGGGATTACAGGCATGCGCCACCACACCCAGCTACTTTTTTATATTTTTAGTAGAGACTGGGTTTCATAATGTTGGCCAGGATGGTCTCTATCACCTGATCTCGTGCACCGCGGCGCGCAGCGGGGCCAGGCATTCTCTATTAGGGATCAAGTGTCTGCTAGTCCTAAGGCCACACTGTGTTTCTGCAGCCCCTTTATTATGCCGTCGTAACCACATCCATGACCCATCCTAACTTACACTGCTGGCTGGGCGCCCTGGCTCACACCTATAATCCCAGCACTTTGGGAGTTTGAGGGAGGCAGATCACTTGAGGCTAGGAGTTCGAGGCCAGCCTGGCCAACATGGTGAAATTCTACCTCTACTAAAAATACAAAAATTAGCTGGGCATGGTGGTTTGTGCCTGTAATCCCAGCTACTGAAAAGGCTGGGAAAGGAGAATTGCCTGAACTGGGAGACAGAGGTGGCAGTGAGCCGAGATTGTGCCACTGAACTCTAGCCTGGGCAACAGAGCGAGACTCTATCTAAAAAAAAAAAAAGAAGAAGCCATCCACTATTAATTTAGGTGTTACAATTCACAAAATAGTCATGAGCTCCTGTAGACCACACAATTAAAAAAATTTTTTTTTAATTATAGTAAAATACATGTAACATTTACCGTCTTAATCATTTCTAAGTGTACACTTCAGTAGCTTTAAGTGCGTTCACACTATTGTGCAATCAACCCTCAGAATTCATCTTGCAAAACTGAAACTCTATACCCATTAACCAACTCCCCATCCTCCTTCCCGTCACCCGCTGGCAACCACCAGACTTTCTGTCTCTATGAACGTGACTACTCTAGGTGCTTGTTATATAAGTGAAATTATACAGGGTTTTTTTTTGTTGCTGTTGTTGTTTTTGAGTCAGTCTTGCTCTGCTGCCCAGGCTGGAGTGCAATGGTGTGATCTTGGCTCGCTGCAACCGCGGCCTCCCAGGGACCACAGGCACGTGACACCATGCCTGGCTAATAAAATCATACAGTATTTGTCTTTTTGTGCAAGCAAATGATTTTTTTGTTTTATGTCTTTTTTTTTTTTTTTTTTTTTTGAGAGAGAGAGGGTCTCGTTCTGTTACCCAGGCTGGAATGCAGTGGTGTCATCACAGCTCACAGCAGCCTCAATCTCCAGGGCTCAAGCAATCCTCCCATCTCAGGCTCCAGAGTAGCTGGGAATGCATACAGATACATGCCACCATGCCCAGTTAATTTTTTTTTTCTTTTCTTTTTTTTTTTTAGACAGAGTTTCACTCTTGTTGCCCAGTCTGAAGTGTAATGGCGCCTCACAGCAACCTCCGCCTCCCAGGTTCAAGCAATTCTCCTGCCTCAGCCTCCTGAGTAGCTGGGATTGCAGGTGTGCCCCATCATGCCTGGCTAATTTTGTACTTTAGTAGAGACAGGGTTTTTCCATGTTGGTCAGGCTGGTCTAGAACTACAAACCTCAGGTGATCCTTCCACCTTGGCCTCCCAAAATGCTAGGTAGGATTACAGGTGTGAGCCACTGTGCCAAGCTAATTATAATTTTTTTTTTAATTTCTCCTACTTCTTTATATATATATATATATTTTTTTTGGTAGAAGCCTATAATTTTTTAAATTTTTGTGTAGAGATGGGGTCTCGCTATGTTGCCAAGACTGGTCTCAAACGCCTGGCCTCAAGCAATCCTCGCACCTCGACCTCCCGAAGTGTCGGGAATACACACGTGAGCCATCGTGCTCAACCAGCACTTTTTTTTTTTTTTTTGAGACAGTTTCACTCCTGTTGCCCAGGCTGGAGTGCAATGGCGCGATCTCGGCTCATTGCAACCTCCGCCTCCCGAGTTCAAGCGATTCTCCTGCTTCAGCCTCCTGAGTAGCTGGGATTACAGGCATGCATCACCATGCCCAGCTAATTTTGTGCTTTTAGTAGAGACAGGATTTCTCCATGTCGGTCAGGCTAGTCTCAAACTCCTGACCTCTCATATGATCTGCCCGCCTTGGCGTCCCAAAGTGCTGAGATTACAGGCGTGAGCCACCTTGCCCAGCCTGCCAGCAAATATTTTTAACCATAATTGTGTTGCATCAAATTCACAGCCAGAAAGCAGGAATCTGAAAATTCAAAGCTTAGCAATAAGTATGTAAAACACACACACTCACACTTACACACGTTCACACATACATACACACATTCACACATGTACACACATACTTCCTATAGAACTTAGCTTTGGACAAAATCCAACTGTGGGGGCCATGGAAGGCCTGTTTTGCAAAACGGCTGCTCCAGTTTTTTTCTTTTCTTTTTTTTTTTTTTGAAAGAAAGAGAAAGGGGGAGAGAGAACAGGAGTCTTGTTCTATTGCCCAGGCTGGAATGCAATCTAAAAATAGGTATTAAAAACCTCTTTTATGCTGATAATTGTGCTTAACAGCGGAGACAGGAAGGAATAAGGGAAGAAAATAACGAACAGCCAACCAATATTTCATTTAAGTCTGTGAAATGCTGTGCAAATGCTGAGGAGTGATTTACTTCCAATTATGTGGTCACTTTCAAAATAGGTGTAATGTGATACTGAGAAAAATGTATGTTCTGTGGACCTGGAGTGAAGAATTCTATAAATATTCGCTGAGTTTACTTGTTCCAGGTCTGAGTTCAAATCATAGATGTCCCTGTTAATTTTCTATCTCATTGATCCGTCGAATATTAACAATGTGGTGTCAAAGTCTCCCTATTATTGTGGGAGTCCAAGTCTCTTTATAAGTCATTGAGAACTTGTCTTATGTATCTGGGTGTTCCTGTATTGGGGGCATATATATTTATGATCATCGACTCCTGTTGTTGCATTGATCTTTTTATGATTATGTAATGTCCTTCTTTGTTTCTTTCAGTCTTGGTTACTATTGTAGTCTATTTTGTTAGAGATGAAAATTACAACTCCTGTTTTGTTTTGGTCCTGTTTTGTTTTGTTTGTTTGTTTGTTTGTTTCTCTCCATTTGATTGGTGAGTCTTCCACCAACCCTTTGTTTTGAGTCTTTGTGTGTCCTTGCTTATGAGATGGATCTGGATACATCATACTGATGGGTTTTGACTTTTTATTCAATTTGCCTGTCTGTGTCTTTGATTGGGGCATTTAATCCATTTAAATTCAGGATTAATATTGATATTTGTGAGTTTAGTATTGTCGTTTAATGCTGGCTGGCTATTTTGTCCATTAGTTGATATAGATTCTTCATTATGGAGATACTCTTTACCTTTCGGTAAGTTTCTGGGATGACTGATACTGGTTGTTCCTTTCTGTGTGTGGTGCTTCTTTCAGAAGCTCTTGTAAGGCTGGCCTGGTGGTGATGAAATCTTGAGTGCTTGCTTGTTTGTGAAAAATTTTATTTTTCCTTCATTTATGAAGCTTAGTTTGGCTGGATATAAGATTCTGGGTTGAAAATTCTTTTCTTTGAGGATATTGAATATTGACCCCCACTCTCTTCTAGTTTGTAGGGTTTCTGCTAAGAGATCTGCTGTAAGTCTGATAGGCTTCCCTTTATGGGTAACCTGACCTTTCTCTCTAGCTGCCCTTAGAATTTTCTCCTTCATTTCAACCCTGGTGAATCTAACAATTATGTGTCTTGGGGTTGCTCTACTTGAGGAATATCTTTGTGGTGTTCTCTATATTACCTGGAGTTGAGTATTGCCCTGAGTTACTAGGTTGGGAAAGTTTTCCTGAAGAATATCCTGAAGAATATTTTCCAGCTTGGCTTCATTCTCTTCATGACATTCAGGTACACCTATCAAACGTAAATTAGGTCTTTTTACATAGTCCCATATTTCTTGGAGACTTTGCTCATTCCTTTTTACTCTTTCTTCTCTAATCTTGTCTTCTCATTTCCTTAAGTTGATCTTTGACCTCTGATATCCTTTCTTCTGCTTGATCAATTTGACTGTTAAAACCTGGGCATACTTCACAGAGTTCTCCTATTGTATTCTTCAGTTCCATTAATTCACTTATATTCCTCTCTAGATTGTCTATTCTCGTTAGGATTTTGTCAAACCTGTTTTCAAAGTTCTTAGTTTCTTTACATTGGGCTACAACATGTTCTTTTGATTCACAGAAGTTTCTTATTATCCATGTTCTGAAGCCTAATTCTGTTAATGAAACGCACTCATTCTCCATCAAGCCTTGTTCCCTTGTTGATGAGGAACTGTGATCCCCTGTAGAGGGAGAGGCATTCTGATCTTGGGTATTCTCAGCCTTTTTACGCTGGTTTCCTCCCATCATTGTAAATTTATCCACCTGTCATCTTTGTAATTACCGACTTTCAAATTAGGTCTCTGAGTGGACATCAAACTTGTTGATTCCCAGGGCTGGAATCTGAGCAACCCACTGCACCAGCTAAAACAGCAGCGTTAAGATTGATGGTGCTTTTCTGCCTGGGAATCTCTGGTCTGGCTTCTTTCTTGAATCCCTTTTTCAATCAGCTAAATAGGTGACTCTGCCTTCCTGGAGCTCCAAATGTGGACCAAAACGGGACCCAGTCCCGTTTACTCTGCACCAAAAACTGCCATGCCAGCCACAAGAGTCATGCTGGTGACCCGTGGGGCTCCTCCACTGGGAATCTCCTGGCCCGTGAGCAACAAAAATTCATCTGAAAGTGTGGCGTCCTCTCATTCTCTGCGCTTTCACTGGGAGCTACAATCCTGAGCTGCTAGTAATCAGCCATCTTGGATCTCTCCTCCTCCAGCTTTTTTCATCTGGATGAGCAGAAGAGAAAGACATGCTTGCAGGCTGGGGCACAGTGGCTCACACCTGTAATCCCAGCACTTTGGGAGGCCAAGGCAGGTGAATCAGGAGGTCAGGAGTTTGAGAGCAGCCTGTTGAACATGGTGAAACCCCTTCTCTACTAAAAATATAAAAATTGGCCGGGTGCAGTTGTTCACACCTGTAATCCCAGCACTTTAGGAGGCCGAGGCGGGTGGATAACCAGGTCAGGAGTTTGAGGTCTGACCAACATGGTAAAACCCCATCTTTATTAAAAGTACAAAAATTGGGCCGGGCACAGTGGCTCAAGCCTGTAATCCCAGCACTTTGGGAGGCCGAGGCGGGTGGATCACGAGGTCAAGAAATTGAGACCATCCTGGTCAACATGGTGAAACCCCGTCTCTACTAAAAATACAAAAAATTAGCTGGGCATGGTGGCGCGTGCCTGTAATCCCAGCTACTCGGGATGCTGAGGCAGGAGAATTGCCTGAACCCAGGAGGCGGAGGTTGCGGTGAGCTGAGTTCGCGCCATTGCACTCCAGCCTGGGTAACAAGAGCGAAACTCCGTCTCAAAAAAAAAAAAAAAAATACAAAAATACAAAAATTAGCCAGGCATGGTGGTGGGTGCCTGTAATCCTAGCAACTCAAGAGGCTGAGGTAGGAGAATCACTTGAACCAGGGAGTCAGAGGTTGCAGTGAGCTGAGGTTGCTTGCACTCCAGCCTGGGCGACACAGTGAGACTCTGTCTCGAAAAATATATACAAATAAAAATACAAAAATTAGACCAGGCACAGTAGCTCACACCTGTAATCCCAGCATTTTGGGAGGCCAAGGTGGGTGGATCACAGAGCTCAGGAGTTCAAGATCAGCCTGGCCAACATGGTGAAACCCATCTCTACTAAAAATACAAAACATTAGCTGGGTGTGGTGGTGGGCATCTGTAATCCCAGCTACTTGGGAGGCTGAGGCAGAAGAATTGCTTGAGCCCGGGAGGGAAAGGTTGCGGTGAGCCAAGATTTCACCATCGCACTCTAGCCTGGGTGACAGAGTTGAGACTCTGTCTCAAAAAAAAAAAGAAAAAATTAGCGAAGCATGGTGGCACACACCTGCAATCCCAGCTACTTGTGAGGGTAAGACAGGAGAATCACTTGAACCCAGGAGATGGAGGTTGCAGTGAGCTGGAATCGCACTATTGAACTTCAGCCTGAACCCAGGAGATGGAGGTTGCAGTGAGCTGGAATCGCACTATTGCACTTCAGCCTGAGTGACCAGAGTGAAACTCTGTCTCAAAAAGAAAAAATTGCTGGGTGTGGTGGTGGGCGGCTGTAATCCCAGCTACTTGGGAGGCTGAGGGAGAATTGCTTGAATCCAGGAGGTAGAGGTTGCAGTGAGCTGAGTTCGCGCCACTGTACTCCAGCCTGGGGACAGAGTGAGACGTGCTTTAGCCACTGGGAAGGGTCAAAGTCTTTCTTTTTTTTCTGAGGCAGAGTTTCGCTCTTGTTACCCAGCCTGGAGTGCAATGGTGCAATCTTGGCTCACCACAACCTCCGCCTCCTGGGTTCAGGCAATTCTCCTGCCTCAGCCTCCCAAGTAGCTGGGATTACAGATACCCACCACCACACCCAGCTAATGTTTTGTATTTTTAGTAGAGATGGGGTTTCACCATGTTAACCAGGATGGTCTCAATCTCTTGACCTCGTGATCTACCCGCCTCGGCCTCCCAAAGTGCTGGAATTACAGGCATGAGCCACTGCGCCCAGCCCCAAAGTCTTTCGAGTTCAAGTATGGACCTGCAGAGAGGGTTCTCACGGCACAATGTGGAGGTGAAACAGGATGTGAAACCAGATCAAACCCAGGGCCGGGGTGTGCAAAGGAAGCCTTGGAGCTGAGAACTCCAGCCTGGGAATTTCACACAAGACTCGTCTAGTTCTGCAGGTTTGGCTTTGAGGATTTGCTCTTGTGCCTCACCGGTTATCTGCACATCGGTGCCAATTGGCAAAGGGTCAGGGTAGGCTGGATCCCGGAAGAACCAGTGAGCAGGTGCCCTGAGGACCGCGACAGGAAGCCAATTAGGAACAACTTCTTACTGTCTCCTTGCTGAAAACCACAGAGTTCTTATCTTCTGAAAACTTTGCTCTGGGCTGGAAGGCATGGCTGGCTGCCCTGCTGGTGTCGGGGCCAGAGTACTGGCCGGTGGACTAGGTGTCCTTTTTTTCTTTTTCTTTTTCCTTTTTTTTTTTTGAGACGGAGTTTCCCTCTTGTTACCCAGGCTGGAGTGCAATGGCGCAATCTCGGCTCACCGCAACCTCCGCCTCCTGGGTTCAGGCAATTCCCCTGCCTCAGCCTCCGGAGTAGCTGGGACTACAGGCGTGCACCACCACGCCCAGCTAATTTTTGTATTTTTAGTAGAGACGGGGTTTCACCATGTTGACCAGGATGGTCTCGATCTCTTGACCTCGTGATCCACCCGCCTCGGCCTCCCAAAGTGCTGGGATTATAGGCGTGAGCCACTGCGCCTGGCCCCCTTTTCTTCAATTAAGAAAATTTTGTGGCCGGGTGCAGTGGCTCACGCTTGTAATCCCAGCGCTTCGTGAGGCTGAAGCGGGTGGATCACCTGAAGTTGAGAGTTCGAGACCAGCCTGGCCAACATGGAGAAACCCTGTCTCCACTAAATATACAAAAACTTAGCCAGGCGAGGTGGCACATGCCTGTAATCCCAGCTACTCAGGAGGCTAAGGCAGGAGAATCACTTGAACCTGGGAGATGGAGGTTGCCGTGAGCTGAGATCGCACCATTGCACTCCAGCATGGGCAATAAGAGCGAAACTCCGTCTCAAAAAAATATATGTATTGTTATATATGATTTTATTTTAGTGTGTGTGTGTTTAGACAGCATCTTGCTCTCTCACCCAGGCTGGAGTGCACTTGCACAATCTCAGCTCCCTCTGGCCTCCACCTCCTAGGTTCAAGTGATTCTCTTGCCTCAACCTCCTGAGTATCTGGGATTACAGGTGTGCATACCGCCATGCTTAGCTAAATTTTGTATTTTTAGTAGAGACGGGGTTTCACCGTATTGGCCAGGCCGGTCGAGAACTCTTGACCTCAGGTGATCCATCCACCTCAGCCTCCAAACGTGCTGGGATTACAAGCATGAGCCACCATGCCTGGCCCTCCTGGCTAATTTTTATATCTTTAGTAGAGATGGGGTTTCACCATGTTGTCCATGATGGTCTCGAACTCCTGACCTCAGGTGATCCGCCCGCCTTGGCCTCCCAAAGTGTTGGGATTACAGGCACCATGTCCGGCCGTAAGACCCTATCTCAAACAAAACAACACAAAATAAAGAACTGCCAAACTGTTGTGGGGCGGGGAGAGTCTCATCACAGACATTGAGCTTCCCTTGACCCGTGGGAGGAATGATGGTGGAAGAAGGCAGTGCATTGTCTAGAAGAGGGTAGGAGGGACTGGGGGGCATCCCCACATCGCTTATCCATGCCCCCACAGCTATGTCAAAGCCCAAACCACCATGGCCACCACTGGCATCCTGAGGTCCCCTCTGTCCCCAACATGTGTGCCACTTGCAATATTACATGGAATGTGAGAAACCTCCATGAAAATATCCTAGCAGGGCAGGGCACAGTGGCTCCTGCCTACAGTCCCAGCTACTCAGGAGGCTGAAGTGGGGGAGCCTGGGAGTTTGAGACAAGCCTGGGAGGTGTAGGGAGACCCCCATATCTTAAAAAAAATTTTTTTTTTTTTTGAGACGGAGTTTCACTCTTGTTACCCAGGCTGGAGTGCAATGGCGTGATCTCAGCTCACCGCAACCTCCGCCTCCTGGGTTCAGGCAATTCTCCTCCCTCAGCCTCCTGAGTATCTGGGATTACAGGCACGCGCCACCACGCCCAGCTAATTTTTTGTATTTTTTTTTTTTTTTACTAGAGATGGGGTTTCACCATGTTGACCAGGATGGTCTCAATCTCTTGACCTCGTGATCCACCCGCCTTGGCCTCCCAAAGTGCTGGGATTACAGACGTGAGCCACCGCGCCCGGCCCCAAAAAACAATTTTTTTTAATTAGCTGTGCATGGTGGTGTGCCCTGTAGTCCAGCTACGGAGGAGCTGAGGCAGGAGGTTTGCTGGAGCCCAGGAGGATGAGGTTACAGTGAGCTGCAATTGCACCCCTGGCCTCCAGCCTGGATGACACAACCAGACCCTGTCTCTAAAAAAAAAAAAGGGGGCTCGGAGTGGTGGCTCACCCCTATAATCCCAGCACTCTGGGAGGCGGAGACGGGCAGATCACGAGGTCAAGAGATCGAGACCATCCTGGTGAACATGGTGAAACCCTGTCTCTACTAAAATATAAAAATTAGCTGGGCATGGTGGTGCACGCCTGTAGTCCTAGCTACTCGGGAGGCTGAGGCAGGAGAATTGCTTGAACCCAGGAGGCAGAGTTTGCAGTGAGCCGAGATTGTGCCACTGCACTCCAGCCTGGCACCAGGCGACAGAGCAAGACTCTGTCTCAAGAAAAAAAAAAAAAAAGAAGTGGGGCAACATGACAAAAACCGTCTCTACAAAAAAAAAAAAAAGTCCCAGATACTCCGTGGGCTGGGGTGGGAGGATCACTTGAGCCTGGGGGTGTCAGGGTTACAGTGAGCTGACATCTTGCCACTAAACTCCAGCCTGGGCAGCAGAGCAAGACCCTGTCTTAAAAAAAAAAAAGGAAGAAAGTAAGCAGGTAAGCAGGCGAGTGCCCGGGCTTGGGCTGGTGGTGGGAAGGAAAATTAACTAATGAAGAGAGGACACAGAGAACTTTCTAGAGCAATGGAAGTGTTTGGTATCTTTTTTTTTTTTTTGACAGAGTCTTGCTCTTTCACACAGGCTGGAGTGCAGTGGTGTGATCTCAGCTCACTGCAACCTCCTCCTCCTGGGTTCAAGTGATTCTCCTGCCTCAGCCTCCTGAGTAGCTGGGATTATATGCATGTGCCACCACACCTTACTAATTTTTGTATTTTTAGTAGAGATGGTGTTCACCATGTTGGCCAGGCTGGTCTCAAACTTCCAACCTCAAATGATCCGCTCACCTCGGCCTCCCAAAGTGCCGGGATTACAGGCATGAGCCACCGCGCCCAGCCCTATATCTTGATTATGATTAGGGTGACTTAGGTAAGTGAAAATATTTGCTAAGGCTCCTTTAAGTAAACACATAAAAACAAATGCATTTTATTCTGTGTAAATAAAATACTTGAATAAAGTTGTTTTTTTAAAGAAAAAAAAAAAGCAGCCGCTTAGCTCAGCCTGAGTGGGTGGTGTAATTTCGCCTGGAAGCGGAGGCTGGAATGACAGGCATCTTGGCCAACGTGTTCAGCACGAACCAGTCAACTGGCACAGAGGGCCCATTGTGATGAGACCACAGCCTCTCCAGACATGGCTGCACCTTCCCCGGCGCCCCGTCCAGCACCAGCTGCTTGCTGTTCCCTCTGTACCTGTGAACTTTGACACGGCAGATCTCTGCACAAGCCCTTCTCTTTGCCTCCAGTCCCCCCTCCCCCACACCTTCTTCACCAGGAAAGTTCTATGCATTGTTCAAAGCCTGACTCAAATGTCTCCCCTTCCTCCCCACCTCCTCTGGGCTCTTTTTTTTTTTTTTTTTTTGTCTCTGAGACACAGTTTCGCTCTGTCACCCAGGCTGGAGTGCAGTGGTGCGATCTCAGCTTACTGCAACCTCCGCCTCCCAGGTTCAAAGGATTCTCCTGCTTCAGCCTCCCAAGTAGCTAAGACTACAGGCATGTACCAACATGCCCGGCTAATTTTTGTATTTTTAGTAGAGGCAGGGTTTTACCATGTTGGCGAGGCTGTTCTCAAAATCCTGACCTCAAGTGGTCTGCCTGCCTCAGCTTCCCAAAATATTGATATTACAGGCATGAGTCACCACGCCCAGGCTCTGAGCTCTTTTGATGGTATGACAGATGCCCCAGTCAGACTGTATTATGACCTGTTTCCAACTCTGTCCCCCTACAAGTCTATAAACTTTTTTTTTTAGAAGGAGTCTCACTCTGTCTCAAGGCTGGAGTGCAGTGGCAAGATCTCGGCTCACTGCAATCTCTGTCTCCCAGGTTCAAGCAATTCTCCTGCCTCAGCCTCCCAAGTAGCTGGGACTATAGGTGCCCACCACCAAACCTGGCTAATTTTTGTATTTTTATTAGAGACACAGTTTCACCATGTTGGCCAGGCTGGTCTTGAACTCCTGATTTCAAGTGATCCACCCACTTTGGCCTCTCAAAGTGCTGATATTACAGGCGTGAGCTACCACGCTCGGCCTCTGCACTCTTATGACAGATGCCCTAGTCAGACTATATTACAACCTGTTCACAACTATGTCCCCAACAAGTCTAATCTTCTTGAGGTCAAAGACGCTACCATTTTTATCTCTGTGTCTCCCAAGCAGCTAGCACATTCCCTAAAACACAGGAAAAAACATTCCTTGCATGCTTGTCAAGCAATGGGGTCGGCCCTTTACACGCATTTTTATTGTTTTCTTTTTTCTCTTTGAGACACAGTTTCACTCTTGTTGCCCAGGCTGGAGTGCAGTGGTGAGATCTTGGCTCACCACAACCTCCCCCTCCCAGATTCAAGCGATTCTCCTGCCTCAGCTTCCTCAGTAGCTGGGATTGCAGGCACCTGCCACCACACCCAGCTAATTTTGTATTTTTACTAGGGATGGGGTTTCTCCATGTTGGTCAGGCTGGTCTCGAACTCCCAACCTCAGGTGATCCGCCTGTCTTGGCCTCCCAAAGTGCTGGGATTACAGGAGTGAGCCACTACAACTGGCCTACGTGCATTATTTATTTATTTGTTTGTTTACTTTTTTTTTTTCTTTTTTTTTTTTGAGACAGAGTCTAGTTCTGTCGCCCAGGCTAGAGTGCAGTGGTGTGATCTTGGCTCACTGCAACCTCCACCTCCTAGGCTCAAGCGATTCTCCTGCCTCAGCATCCTGAGGAGCTGGGATTATAGGCTCATGCTACCATGCCCAACTAAATTTTGTATTTTTAGTAAAGACAGAGTTTCACCATGTTGGTCAGGCTGGTCTTGAACTCTTGACTTTGTGATCCGCCCACCTTGGCCTCCCAAAGAGCTGGGATTACAGGTGTGAGCCACCAGGCGTGGGCAACTCAAGTGCCCTTTACCTTCAGTCATTCAGTCAATAAACACCAACTACTTGCTCTACACTAGGCATGCCCCAGGCCAATGAATGAGGCTCAGTCCCTGCCCTTAGTGGGCTTATATAAGAGGAAAACTATCCATGCACAGAGGTGTTTAAAAAAAAAAAAAAAAGGAGGAGAAGCATCCCAGCAACCCGACGGCCGGTCTTCCCCGGACACCATGAACCACACCGTCCAAACCTTCTTCACTCCCGCCAGCACCGACCGTCCCCCAAACTATGATGCTGAAGGAGGAACATGAGGTGGCTGCGCTGGGGGCGCCCCACAACCCTGTGCCCCCGACATCCACCGTGATCCACATCTGAAGCGAGACCTCTGTGCCCGACCACATCATCTGGTCCCTGTTCAACACCCTCTTCATGAACTCCTGCTGCCTGGGCTTCATAGTGTTTGCCTACTCCGTGAAGTCTAGGGACAGGAAGATGGTTGGTGACCTGACCGGGGCCCAGGCCTGCGCCTCCACCGCCAAGTGCCTGAATGTCTGGGCCCTGATTTTGGGTATCATCATGACCATTCTGCTGATCATCATCCCAATACTGATTCTGCGAGCCTATCAGTAGATCCAGAGGAATCATCCTGTCTCCCACGTCCTCCAGCTTCCATTCCTCGCCCTGCCCCCAGCCGATCCTGTATCAGCCCTTTACCCTCACACACTTTTCCACAGTTGTGTTCAATAAAGTGCACGTGTTCCTGGTTAAAAAAAAAAAAAAAAAAGGAAAACTCAGAAACGGGCTTTTCAGATGGACACTTGAATGAATGAATGAATGAATGAGTGAATACAAGCTGCCTTTCCTTTCCACTGCTGTCTGCGTGATCATCTAGTATGTGTGGCAGGTGCCTATCATGTCCTCATTAGGATTCCAGAAGGTCCTAATCCAGGACGCCTTAGCATATCTCATAGATTGCCAGCTCTGGATCTAAAATTCATTGGGCCAATGGATTTCTACTTTTTTGGTGAGCTCATATAGTCACAGCTGCTTCTGTATTTTATTTATTTTATTATTTTATAATCTTTATTTAATTTTGAGACAGAGTCTCATTCTGTCACTCAGGCTGGAGTTCAATGGTGTGATCTCAGCTCACTGCAACCTCTGCCTCCTGGGTTCAAGCAATTCTCGTGCCTCAACCTCCCAAGTAGCTGGGACACCCAGCTAAATTTTGTATTTTTAGTAGAGATGGGGTTCCATCACGTTGGCCAGGCTAGTCTCGAATTCCAGACTTCAAGTGATCCACCTGCTTCAGCCTCCCAAAGTGCTGGGATTACAGGCATGAGCCACGGCACCCGGCCTGTTTCTGTATTTTATCAAAATCTAGTGGATTTTATTAACTAGGCTTATATTGAGGGCTGGGTTCGGTGGCTCATGCCTGTAATCCCAGCATTTTGGGAGGCCAAGGCAGGTGGATCACCTGAGGCCAGGAGTTTAAGATCACCCTAGACAACATCATGAAACCTCGTTTCTACTAAATATACAAAAAATTAGCTGGGCATGGTGGTGCATGTCTGTAATCTCAGCTACTCAGGAGGCTGAGGCAGGAGAATCACTTGAACTTAGGAGGCAGAGGTGGCAGCAAGCTAAGATCGCTCCACTGCCCTGCAGCCTGGGCGACAGAGCAAGACTCAGCCTCAAAAACAACTGGGCTCATGTTGGTACTGCTTTTTTTTTTTTTTTTGAGACAGAATCTTGCTCTATCGCCCAGGTTGGATTCCAGTGCTGTAATCACAGCTCACCACAGCCTCAAACTCCTGGGCTCAAATGATTCTCCCACCACAACGTCCTGAGTAGGTAGGAACACCGGGGTGTACCACAACACCTGGATAATTTTTATTTTTATTTTTTGCCAATCCATGAGAGCTTGTAAGGTTGCTGAGGTTGGTTGGCCTTGAACTCTTGGCCTCGCCTTTGCAAGTGCCACGACATCTGGCCGGAGCCACTTTGGGCCCCAATTTTTAAAATTTTTTGTAGAGACCGGGGTCTCACTATCTTGCCCAGGCTGGTCTCGAACTTCTGGCCTCAATCAATTTTCCTGCCTTGGCCTCCCAAAGTGCTGGGATTACAAGCGCACCACCCAAGCCTGCACTTTCACTTAAATTTGTATTTGGAGTATATGCAAGCAGTGGATAAAGAACCAAATATAAGTTTCCCCGTCAGCTACTTATTATTTATTTATTTTTTTGAGCCAGCATTTTGCTCTTGTCGCCCAGGCTGGAGTGCAATGGTGCCATTGTACTTGGCTCACTGCAGCCTCCAACTCCTGGGTTCAAGTGATTCTCCTGCCTCATCCTCCCGAGTATCTGGGATTAGAGGCATGTACCACCACACCCAGCTAATTTTGTGTTTTTAATAGAGGTAGGGTTTCTCCATGTTGGTCAGTCTGGTCTCAAATTGCCCAGGCTGGAGTGCAATGGCACCGTCTCGGCTCACAGCAACCTCCACCTCCCAGATTCAAGCAATTCTTCTGCCTCAGCCTCCTGAGTAGTTGTGATTACAGGCACCTGCCACCACACCCAGCTAATTTTTTTTTTTTTTTTTTTTTGAGACAGAGTTTCCTTTGCTCTTGTTGCCCAGGCAGGAGTATAATGACACAGTCTCGGCTCACTGCAACCGCCTCCTCCCAGGTTCAAGCGATTCTCCTGCCTTAGCCTCCTGAGTAGCTGGGATTACAGGCCTTTGCCACCACATCCAACTAATTTTTGTAGTTTTAGTAAAGACAGGGGTTCACCACGCTGGCCAGGCTGGTCTCGAACTCCTGACTTCAGCTGACCTGCCGCCTCAGCCTCCCAAATTGTTGGTTTGATTACAGGTGTGAGCCACTGCGCCCTGTGTCAGCTTCTAAATAGAATGGCTTTCCTGCTTCCCTGGTGCCTTGAACAGTGCTAGAATTTCTTATGTATTCAGATATACGTTGTGAATCAGTTTTGTCCATTTTCTTTGCCAAAACTTGATTTTCAAGCCAGCTGCAGTGGCTCATGCCTGTAATCCCACCCCCTTGGGAAGCTGAGGCAAGAGGATCACTGGAGGCCAGAAGTTCAAGACCAGCATGGCCAGGCTGGGCGTGGTGGCTCACGCCTGTAATTCCAGCACTTTGGGAGGCTGAGGCAGGTGGATCACAAGGTCAGGAGTTTGAGACCAGGCTGGCCAACATGAGGAAACCCTGTTTCTGCTAAAAGTACAAACTCTGGCTACTAAAAATCTGGGGATGGTGGTGCGTGCCTGTAGTCCCAGCTACTCCAGAGGCTAAGGCAGGAGAATTGCTTGAACCCGGAAGGTGGAGGCTGCAGTGAGCCGAGATCGTGCCACTGCACTCCAGCCTGTGGGACAGAGTGAGACTCCATCTCAACAACAACAACAACAAAAGACTAGCGTGGCCAACATGGTGAAACTATGTCTCTACTAAAAATACAAAAAAAAAAAAAAAAAAAAATTAGCTGAGCATGGTGGCAAGTGCCTGTAATCCCAGCTACTCAGGAGGCTGAGGCAGGAGAATTGCTTGAACCAGGACCCGGGAGGCAGAGGTTGCAGTAAACTGAGATTGCGCCACTGCACTCCAGCCTGGGCGACAGAGCAAGACTCTTTCAAAAACAAAACAAACAAACAAACAAAAATCTTTAATTTCCTGTGTCTGTCTGTAGTGTGTCAGGAGGTAGCTCACAGCTCATTTCACTTTGCCTGAAACAAAGTCTAAGCTTTCAGTTGGGGAGGAGTGCTACTTGTTCATTCCTTTTCAATTCATTAGTAGAAGAGATAAAACTGCCTTATGCTTTACTTCCTGGGACCATCCAGAACAATGCAGTCTATAGGCCGAGCTGGGCGGCTCACGCCTGTAATCCAAGCACTTTGGAGGCCAAGGCAGGCAGATCACCTGAGGTCAGGAGTTCAAGATCAGCTTGACCAACGTGGTGAAACCCTGTCTTTAAAAAAAAAAAAAATGCAATTTACAAATGAGTAATCATATTTTAATTTATTTTTTATTTTTGAGATGGAGTCTGCTCTGTCCCCCAGGCTGGAATACGGTGGCATGATCTCAGTTTACTGCAACCCCTGCCTCCTGGGTTCAAGCGATTCTCCTGCTGCAGCCTTCTGAGTAGCTGGGATTATAGCGCACGACACCGCACCCGGCTAATTTTTGTATTTTTAGTAGAGACGGGGTTTCACCATGTTGGCTGGTCAGGCTGGTCTCGAACTCCTGACCTTGTGATCCACCTGCCTCAGCCTCCCAAAGTGCTGGGATTACAGGCATGAGCCACCACACTCAGCCCCATGTTTTAATTTTTTTGACTATTTTGTGTGTGTGGAGACTGGATCTCCCTGTGTTGCCCAGGGTGGTCGCAAACTCCTGGGCTCAAGCGATCTTCCCACCTCTTCCTCCCAGAGTGCTGGGATTACAGCATGAGCCATCGCCTATATTGTAGTTTAGTTTACTTTAGTTTCTTTTTTCCTCTGAGTTTTTTGTGTACAAGCAGATTTTCTTTTCTTTTCTTTTTGAGACAGGGTTTCCAGTGCCAGTCTGGAGTGTACTGGTGTAATCATAGCTCACTGAAGCCTCTAACTCCTGACCTTAAGTGATCCTCCTACCTCGCCTCAGTAATATAATACAGGGTTTTCTTTCTTTTTTTTTTTCTTTTTTTGGGACGAGTCTTGCTCTGTCATCAGGCTGGAGTGCAGTGGCGTGATCTCGTCTCACCGCAACCTCCGTCTCCCGGGTTCAAGCAATTCTCTGCCTCAGCCTCCTGAGTAGTTGGGATTACAGGCGCCCACCACCAAGCCTGGCTAATTTTTTTGTATTTTTAGTAGAGACAGGGTTTCACCATCTTGGCTAGGCTGGTCTTGAACTCCTGACCTCATGATCTACCCGCTGCAGATGTATTAAGATTTAAATCTTATAAAAACCTATTGTAGAAAGTTAAACACAGAAAAAAATAATAAAAAAGAACAGAAAAAACAACCCTATACCGGCCAGCTCGGTGGCCTGTAATCCTGTCTCTACTAAAAACACAACAATTAGCTGGGCGTGGTGTCGGGGGCCTATCATCTCGGCTACTTGGGAGGCTGCCGCAGGAGGAGAGCTTGAGCCCAGGGTGAGGCTGCAGTGAGCTGTGATCACATCACTGGCCTCCAGCATGGGAGACAGAGTAAGACCCTGTTTCTCAAAACAAACCAACCACCCACCACAACTCAGTAACAAAAAGACAAGCAAGCCAGTTACACAATGGGCAAGGTACACAAATGACCAATGACCCAAAGAGGCTCCACGTCGGTTGTTATGAGGGCAAATCAAAGCGGAGTGAGAGAGCTTTCACACCCCTCAGCATCAATCAGACCGGAAAGGGCAAAAGCAGAAAACAAGTATTGAGAGGGATGTGGAGGCTCTGGAACCCTAGCGCATCGCTGCTGGGAGTGGAAAAATCCTGCAGCCACCGTGGCACTTTGATGGTTCCTCAAAAAGTTAAATATAAAATTATCATTCCAGGCTGGGCATAGTGACTCACGCCTGTAATCCCGGCACTTTGAAAGGCCCACGTGGGAAGACTGCTTGAGGTCAGGAGCTTGAGACCAGCCTGGCCAACATGGTGAAATCCTGTCTCTACTAAAAATACAAAAATTAGCCAGGCGTGGTGGCACGCCTGTAGTCCCAGCTACTTGGGAGGCTGAGCCATTGCACTGTAACCTGGGTGACGGAGTGAGAAAGACTCTGTCTTCGAAAAAGAATAATAATTATAATGTGGCCAGGTGCGGTGGCTCACGCCTGTAATCCCAGCACTTTGGGAGGCTGAGGCGGGTGGATCACGAGGTCAAGAGATCGAGACCATCCTGGTCAACATGGTGACACCCCATCTCTACTAAAAATACAAAAAATTAGCTGGGCATGGTGGCGCGTGCCTGTGATCCCAGCTACTCAGGAGGCTGAGGCAGGAGAATTGCCTGAACCCAGGAGGCGGAGGTTGCAGTGAGCCGAGATCGCACCATTGCACTCCAGTCTGGGTAACAAGACTGAAACTCCGTCTCAATAAATAAATAAATAAAAATTAAAAAAATAAAAAATAAAAATAATTATAATGTGAGGCTGGGCACAGTGGCTCACGCCTATAATCCCAGCACTTTGAGAAGCTGAGGTCAGAGGATTGCTTGAGGCCAGGATTTTTGAGACGAGTCTGGGCAACATAGCCAGACCTCATCTCAATTTTTTTTTTTTTTTTTGAGATGGAGTTTCGCTCTTGTTACCCAGGCTGGAGTGCAATGGTGCGATCTCGGCTCACTGAAACCTCCGCCTCCTGGGTTCAGGCAATTCTCCTGCCTCAGCCTCCCGAGTAGCTGGGACCACAGGTGTGCGCCACCATGCCCAGCTAATTTTTTGTATTTTTAGTAGAGATCGGGTTTCACCATGTTGACCACGATGGTCTTAATCTCTTGACCTTGTGATCCACCTGCCTTGGCCTCCCAAAGTGCTGGGATTACAGGCGTGAGCCATTGTGCCTGGCCCCCAATTTTTTTTTTTGAGATGGAGTCTTGCTCTGTCACCAGGCTGGAGTGCAGTGGTGCAATCTCAGCTCACTGCAACCTCTGCCTCCCAGGTTGAAGAGATTCTCCTGCCTCAGCCTCCTGAGTAGTTGGAACTACAGGCACCCACCACCACGCCCAGCTAATTTTTTGTATTTTTAGTAGAGACAGAGTTCACCATGTTGGCCAGGATGGGTCTCGATTTCCTGACTTTGTGATCTGCCCGCCTTGGCCTCCCAAAGTGCTGGAATCACAGGCGTGAGCCACCATACCCTGCTGTGACCTGACCATTCTATACATAGGTGTATATTCAGAAGAAAGGAAAAGGGGTACTCAGAAAGATACTACTTGTACACTCATGTTCGCAGCAGTATTGTTCATAATAACCAAAAGGTGGAAATGACTGAAGTGTCCATCAACAGACGAACTGATAAACAAAATGTGGTATATACAGCCGGGCATGGTGGCTCACACCTGTAATCCCAGAACTTTCGGAGGCTGAGGTGGGTGGATCACCCAAGGTCAGAGGTTTGAGACCAGCCTGGCCAACATGGTGAAACCCCGTAAAAATACAAAAATTAGGGCTGGGTGTGGTGGCTCATGCCTGTAATCCAAGCACTTTGGAGGCCAAGATGGGCAGATCACCTGAGGTCAGGAGTTCAAGACCAGCCTGACCAACATAGTGAAACACTGTCTTTAAATAAATAAATAAATAAATAAATTAGCCAGGCATACCATGCCTGAGACTGAGGCAAGAGACTGAGGCAGGATAATTGCTTGAACCCTGGAAGCGCAGGTTGCAGTGACCTGAGATGGCACCATTGCACTCCAGCCTGGGCAACAGAGCAAGACTCTGTCTCAAAAAAAAAAGTTAAAATGGTAAATTTCGGCCAGGCATGTTGGCTTACACCTATAATGCCAGCACTTTGGGAGGCTGAGGTGGGCGGATCACAAGTTCAGGAGTTCAAGACCAGCCTGACCAACATGGTGAAACCCCATCTCTACAAAATATACAAAAATCACCCGGGCATGATGGTGCACGCCTATAATCCCAGCTACTCAGGAGGCTGAGGCAGGAGAATCACTTGAACCCAAGAGGCAGAGGTTGCAGTGAGCTGAGATTGTGCAGTTGCACTCCAGCCTGGGCGACAGAGCAAGACTCTGTCTCAAAAAAAAAAAAAAAAGGTTAAAATGGTAAGTTTCATGTCATGTATATTTTGCAGAAAAGAAAACGAATCCACACAAACTGAAACTTTTTCTTCAACTAGTTAGAGTGAGATTAAGTTAAAGGGAAACCTTCTCACGGTTGACTCCAGGGCTGTGTGATTGGGCACTGAGGCAGGCTGGCTGGCTCAGCAGGACTGAGATGACCATCAGGGAGGCGAACTCATGCTCACCAAGCTCCTACAGACTGAAGCATGAAAGCAGAGCACCTTTCCCCCTATGCACAGCAGATGAGGGGAAACAGAACTGTCAGCCGGACTTAACAGAGCTTTTGTTCTAAGCTCTTTATGTTCCCTCCGTCTGCAAATTGCATGCATGGAAATCTCTGTGGGGCGGCAGCTGCCCAGGGAAGCTGGGATTGCATTAGAATCGAGCGATGTCATCGGCCCGGTCCCCCACCTCCTCAGCCAGTACTGGGGTACCCTCCAGAACACACCCTTGCCCCACGTACTTCTGGGATTTCAAAACCAGCGGGGAATGGCAGGACTCCTGAGTGTGGGGTGGAGGAGGATTTCCGCCACCTGGAAACCAAGGGCCTGGGGCTGCAGGGGAAGTGACCAGCAGCTGTGCTGCCAGGAAGCCCTGGGAGGGGGCTGTTTGGAGGAGGGCATCGTGGGGGGAAGGTGCCCCAAGGCCACGAAAGGCACAAGGGCTTGGGGTTGGGAGGGACAGCCCTAAAGCCAGCGTGAAAAGGACAGCCCCGGACAGCCAGGCTGATGCAGAAGAGAAAAAAAGACAGATCTCGGTGTTGAAAGAGAGAGAGTGTGTGTGTGTTAGTGTGTGTGTTTGTGACTAATTATTGGGGTGGCGAGAGCATTTCTCACTATTGATTTTTAACACCAAAGACATTAAGAAAAAATAATTGTACTCTAGCCTGGGTGACAGAGTGAGACTCTGTCTCAAAAAAAAAAAAGAAAAAGAAAAAGAAAAAATGGATAAATTTCACTATATAAAAATGAAACACTCATGTTCGTAGCAGCATTGTTCATAATAGCCAACAGATGGAAATGACTGACGTGTCTATTAACAGATGAATCGCTAAACAAAATGTGGTATATACAGCGGGCGCAGTGGCTCACACCTCCCAGCACTTTGGGAGGCCGATTCGGGTGGATGACAAGGTCAGGAGTTAGAGACCAGCCTGACCAACATGCTGAAACCCCGTCTCTACTAAAAATACAAAAAAATTAGCCAGGCATGGTGGCGCATGCCTGTAAACCCAGCTACTCAGGAGGCTGATGCAGGAGAATCGCTTGAACCCAGGAGGCAGAGGTTGCAGTGAGCTGAGATGGCACCACTGCACTCCAGCCTGGGTTCAGAGCTAGACTTCATCTCAAAAAAAAAAAAAAAAAAGAAAGAAACTTCAATATAACAATACAAGACGAGATTTCACTACGTTGGCCAGGCTGGTCTCAAACTCCTGACCTCGTCATCTGCCCGCCTCAGCCTCCCAAAGTGCTGGGATTACAGGTGTGAACCACTGCATCTGGCAAATATGGACATTTTCATACCTGTTCATTGGTACATATCTACAGTGGTCCAATCTTTTTGGAGGGAAAACTGGCAGTGAATATTAAAATTTTAGGTACACAGATCCTTTGATAATTTTGATGCTAAGAATTTGCTTTAAAGTTATACTCGGCTTGGCACGGTGGCTCAAGCCTGTAATCCCAGCACTTTGGGAGGCCAAGGTGGGTGGATCACGAGGTCAAGATATCGAGACCATCCTGGTCAACATGGTGAAACCCCGTCTCTACTAAAGATACAAAAAAATTAGCTGGGCATGGTGGCGCGAGCCTGTAATCCCAGCTACTCAGGAGGCTGAGGCAGGAGAATTGCCTGAACCCAGGAAGCGGAGGTTGCGGTGAGCCGAGATCACGCCATTGCACTCCAGCCTGGGTAACAAGAGCAAAACTCCGTCTCAAAAAAAAAAAAAAAAAAGATATACTCATGGCCAGGTGCCATGGCTCACCCCTGTAATCCCAGTGCTCTGAGAGGCCAAGGTGGAAGGATCACTTGAGCCCAAGAATTTGATACCAGCCCAGCCAACATGGCAAAACCCCACCTCTACTAAAAATACAAAAATAAGGTGGGCTGGTGGCAGGCACCTAAATCCCAGCTAGTTAGGACGCTGGGGCACAAGAATGGCTTGAACTCAGGAGGCAGAGGTTGCCATGAGCTGAGGTCGTATCACTGCACTCCAACCTGGATGATAGAGTGAGATTCCATCTTAAAAAAAAAAAGGTATACTCATAAAAGACTGCCAAGTCACTTAACATTGCAAAAATACAAGAAACAACCTACATATCTATTGTTAGGGGACTGGTTAGAAGAATATGCATAGTATGATCTCATGTCTTTTTTTTTTGAACATTGCCCAGGCTGAAGTGCAGTGGTGTGATCTTGGCTTGCTGCAACCTTCGCCTCCTGGGATCAAGCGATTCTCCTGCCTCAACTCCCCGAGTAGCCGGGATCTCAGGTGTGCACCACCACACCTGACTAATTTTTTTTTTTTTAAGAGTCAGAGTCTCACTCTTGCCCAGGGTGGAGTGCAGTGGCGTGCTCTCAGCTCACTGCAACCTCCACCACCCGGGTTTAGGTGATTCTCCTGCCTCAGCATCCCAAATAACTGGAATTACAGGCACCTGCCACCATGCCAGGCTGGGGCACAAGAATGGCTTGTACTCCAGCCTGGAGTACAATGGAGTGATCGCAGCTCACCAAAAGCTCCGCCTCCTGGGTTCAAGAGATTCTTCTGTCTCAGCCTCCCAAGTAGCTGGGATTACAGGCATGCATCACCATGCCCGGCTAATTTTGTGTTTTTAGTACAGACAGGGTTTCTCCATGTTGGTCAGGCTGGTCTTGAACTCCCAACCTCAGGTAATCCGCCCACCTTGGCCTCCAAAATGCTGGGATTATAGGCATCAGCCACAGCGCCTGGCACATATGACCTCATTTCTATACACAGTAAAAGGATGTGCGTGTGCCAGTACAGGTTTTTGCCTGTCTCCTGGAAGGATGTCTTTGATTACAGGTACTGTAGGACTAAGAGTGCATTCCCCCTTTTAAAAATCATATTCACGGCTGAGCACAGTGGCTCACACCTGTAATCCCAGCACTTTGAGATGGGCAGATGACCTGAGCTCAGGGGTTTGATACCAGCCTGGCCAACATGTTGAAACCCCATCTCTACTAAAAATACAAAAATTAGCCAAGCATGGTGGTGCACGCCTGTAGTCCCAGCCGCTTGGGAGGGTGAGGCAAGAGGTTGCAGTGAGCTGAGATCCCGCCACTGCACTCCAACCTCGGAGACAGAGTGAGACTCTGTCTCAAAAAAAAAAAAAAAATCACATTAATGGCGGGACACAGTAGTTTACCCCTGTAATCCCAGCACTTTGGGAGGCTAAAGTAGGTAGAACACTTGAGCCCAGGAGTTCCAGACCACCCTAGGCAACATGGCAAGACCCTGTCTCTACAAAAAAATACAAGTTAGCTGAGTGTGGTGGTGCCCGCCTGTAGTTCCAGCTACTTAGGAGGCGGAGGTGGGAGGATCGCTTGAGACCAAGAGGTTGAGGCTACAGTGAGCAGTGATCGCCCCCCTGCATTCTACCCTGGGTGACAGAACTAGACCCTGTCTCAAGAAAAATAAAAAAATTAAAATCATACTCATCTTGTTTTTTAAAAATTCATTCATCCTAGGATGGGTGCAGTGGTTCAAGCCTGTAATCCCAGCACTTTGGGAGGCTGAGGTGGGGGGATCACCAGAGGTTAGGAGTTTGAGACCAGCCTGGCCAATATGGAGAAATCTCATCTCCACTAAAAATATAAAAATTAGGCTAGGTGCGGCGGCTCACACCTGTAAACCCAACACTTTGGGAGACTGAGGTGGTGGATCATCTGAGGTCGGGAGTTCGAGACCAGCCATGATCAACATGGTAAAACTCCATCTTTACTAAAAATACAAAAATTAGCCTGGCATGGTGGCAGGTGCCTGTAATTCCAGTTATTTGGGATGCTGAGGCAGGAGAATCACCTAAACCCGGGTGGTGGAGGTTGCAGTGAGCTGAGAGCATGCCACTGCACTCCACCCTGGGCAAGAGTGAGACTCTGACTCTTAAAAAAAAAAAAATTAGTCAGGTGTGGTGGTGCACACCTGAGATCCCGGCTACTCAGGGAGTTGAGGCAGGAGAATCGCTTGATCCCAGGAGGCGAAGGTTGCAGCAAGCCAAGATCACACCACTGCACTTCAACCTGGGCAACAGAGTGTGACTTCATCTCAAAATAAATAAATAATTAATTAAAAAATTCACCCATCCTTTTCTTTTCATTGCAGATGCTACTTTCTACATGCAAAATGTTCCGCTTTGTGTCCAGCTTTCTTGTACCATCTTGACACAGTTACCTGTGTGTAAACTGTATTTGACTCATTCGTCGTATCTGCCTGAATCAGATGGCTATTGCTGGTGAATAGACTACAGTTGATAAGAATTCAGGCTTTGGATCCCGGCAGGCTTAGATGAAAATCTGGTTGTGCCATCTGTGTCTCCCAGGCTGAGTACTGAACCTGTCTGAGCCTCTTTAGCGCGGGGGTGGAGGGGCATTCTGAGCACTTGCCACAAAGGCAGCAAGCAATGAGATCATCTTTTTTTTTTTCTTTTAAGAGACGGAGTCTCGCTGTGTTGCCCAGGCTGGAGTGCAGCGGCTATTCACAGGCGCGATCCCACTACTGATCAGCACCGGAGTTTTGACCTGCTGTTTCCGACCTGAGCCGGTTCACCCCTCCTTAGGCAACCTGGTGGACCTCCGATCCTGGGAGGTCACCATATTGATGCCGAACTAGTGTGGACACCTGATCGGCATTTCGCGCTACAGCCCAGAATTCCTGGGCTCAAGCCATCCTCTCCCACCTCGGCTTCCCAAGTAGCTGGGACTATAGGCACGCCCCACTGGGCCCGCGAGCCTGGTGTGTAGCTCCGAAGGGTGGCTCAATGCATGTGAGCCCTGAACACATCTCTGGAGGGCACAGATGGTCTCACAGGCTTTCCAGAATATAGTACGTGTTCAGATTCTTTTCTTTTTCTTTTCTTTTTTTTTTTTTTTTTTGAGACGGAGTTTCGCTCTTGTTACCCAGGCTGGAGTGCAATGGCGCGATCTCGGCTCACTGCAACCTCCGCCTCCTGGGTTCAGGCAATTCTCCTGCCTCAGCCTCCTGAGTAGCTGGGATTACAGGCACGCGCCACCGTGCCCAGCTAATTTTTTGTATTTTTAGTAGAGACGAGGTTTCACCATGTTGACCAGGATGGTCTCGATCTCTTGACCTCGTGATCCACCAACATTCTTTCTTGATACTCATTGGTGCCCCTCGCTTTCTTCCATTATCCCCGGGTCAGTTAGAGTTGTCTGGAATTGAAAAACACAGTTTGCTGGTATAAATGAGGTTAACCTCAGCCCCAGGTACTAAGCCCGAGCTTGGTCAGCACCCTCCCTAGGTTTATGGGGAAGGGAATGGATAATTAACACTTTCTCACTGCTGGGAAAACAATGAAAAGTACTTGTCACACTGACGATGGGTTAATTTTTTTCTTCTTTTTTTTAGACACAGACTCTAGCTCTGTTGCCCCGGCTGGGCTGGAGTGCAGTGGTGTGATCTCAACTGACTGCAACCTGTACCTCCGGGGTTTGGGCTATTCTCCTGCCTCAGCCTCCCAAGTAACCGGGATTACAGGCGCCCACCACAATGCCCAGATAATTTTTGTATTTTTTGTAAAGATGGGGTTTTACCATGTTGGTCAGGCTGGTCTCGAACTCCTGACCTCAGGTGATCCACCAGCCTCTGCCTCCCAAAGTGTTGGGATTACAGGCGTGAGCCACCGCACCTGGCCCAATGGTGGGTTAATTTCACTTTTGAACAGCATAATTCAGATTGGCTTTCCTTCCTCCTTCCAATCTATTATTCAGAAATTCCCTTTAGGCTGGTGTGGTGGCTCGTGCCTGTAATCCCAGCACTTTAGGAAGCCGAGGTGGGTGAATCACGAGGTCAGGAGTTCGAGAAAAGCCTGACCAACATGGTGAAACCTAGTCTCAAATAAAAATACAAAAAAAAAAATTAGCTGAGATTGTGCCATTGCACTCCAGCCTGAGCGACAGAGCAAGGTACCATTTCAAAAAACAAAAACAAAACCCTTTATTCTTCAATGAAAACTTCCCCAAGTGAGTTGTCTCTACCTTAAGTATAATAAATACCAGGTCTTGAAGGGGTTAAAAAGTGGCTACGATTCACCAGAAAAAGAGGAAAGGCTTGGTAAATGCAGTGCTACAGAATCAAGAAACTGGTGGTTAGGTCCACAGTGGAAACAGAGAAAAGGAAGGATGCAGGTATTTGTCGTCAGCATTTAACGTAGGTTTTTCTTCTCTTGGTTTTATAATTATGTTGCAAGGCTATGGGGTGTCTATATTATATGTGTATATATATATATAGGTTATATATAATTGTTCTAACATCTCTAACAATATATGGTAATAAAAGTTATATGAATGTGGTCTGTCTCTGTCTCTCAAAATATCTTCCTGCACTGAACTCAGCTATTTTTGGACCGCGGTTGACCGTGGGTAACTGAAACTGCAGATAAGAGGGGAACTTCGGCAGACGCCACCCTGCCATTAGTCACTCGGGAGCCCTCTGGGTTATTAGATCAACTGTCTGCAGGTATCGCAGCATTTGTGATCAAATCACCCTTATTTTCCACCATCATGGCCCCAAAGCACAAGAGTATCGATGCTGGCAATTTGGCTAGACCAAAGAGAAGCCGGAAAGTGCTTCCTCTAAGTGAAAAGGTGAAAGTTCTCGACTTGATCAGGAAAGAAAAAAAATCCTATGCTGAGGTTGCTAAGATCTACGGGAAGAATGAATCTTCCATCCGTGAAATTGTGAAGAAGGAAAAGGAAATCCGTGCTAGTTTTGCTGTCTCACCTCCAACTGCTAAAGTGACGGCCACCGTGCGTGATCAGTGCTTAGTTAGGATGGAGCAGGCGCTGCATTTGTGGGTGGAAGAGATGAACAGAAAACGTGTTCTGATTGACAGCAACGTGTTGCGCCAGAAAGCGCTGAGCCTATACCAGGACTTGAGCAAGGGATGCCCTGAAGCTGACCCCAAGCCGTTTACTGCGAGCAAGGGATGGTTACACAGATTCAGGCAGAGATTCTCACACCATTACAGGAAGAAGGGTGAGTAAACGACAAGTTATCTTGAGAAGGGAGAGATCAAGAGATCACAGTCACATAACATTACAGTACTTGTTATACTTGTTCTATTTCATTATTGTTGTTGTTAATTTCTTTCTTTTTTTTTTTTTGAGACGGAATTTCGCTCTTGTTGCCCAGGTTGGAGTGCAGTGGTGTGATCTCAGCTCATCTCAACCTCCACCTCCAGAGTTGAAGTGATTCTCCTGCCTCAGCCTCCCAAGTAGCTGGGATTACAGGCATGTGTCACCACACCCAGCTAATTTTTGTATTTTTAGTAGAGGCAGGGTTTCTCCATGTTGGTCAGGCTGGTCTCAAACTCCTGACCTCTGGTGATCCACCTGACTCGGCCTCCCAAAGTGCTGGGATTACAGGCATAAACCACCACGCCCGGCCCGTTGTTAATTTCTTCCTGTACTTAGTTGGGTTTGATATTATCCAAAGTTTCAGGCATCCACGGGTGGTCTTGAAATGTGTCCTCCACAGATAAGAGGAGACTACTGTATTCTCTCTCTCTCTCTTTTCTTTACTTTTATTTTAAGTTCATGGGTACATATGCAGGTTCCTTATATAGGTAAACTCGTGTCATGGGGGTTTTTTGTACAGATGATTTTGTTACACAGGTACTAAGCCCATTCAATAGTTATTTTTTCTGTTCTCTTCCTTCTCCCTCCGAGGCGGGCAGATCACCTGAGGTCGGGAGTTCAAGACCAGCCTGATCAACATGGAGAAACCCCACCTCTACTAAAAATACAAAATTAGCGTGGCGTGGTGGCGCAGGCCTGTAATCCCAGCTACTTGGGAAGCTGAGGCCGGAGAATCACTTGAATCCAGAAGGAGGTTGGAGTGAGCTGAGATCACGTCATTGCACTCCAGCCTGGGCAACAAGAGTAAAACTCTATCAGAAAAAAAAGGACTTTTTTATATTAAAAAAAAGTTTGAATCCTAAATAATACCATCTAGTATTTATATAACACACACCCAAATTGATAAAGTATTTTTATCCATATATCATCTGATTTCCCCAAATCACTGAAGGAGGCAGAGAAAATACTATAGAGGTTTTATTTTTAACAACTTAAATTTAGGGCTTTATTTTTAACAACTTAAATTTAGGGCTTTATTTTTAAAAACTTAAATCTAAAAACTTTAAAAAACAACAATGACAACGTTAACAGAATCCTAAAGAGCAGATAAAATTCATCTAAATCCTGCTACCCTAACAAAGAAACCTGTTTATTTCAACTGGTGCTATGTGAATATTCGTTTTACTGTGTGGGCCAGATGCTCGCACAAAAGGCAGAGCTAGAGCTGCAAGGTCTATTTAGATCACATCTACATTATTAATTGCTATGAATAAATTATAACTTGGATTTTTTTTTTTTTTTTGAGACGGAGTTTCGCTCTTTGTTACCCAGGCTGGAGTGCAATGGTGCGATCTCAGCTCACCGCAACCTCCGCCTCCTGGGTTCAGGCAATTCTCCTGCCTCAGCCTCCTGAGTAGCTGGGATTACAGGCACGCGCCACCATGCCCAGCTAATTTTTTGTATTTTTAGCAGAGACGGGGTTTCACCATGTTGACCAGGATGGTCTCGATCTCTTGACCTCGTGATCCACCCTCCTCGGCCTCCCAAAGTGCTGGGATTACAGGCGTGAGCCACTGTGCCCGGCCCCATAACTTAGATTTTTTTTTTCCACCTTTAGATGAGTTCTAAGGACCATAATACTGAAAAAGGCAGTCTTCCATTCAGGATTCTAAATTTTCAAATTACTCGAACAACCATTCAAAAACAGTTTTTGTTTTTTTTGAGGCGGAGTCTCCCTTTGCTGCCCGGGCTAGAGTGCAGTGGCACGATCCTGGCTCACTGCAATCTTTGCCCCCCTGGGTTCAAGTGATTCTCCTGCCTCCGCCTCCAGCGTAGCTGGGATTATAGGTGCCCGCCACCACACCTGGTTAATTTTTTTATTTTTAGTAGAGACAGGGTTTCACCATCTTGGCCAGGCTGGTTTTAAACTCCTGACCTTGTGATCCACTTGCCTCGGCCTACCCAAAGTTCTGGGATTACAGGCGTGAACCACCACGCCCGGCCTCAAAAACAGTGTTTTATAATCTGTATTAAAAAGTATCACTGTGGGCCAGCCCCAGTGGCTCACGCCTGTAATCCCAGCACTTTGGGAGGCCGAGGTGGATGGATCACAAGGTCAGGCATTCAAGACAGCTTTGCCGAGATGGTGAAACCCTGTTGCTACTAAAAATGCAAAAAATTAGCCAGGCGTGGTGGTGGGTGCCTGTAATCCCAGCTACACTGGAAGCTGAGGCAGAGAATTCCTTGAACCCAGGAGGGGGAGGCTGCAGAGAGCCGAGATCTCGCCACTGCACTCCAGCCCCAGCAACAGAGTGAGACTCCACCTCAAAAAAAAAAAAAAGTATCATTGTGGTTGGGCATGTTGGCTCATGCCTGTAATCCCAGCACTTTGGGAGGCTGAGGTGGTGAGATCACTTGAGGTCAGGAGTTTGAGACCAGCCTGGCCAACATGCTGAAACTCGTCTCTACTAAAAATCCAAAATTAGCCAGGTGTGGTGGTATGTACCTATAATTACAGCTACTTGTGAGGCTGGGGCAGGAGAATTGCTTGAACCTGGGAGGCAGAGGTTGTGGTGAGCTGAGCTTTCGCCACTGCACTCCAGCCTGGGTGACAGAGCGAGATTCCATCTCTAAATAAAATAGAATATATGAGAGAGGGTGGGTGCAGGCGCTCACACCTGTAATCGTAGCACTTTGGGAGGCTAAGGCAGGAGGATCGCTTGAAGCCAGGAGTTTGGAACCAGCCTGGTCAACATGGCAAGACCCCATCTCTACCAAATAATATGATATAACAGAATCACCAAAAGTTTATTGTTTGGTTTCAAAAGAGCATCTTTAAAAAGAGCCCTATATGGGCCGGGGCTCACGCCTATACTCCTAGCACTTTGGGAGGCCAAGGTGGGTGGATCACCTGAGGTCAGGAGTACAAGACCAGCCTGGCCATCATGGTGAAACCCCATCTTTAAAAAAAAAAAAAAAAAAAAAAAAGAGCTCTATATGATCCCCACACAAAGTGGTGTAACCATCCTTCTGTTACCATGGGGGTTCAGGGTTCCTAACCAGGGTCCCATGATCATGCGCTATTTTTTTCTTTGTCTTTTTTGTGACAGAGCCTCGCTCTTTTGCTTAGACTGGAGTGCAATAGCATAACCACAGCTCACCCACTGCAACCTCGGCCTCCGGGGTTTAAGCGATTCTCCTCTGTCAGTTTCCCAGGGAGCTGGGATTACAGGCACATGCCACCATGCTAATTTTTTTTTGTATTTTTAGGAGAGATGAGGTTTCACCATGTTGGTCAGGCTGGTCTCAAACTCTTGACCTCAAGTGATTTGCCTGCTCAGCCCTGACAAACTGCTGGGATTACAGGCATAAGCAACTGTGCCCGGCCAGGAAATCTTCCTTTAAACACTAAAATGACAGGATGCCTACACCAAGAGGTGCACACCAGACTGGGGCTTCTCAAGAGCAGCTCTCAGCTCATGGTCACTCAGGACATAAGCGACCATGAGCTGGCAGTCCGACAGCTGGCGGAACCATCCATGTTATTTCAGTTATGTTTCTTGTTAATGTTTAGCTTAGCCAGCAGATAAGCATCCATATGATGTGACTTTTCCATTCTTCTGTATGTGGGAGACAAAGCCAAGTCAAATGGGCCTTGGCCAAGCTAGAGATGGATCTGGACCATATGTGAGCACTTCCACCAACTCAAACACATCTTTGAGTAGTCTCTGGTCTTAGAGCTTTGTTGACTGCTTTGAAATAGCACACAGTGGCTCATACCTGTAATCCCAGCACTTTGGGAGGTGCGATCTTGGCTCACTGTAACTTCTGCCTCCCAGGTTTAAGCAATTCTCCTACCTCAGTCTCCAGAGTAGTTAGGACTACAGGTCCATGCCGCCACGCCTGGCTAATTTTTTGTATTTTAGTTAAGACAAAAATTAGCCGACTGTGGTGGTACACTCCTGTAATCCCAGCTAAGGCAGGACCATTGCTTGAGACGGGGAGGTGGAGGTTGCAGTGAACCAAGATGGCACCACTGTGCACCAGCCTGGGCACTAGGGTGACACTCTGTTCCCTGACAAAAATCAATCAATCAAATCAAATAAAGGAGGATTTCCTACCACATCACTCTTAAACACAAATCAACTGTTTTTTTCATCTGTTGCTCAGTCCCCAAAACAGCAATCTGATCCTACATTTGAAATAAACCTGGGCCCGATGCAGTGCCTCACACCTGTAATCTCAGCCCTTTGGAGGCCAAAGCAGGAGGCTCATTTGAATCCAGGAAGTCAAGACTAGCCTGGGCAACATAGTGAAACCTGTCTCTACAAAAAACAAAGTTAGCTGGGTGTGGTGGCACATACATGTTGTCGCAGGCACTAGGGAGGCTAAGGTTGGAGGATCTCTTGAATCTGGAGTTGGAGGCTGCAGTGAGCTGTGATCGAGCCACTGTACTCCAGCCTGGGTAATACAGTGAGACCCTGTCTCAAAAACAGAAAAAAAAGTAAAACAAAACCCTAGCTTTGCAGAGAGATGGTATCCAAAGTCATTTATAACAATGGCCACAATTAATGTAGCATCTATACCACTAAGATGGAGAAATTGGTCAATGAATAGTGACAAGAGTTCCAACAAGCTGCCAGTTGGTGAACAAGACCTTAATGAAGACAGAACACGCAAAACATTTATGACTGCAACACATGAATTTGAAGATTGCAAGCCTTAATGGTAAAATGCTCAGAAAAACGCTTTGCCTGCATACACACTGCCTCAACAGAGACAGCTTTCTGACCAGAGGTAATTCAAAACCAGCTAATGTTGACCTGTTTTAGGAATTGCTTCAATCTCAAAGAAGTTGGAGTTGTTTATGAAGAGGCAGCAAAATTCCACTGTGGGCCAGGCACGGTGGCTGACGCCTATAATCTCAGCACTTTGGGAGGCTGAGGCAGGCAGATCACTTGAGGTCAGGAGTCTGAAAACAGTCTGGCCAACATGGTGAAACCCCATCTCTACTAAAAATACAAAAATTAGCCAGGCCTATTAGCGGCTGCCTGTAATCCCAGCTACTCGGGAGGCTGAGGCAGGAGAACTGCTTGAACTTGGGAGGTTGCAGTGAGTTGCACCACTGCACTCCCAACTGGGAGACGGAGCAAGACACTGTTTCCAAAAAAAAAAAAAAAAAAAAAAAAAAAAATCCACTCTGAACCACTAAAATTCATAGAAGAAACGTACTACCTTCCAAACGTTTTCATGATAAGGTTCATCTTGGCTAAATGAACTTCTGCCATACTGACTCCCTTTGTAATGATCTCCCAAATTCTACTCCATGATTCGATTCCACAATACCCAGGGAATCGTCTTCCTGACCCCTCTAGGTGGAGAAGCCACTCTCCCCACAAAACATACTCACTGAAGTCCTCAGCAGCTGAAATCTGCATCTTGTGGGCTGGCTGCTCTTAACTAGAGTGAGTTACAGGCTTCTCACGAGTTAAATTTGTTCCTAAATATATGTCAGTGGCACGTGGCATTGGGAATAGAGAATTTAATTAAATATTCCTAAATGTCAATGAAATGCAAGTGCAAAAAGAAAGTTACTCTTGTGCAAACTTAATGAATGGCTTTCGAGACAATCGACAGAGTCAAAATCATATTAGCCAAGGACCGAAGGGATCCTACATATTGTGGGGGAAATCGCAAAAATGCAGGCTTCTGTAATCATATTGCTTCTCCGGTGAGCTTTGCGCTCTCCATGTATTTTAAAAGAAATCCAACATAAAGCTTCTGGAGGCTTTGTTGGGTTCGGTCTGTGCAAGAGAGAGGATGGGGAATGCCAATCGGAGAACCCAGATTCAAAAGAAAGGTTTTTTTGGACCCACATCAAAAGACTGGCTGCTCGGAAAGTTTTCTCGCGAGCGACAAAGGCTTGGAGACTGGAAAAAGCGTCGTGGTCGCCACCTACCGAGAAGCGGCGGGTGGGGGAAGGATGGCTGGCGTGGCCCGAATCCCCAGTGGGTGGTACTGGGTGGGGGGAATCATAAAATCACTCAATCTCGTGCTTTACATAAACATCTGAAAATCCCCGGCCTTGGGGTTGTAAAGTTTTGGAGTTTAACTTAGGCGAACCGTAATGTCTCACCATTTTCAAAGCCCACCGGCTAGTGCAAGTTGAGAAGCATAAAATAATGGTTGGGGGAGAAGTTTGAGTTAAATTGCAACGCGGCTGACAGAACAAAACAGAAGCTACGAGTCAGGATTTCTGCTCCCACTCTCTTGCAACTTTCCTTCCAAATCCTGAGGGAGAGACAGGCGGAGGTCGGGGGAGGAATTAAAACACAAGGTCCCCTCCCCACTCGCCTGTCCCAACCTGGTGGCAACGGGCTCTTTGGAGGCCAGCTTGGAAAACACTAGAGAGGAATTCTTTGTGTCCCGGAGGGTGGTGCAGGGCGGAGGGACTCCCGTTGGCAGAGCACGGAGGGCGACGGGCCGGCCCGGGGCTCCCCGGCTTTTGCAGCGTCCTGGCTTCGCAATTTGCAAGGAATGTGGGGTGCAAGAGCAAGTGGGGGACTTGGACGGCGGTTGGCGCGCGGCGGGAACGAAGCCGGAGCCACCACCCGTCCAGATTTCCGTTCGTGCACCCCGGCTCCCCTCCCCCACCCGGTCGGCCGCGCAGGCCCCAGGTGCAGCCATGTTCTCGCTCCCACCACCCTCGCCTCCATTGACAGCCCTTGCCGGAGAGGGCCGGGCGCCGCGCTTGCCTCGTCCTCGGGTTCGGGGCTCGCCGGCGCGGTGCTTCCTGGGAGCTGTAGTCTCCAGCCCCCGCTGCCGCGTTAACGGGAAACGCAGCTGAAACTACAACTCCCGCTGGGCGGCGCTGCGGGTGCGCACGCGCAGCGCGCCTTCGAGGAACAAAAAAAAAAAAAAAAAAAAAAAAAAAAAGAAAAAAAAAGGAGGAGGAGGAGGGTGAGAGAGAAGCTGGGAGAGCAGAGAAAAGGGGCCACCGGTCGCCCCCCCGCTTCCCCGCACGCGCTCTCCAGCCGCGGCCGCCCGCCTACCGCGGTCACCCCGGCCTCTGCCTCTGTCCCTCAGTGATCGGATCAAGGCGCTGAGCGAGGCCCTGCCTGCGGGGCGGCCATGCGGCGGTGACAGGAGCGCGGCCGACAAGCACGGGCCCCTCGCCCCCTCTCGCCTCCCGCCCGCTCGCCAGCTCCCCTCAGCCGAGGCTGCTCCGCGGCGGCCGTAGCGCGCGCGCGGCCCACACTCGCCTCCCCTCGGCACCCCAGTCCCCGGCGCTGCCTGGAGGCGGCCGCACTCGGGTGAGTCCCTCTCGCCTCATCCCCGCGCCCTCCGCCCCCATCTCGGGGGCCATTGCGAGCGGGGAGCCTTTATTGGAGACTTTGCCCCGCCGGGGCCTGCAGGGACAGGGCCCTGGAGCCGTGGCCGGCCGCGCGCGGTGTGGGGCCTTGGGGGGCGCCCCTGCCTCCTGCCCCCCCACTCCCACCGCCTCGCTGGGCCTCGAGCCCCCGCCGGCCTTGGCAGTGGCCGAGACGAGGCGATGGGGGTGGGGCGCTACGGACGCGGTCGCGGGGGACGACAGTGGCACGCGCGCGCCTGGGTGCGCGTGGGGGAGGGGCGCGCGCGCCGGCCGGCGTGGGGTGGGGGGGCGCCTCGCGCGTGCTGTCCCGCGCGCGAGCGAGCGAGCGGCCCCGAGGGCTGCGCATGCCCCGCCGCGCTGATTGGCCGGCTGGGCGGTGCGGGGGCGCGCGCGGTGCCAGGCCCGAGCCGCCGTGGGGTCGCGCTCGCTTGGTGTATCTGGGGCTCCTGCGCCGGGGCAGCAGACGTGCGGGATTGGCCGACCGGCGCGGGGGCGGGGCCGCGGGTTGCCTGGTAACTGCGGCGGGCGGGGAAGCGGGAGCACCGCCCCCCCGCCCCGCCTCGCTCCCAGGTGGAGCCCGCAGTGGGCTTTGTCCCGGGCCGACCCGGCGCGCCTGCCCCGCCGGGCCTGTTCTTTGGGGGAAATAAACACAATGACCGGAAGGAAAACCTCAGCCTTAGGCCATAAAAATTAAGCGGTCTTGGTTCGGCCAGCACCCAGACGACCGGAGTGCAGAGGAAGAAGGAAAATGAAATGGAAATAGCTGTCTCCTTGCCGCTCCCTTACTCCACTTTTTCTTAATCTAAGTTTTGCCTTTTCCTTTAGTGAATTCTGTCCTCCCTAAGTTATGATTTTGCGCTCATTTGCGGCGGGTGATGTTCAGATGTGGGGTGTTGGAGTAGTGTCCACTCTTACAGATGCGCGACTCTTGCTGACTTACCTCTTTTTAAAAAAAAAAAAATTAAAAATTGTAGAGACTCGGTCTCACTGTGTTGCCCAGGCTGGTCTCGAACCCGTAGAGACTCAAGCGATCCTCCCACCTTGGCCTCCCAAAGTGCTGGGATTACAGGTGTGAGCCATTGGGTTTGGCCTAATTTTTCTTTTAGAAACAGGGTCTCTATGTTGCGCTGGCTGAAGCGCAGTGGCACAATCATAGGTCATAGCTCATTGCAGCCTCCAGCACCTGGGGTCCAGCGATCCTCCTGCTTCAGCCTCCCTAGTGGCTGGGACTACAGGCGCATGCCATCATGCCCAGCTAATTTTTTTTTTTTTTGAGATGGAGTCTTGCTGGGTCACCCAGGCTGCAGTGCAGTGACACGATTCCTGTCTCACTGCAACCTGTGCATCCTGGGTTCAAGCGGTTCTCCTGCTTCAGCTTTCTGAGTAGCTGGATTACAGTTGTTTGCCACCATGTGGGGCTAATTTTTTTTTTTTTTTTTTTTTTGAAATGGGGTTTTGCAGTTGCTGCCCAGGCTGAAGTGCAGTGGCGCAGTCTTGGCTCACTGCAACCTCTGCCTCCTGGGTTCAGCCGATTCTCTTGTCCCAGCCTCCCAAATAGCTGGGACTACAGGCTCGTGCCACCATGCCCGGCTAGTTTTTTTTTTTTTTTTTTTTTTGAGATGGAGTTTTGCTCTTGTTGCTGTGGCTGAATGAAGTTCAGTGGCACGACCTTGGCTTACTACAACCTCTGCCTCCCGGGTTCAAGCGATTCTTCTGCCTCAGCCTCCCCAGTAGCTGCAATTACAGGCATGCGCCACCCCGCCCAGCTAATTTTGTGTTTTTAGTAGAGATGGGATTTCTCCATGTTGGTCAGGCTGGTCTCGAACTCCCGACCTCTGGTGATCCGCCTGCCTTGGCCTCCCAAGGTGCTGGGATTACAGGTGTGAGCCACCGAGCCTGACCTTAGTTTTTGTATTTTTAGTAGTGATGGGGTTTCATCATGTTGGCCAGGCTGGTCTGCAACTCCAGAGTTCAAAGCAATCCACCCGCCTTGGCCTGCCTGCCACCAAAGTGCTGGGATTACATGTGGGAGCCACTGTACTTTTTAAAAATTAAAAAGACTAATTTTTAATATTTTTGAAAGAGATGGGGTCTTCCTGTGTTGCCTGGGCTGGTCAGGAGCTCCTGGCCTCTGGTGATCCTCCCGTTTAGGCCTCCGAAAGTGGTGGGAGTAGTTTGCCACCACTCTGAGCCTCTGCTCTTTTAAATTCGACTTTGCTGCAGACAATGGCTTGATCAGCCAACAGTGCAGAGGAGAAGTCTCCAGGCCTTCAGGGAACAAAAGGGGAAGTTAGTTTGCAAATGAGAACTTGCAGGTAGAAGGCCCTGCGGAGGCCGCGTCCCAGAGTTGAAGCCTAGGGTGTGGGATGACTGATTTTATTTCCTGCTACAGGATTTTTCGGGGGCTGTTGCCTTGGCTTTGATTTCTCCTGATTTTTGAGATCTTGGCCTTTTGCATGGAATGACTTTTTTCAGGCTATAGAAATCTTTCTTCCTCATATGCAGCCACTTCTTAAGGTCTTCTCTCTCTCTCTTTTTTTTTTTTTTTTTGTTGAGAGAGTCACACTCTTATCACCCAGGCTGGAGTGCAGTGGCTGATCTTGGCTCACTGCAACCTCCGCCTCCTGGGTTCAAGCGATTCTCCTGTCCCAGCCTCCTGAGCAGCTGGGACTGCCGTCACACCTGGCTAATTTTTGTAGTTTTTAATAGAGACGGGGTTTTACCATGTCGGCCAGTCTGTTCTCGAACTGGCCTCAAGTGATCCACCTGCTTGGCATCCAAAAGTGCTGGGATTACAGGCATGAGCCACCACACCAGCCTAAGGTCTTCTCTTACAGTCTCCCAATCAACTTGTGTGCCCCTCTTCGTCAGGGCACCTTCATTTTCCTTCCTTCATTCCTTCCCTTTCCTTCCTTCCCTTTTTTTCCTTCCCTTTTCTTCCCCTCCCTCCCCTCCCCTCACTTCCTTGCTTCCTTGCTTTTTTTCTTCCTTCCTCCCTCTTTCTCTCCTTCTCACTGCAGACTCCATCTCCTGGGTTCAAGCGATTCTCCTGCCTCAGCCTCCCGAGTAGCTGGGATTACAGGCATGCGCCACCATGCCCGGCAAAGGGCACCTTTATTTTTATTTTTTGCATGTGGCCTCGCCACTGGGTGTTAAGCTCCAAGGGGCAGGGACTAGAAGCCTTTTCCTCCTTTTTCTTTCTCCCCCCACTTCCCTTCCAGTTTGGCATTGTCCTAGTGCCTTGCCTGTGGTAGCAGCAATGCTGCTAACATTGAGTGTCTTCTGTGCCAGCTGTGGCTCTTGAGCGCTTTGGGTGTACAGCATTTTTCCTATTTAATCTTTGTAACAAGTCTGTAATTCTATAGAGCAGAACAAGTCTCGAGACGTTGGAGAGTTCTGTACTCTTGCTTACCTAGCACACGAACCTGGGCAATGTGATTCAACCCCTAAGCCGAGGCTCCTGGGCGTCCCCAGGAGCGCTGGCATGTGAGGATTCCACTTACTGGGCCCCACTTCCCAGGCTGATTTTGCTGGTCTGGGGTGTTGTCCGAGAATTTGCATTTCTAATAGCTCCCCAGGTGGTGTTGATGGCAGCTGCTCCCTGCACAGCACTTTGGGAGCCATTCACAACCATGCAAAATGAAAGGAGGGAAATATACTGGAGATGTTTGCTTTTCCTTATTTTAAAATTAGATCTTGGCCAGGTGCGGTGGCTCACGCCTGTATAATCCCAGCACTTCGGGAGGCTGAGGCGGGTGAATCACTTGAGGTCAGCAGTCTGAGAACAGCCTGGTCAACGTGGCGCAATCCCGTCTCTACTAAAAATACAAAAATTAGCTGGGTGTGGTGGCGTGTGTCTGTAGTTTCAGCTACTTGGGAGGCTGAGGCAGGGGAATCACTTGAACCCCGGGAGGCAGAGGTTGCAGTGAGATGAGATCGCTTCAGCCTGGGCGACAGATTGAGACTCTGTCTCAAAAAAATAAAAATAAAGAAATAAAATAAGATTAGACCTTCAAGAATCGAAAATAATTTGGACCACCGACTGTAGCTTGCTTGGAAAACTGGCTGAGAATTGAGAGATCCTGTTAGTGAGGATTAGAAAGTTAAAAGTTTCATAGATCTCTGGTTTAAAAAGGGGCCATGGATTTAAGTGCAGAATAAAATTGGAAATCTATGTTAAGCTTGGCTTTTTCCCACTCTCATTTCTTTATTAATTTAATCACAGCACGAGCGTTTGTTATATTAGCTTCTTCAGATGCCCAAAGCGTCCCACACCCACCACACGGCAGGTTTCAGTGATTGGGCCACAGCTTGTAGTTTTGGTCCTTGGAGCAGGGGTCGGGGGCCATTGTGTGCTGGGGGTCCTCTGCCATGCACCCCTCCAATGATTCATCTTACTCAAATACGACTACAAATACTGCCATTTAAATGTAGGCTTTGGGGGTTCTTTCTGCAGGGCGGGGAGGGTGTTAATTCTTGCTGAGAAAGATTTTTAGGTTTTTAAAATGATAATGGATTTCTTTCTTGGGAAAATAACTGCAGATTAGGTGAGAAGAATGGTTTTGGTTTACAGTTAATGACCCCCCTCGCCCCCCCCCAACACCCTCAGGTGAGATGCACACACTCCTTAGGGGATCCCAACGTCCTTGGCCACCGTCCTGCTATGTTGTAGAATTTCTGATGACCTACAGATGGACAGGTTATTACCTAAAGGAGCTGAACGCCAAACAATGACTGAACACTTCATCTTCTGTTATTACTGGTTACCAGCTCTCTGCATTGCATTTCACCCAACTGATTTCTACCGTTGTTTCATTCTTCATTGATGACACGAATGTTTTACACAACCATGAGCTTTTGCAATATGCTTCATAACTGGGGTGGTGTAATTAACGTGAAATTGCCTTACCACTGGCTTCAATAAATGCATGTCAAATCATTTTTATGTCAGTCTAAGGGAAAGCATTTTTTGTTTTGCTTTGAGATGGAGTCTTGCTCTGTTGCCCAGGCTGCACTCTATAGATAGAGTGCAGTGGTGCCATTTCGACTCTGCAACGTCTGCGTCCCGGGCTCAAGAGGTTCTTGTGCCTCAGCCTTGTGAGTAGCTGGGACTACAGGCGTGTGCCACCATGCCCAGCTAATGTTTTTGTATTTTTTCATAGAGATGGGGTTTCACCATGTTGGCCAGGCTGGTCTGCAACTCCTGACCACTGCCTTGGCCTCCCAAAGTGCTGAGATTACAGGCATGAACCACTGAGCCCAGTTAATTTATGGAGTGATGCTTATTCATTGTTGGTAACTGAAAGAAAGTAGAAAATACACCAATCAGTTGCTTGTTCTAATTGTAGAGTTGAGATACCTGGGAATCAGTAGGCTTAAACTGGCAGCATAGCTCTATGTAGACTCATACTCCGTTAACTAAAGTGTATTGAGGCTACCTACCTGGAGGAGTGAAACGCCTGAGTGTCTGAGATGATGTGTGTTTTTTATTTTATTTTTATTTTTTTGAGACAGAGTCTTGCTCTGTTGCCAGGCTGGAGTGCAGTGGTGCGAGCTTGGCTAACTGCAGCCTCCACCTCTCCAGTAGCTGGGCTATAGACACGCACCACCACGCCCAGCTAATTTTTCTACTTTCATTTTTTCTACTTTTAGTAGAGACAGGGTTTCACCACGTTGGCCAAGATGGTCTCGATCTCTTGACCTCGTGGCCCGCCTGCCTCGGCCTCCCAAAGTGCTGGGATTACAGGCTTGAGCCACCACGCCCAGCCTCTATTTTATTTTATTATTACTATTTTTGAGACGGAGTCTCGCTCTGTTGCCCAGGCTGGAGTGTAGTGGTGCAGTCTTGACTAACTGCAACCTCTGCTTCCTGGGTTCAAGCAGTTTTCCTGCCTCAGTCTCCTGAGCAGCTGGGACTACAGACGCCTGCCACCAAACCTGGCTAATTTTTGTATTTTTAGTAGAGACGGGGTTTTACCATGTTGGTCAGGCTGGTCTCAAACTCCTGAGGGTGTCCCATGCGCCTCAGCCTCCCGAAGTGCTGGGATTACAGGCGTCAGCCACCGTGTCTGGCTAGATGTGTGTATCCTGTAAAAAGTGTGTGGATATGTATTGGAAGAGGTAAAGGGATTGCCTTGGTAATTCTTCATTCTCCATTCTTCCTCTCTCGTCCTTCACTGGTTTCCTTTTGTTCTGGAATTCTCCTTTCTGCAATCCTTCCGTTTCTTTTCTTTTTCTTTTTTTCCTTTGTAAAACTCTTGTTTTGGTATTCCATGCCTGTTTCTGGCGGTACTCATTTGTTTTTTACCACTTTGGCTGATTGAGAAAGTAAGAGAAAGTTCGATACAGCCAGGAACTGTCAGAATTGTTGGAGGGTTGACTCGTTCTTCTTTGGTTGTAACTTGATTAAAGACTCTGTAGAATTTTCATTTATTTATTTTTTGAGATGGAGTCTCCCTCTGTCATCCAGGCTGAAAGTGCGGTGGCGCGATCTCAGCTCACTGCAACCTCCACCTCCCAGGTCCAAGCTATTCTCCTGCCTCAGCCTCCTGAGTAGCTGGGATTACAGGTGTGGGGCACCACGCCCGGCTTATTTTTGTATTTTTAGTACAGATGGGGTTTCACCATGTTGCCCAGGCTGGTCTCAAACTGCTGACTTCAAGTGATCCACCCGCCTCAGCCTCCCAAAGCCCTGGGATTACAGGAGTGAGCCACGGGACCCGGCTAGCACTCTATAGGATTTTTAAAGAATTAGTTACTTAAAAAGCATATCATGAGAGGGAAAACAAGTTTATAAACAGAGAGGGTTTATGGCTTAGTGGTAGGACACAAGTTTGAAGAAGTCTGACTGCTTGGGTTCCCCTCCTGGCCCTTGCCGTTTCCTGGCCCTGCGACCTCGGGCAGTTAACTTCATCTGTATGCATTTCCATTTTTTTTTTTTTCTTTTTTGAGATAGTGACTTGCCCTGTCACCCAGGCTGCAATGCAGCGGTGTGATCTTGTCTCACTCCAACCCCTGTCTCTCAGGTTCAAGCGATTCTTGTGCCTCGGCCTCCCGAGTAGCTGGGATTATAGGCGTGTGCCACCATGCCTGGCTAACTTTTGTATTTTTAGCAGAGACGAGGTTTCACCATGTTGGCCAGGCTGGTCTCCAACTCCTGACCTCAAGTGATCCACCCAGCTCCGCCTCTCAAATGCTGGGATTACAGGCCTGAGCCACCACACCCAGCACCTATTTTTAAAAATGGAGATGATGATAATAGAACATGTTTCTCGCTTCTAAGGGCTGTTGCCAGGATAGAGTTTAAGTGTTTAGATAGCTATCTGGCATGTAGTAGACACTCAAGAAATACCAGTCATAAAAATACTATTATAAAGACTTTTGGGAAGTACTATTGACTACATACAGTGTAAATCTCCAAGAACACTGGAGAATATTAACTGGGAGTTAAGGACTTGTTGCTGTCTGGGATTTTCCCCTGTGACTGTTACATTGTTTTGTTTTGTTTTGTAGAGATGGAGTCTCGCCCTGTCACCCAGGCTGGAGTGCAGCAGCGTGATCCCAGCTCTCTGCAACCTCCATCTCTGCCTCCTGGGTTCACGCGATTCTTCTGGTCTCAACTTCCCAAGTAGCTGGGACTACAGACATGTGCCACCATGCCCAGCTAATTTTTGTATTTTTTTTTTAGTAGAGAAGGGGTTTCATTATATGTTGGCCAAGCTGGTCTGGAACTCCTGACCTCTAGTGATCTGCTCACCTCCGCTTCCCAAAGTGCTGGGATTCCAGGCATAAACCACCGTGCTTGATCAGAGCTTGGCAGTTGGATGGACGAAACCTGAGAATGCTACACTTCATATGTTGTTCATTATAATTTGTTATATAGATATTTAGCTCTTACTGGTGACTATAACACATACATAATGTGAGTCGAATTTTATCTACATTGAGTTTTCAGACCAGTATTTGGTTTCAGGAAAATAAATAAGGTATTGGAAATGAAAAATTAAAAATTACTGGTGCGTACCTGTAGTCTCAGCTACTTGGGAGGCTGAGACAGGAGAATCAGTTGAACCCAGGAGGCAGATGTTGCAGTGAGCTGAGATGGCGCCATTGCACTACAGCCTGAATGACAGAGCAAGACTCCATCTTAAGAAAAAAAAAACAGGCTGGACATGGTGGCTCACACCTGTAATCCCAGCACTTTGGGAGGCTGAGGCGGGTGGATCACGAGGTCAAGAGATTGAGACCGTCCTGGTCAACATGGTGAAACCCCATCTCTACTAAAAATACAAAAAATTAGCTGGGCATGGTGGCGCATGCCTGTAATCCCAGCTACTCAGGAGGCTGAGGCAGGAGAATTGCCTGAACCCAGGAGGTGGAGGTTGCGGTGAGCCGAGATCACACCATTGCACTCTGGTCTGGGTAACAAGAGCGAAACTCTGTCTCAAAAGAAAAAGAAAAGAAAAACAAAAACCCCCCCAAAAACCCAAAATCCTGTCTTTACTAAATATATAAAAATTAGCTGGAATGGTGACAGGTGCCTGGAATCCCAGCTGCTTGGGAGGCTGAGGCATGAGAATCACTTGAACCCAGGAGGTGGAGGTTGCAGTGAGCTGGCATCTTGCCACTGCACTCTAGCCTGGGCAACAGAGAAAGATTCCATCTCAAAAAAGATAAAAGAAAGAAAACTCTGTAAGATGAATTTGCCCCTTTATGAAGAATAAATTTGTGTCTGCCATTCACACCATGAATGCCTCTTTCTTCAGAGTGGTTCCTTATAGTGTTGTTGTTGTTTTAATTGTGGCAATGTATATTTAACACAAAAATTACCATTTTAACCTTTTTCTGGGTGGGGGAGGGATGGGGCATTACCCCGTTGCCCAGGCTGGAGTGCAGTGGTATGGTTTCGGCTCACTGCCACCTCTGCATCTGAGGCTCAAGATGTTCTCGCACTCAGCCTCCTGAGTGGCTGGGACTGCAGGTGCATGCCACCATGTTTAGCTACATTTTTTATCTTTTGTAGAGATGGGGGTCTCACTATGTTACCAGGCTGGTGTCCACCTCCCGAGCTCAAAGAGTCTGCCTGCATCTGCCTTCCAAAGTGCGGGGATTAGAGACATGAGCCACCCTGCCCAGCCTGATCTGATTTTAACCATTTTTAAGTGTATGTATAGTTTAGTGATCCAGAACTTTTTCCTTTTTTTTTTTTGGAGACAGGGTCCTGCTCTGTTGGCCAGGCTGGAGTGCAGCATATCCTCAAGTTCATCTGTGTGTTAGAATTTCCTTCGTTTTTAATCCTTTTGGAGATTTTTGGAGTTTTTGTTTTGTAGCATGGCAAAGCACATTGTGTGTGTGTGTGTGTGTGTGTGTAAGAACTATATATGATTATATTATGGTGTACTTGGAAAAGCGGAGTATAATGAAGAGTTTGGTCCATAACATACCTGGTCATGTTGAACCCTGTTTAGCAGACACAGTCTAGGAAGTTTTCTGATTATATAGGTCTCATGCTTTTGAGAATTGCTGCTTGTATTTTGATTTCATTTGCATACACAGTCCTTAGAGATCTGATTTATTTATTTAGTGACAGTCTCACTCTGTCACCCAGGCTGGAGTGCAGTGGCATAATCTTGGCTCCTTGCAGCCTCCACCTCCCGGATTCAAGCGATTCTTCTCCCTCAGCCCCCAGAGTGGCTGGGATTACAGGTGCCCACCACCATGGCTGGCTAATTTTTGTATTTTTAGTGAAGATGGGGTTTAACCATTTTGGCCAGGCCGGTCTCGGAACTCCTGACCTTCGGGTCCACCCGCCTCGGCCTCCCAGAGTGCTGAGATTACAGGCATGAGCTACTGTGCCTGGCTAACAAGGGATATTTTAAATTTTTAAAAAATAATATATGTTTATAGAGATGGGGTTTCTCTCTGTTGCCCAGGCTGGTCCCAAACTCCTGGGCTCAAGTGATTTTCCCACTCAGTCTCCCAAAGTACTGAGATTTCAGGTGTGAGCCACCGTGCCTGGCCCAAAAGACAGGCTTTTTATTCTCCCGCCTCCCCGACAGGCTCCTTTATCACATCGGGAACAGTAGCTATTTATTCACTTCTAAGCATACTGATGGGCTCATCATATGAGGCCTCAGAACCCGCATGCTTCTTCGAAAATATGGGTATGAGCAAATGACATCGTTGAGAGCTGCAATTCATTTAGACAGTCACGCTCTGTCTCCCAGGCTGGAGTGCAGTGGCACAATCTCAGCTCAGTGCAACCTCCACCTCCCAGGGTCAAGCGATTCTGATGCCTCAGCCTCCTGAGTAGCTGGGGTTACAGGTGTGTACCACAATGCCCAGCTAATCTTTGTGTTTTTTGGTAGAGACAGAGTTTCATCACACTGGCCAGGCTGGTCTCGAACTCCTGACCTCAAGTGATCCACCCGCCTCAGCCTCGAAAGGTGCTGGGAACAGGCCTGAACCATCACGCCCAGCTGGAAGGTGACTTTTTAAACTTAAATTGTAAAATAATCTTTGAGGAGTGAATTTGACAGAAGCAGATTTTCATGCACAAATGCCTTAAAAGCTACACACACTTAATTTCAAAGCCGTCATTTACTTTAATCCTTTCCTCATTAATTTTCCTGCTCTCTCAGAAAATAGGTTATTTTATTTAACAGTGATAATTAAAGGAGTTTGTTGGGAAATAAGCCATTTTCAGTTCATCAGGCTTGGATTTGAAGAGTTTTTATGTAAATTAATAGGTATATGTACATATATTTTTAAAATAATGATTTTAGTGAAGCTTAAATTACAAACGCTTGCTCATTTCACTGAATGCTTTTGTGATGCACTTTAGCAAGTACTAACACACTTTCTGATAACAACCTTGTAAGGTAAGTATGCAGACTGTTGTCGTTTTCCAGACTAGTAAGTTTTGGATTACAGAGTCCCAGGGTCACCTGTTGTAGACGGGACTTGAATTCAGAACTTTTGCCTGGTTGCAAAGCTGATTTTCTTAATAGCTTTGCTCTGTTGCCTGCCTTCTGTGAACAGTGCATTTAAAAAAGTAAAGATGGCCGGGCACAGTGGCTCACATATGTAATCCCAAGCACTTTGGGAGGACGAGATGGGCAGATCACGAGGTCAAGAGACCGAGACCATCCTGGCCAATAAGGTGAAACCCCGTCTCTACTAAAAATGCAAAAATCAGTTGGGTGTGGTGGCGTGTGCCTGTAGTCCCAACTACTTGGGAGGCAGAGGCAGGAAAATTGCTTGAACCCAGGAGGAGGAGGTTGCAGTGAACTGGCATGCCCCATTGCACTCTAGGCTGGGCAACAGTGAGACTGTCTCAAAAAAGAAAAGAAAAGAAAAGAAAAAAACCCCTCAAGAACAAAGTAAAGATGGGCCTTTAGATAATAGCTACTTGATTTTCATTTCCTCTTCCAAATGGGTTTTCCAAATGCAACTGAGTTCTAAATTTGGAGTCATGTCAAAGGGACACATTCTTTGTGTGTTGGCAGAGCCAGCTTCTGCTGTTTAAAAATCTGGACTCTCAGTTTAAAAGTATAATTAATACATATGCAAAAATGGTGTCTTAAGCTGTGGCACAAGGAAAATAGGTCTTTCTTGATAGCTAATAAGACTTTTTCTTGTTTGTTTGCTTTTTAAGGATGTGCTTTTTGCTACTGTGAAACTCAAAACTGAACTTGTGATCCACTGATTGGGCAGATCCTTCTTTTTTTTTTTTTTTTTGAGACAGAGTCTGACTCTGTTGCCCAGGCTGGAGGGCAATGGTGTGATCTTGACTCACTGCAGCCTCGACCTCCCAAGTTCAAGCGATTCTCCCACCTCAGCCTCCCGAGTAGCTGGGATTATAGGCGGTTGCCACCACACCCACCCAGCTAATTTTTGTAATTTTAGTAGAAGCGGGGTTTCACCATGATTTCCAGGCTGGTCTTGGACTTCTGACCTCAGGTAATCTGCCCACCTTGGCCTTCCAAAGCTCTGGGATTACAGGCATGAGCCACTGTGCCCAGCTAGGTCTTTTTAAAATTATTTTGACATTCTTTTCTTTACCTGGCTTGTTAAAAAAGTGAAATTTAGGTATGAGCTGAGTTTTTTTTTTTAATATAGGGCTTGCTGTGCCACCCAGGCTGAAGTGCAATGGTGTGATCTTGACTCACTGCAACCTCCGCCTCTCAAGTTCAAGCGATTGTCCTGCCTCAGCCTCCCGAGTAGCTGGGATTATAGGCATGCGCCACCACACCCAACTAATTTTTGTATTTTTAGTAGAGATGGGGTTTCACCATGTTGGCCAGGCTGGTCTTGAACTCCTGACCTCATGATCCACCTGCTTTGGCCTCTGAAAGTGCTGGGATTACAAGCATGAGCCCACCATGCCTGGCCTTTTTTTTTTTTTAATGGGGTCATCATATATAAAGTTTTAAGTATGAATACAGCACAATTGCAAATCAATTCATATCTTAACCCTTCAAATTTATTTTTTATTTTGGGATATTTTATTGATTTATTTTTGAGACGGAGTTTCGCTCTTGTTACCCAGGCTGGAGTGCAATGGCGCATTCTCGGCTCACCGCAACCTCCACCTCCTGGGTTCAAACAATTCTCCTGTCTCAGCCTCCCAAGTAGCTGGGATTACAGGCATGTGCCACTATGCCCGGCTAATTTTTTTTGTATTTAGTAGAGATGGGGTTTCACTATGTTGGCCAGGATGGTCTCAATCTCTTGACCTCGTGATCCACCTGCTCCGGCCTCCCAAAGTGCTGGGATTACAGGCGTGAGCCACTGCGCCCGGCCCTTGGGATATTTATTTACTGATATAATTGCCAGCTTTATTTCAGCAGACAAATTAATTTGCTGTCTTAAAATGTGTGCATGAGCTGCTAGAAAAATTTCACAGCTGGCTGGGCATGGTGTCTCACGCCAAGGCCAAGATGGGAGGATTACTGCTTGAGCACAGGAATTTGACAGCCTGGACAACACAGTGAGACCCTGTCTCTAACTAAAAAATTAAAAAGTTAGCCAAGTGCAGTGGTGCATACCTGCAGTCTCAGCTACTGTGAAGGTTGAGGTGGGGGGATTGCTTGAACCCAGGAGGTTGAGGCTACAGTAAGCTGTGACTCTGCCACTGCACTCCAGCCTAGGCGACAGAGCAAGACCCTATCTCAAAAGAAAAAAAAAAATTCAAGCCCTTGATTTAAAAATCAATCCTGATCAACGATTTAGCTTAGGGATTTCTTATTTTATTTGGAAGTACTTGCCATTTATATATATATGGAGTTTAAATTATAAATGCTTATATATATAAGTTAAATATTAAAGTCAAATGAACTAAAATGAGGTCTTTGGCTTTATTGTCTGCTGAAGTGTGTATGTTAATATACGTTAATATAAACTGTGACGGTTTATATCCTACTACTAAATATTTGTGAAACAGAACCTATGTCCAGGCGCGGTGGCTCACACCTGTAATCCCAGCACTTCGGGAGACCGAGCTGGGTGGATTGCCTGAGCTCAGAAGTTTGAGACCAGCCTGGGCAACATGGTGAAACCCCATCTGTACTAAAATTACAAAAATTAGCTGGGTGTGGTGGTGCACCCCTGTAATCCCAGCTACTTGGGAGACTGAGGCAGGAGAACGGCTTGAAGCTGGGAGGTGTAGGTTGCAGTGAGCCGAGATTGTGCCCCACTGCACTGCAGCCTGGACAACAGAGTGAGACTCTGTCTTAGAAACAAACAAAAAACCAGAACCTCTGAATTGCTGACCTAATTTATTTTCCTTGGGAAAATACCTATTAAGCCCATGTAGATAAACTCTTAGAATTTAAAGTATTGTTCAGTATAAGCAAGGAGTATGGAAGTCCTGCCTCTTCCAGGTGTAGGGTAGTCACTGGTGAACTTACCTTTTCTAAGACATTATGTACAGTAAACAGGAAGCTCTCTGTTGGGGGATATGTCAAAGCTGGAGTTTGGACTAGAATACCAAAGACGGTAGCAACAACAATAACTAACTTAGGTTTTATTTTTCAAGACTGAATTTCACTTTCGTTGCACCATCTGGAGTGCAATGACGCGATCTTGGCTCACCGCAAGCTCTGCCTCCAGGGTTCAAGCGATCTCCTCCTCAGCCTCCTGAGTAGCTGGGATTGTAGGCATGTGCCATCACACCTGGCTAATTTTGTATTTTTAGTAGAGACGGGGTTTCTCCATGTTGGCCAGGCTGGTCTCAAAACGCCCAACCTCAGGTGATCCACCTGCCTCGTCCTCCCAAAGTGCTGGGATTACAGGCATGAGCCACCTCGCCCGGCCTGAAAATATCTCTTTTTAGTATTGAGGAATCCGATTTCTTTGAGAGGAGCTCATGGACTGAAATACCATTATAGTTGTTGTCTAAGCCCTTGAAAACTTAATATTTTTCTGAAGTTTAAATCTGTACATAATGTGCAACTGTGGTTAAAACAAAAAGAAAAAATATTGTAGATAATGGAATTTGAAAAATATTTAAAATCTGATTAAATTTTACAGTGTATGGTGTGGTTTGAAAGAGAACGGAGGGCTGGGCGTGGTGGTTCACACGTGTAATCCCAGCACTTTGGGAGGCCAGGGTTAGCAGATCTCTAGAGGTGAGGAGTTAGAGACCAGCCTGCCAACATAGCAAAACCCCATCTCTACTAAAAATACAAAAATTGCCTTAAAAAAAAATACAAAAATTAGCTGGGTGTGGTGGCAGGCACCTGTAATCCCAGCTACTCAGGAGGCCGAGGCAGCAGAATCGCTTGAACCTTGCGGGGCAGAGATTGCAGTGAGCCGAAATCACGTCACTGCACCGCAGCCTGGGTGACAGAGTAAGACTCCATCCCAAACAAACGAAGAAAACAAAAAGGAAAGAAAGAGAATGGAGAATTGAGGACATCTAATCAGTTGTATAGATCTGGATTCTATTTTTAGTAATGTGGTGATCTCGGGCAGTTTACATTATCTTTTAAGTTATCAGCTGTTCACGTGGCTTGGTGGCTCCTGCCTGTAATCCCAGCACTTTGGTAGGCTGAGGTGGGCGGATCATTTGAGGTCAGGAGTTCGAGACCAGCATGGCCAATATGGTGAAACCCCATCTCTACTAAAAATACAAAAATTAGCTGGGAGTGGTGGCATGTGCCTGTAGTCTCAGCTATTTGGGAGGCTGAGGCAGCAGAATCGGTTGAAACCGTGAGGATGAGGTTGCAGTGAACAGACTGCACCACTGCACTCCAACCTGGGCTACAGAGTGAGACTCTGTCTCAAAAAAAAAAAAAAAAAGAAAAAAAAAAGTTGGCCAGGCACGGTTGCTCACACCTGTAATCCCAGCACTTCGGGAGGCTAAGGTGGGCAGACCACTGTGTCAGGAGTTTGAGACCATCCTGGCCAATATGGTGAAACCCCATCTGTACTAAAAATAGAAAACTAGCCGGGCATGGTGGCACACATCTGTAGTGCCAGCTACTTGGGAGACTGAGGCAGAGATCGCAGTGAGCCGAGATTGTGCCACTGTACTCCACTGTACTCTGGGCAACAGAGTGAGACTCTGTCTCAAAAAAAAAAGTTATCAGCTGTTCTTAGTTTATAAAAGATCTGTTTTGTAAATTGTATCAAGCAGATGTCAACCATTTATAATAAACATATCAAGATATGAAGTTAATTTCTTTGCTATCATTCGAAAGGCAAACTAATTGGGTCAGCAAACTACCTTAAACACATTCTCATTGAGAAAGTAAATTAAAAGCACATCTTCTGTAGCCAGGCGTGGTGATAGATGCCTGTAGTCCCAGCTAATTGGGAGGCTGAGGTGGGAGGATCTTTTGAGCTGAGGAGTTTGCACCCATCTTGGGCAACATAGTGAGACCCTTATCTCAAAAAAATCCCCAACAAAGCACATTTTCTATAGGAGCTCCTCAGTGGACATAATTAGTATAAATGGTAGTCTGTTGAAAAATTAAGACATTTAGTGCAAACCACATGTCCAGGAAAAAAAAATTAAATAAAAACATTAAGACATTTACAAAGTCTGTGTTTACAATCTGAACTGATCATATTAAATGAATACTGACATTTTAGGGATGAATAAATTTTCTTCTGAAAAACATTTTAGTTTTGGCTTTTAGCACTTTGTAATTATAGGGAGAACATGGAAATATTAAATACCAACAATTTGGCTGGGCTTGGTGGCTCACGCCTGTAATCCCAACACTTGAGGAGGCTGAGGTGGGCAAATCGTTTGAGGTCAGGGGTTTGAGACCAGCCTGGCCAATATGGGAAAACCCCATCTCTACTACAGATACAAAAAAAATAGCCAGGTGTGGTGGCAGGCACCTGTTGTCCCAGCTGCTCAGGACGTGGAGCCAGGGGAATTGCTTGTACTCGGGGGGTGGAGGTTATAGTGAGCCAAGATTACACCCCTGTACTTCAGCCTGGGTTTTAGAGTGAGACTCCATCTCCAAAAAACAAACAAACAAAAAATCGCAAGAATTTCAGAGATAAAATGATTCAGGCGGCCTAAAAGATTGCCAAAATGTAGTATTACATGATAATCTAATTTTAATGCAACCGAATCCTGGTTTAGAATAAAGTCAGCTGATTCAACTATTGGTATTAGACCTTTTGCATTTATTTTAAGCACCATTTCAGGACAAAATATCTAACATTTTACTTGATGAGTTTTAACTTTTTCTTAGCACGTACTGTTTTGAGGAAACTACTTTTTAAAAGTTTAGATGCCATTTTAATTTTTCCATTAGCATTAAGTGATACATGAAGTTATTTTATTCTTCTGACTCAAGATGGTTCTGTTAGTGAATACATTTAAGAATATGATGATGCCATCAGTCATTTAATTTTGTTGAAACTTGGCTTTGGTGGCTGTTAAAAAAATGAATTGGTTGGCCAGGTGTGTTGGTTCACGCCTGTAATACCACCACTTTGGGAGGCTGAGGTGGGCGGATCACCTGAGGTCAGGAATTCAAGACCAGCCTGGCCAACATGGTGAGACGCCCCGTCTTGACTGAAAATACGGAAGTTAGCTGGGCGTGGTGGCAGGCACCTGTAATCCCAGCTACTCGGGAGGTTGAAGCAGGAGAATCACTTGAACCCGGGAGGTGGAGATGGAGATTTCAGTGAGCCAAGATGGCACCACTGACTGCCACTGCACTCCAGCCTGGGCAACAGAACAAGACTCCATCTGAAAAAAAAAAAAAGAAAAAAGGTAAGTTGAGTTCTGCAGTTTTTCCTCTTAGACAAGAAAATAATTGGAGACTAGATCTTAAAGAATGAAGGCATCTGGAAAGCTGGAAGACACCAGAAGACCAAGGACAGAGAACTTCCCTGAAATACTGGCCCAGGCAGAAGCACATTCACCAGTACTGGAGACGCATGGCTTCTGTGCATTTTTTGGAGTAGGGGGTAAAAACCATGTTTGGATGGAAAATTTCTCTGGTAAAAGTATTCTATCTGTTTCTCTTTTTAATGGACACAGGGTCTTGCTCTGTCACCCAGGCTAGAGTGCAGTGGTGCCATCATGGCTCACTGTAGCCTTCACCTCCCGGGCTCAAGACGTCCTTCTCTCTCAGTCTCCTAGAGTGCTGGGATTACAGGTGTGAGCTACTGAGCCTGGCTTTTGTTTTTTTTTTTTTTTTGAGATGGAGTCTCGCTCTCTTGCCCATGCTGGAGTGCAGTGGCACAATCTTGGCTCACTGCAATTTCCACCTCCCGGATTCAAGCAATTCTCCTGCCTCAGCCTCCTGAATAGCTGGGATTATGGGCACCCACCACCAAGCCCGGCTAATTTTTGTATTTTTAGTAGAGATGGGGTTTTACTATGTTGGTCTGTCTGGTCTCAAACTCCTGACCTCAGGTGATCCTCCAGCCTTGGCCTCCCAAAGTGCTGGGATTATAGGCATGAGCCACTGTGCCCAGCTATGTTTTTTTGAGATGGAGTTTCACTCTGTCACCGAGGCTGGAGTGCAGTGGTGCGAATTCTAGTGTGAGCCACACTTGGCTGTAAAGAGGCATTTGGAATTTAGAGATGGATTCTAGTCCCTTGTTAGAGAATTAACTGTAGGCTGGGTGTGGTGGCTCTCACCCCATTTTTACTAGAAATATGAAAATTCGCTGGGTGGGTTGCGGGCACCTGTAATCCCAATTACTCAGGAGGCTGAGGCAGGAGAATTGCTTGAACTTGGGAGGCAGAGGTTACAGTGAGCTGAGATGATACCATTGCACTCTAGCCTGGGTGATGGTGAGGCTCTATCTCAAAAAAAAAAAATTATACACACACACACACGCACACACACACACACACACACATATATATATATATAAAACATGAAAAAGAAATAGGGCAGAAATGTAATTTAAATAAAAGAAAGCATTTTCTAGCACCTCCCCACTTACCAGTCTGACTGGAACCTTGTTTTGCAGCAGAAATGAAAGTTCAGAAGTATTTCAGAGAACAGCATAATAAAAAATATTAAGAACCTCAGTTTTTGTTAGCGTAATGATAGGGTGTGTAAAAATCTTCAGGAGCGCTCTTCCTTTCACTCCCTATAAAATACTTTTTTTGGTCTGGGTTCAGTGGCTTATGCTTTTAATCCTCCCACTTTGTTAGAACGAGGCAGGAGGATCATTTGATCTCAGGAGTTGGAGACCAGTCAGGCCAACATAGTGAAATCCCGTCTCTACTAAAGACACAAAAATTAGCCGGGCACGATGGCACACGCCTGTGGTCCCAGCTACTCGGGAGGCTGAGGCAGGAGAAACATCTGAACCTGGGAGGTGGAGGTTGCAGTGAGCCAAGATCGCACCATGGCACACCAGCCTGGGCTGTAGGGTGAGACTCTATCTCAAAAAATAAACCCAAAACCAAATTTTTTGTGTGTGCTGTTTGGTATTAACAGCAAGCAGTCAGTAAATTAGAGCAGAAGGACGGCCAAAAAGAAAATTTTATGGAATTAGTTATTGGCTTATTTTGAGGAAGAATGGATCAGAACAGCAAGGACACAGATAAACCTAATCCCTGAAATGGATCTCCAACAGGAAACTCAAGAGGATTTGAAAGAATGGCTGGAGTCTGTTTTCAGAGATAAAGAAGGCATCACATATACAGTAGCCGACTAGAATCAGAGATAAAAAATGAAACAGCAACAGGCCAATTGAGTTCATCTTTGAAACTCATGAAGGAGAATTAAAGTCAAATCAGGGAAAGGAAAGGTGAAGTCAAATGTTCAGAATGGAAGAATTAAGGAGATGGAAAAACTGGGAAAGAAGCCATAGCAGGCTCACATAGCTGTTACGTTTGTGTGCCTGTTTAATCACAGTATATCCTGTGTCATCTTGTTTTGACTAGCCACAGTAATTAGTCTTGGGACAGGCTCATGACACACATGCCCAGATCTTTTATACAAAATGTAATGGAAGGCCAGGTGCAGTGGCCCATTCCTGTAATCCTAGCACTGTAATCCTAGCATTTAGGAGCCCAAGGTAGGCAGATCACTTGAGGTCAGGAGTTTGAGACCAGCCTGGCCAATGTGACGAAATCTCATCTCTACGAAAAATACAAAAACTAGCTGGGTGTGGTGGCATGCCTGTAATCCCAGCTACTGGGGAGGCTGAGGCAGAAGAATTGCTTGAACCCAGGTGGTAGAGGTTGCAGTGAGTTGACATAGTGCTACTGCAGTCCTGCCTGGGTGATAAGCAAGACTGTCTCAAACAACAACAACAAAAACCAAAGTAATGGGAGGATGTGTTGGCCTCTGCCTTGCCAGGCCTGTCTTAGCGAGAACATCCTTCTGCTTCAGCAGAGGGAACTCTCATGAATTATTTTATGGTTTTGGATCTAGCTATATGTGGAGCCAGTATAACCTTTACATTTAATTAAATGAAGAAATAAAAATTCTCCTTGCTACTTGATCTTGTTTGAACTGGGAATTGGCAACCTCGCCATCTAAGGTAGTTCTGGCTAATTCGTAAATTGTTGTTGAGAATAAATATGGAAGGTATAGTTCCCGAGGTTGGTGAGGTTAGTTATTCTTGCTGAAAACAACCAAGAATGTTACAAAATTATAAAACCACAACTTTTGTGAAAACATCAGAAAGCTGACAAGACAGAGAAAATCTGAAGGGCTGGGTTATGGGAACTCATAACTGAAATGAGAATCGCTCTTGCCCTGAACGAAACATTTCACCACTTGTATTTGAGTTTTGAAAACTTTGTGGGGTGAGATACTCGGAATAGTCTGCATTCTTACTTGTGGCCTGGGTTAACTTCCGGGTGGACCAAGGAACCCAGTCTGGAATCTGGATTAGAGTGATTCCAGGCAGCTGTTGTCTCTTGCTACCTGGAAGAAGCTGCCTTCACCCTCGGCTGAAGATTGTAAGTAATTTTTTCATGTAAAATAACCAGCTCACCAAGATAATTAGGCATAGAAGGGAATAAGTATCATGAATAAGGGTAAGGACCATCAGGAACACAAATAGTCCTGCAAAAACTTGAGATTCAGGATTCTCAGACTATAAAATAACTCCCCCATTATCTTAAAATAAATATGATAAGCTTGGAATTCTGTAGAGTAGGGAACTATAAAATATGACTTAATAGTAATTAGAGATCCTAGAAATGAAAATTAAAAACAAAATTAAAAATCTGGTAGGTGTTTAACAACAAAAAGATGAAGAAGGAATCAGTGAAATGGAAGGTAAGTCAGAAGAAATAGTATGGAGAGGAAAAAGTAAAAAGAAGGTAAGAGGCTGAAGGGATGAAGTGAAGAGTAACATACATTAATCTGAGTCCCAGTAGGATAGGAGATAGAGAATGGGGCAGAGTCTAAAGAGAGAATAGCTGAGAATTTTCCACATTGAAGGATACAATTCCATAGTCAAGAAGCCCAGTGAGTGACAGACATGTGTTTAATAAAAATAAGATCTACACCTAGAATACATAGTGAAACTGTAGAAAACCATAGACAAAGAAAACATCTTAAAAACAACAGGAGTCGGCCGGGATTTAAGCAAAAATAACATTGCATCTAAAAATACAGGATTAGGCTGGGTGCAATGGCTCACACCTGTAAACCCAGCACTTTGGGAGGCCAAGGCGGGCGGATCACCTGAGGTCAGAAGTTCGAGACCAGCCTGGCCAACATGGCGAAACCCCAAACCTGTCTATGAAAATACAAAAATTAGCTGGGCATGGTGGTGGGTATCTGTCATCCCAGCTACTCGGGAAGGTGACACAGGAGAATCGCCGGAATCTGAGAGGCAGAGGTTGCAGTGAGCCCAGATTTCACCACTGTACTTCAGCCTGGTCAACAGAACAAGACTCCGTCCCCCAGCTGCCAAAAAAAAAAATGCTTAGTTGCATTCCTTAGGAGCACAGAACAAAATGTCCCCATTTTACCTGGTTTACATTTTTTGTTTGTTTCATGGCCTCTTTTATTGGGAGACCTCAGTTTTGATGTGGTGCCATGACAGGACAGGTCATATCCTGGTGATTTGTGGTTCATTGCTGGTGACATCAGAAAGTAAAGTCAACCAGGAAAAGACGCCATGGGCCCGGCTGAGGTAGCTTCTGGAGCACCACCTCCATCAAGGAGCTTTTCCTGGGCTCCACGTGTCCTTCATGTTGCCTGCTCTCCTGCCCAGGGTTGCTGTGCTTATTATACAAGATGGCCAATAAAGCATGACACATATTCAATAAATGTTCATTTTTTTCTCGTTGTCTAACCCTTACTTTAAATGGAGGGGATTCATAAAAGGGATCAAGCATTTCCATTTATACACGAGGCGACTGAGTAGAGCCCCCCAAGGGCACGCAGCGAGGTGGTGGTCTACTGAACCCATACATACCCCAGCTCTCCTGACGTTCTGTCCCGTGGGGACCAGCGCATCGGGTGTTTCCTAAGCTGACGTCACCTGCTTGGTCCGGTGCCGCCTCCGGTGTTCACTGTTAATGCCACCTCCTGATGGCAGTTTCTTTTTGGGGGAAAAGGAGAGAAGAGAGGGAGCCATCCCCAAGTGCAGGGTGCAGGGAAGGCTCCACGAATAGTCTCCACTAAGGACCATCCCAAGAAGTAACCTCTGGACGCGCAAAGAGCAATGAACTTCCGGTGTGACCCGGATGCACTTATTTCCAGAGAGCGGGACGCCCAGAGAAGGCGAGTGGGTCGCTGTCCCCAGGGGCTTTTCATCCTGCAGGGCTCGCTGCCTGCCCCGACAGTTCTGATAATGACATAGGACCTTCATCACGTGGGGCGCCCTGTGGGCTGTTGGTATGGCGTCTGCCCCCCATTTCTTACACACATTGACTGTGATTATTAAACCCGTGGAAGATGTCCACGTCCTTGGCATTTTGAACGAAGAATTGGACAGAATGCACAAAGCAAGGAATGGAAGAAGTAACAAAAGCTGAGATTTATTTAAAAGTTACACTCCACAGAGAGGGGGCGTGCTGAGCCTAGGGGCTCAAGAGCCCCTTTGGGATTTAAGTTACAAAAGTGATAACCTTATACAAGCACCTGATTGGTTGTGGAAAGCACAGCCAGCACTGGGAGGTCGAGGTGGGTGGATCACCTGAGGTTACGAGTTTGAGACCGTCTTGGACAAATGGTGAAACCCCGTCTCTAATAAAAATACAAAAATTAGCTGGGCGTGGTGGTGGGCGCCTGTGTCCCAGCTACTCGGAGGCTGAGGCTGGGGAATCTCTTGAACTGTGGAGGCGGAGGTTGCAGTGAACCGAGATCGTGCCGTTACACTCCAGCCTGGCGACAGAGCAAGACTCGGTATTAAAAAAAAAAAAAAAATGTCGGGCGCCGCCTGTAATCCCAGCACGTTGGGAGGCCAAGGTGTGTGTATAACCTGAGATCAAGAGTTCCAGACCAGCCTGGCCAATATGGCGAAACCCCATCTCTAATAAAAATAGAAAAATCAGCCGGGCACGGTGGCGGGCACCCGTAATCCCAGCTACTCGCGAGGCTGAAGCAGGATAATCGCTTCAACCCGGGAGGCTGAGGTTGCAGTGAGCCTAGAACGTACCACCACACTCCAGCCTGGGTGATAGCGTGAGACTCTTGTCTTAAAACAAAACAAAAACAAAATAAAAAGACTTGGCTGCAGTCAGTCTGATTGGTTGCAAGAAGCAACCAATCAGAGGCTGAAGTGAAGTTACGAGTTACAGTCCTGTGCAAACGTCTGATTGGTTGCTGAAAGCAACCAATCAGATATTTTATGTTTTCCATCCGGCGCACCGAAAAAGCGGGGATGGTGGTTTGCAAACTGAGTCGCTTCCCATCCTTTTGTCACTTAGGTGTGGAAAGTTGGGGTTTTCCGCCAAGCGCGGTGGTTCACGTCTAAAATCCCAGCACTTTGGGAGGCCTAGGCGGGCGGATCATGAGGTCAGGAGCTCGAGACCATCTTGGCCAACATGGCGATGCCCTGTGTCTACCAAAATGCAAAAAATTAGACGGGCATGGTGGCGCGCACCTGTAGTCCCATGTACTCGGGAGGCTGAGGCAGGGGAATAGCTTGAACCTGGGAGGTGGAGGTTGCAGTGAGCTGAGATCGCGCCACTGCACTCCAGCCTGGCAACAGAGCAAGACATCGTCTCAAAAAAAAAAAAGTTGGAGTTTTTCTTTTGATTTAGTTCTAGGAAGTCAGCATGAATTGGCCTTAGGTTCTCTGCCTCCAGACCCTATTCTCCTGCCTCGTGATGACCTGATAGTAGATTTTTGGCGATTAAAGATGAGAAGTGGTAACAGCAGTAGGGAGAAAATTGCCCTAGTTTCATGTTCTGACTGTGAGAGTGGCTGTATGACCTTGACAAATCACCGCATTTGTAAAATGAGAACCCATCTCTGTTTTCTTTCCCTGGGGAATTAAAGGAAAACTGAGATTATGAAAAAAATACCATGAGCTTTCAGAAGTAATTAAAGTATATGCTAAGTGAATGTCTGATTATAGAAACATATGCCTTTGTTGTCCATTTTGCCTAAGCCACATTTTAATGCACGTTTACTTAGACTTGGGGGAGAGGGAGAGGGAAAGACATCCAAACAAATTCACTTAGTTTTAACTTCTCCAAGAGAAAAAGAATGGGACCTAGGCTGCTAAGGAAAATAATTTATGTAATTTATCTGTTGACTTGTTTGATACTGTTTTTACTTCCGTCTCTATTCAGGGAACCTTGTTTGGGAAACAAATTTACTTATGTTTGTTAAAAAATATGGGGATAAGTGCCTTTTTTTTTTTTTGAAATGGAGTCTTGCTCTGTTGCTCAGGCTGGAGTGCAATGGTGTGATTTCAGCTCACTGTAACCTCCGTCTCCAGGGTTCAGGTGATTCTCCTATCTCAGCCTCCAAAGTAGCTGGGATTACAGGTGTGCAGCACCACACCCAGCTAATTTTTGTATTTTTAGTAGACACAGGGTTTCATCATGTTGGTCAGGGTGGTCTTGAACTCCTGACCTCATGATCCACCTGCCTCGGTGTCCCAAAGTGCTGGGATTGCAGGTGTGAGCCACCGAGCCTGGCCATGTGTCTTTTTTTTTGAGATGGAGTCTTGCTTTGTTGCCCAGGTTGGAGTGCAGTGGTGCAGTCTCAGCTCATTGCAACATCTACCTCCTGGATTCAAGCGATTCTCATATCTCAACCCCCTGAGTGGCTGGAATTACAGATGGTGCACCACCATTCCTGGCTAATTTTTGTGTTTTTAGTAGCTACAGGTTTTCGCCATGTTGCCCAGGCTGGTCTCGAACTCCTGGCCTCATGTGATCAACTTGCCTCAGCCTCCCAAAATGCTGGGATTACAAGTGTGAGCCACTGCACCTGGCCAAGTGTCATTTTTTAAAAAACTATTATGATTTGCATTATATTTATTGAAACAGAACCTTGCTCTGTCACCCAGGCTGGAGTGCAGTGGTGCATTTTCGGTTCACAGCAATTTCCACCTCCTGGGTTCAAGTGATTCTCCTGCTTCAGCCTTCCTGAGCATCTGGGATTACAGGTGCACGCTACCAACCTGACTGTTTTGTATTTTTATTAGAGAAGGGGTTTCACCATGTTGGCCAGGCTGATCTCGAACTTCTGACCTCAGGTGATTCACCTGCCTTGGCCTCCCAAAGCACTGTTATGACAGGTGTGAGCCAATGTGCCCAGCCAGAATGTGCTGTATTATAAAGTATCTTACATGTTACTTGATGCCTAGGATCTGTTTTCTCAGTGAGAAGAGGAACTTCTCTCCACTCAGCCTCAGTCCACTGCACCCACTCTCTTCTGGGTGAGGATGTTCGGGGAGAAGAGGGTTCGGCACCTCTTTCCTGTGTTGAGCTGTGGTTGCCTGTCACTTGGTTGTAAAGTGCCTTTCCTCCTCTCGCTCCTAACTGGGAGAAATTTCACTGAGACTGGGTGCCACCTGGATTTACTGGGGATGTGAATGTTGACCCAATTTTCTTGAAATAACACTACATAGAAAGTTAGGGGATGGATTCTCTGTCTTGTGAGAGTTTCCAGCAAATCAAATACTTAGTGTCTGAGCTGATTTTCTTCTCTTGTGCAAGAAAACTGTACAGCCCGTGAGGGACCCTCGCAGCTCAGGATGTGGGTTTAGGACACCGGATTTCCACACTCACTTTCTTCTTACTTCTCTTGCACAGGGATCATGGCCCAAGTTGCAATGTCCACCCTGCCCGTGGAAGATGAGGAGTCCTCGGAGAGCAGGATGGTGGTGACATTCCTCATGTCAGCTCTTGAGTCCATGGTGAGACCTTCTGCTCTATCGTTTCATACTTGGGCAGGCCTGGGCTGCAGATAAGGTTGATTTGTTTTTGTAGAAGACAGACTTTTATGTTTTTTAGTTTTTGTTTTTGTTTTTTGAGATGGAGTTTTGCTCTTGTCATCCAGGCTGAAGTGCAATGGTGCAATCTTGGCTCACCACAACCTCCATCTCCCGGGTTCAAGTGGTTCTCTGCCCCAGCCTCCTGAGTAGCTGGGATTACAGCATGTGCCACTAAGCCTGGCTAATTTTGTAATTTTAGTAGAGATGGGGTTTTTCCATGTTGATCAGGCTAGTCTTAAACTCCTGACCTCAGGTGATCTGCCCATCTTGGCCTCCCAAAGTGCTGGGATTACAGGCATGAGCCACCTTGCCTGGCCTGCTTTTTAGTTTTAATGAGTAGTTGTTTTTTTTTTGAGACAGAGTCTTGCTGTGTTGCTCAGGATAGAGTACAGTGGTGCAGTCTCAGCTCACTGCAACCTCCGCCTCCTGGGTTCAAGGGATTCTCCTGCCTCAGCCTTCCAGTAGTTGGTATTATAGGTGCCTGCCACCATGCTCAGCTAATTTTTGCATTTTTAGTAGAGATGGGTTTTACCATCTTGGCCAGGCTGCTCTCAAACTCCTGACCTTGTGATCTACCCATCGTCGGCCTCCCAAGGTACTGGGATTACAGGTGTGAGCCACCAGGCCTGGCCAATGAGTAGTTTTTTTCTTTGAATAATAGTTATGGATTTAAGCCTTTCAAGTCACATTGGATTTGACTTTATATTTATTATTATTATTATTTTTTGAGATGGAATTGCCCAGGCTGAAGTACAATGGCGTGGTCTGGGCTCACTGCTAACTCTGCCTCCCGAGTCCAAGTGATTCTCGTGTCTCAGCCTCCTGAGTAGCTGGGATTACAGATGCACATCACCACGCCCGGCTCATTTTTGTATTAATAGAGACGGGCTTTCACCTTGGTGGCCAGGCTGGTCTCTAACTCCCAACCTCAGGTGATCCAGCCACCTCAGCCTCCCGAAGTGCTGGAATTACAGGTGTGAGCCACCATGCCTGGCCCAAGTCACATTTTATTACTGTGCTTCGGAATCTTAACTTACCTAAATGTTCAACTTTTTAATTAATTTATTTATTTTATTTTGTGTTTTTTTGAGATGGAGTGCAATGGTGCGATCTTGGCTCCCTGCAATCTCCACCTCCTGGGTTCAATCGATTCTTCTGCCTCAGCCTCCCGAGTAGCAGGGATTAAAGGCACGCACTACCATGCCTGTCTGATTTTGTATTTTTAGTAGGGATGGGGTTTCTCCATGTTGGTTGCGGTGGTTTCGAACTCCCAACCTCAAGTGATCTGCCCACCTCGGCCTCCCAAAGTGCTGGGATTACAGGTGGGAGTCACTGCACCCACCCCCAACTTTTATATTGAATCTTAAGTTTTTTTCTGCCATCACCTTAGGCAGTCATTTGTTTTGCAAGTATTAACTTTGAATTTATCTATAATATTAGCAATTATTCAGAATGAGTTTGTATACTAGAGTATGGTGCTAGAGTTTTATTGTGTCTCTGTACAGAAGGTTACCAGGATTGGGGGCTATAGGGCTTATTTATTTTATATATATTTTTTATTCTGCTTATATATAACTATTGGATTTGCCACTTGCTTCTAAATCGTGTAGTTTTAGCTCTTCAGTTTTTCAAAAATAAGCTACAATATGCATAATTACAATGAAATATTAAGCATTAATGCTATAGTTTTTTTTTTTTTTTTTTTTTGAGAGAGTCTTGCTCTGTCACCCATGCTGGAGTGCAGAGGCACAATCCTGGCTCACTGCAACCTCTACCTCCCAGTTTCAAGTGATTCTCCTGCGTCAGCCTCCTGAGTAGCTGAGATTACAGGCACCCACCACCATGCTTGGATAAGTTTTGTATTTTTAGTAGAGACGAGGTTTCACCTGGTTGGCCAGGCTGATCTCGAACTCTTGACCTCGTGTGATCTGCCCACCTTGGCCTCCGAAGTTTAGGGATTACATATGTGAGCCACCTTGCCTGGCTGTATTTTTATATTACTGTGATGGCAGTTATACATTTTATTTATTATGTTTTTATGGGTATGTAGCTGAACATAGTATTTGATAGTATATAAAAAGCATGAGGCTAAGGACATTTTTTTTCTTGTTCTTTCTTTCTCTCTTTTTTGTTTTTTTTGAGATGGAGTCTCACTCTGTCGCCCAGGATGAAGTGCAGTGGCATGATCTTGGCTCACTGCAAGCTCCGCCTCCTGGGAGTGGTTCTCCTGCCTCACCTTCCCAAGTAGCTGGGATTACAGGCGTCTGCCACCATACCCAGCTAATTATTTGTTGTTGTTGTTTTTTTTAAGTAGAGATGGGGTTTTACCATGTTGGTCATGCTGGTCTCAAACTCCCAACCTCAAGTGATCCACCTGCCTGACCTCCCAAAGTGCTGGAATACAGGAGCCCCTGTGCCCAGCCTATGAATCTTACTAGAAAACAAATTTCAGGAGATTTTGAGCATTCTGAGTATTTACTCTCAATGTGTGCGTATGTTTTTTTTGACACTCATGTCTCTGGATCTATTTTGAGAGTCATTTAAGATGCACATAAGGCCGGTCGTGGTGGCTCACGCCTATAATCCCAGCACTTTGGGAGGCCAAGCTGGTGGATTACCTGAGGTCAGGAGTTCAAGACCAGCCTGGCCTTGAACCCTGTTTCTACAAAATACACACAGAAATTACCTGTAGACCCAGCAAGTCGGGAGGCTGGGGCAGGAGAATTGCTTGAACCCGGGAGGCGGAGGTCGCAGTGAGCCGAGCTTGCGGTGCTGCACTCCAACCTTGGTGACAGAGCGGGACTCTGTCTCAAAACAATAATCATGCCCATAAACATTTTTTTTTCTCAGATTATTATGGGGGTATTATTTTTAGCGGGGAAAATTGGAATCACCAACCTTTTAAATAATGTTGACACTAAATCAAGGTATATTTATTAAATGGATCACTATATACTCTACAGCATTTTTAGAGAATATTTCATCTTGTAGAAATATACATAGTAGAATTCAGTAAATACTCAACCCACCGAAATGTGATTCTGGTTGTGTGTACACAGGGGAATACTTCTGGAGGTACAGATTAGGTCATGCATGCTGTAGGGTGGGTTTCAGACCCCTCCTCCTTTAGTACTGGTGGCACTAATTGCCCCAGGTGCCATGACTGTTTGAGCCACCTGGCCCAAGGTCCTCCCCTTTCCCTGGGGAGGGCCATGCCAGCATCTATCTCTGGGAGCAGCTGTATCAGTGTTCAGCGCTTCCCCTGTCCAGCCCTGCCTGCCTCCCCACTCCCAAGAGCTGTTATTGACAGGGCCCCCAGCAAGCCTGGGTGAACTCTGTGCTGCTTCTTGGGGAATCTGACCTATAAGAGATGACACGGGATTTCTTCTTTTTTTTTCCTTATAAATTCTGTGTTGTCTTTTGTTCAAAATCAGGCCAGAAACTATTTTGAAAGAGAGGAACCTTTAAAAAATGTTGTTAGGTTTTTAAAAATTCATGGAGCAGAAATGGTGCTCGTAAATGTCCACGTGTCACGTCATGTCTGCTGTTTGTATTGCAGTGTAAAGAACTGGCCAAGTCCAAAGCCGAAGTGGCCTGCATCGCAGTGTATGAAACAGACGTGTTTGTCGTCGGGACCGAGAGAGGACGTGCTTTTGTCAATACCAGAAAGGATTTTCAGAAAGATTTTGTAAAATACTGTAAGCATTGTATTTTTATCCATTGCATTTCATTAATTTTAGGCCTGAATAGTTGTAGGTAAGGCAGGTCATATTTTAAAGCAGAATGCGGTTTGAACTAAAAAAGATTTTCTGAAATGTTTATGGAGACATTTCAGAATGCTCAGAAGGAGTCACTGAAATATACCCGGCTAGATGCTGAAGAGTTAGAAATGGCAGCGTTTATCGTACAATGTTTCTGCCTGGCTCTTCTCTAGATTCCTGGGACACATTAGAGAGAAGGTAGAAAAATGCTGAATAGATGAAAGTTTTACTCAGATAAGGAGTTGTTTTCTTTCTTTTTTTTTTGAGGTGGACTTTCGCTCTTGTTGCCCAGGCTGGAGTGCAATGGCGCGATCTTGAGCCACTGCGCCCAGCCTATGAATCTTATTAGAAAGCAAATATCAGTAGATTTTGAGCATTCAGAGTATTCACTCTCAGTGTGTGTGTGTGTGTGTGTGTGTGTGACAGCAACCTCTGCCTCCCGGGTTCAACCGATTCTCCCACCTCGGCTTCCTGAGTAACGGGGATTACAGGTGCCCACCACCATTCCCAGCTAATTTTTGTAATTTTTGTAGAGACGGCGTTTTGTCACGTTGGCCAGGTTGGTCTCGAACTCCTAACCCCAGGTGATGCACTTGCCTCACCCTCCTCAAGTGCTGGGATTACAGGCATGAGCCACCACTCCTGGTCTTTTTTTTTTTGAGTTGGAGTCTCTCCCTGTCCTTCAGGCTGGAGTACAATGGCGCAATCTTGACTCCCTGCAACCTTTGCCTCGTGGGTTCAAACAACTCTCTTGCCTCAGCTTCCCAAGTAGCTGGGATTACAGGCGCCCACCACCATGCCCAGCTAATTTTTGTATTTTTAGTGGAGATAGGGTTTCACTGTGTTGGCCGGGCTGGTCTCAAACTTCTGACCTTGTGATCCGCCCGCCTTGGCCTCCGAAAGTGCTGGGATTACAGGCATGAGCCACAGTGCCCGATCCCACTCCTGGCCTTTTTTCGTGTGTGTGTGAGACAGAGTCTCACTCTGTCACCCAGGCCGGAATGCACTGGCGGGATCTCAGCTCACTAGCCTCTGCCTCCTGGGTTCAAGTGATTCTCCTGCCCCAGCTTCCTGAGAAGCTGGGACTACAGGTGCACGCCACCACGCCCGGTAAATTTTTGCATTTTTAGTAGAGATGGGGTTTCACCATGTTGGCCAGGATGGTCTTGATCTCTTGATCTCCTAATTCACCCACCTTGGCCTCCCAAAGCACTGGGATTACAGACATGAGCCATCGCGCCCACCTTTTTTTTTTTTTGAGACAGCGTCTCATTCTGTCGCCCAGGGTGGAGTTTAGTGGTGTGATCTGATCTCACTGTAACCTCTGCCTCCTGTGTTCAAGTGTTTCTCCTGCCTCAGCCTCCTGAGTAGCTGGCACCACCACACCCAGCTAATTTTTTGTATTTTTAGTAGAGACAGGGTTTTGTCAAGTTGGCCAGGCTGGTCTTGAACTCCTGACCTCAGGTAATCCACCAGCTTGGCCTCCCAAAGTGCTGGGATTACAGGTGTGAGCCACCTGCTACTGGCCAGTTCTTTTCTAGATAAAAACTTGGGGTGTTGAAAACCAGTCATTCACTATGCAAATGAGTTCGTTTAAGCATATGCAAAATTCAACAGTTCTCTACTTTCTTAGTGGAATCACCTTATCAGAGTTTTGAGTGAGTTTTGTAATCCTCATTTAGAGCGGTGGTAAGCTGATTTGACATTGGAACCATGTTGAAATTTACTATAGGGTATTAATACCCACGGCCTTTCACAGTGTGACAACTTTCTCCTATCTGTGTTTGACCTAATACTGTTTGTAGGCTTTATGTTAACATAGTGATACAGCATTTTCTTAAAGACATGGAAAGGAAACAGAAGAGCTGGGGCGTCTATGGGCACGTACTATTTATGGGCATACCTCATTTTCGTTGTGCCCTTCAGATACTGCAGTTTTTACACATTGAAGATTTGTGGCAATCTTATGCCAAGTCTGTTGGTGCCACTTTTCCAGCAGCGTGTACTCACTTTGGTTCTGTGTCACATCTTGGTAACTCTTGCCAGAGGTCTATTTCAGACTTCTTACATTCCATTAATCCACAGCCTAATCCAGAGCGAGGCCCTAATGCGCATCAATTCTGTGAAGGCTGAGATGGGTGAGGAAGCTGCAGAAGAAAAGTTGGAAGGTAGCAGAGGTTGGCTCATGAGGTTTTTTTTTTTTTGAGATGGAGTTTCGCTCTTGTTACCCAGCCTGGAGTGCAATGGCGCCATCTCAGCTCACCGCAACCTCTGCCTCCTGGGTTCAGGCGATTCTCCTGCCTCAGTCTCCTGAGTAGCTGGGATTACAGGCACGCGCCACCGTGCCCAGCTAATTTTTTGTATTTTTAGTAGAGACGGGGTTTCACCATGTTGACCAGGATGGTTTCGATCTCTTGACCTCATGATCCACCTGCCTCAGCCTCCCAAAGTGCTGGGATTACAGGCGTGAGCCACTGCGCCTGACAGCTCATGAGATTTAAGGAAAGACACAGTTGGCTGGGTGCGGTGGCTCATGCCTGTAATCCTAGCACTTTGGGAGGCTGAGGTGGGCGGATTGCCTGAGCTCAGGTGTTTAAGACCACCTTGGGCAACCTGGTGAAACCCCATCTCTTCTGAAATAGAAAAACTTAGCCAGGCATGGTGGTGCGTGCCTATAGTTCCAGCTACTCGGGAGGCTGAGGTACAAGAATTGCTTGAGCCCAGGAGAGGCGGAGGTTGCAGTGAACCAAGATTGTGCCATTGTACTCCAGCTTGGGCTACCGAGTGAGACTCTGTCTCAAAAAAAATAAATAAATAAAAGGAAAGACACAGTCTCTATAATATAAAAATGCAAGGTGAATCAGCAAGTGCTTGATGTAGAAACTGCAGCAAGTTCTTTAGAAGATCTAGCTGAGATAATTCATGAAGGTGGCCACACTCACAAAGCAGATTTTCTTTTTTTTTTTTTCCCCCCCAGATGTTTGATGTAGACAAAACAGGCTTATGTTAGAAGATACTGTCTAGAACTTTGCTAGCTAGAGAGAAGTTCATTCCTGGCTTCAAATCTTCAAAAGACAGGCTGACTCTCTTGCTAGTGGCTAATGTAGCTGGTTACTTTGAAGCCAATGTTCATTTACCATTCTGAAAGTCCTAGGCCCACTAAATCCATTGATGGAACAATAGAGCCTGGATGACAACACATCTGTTGATAGCATTGTTCACTGAATATTTTAAGCTCACTTTTGAGACCTACTGCTCAGAAAAAAAGATTCCTTTCAAAATATGACTGCTCATTGACAATGCTCAGAGAGCCCTGATGGAAGCGTATAAGGAGATGTATGTCATTTTTTTCTCCTTTTTTTTGAGATAGAGTTTTACTCTTACTGCCCAGGCTGGAGTGCAATGACTTGATCTCAGCTCACTGCAACCTCCACCTCCTGGGTTCAAGCAATTCTCCTGCTTCAGCCTCCTGAGTAGCTGGAATTACAGACATGTACCACCACGCCTGGCTAATTTTGTATTTTTAGTAGAAACTGGGTTTCTCCATGTTGGTTACGCTGGTCTTGAACTCCTGACCTAAGGTGATTCGCTTGCCTCGGCCTCCCAAAGTGCTGGGATTACAGGCATGAGCCACTGTGCCCAGCCATCTTTTATTTCTTTTTTTTTTTTCTTGAGACAGAGTTTTGCTCTTATTGCCCAGGCTGGAGTGCAGTTGCAGCTCACTGCAACCTCCATGAATATTCTTGAAATGACAAAGGATTTAGAATATGACATAAACTTAGTTCATAAAGCAATGGCAGAGTTTTGGAGGATTGACTCCAATTTTGAAAGAAGTTCTGCTCTGGATCAATGCTGTCAAATAGCGTCATACTAAAGGGAGATCTTTCATGAAAGCAAGAGTCAGTGTAACTTTTATATGCGTTGGGAAACCAAAAAATTTGTCTGACTTGACATTATACTTGCATTATTGTGGTGGTCCGGAATTGAACCCACAGTGTCTCTTGCAGATGCCTGTATGCTGTTAAGGTCTAAAGTTAAACTTCCGTTGTCAGATTAAATTTGTGATACAATGGGCAAATTACTAGTGAATAAAAAGTTTTGTTAATTCACTAATTTTATTCCCAGTTGTATTTTTAGTTTCTTTGAAAATTACCCCTGCCACTGTATTCCTCCCCCCGCCCCACCCCCATGCTGTAATCATCTAAGCTTTGTGTAAATAACCTATTTTTAAAATTTCGTCAACATTGTTGAGAAATGTTTAGACCTTGATTATGTTTGTGCGTTTCTTTATACTAATAATGCTGTTTTGATTGTGTGTGTATCAACTGCCGTCTGCCCCACCAGTACCGTAATCCTGCTGGCAGCATGATTATTCTCCACTTCTCTGTCCTGCCTGGCTTACGCGGTTCTCCACTGGTTAGAACTAAGCATTAAGGGAGCTGTCCTCAGTTGGGAGCTGTAGTCACTGCCCATTGGTATTCATACTTTGTTTTCTTTTTTTTTTTTTTTTTTGAGACGGAGTTTCGCTCTTGTTACCCAGGCTGGAGTGCAATGGCGCGATCTTGGCTCACCGCAACCTCCGCCTCCTGGGTTCAGGCAGTTCTCCTGCCTCAGCCTCCTGAGTAGCTGGGATTACAGGCACGCACCACCATGCCCAGCTGATTTTTTTGTATTTTTAGTAGAGACGGGGTTTCACCATGTTGACCAGGATGGTCTCGATCTCTTGACCTCGTGATCCACCCACCTTGGCCTCCCAAAGTGCTGGGATTATAGGCGTGAGCCAACATGCCCGGCTAATACTTTTTTTTTTTTGAGAAGGAGTCTCGCCCTGTCCCCCAGGCTGGAGTGCAGTGTTCTGGTCTCCGCCTGATCATAGCTCACTGCAGCCTTAAACTCCTGTCCTCAAGCAGTTCTCGCTTCAGCCTCCAGGAGGCTGGGGCTGCAGACACTCACCACTATATCTGGCTATTTTCATATTTTTGCAGAAACGGGTTCTTGTTATGTTGCCAAAGCTGGTCTTGAACTCTTGGGCTCAAGCAGTCTTCCTGCTTTAGCCTCCCAATGTGGTGGGATTACAGGCCTGAGCCCTTGTGCTTGGCCCTTTTTTTGCTTGTATATTGCAAATGACTTGTTATTTTATAACAAATTGCTTGTTAAAATGATTAATAAATATTAAAGAATAGTTAAGAAATATTTTTTTTCCTGTTAGAATACATGTTAAAAAACAGTTTTCCCTGTTGGAATACAGGAAAACTATCTTTACTAAAAGCCAAATAAATATTAAGGTACTGGATATGAACCTTTTTGTTACTATTTTTGTTACAGGTGTTGAAGAAGAAGAAAAGGCTGCAGAGATGCATAAAATGAAATCCACAACCCAGGCGAATCGGATGAGTGTAGACGCGGTAGAAATCGAAACGCTCAGAAAAACAGTCGAGGACTATTTCTGCTTTTGCTACGGTAAAAGCAATACACTTAATTTTTCTAAGAGATACATTATATAATTGAGTTTTCTAAAGGGTAGATTATGTAATTGATTTGAAAATCATATAACACACATTTTCACTGATTGATTGGGTTAGGAATAATCGTACCTTCCTCTTCCATTTCGAATGAATCCAGGAAGAAATGTGGCTAGTAGAGCTGTTTCTTTTTTCTTTTTTTGAGATGAGATGGAGTCTCACTCTGTCGCCCAGGCTGGGGTGCAATCTTGGCTCACTGCAACCTCCACCTGTCGGTTTCAAGCAGTTCTCCTGCCTCAACCTCCCAAATGGCTTGGATTACAGGTGCACAACACTATGCCAGCCAGGCTAATTTTTATACTTTTAGTAGTGATGGGGTTTCACCATGTTGGCCAGGCTGGTCTCGAACTCCTGACCTTAGGTGATCTGCCTGCCTTGGCCTCCCAAAGTGCTGGGATGACAGGGTTGAGCCACTGTACCCCGTTGAGCTGTTTCTTTCTCTCATGGGTGCTCATCTTTCCAATTCACTGCAAAGCTACCTTTAGTTAATTCTATCACATCAAAAAACAGGGGTCTTACATGAAAGCAGTCAGAGGAGAAGATTGCGGTTTTACTGTGGGGTCATAGATGAAATTGAACTCTCTGGAATGGGATTTTGAGCATGTGTGAGCTTTGCTGCTCGGTAGGCTGACAGAATGTACTCATTTGTGAATGGGAAGCTTGTGTTTACTTGATAAGTTTTCAATGAGAATATTAGCCAGAACATTCTTAGTATTTTATGGTAATAGTTGCATGTGGCCAGGCGCGGTGGCTCATGCCTGTAATCCCAGCACTTTGGGAGGCCAAGGTGGGTGGATCACGAGGTCAAGAGATCCAGACCATCCTGGCCAACATGGTGAAACTCTCTCTCTACTAAAATACAAAAATTAGCTGGGTGTGGTGGCTGGTGCCTATAAACCTAGCTCCTAGGGAGGCTGAGGCAGGAGAATCGCTTGAACCCAGGAGGTGGAAATTGCAGTGAGCCAAGATTGCGCCACTGCACTCCAGCCTGGGCAACAGAGCGAGACTCTGTCTCAAATATATAAATAAATAAATAAATTGCAGTGAGCTGAGATTGCACCCTGCACTGCAGCCTCGGACACAGAGCGAGGCTCTGTCTCAAAAATAAATAAATAACTGTCTCAAAAAATAACTAAATAAATAAAATAAAAATAGTTTGATGTACTGGGCTTCTATATTCTGAGGCCAAATTGTACCTGAGAATATGCCCATTGGACCATCTTCAAGAAAGGCAATACTGCAAGAAACCAGCCATTGCTCTCTACTTCTGTGTAGGTTTTAAAGTAAAATATTTTATATACTTTTCATTTTGGCCCTTTGGATAGGTTTCAGGCTTAGCCCTCGTGCTGACATGGGGAGACACGATGCCGTAATATTAGTTGATTTTGAAATCACATACTATAAAAAACCGTGGACGCCTTTTTTAAGCCACTATAAGCTACCTATGATTTCGTTGTTTGATCTTACCATTGAGTGATGATCATCTGCTTTTCACCTCGCCCAGGGAAAGCTTTAGGCAAATCCACAGTGGTACCTGTACCGTATGAGAAGATGTTACGAGACCAGTCGGCTGTGGTGGTGCAGGGGCTTCCGGAAGGCGTTGCCTTTAAACACCCCGAGAACTATGATCTTGCAACCCTGAAATGGATTTTGGAGAACAAAGCAGGGATTTCATTCATCATTAAGAGGTGAAGCGCTTTCTCCCTTTGTACCCATCCACAGTTGATTCATATAAATCTGAATATTCAGTTTATGTGAATATGTTTTTATTTTTATTTATTTGTTTATTTTCTTTTTTTAATATCTTTTTTGTTTTTAAAATTCCTATTTAACACAGATGTCATTTAAATTTACGCTGTACAATAATTGTGTGTATTCATGTGGAGTTTTGTTTTGTTTCTATGCAGACCTTTCTTAGAGCCAAAGAAGCATCTAGGTAAGTGATTACTTCCCTTCCTTGATAGCTGGCTGGCTTCCTGAACCCATTTTGCTAGATTTTAATACACTTGACGGTTTCGCTTTTATTTTCTTTGAGAATACGATGTCAGACATTTTCGGATGGGCTGTTTAGATGTTTATATAATCCAAGAAAGGTTCACTGAGCTAAAAAAGTGGAGACTCGTTTTTGTTCTTTTCGGCTCCACTCGTTTTCTATAGAAGACCATGTATCTGCCCTCAGCAGAATTATGAGTAGGATTTAATTGACCCAATGTCATTGACTAGGCAAGGCATTATTGGGCAGAGCATGGCTCGGAAGGTCCTTGATACACAGCTGTGTGTCAGCATTACAGCTTTTGAGCGCTGGGAGTCTCACGGAAGAGAGCAACGTTTGTAAAATGAGCACGGCGAGTGCATCACATCCCCACTGCAAGAGTGGTTCTGAGAAAGTGCTGTGGATATTTTTGGAGGTTGGATTCCTTTATAGTTCAGGAAAGAGTTCACGAGGAAGAGGGCGTTTCGATGGGCTCTTTCAGGATTATGAGGATTTCACCTTCCTTTAGGAAAGTCTAGCCCTTTCATTTGAAGGGAAAGCAGGATAAAGAGTGGTAGCCTTTGGAGCCAGGATTATTTGAGACTTTCGAAAGTAAATAACCAGTATCATTGGAATACTCTTAACCATGTAAGGATGAAAGGAAAAATTTATATATATAAAAACACACATTGTGTTTTCTGTTAACCTTTGTTTTATCCTCATTGTGGTGAAAAGACTAATTTTTTAGCAGCTTTACTGAGGTGTAATTGATACACCATAAAAGTCACCTGTCTTACTTTATTTTATTATTATATTTTGAGACGGAGTCTTGCTCTGTTGCCAAGGCTGGAGTGCAGTAGCGTGATCTCAGCTCACTGCAGCCTCTGCCTTCTGGGTTCATGTGATTCTTGTGCCTCAGCCTCCCAAGTAGCTGGGACTACGGGTGCCTGGCTAATTTTTTGTATTTTTAGTAGAGATAAGGTTTCACCATGTTAGCCAGGATGGTCTCGAACTCCTGACCTCCAATGATCTGCCCGTCTCAGTCTCCCAAAGTGCTGGGATTACAGGCAGGAGCCATCGCACCTGGCCGCATTCACCTCTCTTAAGTTTATAATTCACTAATAGTAAATTTACAATCTTAAAAACTTTTTAAGGGTTTTTCAGCCATTATCACAGTTTCATCTGGGGATGCATTCACTATCCCCGTCTCTGTTACTTCATGAATGTTATAGAAATGGAATATATAGTATGTATCCTATTGAAATTGGCCAGGCGTAGTGGCTCACGCCTGTAATCCAAGCACTTTGGAGGCCAAGGCGGGCGGATCACCTGAGGTCGGGAGTTCAAGACCAGCCTGACCAACATGGTGAAACCCCGTCTTAAAAAAAAAAAAAGAAAGAAAAGAAAAGAAATTGGCTTTTTTCACTGAGCATCATTCACTCCAGCTCATCAAGCTTGGAGGGTGTGTCAGTTGTTTCTTTTTCTTGCTGAGCACTAACTATTCTATTACGTGAACATACTGCCCGCTTATACGTATTTCATTATACGTATTTCATTATACGTATTTCAGTTGTTCCCACTTTTGGCTCTTGGGAGTAATGTTACAGTGAATATACTTGAAGGAGCTTTTGTCTGGACATATTCCTCAATATCTCCGGGATATAGAGGTAGGAGTGCGATTACTAGGAACAGGGCAGATTTACACTGGTCTTTTAAGAACCTGACAAGCTGTTTTCTAAAGTGGCTGTCCCATGTTAGACTCCAGCAGCAGGGTAGGAGGGTTCCCTCCCCATTGCTGCCAACGTACTTCTTGATTTAGCCATTGTAATAGGTGTGACATGGTTTGATTTTTAAAAATTTCTCTAGTGATTATCAATGTTCTGTTATCTTTTACTTTAAAAAAATTTTTTTTTTTGGAGACAGGGTCTCATTTTGTCGCCCAGGCTGGAGTGCAGTTTTGTGATCTCAGCTCAGTGTAGCCTCAACCTCCCTGGCTCAAGGGATCCTCCTGCCTCAGCTTCTAAGTAGCTAGGACTGCAGGCATGAACCACCATACTCAGTTAATTTGGGAACTTTTTTTTGGTGCAGACAAGCTTTTGCCATGTTGGCCAGGCTGGTCTGGAACTCCTGGAGTCAAGTGATCTGCCTGTCTTGGCCTCCCAAAGTGTTGGGATTACAGGCATGAGCCTCCGCACACAGACTAAAAATCAGTTTTTCAAATTGTCATAAAAATTGTATAAATTTATTGTGTGCAACACATTACATACATTGTGAAATGGCTAAATCAAGATATTCTAGGATAACATATTCATTATGTCACATACTTATTTTTTGTATGGAAATTCATACTTTTTGTTGATAATATCTTTTTTCCTGGAAATGTTTTAGATTGGCCTAGTGTCGTACCATATATGTTTTATGAAGTTTTTTTTTTTTTTTTGAGATGGAGTTTCACTCTGTCACCAAGCTGAAATGCAGTGGCGTGATCTCAGTTCACTGCAACCTCTGCCTCCCAGGTTCAAGTGATTCTCCTGCCTCAGCCTCCCAAGTAGCTGGGACTACAGGTGCCCACCACCATGCCCAGCTAATTTTTGTATTTTTGTTTTATTTTAATTTATTTATTTTTGAGACAGAGTCTCACTCTGACAACAGGCTGGAGTGCAGCCGTGCGATCTTGGCTCACTGCAACCTCTACTTCCCGGTTCAAGTGATTCTTCTGCCTCAGCCTCCTGAGTAGCTGGGACTACAAGTGCACACCACCACGCCAGGCTAATTTTTTTGTGTTTTTTAGGAGAGATGGGGTTTTACCATGTTGTCCAAGATGGTCTCAATCTCTTGACCTCTTGATCTACGCTCCTTGGCCTCCCAAAGTACTGTGATTACAGGTGTGAGCCACTGTGCCTGGCTAATTTTTGTATTTTTAGTAGAGACGGGGTTTCACCATGTTAGCCAGGATGGTCTCGATCTCTTGACCTCATGATCCACCCGCCTCAGCTTCCCAAGTCCTGGTATTGCAGGCGTGAGCCACTGTACCTGGCTGAAGGTTTTTTACCCCTAGGTAGTTGTTTTGAGACTTTGGGGCCTGGTTATGAGTTAAGGAATAGTTTTAAAGGCTGTTTTATCCTGTGGGGCCTAAGTGGACAGGCTTATAGACTCAGGTTTTTTGCTATGCCAACCCTCGAAACAGTAATTTATTTTTCTTTTAAAATAAGTTACAGTTTGAAACAATTGCAAGCTAACAGAAAGCCCCCAGAAAGCCTCCATATGCAGCACAAGGAACTTTTTTTTGGACCATTTGACAGTGAGCTGCCAACGCAATGGCCAGTGCCCTTTGAAAAGTTGTCATTGCAGTGGGATTTTATTTTCCAGTCTGTTAAAAAATGTTTTGGCCTTGAGTTAGAGTTGACACGCAGTAAGTGACAAATACTTAAAGAGCAGTCGAGTCAGTTTTGACCCACGTGTCTACTCTGAAGCCATAGCCACCATCAAGATAACGAACATGTCTGTCGCTCCCAAGGGTCCTCGTGGCTTTGGGATTTCCTCCCTCTGTTCCTGCCTGTCCCTTTCCCACACAGCCACTGAGCTTTGTGCTGCTGCTGTGGATTCATTTGCATGTTCCTGATTTTTATACAAATGGAGTCACTTTTTGCAGGGGCAGGGGTGTCTGGCTTCTCTTCACCCCAATCCCCCCCACCCCACTTTTTTTTTCCAGACGAGATCTCGCTGTTACCCAAGGTGGAGTGCAGTGGCCCGATCAGAGCTCAAGCAGTCCTCCCATGTCAGTTTCCCAAATAGGTGCATGCCACCACACCCAGCTAATTTTTTTTTTTTTTTTTTTTTTTTGTAGAGGTGGCATTTCACCCTGTTGCCCAAGCTGGTCTCAAACTCCTCGGCTCAATTAATCTCCCTGTGTCTGCCTCCCAAAGTGCTGGGATTACAGGTGTGATCCACTGCACCCAGCCTAATCTCATTACTTGGGAGACCAGAGTAGGAGTCACCCTTGAGGCCAGAAGTTCAAGACCAGCCTGGGCAACATAGCAAGATCCAATCTCTATAAACAATAGAAAACAACGAGCTGGGAGTGATGATGCATGCTACCTGTAATCCCAGCTACTCAGGAGGCTGAGGTGGGAGGATCCCTTGATCCTCAAAGTGTTTGAGGCTGCACTGAGCCATGATCATGCCACTGCATAGCAGCCTGGGCAATAGAGTGAAACCCTGTTTCTTAAAAAAAAAAAAAAATCTATGTCATCATTTATACATCAGCAGAATCGTATTCTACATATTCTACCTTACTAGACAAACGGTATGTTTCTGTATTTCTCTCACTGATGAAAATATGAGCTTTTTCATTAAAGGAGGGTGTGGTTAGGTGAAGGGATGAAAATCAATGTTTATTCTTCTGTGAACCCAGAGCTGCAAAGCCTAGTTCTACCCCCACTCATTCTATATTTAAAGCCTTTAGAAATATTATATTTAGGCCGGGTGCGGTGGCTCATGCCTGTAATCTCAGCACTTTGGAAACCCAAGGTGGGCAGTCACGAGGTTAGGAGATCGAGACCATCTTGGCCAACATAGTGAAACCCCATCTCTATTAAAAATACAAAAGTTAGCTGGGCATGGTGGTGCATGCCTGTAGTCCCAGCTACTTGGGAGGCCGAGGCAGGAGAATTGCTTGCAACCCGGGAGACAGAGGTTGCAGTGAGCCAAGATCGCACTACTGCATTCCAGCTGGCAAGAGTGAGACTCTGTCTCAAAAAAAAAAAATTATATTTGATTTTTTGTTTGTTTGTTTGTTTTTTTGAGACGGAGTTTCGCTCTTGTTACCCAGGCTGGAGTGCAATGGCACGATCTTGGTTCACCGCAACCTCCGCCTCCTGGGTTCAGGCAATTCTCCTGTCTCAGCCTCCTGAGTAGCTGGGATTACAGGCGCGCACCACCATGCCCAGCTAATTTTTTTTTGTATCTTTAGTAGAGACGGGGTTTCACCTTGTTGACCAGGATGGTCTCGATCTCTTGACCTCGTGATCCACCTGCCTCGGCCTCCCAAAGTGCTGGGATTACAGGCTTGAGCCACTGTGCCTGGCCTAAAAATTATATTTGAAATGTTGAAAAAACTAACTCTAATTTTTTTGTGTGCATAGGTGGTCGTGTGATGGTAACAGATGCTGACAGGTCAATACTCTCTCCAGGTGGAAGGTAAAACCTAATTGTGTTATCGCTGTTTAACTTCCATGCCTCAAAAATTTTAGTTGTTAGATAATCGAGCTGTTAGAATATTAAAAAGGCCTTAGGTCACACATCTCAAAGTTTAGTAGGCAAGGATATCATTTGGGGATCTTGTGAACATGCCCTCTTTGACTTGGTGTTTCTGAATATCAGAGTTCCCCTGGCTGCAGCCAGGGGCATTAGTCACGCTGAATTGGAAAGCCTTAGAGTGATATTTGGAAGTTCATATGTTACTCTGTTGTATTTTATTGTACTTTTTTCTCCAAAAGACAGAAAGTGAAGTCCTAAGTTTAGTTGATAACTCTTAATATGCTACTCTATAGTATTTTATTGTACTTTTTTCCCCAAAAAATAGATAGAAATTAAAGCACTAAGGCCAGACGTAGTGCCTCACGCCTGTAATCCCAGCACTTTGGGAGGCCAAGGTGGGTGGATCACCTTAGATCAGGAGTTTGAGACCAGCCTAACCAACATGGTGAAAGCCCGTCTCTACTAAAAATGCAAAAATCAGCTGGGTGTGGTGGCATACACCTGTAATCCCAGCTACTCAGGAGGCTGAGGCAGGAGAATCACTTGAACCCGGGAGGTGGAGGTTGCAATGAGCCTAGATCACGCCACTGCACTCCAGCCTGGGTGACAGAGTGAGACTCTGTCTTAAAAAAAAAAAAAGTAGAGTAGTAAGTTCGGTTGATAACTCTTATTTATGCAAGAGATAAATAGGTCAGTTTTAAGCTGAGTCACGTTTGCACCCGCCTCGGTCAGGGAGGGATCTTATACTTGGAGAGCCTGAGTCTTTGAATGCTGTGGGAATGGCTGTCACCAGCGCGTGGCTTGATCCGGGCTTTCTTCTCCCTGCAGTTGTGGCCCCATCAAAGTGAAAACTGAACCCACGGAAGATTCTGGTACGTACTTGCACTTCTAGAATCAATCGTGAAATTACGGAAGACTTTTCCTTCATGTAGAAGGTTATATTTTGACTCAATTACTGTTTCTTTTGATAAGAAACAGGCAGTTGCTACAAATGTATTCCAGCTGAGACGCTACGTGTTAATTTTACCGCATTGAGACCCTGAAAGGGTCTGGGGACTAAGTGGCAGGCAGACTTCTTTGCCAGCTACACATGCTTATAGATAAAATGTATTGGTTTTTTTTTTCCAGTTATATAGACATATAGTGTAAGAGGTCAGCTGTTGTGAGTGCTTTTTACAAAAATCAATACGATGCCCTCTTCGTCTCCCCCTTCCTTCTGCACTCCCGTTTTCCACTCTCCAAGGAGACCATTTTTAATTCTCAGAGAAAATTGATATTTGATTCCTTATTTATTTTTCTTTTGAGACAGAGTGTTGCTCTGTCACCCAAGCTGGAGTGCAGTGGCTTGATCTCGGCTCACTGTAACCTCTGCCTCCTGGGTTCAAGTGATTCTCCCATTTCAGCCTCCTGAGTAGCCACAATTACAGGCATGTGCCACACCACACCTGGCGAGTTTTGTATTTTTATTAGAGATGGGGTTTCACCTTGTTGGCCAGGCTGGTCTCGAACTCCTGACCTCAAGTGATCTGCCTGCCTTGGCGTCCCAAAGTCCTGGATTACAGGCATGAGTCATCGCTCCTGGCTCCCTGCTTATAATTCTGTTCTGTCTAGAATCATGGCTCCCAGAGGTTCTCAGCGTATTTGTTTCATCATTTCCCCAGTGTTATCCCATGTCCCAGTGCCACCGTCAGTCCTCCCCCTGCTTGGCCCTGTCCTCCTTGTTCACATGGGATACTTCTCAGTGGGCTGTCACCACCTGCCTGTCCCCTTGTCTGCCTCTGTCTACCCAGGCCCTTGGCAGCTTCCCCGCCCCCCTGTCAACCTTCTCATTCTGCTGTACGTCCTGTACAGCCACCTGCCCGGCTTGGCCTCATCTAAGGGCATCTGGAATGAATCGCTGGGGAGGAGGGAAGGGCCAAGTTTACGTGTGTGTGCGCGCGTATGAATGAGAGCTTTTATGTATGTAAGTGTGTTCTGGGAGAGCTACAAGAAAGTGTTGAATTGTCCTTTTTTGGAAAAGGTATTTGAGTCTTTTACACTGTTGGCTTGTTTTACAGAAGGTTTTTTTTCCTTTATTCTCACTTTATAGGAAATCTCAAATTTCTGTGTAGTTTTTAGCAGATTGTGCCAAAAAATCATCGTTTTGCAAAGTTTTCTCCTTAATTCATATATTCGTCTCCTGAATATTTTGTTTGCCTCCAAGAAGAACCATGCTAAATTGAGAAACATCACGTACTTTATCAAATCATTTCAACTGTCATTACGTACATGTCAGCTTCGTATACGTTTCTTTTTTCTCTTTCACACTTTGCATCTTTATATTCTTAATTTATCCTGCAAATAAGATTTTATTTTATTTACATGTATAGCCAGGGTGCAGTCAGGAGACAGAAAACATATCAGTTATTAGAGCAGAGAAAATTTAATATAAAGATTGTTGGCCCGGCTTGGTGGCTCACGCCTATAATCCCAGCACTTTGGGAGGCCGAGGCGAGTGGATCACCTGAGGTCAGGAGTTCAAGACCGGCATGGTGAAACCCTGTCTCTAACTAAAACTACAAGAAATGAGCCATTCGTGGTGGCGGCATGCACCTGTAATCCCAGCTACTTGGGAGGCTGAGGGAGGAGAATTGCTGGAACCCAGGAGGTGGAGGTTACATTGAGCCAAGATTGCACCATTGCACTCCAGCCTGGGCAACAAGAGCTAAACTCTGTTTCAGGAAAAGAAAAAAAGGTTTTTAATTAGTTATAAAGTTATTATAACCTAAAGGCAAATACTAAGGTTTTCTGTAAGGAACAGTTGTTGGCTGTGACTGCCACCACATCAGCTTTCAGTGTGACTTCTGAGGTGGGATAGTGTCTGGCTGGTGCTGGTGGCTGAGGGCCCTGGCGACGCTGCTTCTGGTGACACTGGAGACCTTGCCAGCGGGGTGCAGTTGTCGTGATGGGAGGACCTGCTTTTGCCGGGCTGAACGGGGGACCGAGGAGTGACCTTGTTGGGAAGAGAGTGCAGACAAAATGCCGAAAGGAAGGGTGAGATCCCTTCTCTTCCTCTAGCCTCTTGTCTCCCTGTAGTGTACACTTGTGGCAGAGACTCACACGGGGCCGGCTGCCGTGCAGACCTCAAGCTTCAGCAGAAACCTGAGGATGGGTTTGCAGCTCAGAGACATGAGTTTCGTGGCTGGCCCAGGCCACCCTCTTGGGCTACTCAGCATATGTCTACACCCCTCCTTTGACATTCTGTACAGCAACGAGACAACTGTCCATCTAATGAGATGCAACTTTACTTTCTACAGAGAAATCCGTTTTTACCCTCTCCTCAAAATTGGGAGACACAGTATTCCAACAGTCGCACCCATCTCTGGGAGACTGACTTGAAATCCATTCTCGAGCTGTATTACCTACTCTTCAAATGCAGTCCCAACCTATTTGAGTAATCTAGTCTAATGGACGAATGGAAAGGAAACCTCAAAACAAACTAATGTGAAATACCACTGCTCGGAAGAGAATAGTTAGTATATGTGAACACTTAATCCTTAACACAAACACGTTTATAACAGACAAGGAAGAGAATAGGCATGGTTGCCTCAGTCTACATTTCTGCAGCTTAGCAGACTTTGTTTGGATTTACCTTGTTATTTGTATTTTATTATTTATTTATTTATTTATTTTAATTAAATTTTTTTATAGAGATGGGGTTTCATCGTGTTGTTCAGGCTGGTCTTGAACTCCTGACCTCAGGTGATCCATCTGCTTTGGCCTCCCAAAGTGCTGGGATTACAGGCTTGAGCCACCATACCCAGCCTTATTTATTTATTTCCAGACAAGGTCTTACTCTGTCACCCAGACTGGAGTGCAGTGGTGCCATCTCAGCTCACTGCAACCTCTGCCTCTTGGGTTCAAGTGATTCTCCTACCTCTGCCTCCCAAGTAACTGGGATTACAGGTACATGCCACCACTGCCTGGCCAATTTTTGTATATATATATTTTTTGGTAGAGATGGGTTTAACCATGTTGGCCAGGCTGGTCTTGAACTCCTGACCTCAGGTGATCCATCTGCTTCAGACTCCTAAAGTGCTGGAATTACAGACATTAGCCACTGCACCCAGCCAATATATGTAAGGTTCTTTAACCAATTGTAGTGACCCAAATTTTTATTCCTGAAGGGTCTGAATCCTCAGTGGATCTGCCTTCTTTCTTAGCTGTAATTTTCTTTCTCTCTCTTTTCTTTTCTTTTTTTTAAGCAGAGCCTTGCTGTATTGCCCAGGCTGGAGTGTAGTGGCGCCACCTCAGCTCATTGCAATCTCTACCTCCTGGTTTTAGGTAATTTTTGTGCCTCAGCCTCAGGAGTAGTTGGGACTACAGGTGCGTGCCACCACTCCTGGCGTGAGGAGCGCCTCCCTGCCACTGTAGTCGTGGGGGCAGTAGCTTGCCCTGCATCCCCACCTCTTTTTCAGTTCCAAGAAGAGTTGTTAAGTTTTCAGCCTGTTCAGCTTTGGCTTGTGGCTAGGATGGAGTGACAGCTGAACTCCCAGGGGGCGTGGGAAACCAGAATTCTCTCCTGCTGAACCTGGCAAGTCATTCCAGAAGCCCCTCTTGTCAAAGCCTGCTGGGTGACCCAGGAAGGGTTGTTTTTGAAGAGCATATGAATCTTTTTTTTCTTTCTTAAAGCTTTCTGTTGAAATGTCACATAAAGTATGCAAAATGTAAGTACATAGCTCAACAACTAAAAATTACAGGCCAGGTGTGGTGGCTCACACCTGTAATCCCAGCACTTTGGGAGGCCAAGGCTGGTGGATCATCTGAGGTCAGGAGTTCAAGACCAGCCTGGCCAACATGGTGAAACCCCATCTCTACCAAAAATACAACAGTTAGCTGGGCATGATGGTGGGCGCTTGTAATCTAGCTACTTGGGAGGCTGAGGCTGGAGAATTGCTTGAATCTGGGAGGCGAAGGTTGCAGTGAGTCGAATTCATGTCATTACACTCTAGCCTGGGAGACAGAGCGAGACTGTCTCAAAAAAAAAAAAAAAAAATTACAGACCCTTCCTAACAAAATACCCACATAAAGATATAGACCATTAACAAGACTCTGGGAAGGGCCCTCCTGCCACTCCCTCATGACCCCTCTCAAAGTCAACTTTTTAATATCATTGATTGCTTTGCCTATTTTGACCTTCATATGAGTGGAATTACACAATATGTACTTTTTTGTATCTGTCCACAAAGGTCTGCTTCTAGTCGTCTAACTGGGGGCAAAGCTTGATGCAAAAAGGTGTGCTTTGTACCCTTGTATAAATAAAAGGGATTTATTAGGAGAAAAAAATGTGTCTCATTATTGAAATTGTTAAGCATTATGCTATCTCTACTCTGGAATATCAAGTTATTAAAACTGATGTTTATAAGTGTTTTTCAGTGGTTTGTAAAAGTATTTTTAATATTTAGTGAAAAGGGAGTGTTGACTAAATCTTCTTCAATTCTAAAGATAAGAATTCGCTGGAGAAAAATGAACAGCAGATAATTGCAGAATATTAACAAATGGTTAAAACTTTGGGTTGGCTGGGATTATAGGTGATTTTTACCTTCTGCTACCTAGCAGACTTTTACATTTTCAAAAACTTAAAGTCTTTATTTAAAATAAATACGCATTGCTGTATTTATGGGGAGAGCAGAGAGAATTTTTCTACTATCTAGCTGAAAGCTCTGACATGCAATCATGTCATTGCATTTGCTTTTATAGGCATTTCCCTGGAAATGGCAGCTGTGACGGTAAAGGAAGAATCGGAAGATCCTGATTATTATCAATATAACATTCAAGGTAATTTGAGTTAATGCAATTTTTCTTTCTAAAAATTATTCGTGGTTAAAATTAAAATTTGCTTATCAATTGCTTTAATTTTTTAAATAGCATTTTACTGATCAGTTCTTGATTGACATATATATTTGTAATTCAATCACTGGGATAAAACATTTTAAAAATAGGGCCATAAGACTGGGTGTGCTGGCTCACACCTGTAATCCCAGGACTTTGCGGGGCTGAAGCGGGCGAATCACCTGAGGTCAGGAGTTCGAGACCAGCCTGACCAACATGGAGAAACTCTATCTCTACAAAAATACAAAATTAGCCGGGCGTGGTGGCAAATGCCTGTAATCCCAGCTACTTGGGAGGGTGAGGCAGGAGAATTGCTTGAACCCCAGAGTCGCACTCCAGCCTGGGCAACAAGAGTGAAACTCCATCTCGGAAAAAGAAAAAAAATGGGGCTATCAGATCAACTCAGACAGTCCATAGGAGATGTGTAAAATAGCCACCCATGTTCTTAAAAGGATACAAAAGTTGTGGCACAGCTTAGCGTTCAAGTCCAGGTTCTAGTATTGCAAAATAAACCTTAGGCAAATGCAGATATAGTCGGCTTAATGTTTTAAATCACTGCATGATTATAATACACTAAACACTTAAAGTATAAGATCTGGTTAGCTTTGCCATGTACGTAACTAATACACCATCTTCACTGCAACCAAGATAACGAAATATCCACATCCCCAAAAGTGTTGTGTGTCCCCCTGTCCTCCATGGCCCTGTCCAGTATTCAGGCAACATGGATCTGTTTTCTATTTTAGGGCAGTTTGTATTTTCTGTAAAGTCTTATAAGTGAAATCGTAAAATGCAGATTATTTTCATGGGGCAGGGAGCAGGGTGACTTCTTTGATTTCACACGATTGTTTTGAAGTTCATCCGCAGCGTTGCATGTATCAGTTGTAGATTCATCTGATTGTTGATTTGTATTGTATTGTATGCCTGGGTCAAACTGTTCATCGTTTGTCTGTTGATAGCCCTTTGGGTTCTTCCAGTTTGGGGCCATTACAAATACAGGTACTATGAACATTTGTGTACAAGCTTTTGTGTGGACATAAGCCTTCGTTCCTCTCTCTCTCTCTCTCTCTCTTTTTTTTGAGACAGAGTCTCACTCTGTTGCTCAGGCTGAAGTGCAGTAGTATGACCTGGGCTCACTGCAATCTTTACCTCTCAGGTTCCAGTGATTATCTTGCCTCAGCCTCCCGAGTAGCTAGGATTATAGGCGCGTACTGACACACCCAGCTAGTTTTTGTATTTTCAGTAGAGACGGGATTTCACCTTGTTGGCCAGGCTGGTCTCCAGCTCCTGACCTCAGGTGATCCACCCTCCTCGGCATCCCAAAGTGCTGGGATTACAGGTGCTAACATGCTTTTTTAAAATGAAGTATTTAAAACCTAAAAGCATAATATCAGTCTGCCCAGGTTTAGTGAACCTTAGTATTCATCTCTTCTCTCCTCCCTCCAAGAAATAACATGTAACTATTCCACTGAAGCCCTTCTTTGGGCTCTCCCAAATTCCCACTTCTCTTTCTATTCTTCTTAAGTTAATCGTGATCTTTAAAACTGAGAATTCTCATTGCACTTATGTATGTTTTTGTTTAACTTGTGGACAAAGACTTATGGATAGGTGCAAAAAATAAATCCTCTTTTGCAACCCAGAACTCATTGTTGAGTATGAGTTTTGATACATATAAAAAGGGATATTATGTTACCTGGGACAGTTTATTGATGGGAGTATTGATGGCCATGAAGGCTAGAGAACCCGATGTCTGGGGTGAAAGGTATCGGCATATCCCACACATCTGGGCTATTCTTGAGTGTGATCACTTAGGAACATGACTTGAACTCATTCATGTTAAGGGAGGGTGTCAAATTGAGAACCAGGCCGATCTACCACTACAGTATAAAGGACCCTAAAGTAAATTGGCTGAAGAAATTAGATCCCAAAGATTCTTGGTGAATTTCGAAGTCTTCATCAGTATATCCATATTAAAAGGAGATACCAGAAGCAAAAATAAAAGAATTACGAGCTGACAGGACAACTGGATTAAAATAAGCATCAGTTTCATTAAAAAGGGCTAACTTGGCCGGGCGCGGTGGCTCACGCCTGTAATCCCAGCACTTTGGGAGGCCAAGGCGGGTGGATCACGACATCAAGAGATCAAGACCATCCTGGTCAACAAGGTGAAACCCCGTCTCTACTAAAAATACAAAAATTAGCTGGGCGTGGTGGCGCGTGCCTGTAGTCCCAGCTACTCGGGAGGCTGAGGCAGGAGAATTGGCTGAACCCAAGAGGCGGAGGTTGTGGTGAGCTGAGATCGTGCCATTGCACTCCAGCCTGGGTAACAAGAGTGAAACTCCACCTCAAAAAAAAAAAAAAAGAGGCGGGGGCTAACTTGAAGAGAAATCTTTTCACTCCAGCTCTTTAGAGGATCTAAAGTGACCTTGATGGACAGTGGAAGAAAACACAACATGGAATTCCTTGAGTAAAGATTTATTGACTTAGACAAAAAATAAAATTGAGAATTCTCCTTCCTGATGGTGATGTTGTGCTTTACTACACAAATATTTCCCGGGACTGAGAGCGTGTGAGTGTGTGTGTCAGTCGTGTCCATGCACATAGTTTTATATATGCTGTTTCCTGAGCTAAGCCTATACAGTGGTAACACTGTATGTTTTTGACTTTAGTCTGTCACTCAGTTTAGGTTTTCAAGAGCTACCTATTTCGTCACAAGTAGATTTAATAATATCATCATGGTAGTTACACTGTGTGATTATAATATAGTTCATTAATAATCATCATCATGGGCCAGGTGCGGTCGCTCACACCTGGAATCCCAGCACTTTGGGAGGCCGAGGCAGGCGGATCACCTGAGGTCAGGAGTTTGAGACCAGGCTGGCCAACATGTTGAAACCCCATCTCTACTAAAAATACAGAAATTAGCCGGGCGTGGTGTCAGGTGCCTGTAATCTCAGCTGCTTGGGAGGCTGAGGCAGGAGAATCGCTTGACCCTGGGAGGTGAAGGTGGCAGTGAGCTGAGATCACTGCCACTGCACTCCAGCGTGGGGGACAAGAGAGACTTTGTCTTAAAAAAATAAAAAAATCATGGTAGTTACACTGTGCGATTATAATACAGTTCATTTTTTATTCTTCTATAAAAGGATGTTTATGTTTTCTTCTAAAACCTCTTATATTTCTCTGTGCTCCTGTAAAATAGCGGTATTCATTTTTTATTCTTCTATAAAAGGATGTTTATGTTTTCTTCTAAAACCTCTTATATTTCTCTGTGCTCCTGTAAAATAGCGGTATTCAATTGTGAGTGTCGGGAATGTGTTGGTCTTCACAATGAGTGGTGGGCACCTCTAGCATTTGAGAGGTGAAGGTTAAGTATGCTACCTGTTTTAGGGTGAATACAATTCAAATATGTGACATTAAATAATTTGAAAGTATAGTGATACATGAAGGTATGCTGAGTAAATACCAACTCAAAACAATGTAGTTTAGCAATATCGAAGGCCAAAACAGTAGTAGCAGGGGTAGAATACGACTGTCATAGTTAAAGGAATCAGTCACTAAATTGATATAACAACCATTAGTTTGTATGTGCCTAACAATGTGTCCTCAAAAGTAAAAGTATGTACAAATTCTGATGAATTTATAAGTCTCTATAGATACGTACAGTCATGTGGGAGATTTTAACCAATGATATGTCTAGCTGATGAATACTTTTATAATATTTATATGTTAAATAGAATGTTTTAACTACAGTTAACATTTAACTCTAGAAAACTGTATGCCCAGGAAAGAAGTTTATTTACAAAGCATGAATTATTTACAAAAGTTGACTATATATTTGTTCACAGGTTGTCTTAATAAATTCTCCAAACATACTGAAATTAAATTATTAATAGAAAACGTATGCAGTGGGAATCCTAGGAAGCATGCTTGTAATTGACTTAATGAGAGTCTCATTAAAAATACTGAGACTAGAACACTGAGAATGCCACATAGTTAAACTTGTGAAGAGCAGCTAAAGCAGTACTTAGAAGTCAATTAGTAGCCTTAACTAATGGTGCATTTTTAAATCCTGTAAATAGCACATCTTCCTTCACATGAATTCTGTATGTTTTATGCAGAGTCAGGAGACTAGGAAGCAGTGGATCTAGCATTTGAATTTAGGAGTCTTCATTCAAAGACCTGCTCTTCTTCGAGATTCCAAATAGAAACTATTTCTTTATTTCTCATGCAATTGGTTTTTTTTTTCTCTGATGTGTCCTTTGACTGTAATGTGTAGTTTGGTGTATCTTTGTGAAATTTCTTATGCTTTAGTGAATGAAGCCTTTCAAACTACTCAGGATGTTTTCCCAATTCTCTCCAGAGTTAGTCAACTGATCAGTGGTCATATTAATGCCAAAATGTGTTGCATGTTAAATAGTCATTGAAAACACAATGTTTTGTTTTCTATTTAAAAACTATTATTACATTAATCATTAAAAAGTTTGATGATAACATGAAAATGTGTTGTCAAAATACAGCAGTTTGTGAAGTTGAATTTAAGTCAGAGGACTTTCTGCGTTTTGGAAAGAACACTATTAGAAAAAGTGCCGTGGTGCGGGGAGGAAGGGAGAATGAATGCATAGCTTTTAGTTAGTCACATATATTTCAGTGGAGATTCGAGGATATGGCTTACATTATTTTAGAGATTCTAAGAAAGGTATATAACATTTGGTTCTGCGTTTTTCTTCAGTATGACAAAAGAGTAAGCTAATATTTGCGTAAGAAGAAACAGATACACCTGTAAGATAAACCTGCGTTTGTATTCTGTATGAAGTAAAAATTATAGTTTGCTGTTACGAACATTGTACATTTTTAAAAAACCCACATCTTCCATTTTAGACATACCATCGCCATTCAATCCATATGTCCAGTCATCTTCAAAATTTCTTTTGACTGTTTATATATGAGTTTACCTGATTATATTTTTCCATTCACTAAGACCATAAATTGACATTGCTCATTTTGTCTCTTTTTTTTTAAATTTTTTCTTTTTTATTTATAAAAAGGCCATCCCATGTATCTCACCCAAATTTGTTCACTAAAGTCACCCCACATTTTTTGGGGGGATTACTTTTGAAGTACTATCTTTGTATTCCAAAGCAGGCCCTTCTGAAACCGATGATGTTGATGAAAAACACCCCCTATCGAAGCCTTTGCAAGGTAGAACCTTTTCACTTCCGTCTTCCCACATACTGTTCATATTGAATGTTGCCTTATTTTGCACAGACTGTGTTTTAATATTTATCAAGTATAGCATTGCTTTTCTAAATGGAAAAGGAAAAAAAAATGTATTGCCCTTTTTTAACATATAAATGAACTTCACAAGCAACAATTTTTCAAAATAAATTTTCCCTTTTGTGAATCTAGTAATGAATCTCGAAATGGGTACATGACACACTTTCCTATTGAAGGTAAAGTACACATTTATACCTTATCTCAGAACGGTCAGAGGTCAGGTTACTGTTATACAATAGTATAGTAATGCGGATATTGATAAGGTCATGTTGATACTTAGTCTTTAGAAGGATTCTGAAATAGCGCTTGTTAATCTGTAAGTTTTGAATTGATTACCTCCTTTGGAATTTTTTATAGTGTTCTCAAACTTGATACTCATAAGCTATTAGTTGTGGCTGTTATTTCTATCTATTCTGGCTTTGAGCACATTAAGATGTCTTTTCTTTAGGTTTAGCATATAATGTAAATGTGATTGTTTATTTCAGGTTTTAAAAGCCATACGGAATTATTGCTTACATGAACAACCATCTTAACTGTTACTCTTTACTGAAATTCTGCTTTTTAACTACTGGCCTTGTCATTTCGCTCTCATTTGACCTGATATCTCTTTATTCTTTGATTTTATAGTCAAAGAATTTAGTGCTCCATAAATTCAAGGATTAAGATTAAAAAAAGAGAAAGGAAGTGTATAGAGAAAGCATATTTTAAAAATGATTGACTCATAGGTACAGGTTTACAGATTCACCTAGAGTTTTGAGTTCAGGTGAGTTTCCACGAGATGAAGTGGAAATGAATCCCCAGATAATTGTGGCATGATAAAGCCAGCTGCTGAGAACCAAAAGATAAGACCTCAGTATGGTGCTTTGAATTCAGGGATATCAGCCACCGAAGGACAGTTTTTCAGACTGTAAGCCTTGCTCTTTAAAATACAAGATAAAATATATTTATAACTTAGATCTTACTTTTAGTATAGTTTCTGAATTTAGTTATCAACAGATAAGACAAAATAAATGAGCATGAGCATCTGCTTCCCTTTCCCCCAAGCGATGTATTCTTATTGATAGGTAATATGTTTTTATTTATACTTAAAGGCAGTGTTTCTCCATTTTTTCCATGGAAGTAGCTCAGGTCTCTAAGGACAAAGGATGCAAATGAGGGGGCAGCTTGGATTCTTAATCCTAAGTGGCTCTCTGATGTCGTAGAGTCTTTCTTTCCTATTCGTGGGTAAAACTTCTGCTCTAGTAGGATGAGCCTGTTTACCTTGTGACCGCCTAACTGATCATTGCTTTATGTTCCAGTTTTTAGAAGCAGGCAGATTATATTACCTGACTTAAAATGCTTTTGAGACTAAAGGTAGTATCTTAAATTTTAACTTACGAGTTTCCTTTAAGTACAACTTTGATGAAATTATGGGGATTGAGTTTCTATGGCTTTCATCATAGTGAAAATGGAAAGCAGGAAACATTTCACAGCAAACCCTGTGGAGAGTTAAGTGTCTGAGCATGGCAAGCATTCACTCTGATCTGTGTGTGTGTGTGTGTGTGTGTGTGTGTGTGTGTGTGTGTGTGTGTGATTGACAGCCGAGCATGTGTATGTGTGTGTGTGTCATTGACAGCCGAGCATGGTACTTGCTCTAATCTGTGTGTGTGTGTGTGTGTGTGTGTGTGTGTGTGATTGACAGCCGAGCATGGTACTTGCTCTGATCTGTGTGTGTGTGTGTGTGTGTGTGTGTGTGTGTGTGATTGACAGCCGAGCATGGTACCTGAAGCGCGGTTATGCTTCCTCAGATTCCAGTATCCAGTAATATTATCATGTTGTTACAGTAACTCATATTAAATCCCCAAAACTACTTAGGTCTGCTTTGTATTTGTATTTTAAAATAATTTTTCGAGCTTCCAAGTAGAAGCATTGTGTTCTTTCCTGACTTAGAAAGCGTTGTTTGAATGAACTCTAGAGAGTTAGACAGTCATTTTGCAGATGTTTATTATGGCCTGCGTTATTTGCATTGTTACCTAGATTCTCTTTCATCTTTCCTTGCCAGTTTTTATTGGTTTATTATATGTTGTTTATTTTCTTTTTAGGAAGCCATCATTCTTCAGAGGGCAACGAAGGCACAGAAATGGAAGTACCAGCAGAAGGTTAGGAGAAAAAGATTGCATATTTTACAGTATTGGTTGGACGTTTATTTTATAGATTCTGGTATCCTTAAGATACCTCCTTTGGAAATCAAAGGTGATTCCTTTGGTATTCCTTCCTGGCCAATAGGTTATTTTTTTTTTTTTTTAAGTTCTAAGATGTAATATGCTTCTTTGACCATACTGATTAATAAAGCCTATGGGAATGAGAACTCAGTGGTAAGTAAAACTCTTCATGATGCAAAATGCGACTTTTTTTTTTGTCCTGGTTTTCTCATGCCATATTAAAGATCTCTTAAGGAAGAATAGCTTTAGTGTTTCAGAATGAAAAGGACTAGCTCCATTCGTATTTTATTTTCAAATGTATTTTCTAATGCTTCTAGTCAGGTAAGAATATGGTCTACATAAAATTTATAAAGGAGAGATTTTCTCCCTTTATTTTATACCTGTAACTACTCCATAAACGACTTTGTCAGTTTACCAGCTCTACAGCCTTGGTGTTAGGACAGAACACCTGACTGAGGTACAGATCTTTTTGTTTAGAATCCTGAGTTAAACTGTTACCATGCAGGGTGGCTACCGACTTCCAAGTGGTTTGAAAGCTTCCACGCAAATTTTTGTAGATTTCTCCCAAGGGAAATGACTGGTAAGGTAACTGGATCTTGTTTTAGAATGATTTCTCTCATAAATTGGTCATGTGGTACCTTATTTTCCTAGAATGAAAAGAGGAGTCTGTTCTGTAACTGGTTATGTTCCATTGCATTTACGTTTTCATTTTAATTAAAAAAAAATCATTTGTTTGACATTTTACCTTCTTTGAGCAAAAGGCAATCTTAAGGTCCCCGAATATAGACTGGTTTCTCCAAATTCAGTGATAGAATTAAGGTTTCTCCCTGGGATACATTTCTTGCAGAAATACTGATATGCTCATTTTAAACAATTGGTTACATTTCCCTGTCAGCCCTTTTTATAGATTGCGTGGGTGAATGTTGTATGCTTTACTGTGTGGAGGTGGGTATTTTCTCTGAGACAGAGTTTTCAGCATTGAGTAAGCGGGCTTTAGAACAACAGAATCTAGGTATCTGCACACGTGCAGTCCAAGGGGTCATCGGGCAGTCCCGTCGGCAGGTACCGCACCCTGAAGACTTCATTTTTAGGACCTTTTAACTGTCATATTCCAGTGTTAACAAAGTCGAATCAAGTCTGGGTTCTGGCCTTTATTCCTTCACTAACAAGTAAACGTAATCTTTGGCAAATCAATTAATCTCTCAACCTTTGCACAATGAAAGAAAACTAATGAAAACACTCTAGCTAAGCTTCTAGCACTAACCATCTGATGTACATCTGTCTTGAGTAGGAACAAATCTGAATGAACTTTGTAAAGTTTTGAAATACGTTGCATACAAAGCAAGAGGATACAGTCCTGTATGCACTTGTGACACTCAGTCTGTTGATATGAAGGTCTCCATTGCAAAGCCTGGGTTGTGGTTTTATTGAACAGTAGAAACCACTGCTCACATTTCTGAAAGGAGGGGAGAAATCCTAATCACAGCAGAAAGCATTTGTTTCTATCTGAGCATCTTGTAGCTGTGGCAGGATATTCATTGTGAATTTGTCATATCCTCATTCCTCCAAGGCCATGGGATTTTTTGAGTCAATTTCTGCAGGTAACATATTATTATCTAAATTTTTTCCAGAGTTTTTCTAATTTTTGTTTTCTTTTATCCCTCTTGATACTGAAAAGGGTCAACTTTTAATTTCATAAATATGAAATGAATTCAATGCCAGTGAATTTTTACAGTAGGCTGCTTTGGAGTATCAAATCAGTACAATGTTGGAACAGATGGAAAAATGCTTAATAATGAATGTCATTTTAGAATTTTATTTTTTTCAAGATTCTACTCAACATGTCCCTTCAGAAACAAGTGAGGACCCTGAAGTTGAGGTGACTATTGAAGGTTAGTTATCTAAAAGCCTTGATTCCAAAATTTCCTTCTGGTCATAAAAATATTTGTCACATTCACATTGGTAAATACGCATTTCATTCATTTTGAAAGGATACTTGGGGGATGAATACATGTGTCTGTGTGACCAAAGCAGCCCACTCCCCAGCAGTGCACCCTAGTGCTTTGGGAGTTTTAGATGGCAGAATGAAGCTGTGAGGATGAGCATTGGCCCCCAGGTGGCCCAGGCTATCCTTGCTATCAGTGAGAATTGAAAAGAAAATAAGAAAATTATGACCAGACTTGATACACACAGAAACAGATTCTATAATCTATTGGGTTGTGACAGAAGAAGATTTATTTGGAGCTGGAATCCCCAATTTCTAATCAAGTAAAAGTGGAGGAAAAAGTGTTGGGAGTTTAGTCAGTTTCAGAGCAAGTCCCCCTGCTACTTGCAAATACTGCTCAGAGGCGGATACACAATTTGTCTTTCAAAACTGTTTTGAAGCAATACCTACAAATATATCCCACAGTACTCTCTATAGCTAAAATTACTTCAAACCTAGTTGTTTTTTTTTTCTCCAAAGATAAGCCTGAACTCAGCGGAGCCAGTTTATCCTGAATTATTTAAAAATTCAGCTGATAGAATTATTACTGATCACTTCATACTAATAATTAATAAGGCCGGGCACGGTGGCTCATGCCTGTAATCCCAGCACTTTGGGAGGCTGAGGCGGGTGGATCCCGAGGTCAGGAGTTTGAGACCAGGCTGGCCAACATGGCAGAACCTTGTCTTTGCTAAAAAAGTTACAAAAATTAGCCAGGCTTGGTGGCGGGTCCCTGTAATCTCAGCTACTTGGGAAGCTGAGGCAGGCAAACTGCTTGAACCCAGGAGGCGGAGGTTGCAGTGAGCCGAGATCGTACCATTGCACTCCAGCCTGGGTGACAAGAGCAAGACTCCATCTCAAATAATAATAATAATAATTGAGTATTGTGTTTTTCCTTTCAAATTAATGTCTCATGGCTGGGCATGGTGGCTCACACCTGTAATCCCAGCACTTTGGGAGGCCGAGGCAGGTGGATTACCTAAGGTCAGGAGTTCAAAACCAGCCTGACAAACATGGTGAAACCCCATCTCTACTAAAAATGCAAAATTAGCCGAGTGTGGTAGTACATGCCTGTAATCCCAGCTACTCTGGAGGCTGAGGCAGAAGAATCGCTTGAACCCAGGAGGCGGAGGTGGCAGTGAGCTGAGATCACACCATTGCACTCCAGCCTGGGCGACAAGTACAAAACTCCATCTCAAAAAAATTAAAAATAAATAAAAATTAATGTCTCACAATACTTCTGTAAGTTTTTCCCTTCAAAGTACTTCTTTCCTATGGGAAAACGTCAGAACAGTAGAGTAAATTGCATAGTGGAAACTTTCCTTCACCCTCACTCTGCTCCAAGTCCCAGTACTGAGGGATATGTGTCAGCTTCGAGAAATAATTTCATGTCTATAGCTTGATTTTTGCAAAAATGCGCAGATGCTTTCAGCATACATGATAATGCGGATTTTAAAATACCACATATTCCATAGGCTTCCCCTCCCATAACCACACATCTTGGTACTTCATTAGTTTTTTTCTAGCTGCTGCGTGAGCTTTCTTGGTGTGCTGTCTGTCTCTTTCTCTGAATAACCTGTTGCCTACTGATGTCACTTGGTTATTTATGTTTGACTGCTTCGAACTACTCAACCTGTCTGTTCTGTGTCTTCATTGCTTCTAAAATATGTTCATTAGTAGCTTCCACTTAATAAAATAAATCTTTTCATACTTTACATGTTAATATACAGATTTTTTTTCATTCATATAATTTTCCTAATCTAAAACATTTTGAATTGTTTACAGTCTAGCATTAAATTAGTTGAAATTTAATTTCTTTTTAGTTAGAAATCTCATTCACAGGAAAAAATGAAGAACATATCAATATTATAAATATTCAACTGGGTCCTTTCTATGGAGATACTAATAGGAGGTTATTCAAATTATAAAAATGAAACTTTTAGGTAGGACTAATAACCGTGTTGATTCGTCATATCTTAACGCAGATAGAGGCCATATTAAAATGGTTTAGAATGTAAATATTTGCTTTTATAGTATAAAACCTTTAAAGAGAGGTTAACAGACATCAAGAAATAAATGGCTAATGAACCTGAAGCATACATCAGTCTTTTGAACTTGAACTGTTTTGGATGGAGTAATAAATCCTATTTCTTTTCAACTAAGACATCGTGCCATAAGCCTGATTTAACGTTCACATTTGTGATTAAGTGGCAGAATTTTGCTGTGTAGACTTCTTTCTTTTCAGAAGACCAGTAAAATAGCAGGTCTGAGTAAAGTAATTCTTTTAAAAGGGAGCATTTTCTGTGTTCCTATGTGGGTATACACATACACATTTTATATATGTACGTGTAAACGATATATATATTCTATAGAAATTATATCAACCATTAAATTCCTAATTTTTTAAGGAAGATAAAAATTGTCTCAATATGAACAAGGAAGGTCAAGTGAGAAATTACATGCACACTTCTGGTTAATAATGTATATTGTGGCCGGGTGTGGTTGCTCATGCCTGTAAATCCCAGCACTTTGGGAGGCTGAGGCAGGCAGATCACCTGAGGTCAGGCGTTTGAGACCAGCTTGGCCAACATAGTGAAATCCCGTCTTTACTAAAAATAAAAAAATTATCCAGGCGTGGAAGTGGGCACCTGTAATCCCAGCTACTCAGGGGGATGAGGCAGTAGAATCACTTGAACCTGGGAGGTGGAGTTTGCAGTGAGCCGAGATTGCACCACTGTACTTGAGCCCTGCAACGGTATGAGACTCTGTCTCAAAAATAATAATAATAATGTGTTATTTCTGGAAAGATTACTTCCAGATAGTAGGAGCTCTTTAAATATCCATAGTTAGACAATCAAGTTTTGGAATATCTTCATAACAGAAAAGTATATAGCCATTGAAATCCTGATAATGTTTTCTTAATCTGAGAAAATATCTCAAATATAAAATGTTCAATGAAAAAAAAAATCCTGCCTTGAGAACAAGGCAACTTTAAAAGCAAAAGCATATCTGGAGAATAATCTTAGTTTTGTTTAGGAAAATACTTGTGCTTGGTAAGAAGATGGACGGAAAGAAATGGAGATATTCCTGCTTGCCTGGAGACGGCTTAATTTCCTCATTTTCCTCTTTTCACATTTCCCAAATCATTGATAGAAGAGAAAAAAAAGAACTTTCTCATCAAATAAGCCTGTCCGGTTTTCCACAGTGTTTTCACCTGGGTATCTTCATTTGCAATTACGTGGAGTTCTGAAGAGGCTAATTTGACTCCGATTCGGACGTATTCATGGATACAGGGTCATTACTTACCCACCGCCGGTGTGCTCTAAGCTCTGTGCTTCCATTTTGCCATTTTATGTGTACTTACAGTGGTAAACATTTAAAACAACATGACTTAGGTTTGGGAAAATTGGCCTTGGGATAATAGGACTGCAAGCCTCTGTTTTCGTAAACACCATGACTGCATTTCTGGGTTAAGGTGAAATTTCTGTCCGGTATGTTATCTCCGATGTGTGCAGAGATTGTTTCAGGTGTGGCTGTCATGGAGTGCGAAGAACGGTGTAAAAGAGGTTTCTTTCTTGCGCAGTTCTCTCCTAGGGCCTAGTTTCCCAAACCTGAGTCACTTACCTCTGCTCCTAACTCTCTGTTCATTACTTAACCGGATTTCTTTTCCTCCCTGAAATTGATTTTAAGTGAATTCATTTTGTGATGAATTTTACGTCTTCCTAAGTCAAACTCTTTGACCTCTTTTTATTTCTCATATTTTGAAAGGTGTATGCAAATAATTTCAAATATAATTGACTCACATGAGCACACATGGCAGGCATACTGCAGCTGGTAACTAGGTTTTCTAGAATCTGTAACTGAGGAGGTTAGCGTTGGAAAACTTCGTGTCTTTTATTTTTACAGCTGCGAATCAGACACTTAATACCCAATTATATATGTAAAAATAGGCATCTCAGAGGAATTATGTATTACAATTTGAATAATGCTTCTTTAGGGTTTCAGAATTTTAGTAGGGTTTATGATGGACAGTTGAATTACCTACCATCCCTTTTTTGTGGAATTTGTGTTTAAGATACTGGCAGATATTTGACTGCTGCATATAATTAGGGACTATACTATTCATTTAATCCCTCCACAAATACTGAGCACATTGTATGTACCAGGTGCTAAGAAATGTTTTTTTTTTGGAGACAGAGTCTTGCTCTGTCGCCCAGGTTGGAGTGCAGTGGCACCATCTCAGCTCACTGCAGCCTCCGCCTCCTGGGTTCAAGTGATTCTCCTGCCTCAGCCTCCCAAGTAGCTGGGACTACAGTCACCCGCCACCACACCTGGATGATTTTGTATTTTTAGTAGAGACAGGGTTTCACCATGTTGACCAGGCTGGTCTCGAGTTCCTGACCTCAGGTGATCCGCCCACCTCAGCCTCCCAAAGTGCTGGGATGACAGGCGTGAGCCACCGCGCCCAGCTATGGTGCTAAGAATTTAGTAGTGAATCATTTAGTAGCAAATCCTCAGGAGTGTTTTGAAAATAGGAGTGACACTTTCTGTCCTTCACTTCTAGGAAATGTGGTGACTATGTTGACAAAGGGAAAAAAGAGAAGAGCCAGGACTTAGAGCAGTGAACAGCTTTGACAGAAAACGGGCTTGGGAGCCCCTTGGAATTACCTAGGGCCCAGAGGAGGGTGCTTTACAGCAGGTCGGTGGCAGGGGAGATAAGAACTGGTTGATTCTGGGGAGATTTTGAAGACAAAGCCGCCAAGTGTTGCTGTTTGTTGTTTAATTCTTGTGTTTTTCTTGGTGTCCCTGCAGCACTTTTAGAACTGACGTGACTGAGTAGGTTCGCACTTGCACACCTGTTTTTTTATTGTTGCCAAATCGTCATTTAATGAATATTCAATTGTTTAGGTAAAGAGTTTTAGAGGAGCTATAAAATGTATCCATGGGTGAATGAATCCATTTATTTGAAATGTGTAGGGTAATTAATGGTTCAAGTTTTGAAGGGATAGAGTACCTAGCTTTGACAGCGTCAGATTGTATGGTAACACAATACCGATCTGATTATGTTGAAAATAAGAGGATCAGAAGATTGTTACGTAGTCTATTTATTGATTCACTGGCTAGAATGCGGTGATGAACAGCTTTAGCTCTGAAGCCTGTATTAGCTGTAGGCATATTCGTTAATATGTTGCAAAAAGGAAACTGGAGTTTTAAATACAAATGTTGAAGTAGGGACAGTGTTGCTGACCTGAATATCTTGGCGGAGTGCTTTTGTTTGCTTGTTTTTTAGACTTTTTTTCTTCTTTTTTTGACAATGCTTTTGTTAGTGTGGGTAGCATAACTAGTGAATATTTGTAATTAGCTTTTTTTTTCATATGAAAATATCTTAAAAGGGGCCAGGCATGGTGGCTCATGCCTGTAATCCCAGCACTTTGGAAGGCCCAGGCAGGCAGATCACCTGAGGTCAGGAGTTGGAGACCAGCCTGGCCAGTATGGTGAACCACCTTTCTACTAAAAGGCGAGATGGCAGGCACATGTAATCCCAGCTACTTGGAAGGCTGAGGCAGGAGAATCGCTTGAACCTGGGAGGTGGAGGTTGCAGTGAGCTGAGATCGTGCCACTGCACTCCAGCCTGGGTGACAGAGTGAGACTCTCAAAAAAATTTTTTTTCTTCAAATGTATTTTAAAAGCTTTCCATTTTGATTATAGAAACACTTACGTTTGGGCTTGAATTTGAGGCATGCTGAAACGTGTCTTGTTGCACGAACATGGCTGTTTACAGTGTGGAAACCACGGGACAACAGGAGCAGCAGTGCCCAGTGTGGGAGGGCATGCCCTAGAGCTTTAGTTGGTGTTTTATACTTCAGAGAAAAGAGTAATTTTGATCCTTTGTGGAAAGGATTTTAGGTCAGGAAACGCATTTTTTCATACTTTCTCAAAACCAGTTAATTGCAACAGAGTTAATTGGAGAAAAATGGAGGATGTGGTAAAGTTTATAGCTATTCTGATGCCTGAATGCCACTGTGACTTAAAACACCCAGAGATTAATCAGTTTATGAAACAGGGTTTTACAAAAGAACATTCGGTGTGATATTTTATCAAAAATAACTACGTTCAGCTGGGCGCAGTGGCTCACACCTGTAATCACAGCACTTTGGAAGGCCGAGGCAGGAGGCTTTTTTGATGCCAGGAGTTCACTACCAGTGTGGTCAACATAGGGATACCCCGTCTCTACAAAAATTAAAAATTAGCTGGATGTGGTGGTGCCCACCTGTAGTCCCAACTACTGGGGAGGCCGAGGTGAGAAGATCACTTGGGCCTGGGAAGTCGAGGCTGCAGTGAGTGGTGCTACTGCATTTCAGCCTGGGCAACGGACTAAGACCCGGTCTCAAAATAACTGGCCGGCCGCAGTGGTTCACGACTGTAATCCCAGCACTTTGGGAGGCCGAGGCAGGCGGATCACGAGGTCAGGAGAGTGAGACCATTCTCGCCAACATGGTGAAACTCCATCTCTATTAGTAAAAAGTACAAAAATTAGCTGGGTGTGGTGGTGTGTGCCTGTAGTCCCAGCTACTCGGGAGAGTGAGTCAGAATCACTTGAACCCGGGAGGCGGAGGTTGCAGTGAGCCGAGATTGCGCCACTGCAGTCCAGCCTGGGCGACAGAGTGAGACTCAGTCTCAAAAAAATGCAATAAAATAACTACATTCGGCGGGGTGTGGTGGCTCACGCCTGTAATCCCAGCACTTTGGGAGGCCGAGGCAGGCGGATCACGAGGTCAAGAAATTGAGACCATCCTGGCCAACATGGTGAAACCCCATCTCCACTAAAATACAAAAATTAGCTGGGCATGGTGGCGCGTGCCTGTAATCCCAGCTACTCGGGAGGCTGAGGCAGGAGAATTGCTTGAACCCAGGAGGTGGAGGTTGCGCCACTTGCACTCCAGCCTGGCGCCTGGCGACAGAACAAGACTGACTCAAAACAAAAACAAAACACACACACACACACACACACACACACACACACACAAAACTACATTCAGCTCTGTATTTGTTCACATGTAATAGATTGAACCTTATTATTTGTCAGTCAAGAGGAAAGTGTGATCTCACTTGTATTTTCAAAATTTTGCGATCTCTGTCATTAAAAAGCACTTCAGTAGATCTGCCTTTTCTCTTTCACTTCTGGTTTATGGTTGGTTAGATCGCCTTCATAAAACGTATTTATACGATTAAATCTTTTGTGTTCTAAAATGTTTGCGTGACTGAAAAAGTGAGGTCTTAACAGGAAGGAAGACCTGCCTTCCCCTCCCGTTGGCCTCAGCTGTGAGGAGTTTGGATTCGGACTGGGATTCATGGGATGGAGAACTATTGACAGGAAGGAAGACCTGTCTTCCCCTCCCCTTGGCCTCGGCTGTGAGGAGTTTGGATTCGGACTGGGATTCATGGGATGGAGAACTACGGGTCTTGTTCCACCCAGAGCTATTTCCCTCCCCGTCATTCTACTCTAGTCACTTTCATTTTATGGCATTCAGTGAGGGGTCAGTTTACACAGTGGTCTATTAGGACACTTAGGAGACGTCAACCTGTAGAGGAAATACTTTTACTTTAGAAGTCACGGCTTAATGTTTGTAAAGAAACAGTAACATTAAGCCTTCAGAATGCTTTGACGGTATTCACAGGTGAAATGAGTGTATTTTGTTTTAGCCTTTGGAAGCCAGCAGAAAAATACTCTTAGGGTTTCTAAAATCTGTTTGAGAGTTGGAAAATAGGGCTTTTTAAAAGTACGTTTTCAGATTTGAGGTTTAAACTTACATACTTCTCTTTTCCAGATTGTTTCTACTTAGGTTGGACCCTTCATCTGTTTACAGGGTCTCTTGACTATTTTTAATTCTTGTAGTAATACAAACCCAGATGACAGTCAAGTTTTATTTCTCAGAGAGTCTGTCATTTTTAAGTTGTTTTCTGGCCTGGGAACAGTGGCTCATGCCTATAATCTCAGCACTTTGGGAGGCCGAGACAGGAGGATCACTTGAGGCCAGGCGTTTGAGAGCAGCCTGGGCAACATAGTGAGATTCTGTCTCTACAAAAAAAAAAAAAAAAAGTAGCCAGGTATAGTGGTGCCTGCCTGTAGTCCCAGCTATTTGGGAGGCTAAGGCAGGAGGATCAGTTGAGGTCAGCAGCTTGAGGCTGCAGTGAGCTATGATCATGCCGCTGTCCTCCAGCCTGGGCAATAGAATGAGACCCTGCCGATGGATGGATGGATGGGTGGGTGGGTGGACAGTTTTCTATCAGAAATCTTTTCCCTAGATTTGAACATGTTTTTCTAAAGCAGCATTCAACACATCAGCATTTTATAGTCATTAGTTGTTAGACTGTGATTACGGTTTTCTGAAACAGTATCCTTTACAAAAGCAGTTTTGTCTTTCTAAGCACGTAAATAGGTCCTCAAGTGAATCTGTCTGATGTTGGTGACCTCGGTACCATTTTCTCCAGTTGATTGGAACAGTCAGTCAATAATTTCAGGTCACTGTTGGCCTTAGAGGAAGAGCCCAAAGGCAGCAAGCAGGGGCGCTGGTGTCCAGTCGCCTCCTAGAAGCATTTTCACCTTCCCTAAGGTTTCCCTTGAGAAACACAGAAGTTACCTGTCGGCATGACCCAGTGCTGCCCGGGGCAACGTTGTATATTAAGCCAAATTTGCATGTCTTACCTTTAGGAGAAGCACCGTGGTAGGCCATAGAGTCACACGCACGCGCAGTCTGATCTCAGCTGCACCGTCCAGAGAGGCAACACAGTCCAATCAAATAACATTCCTGAGCCTGTTTCTTTAGCTGTAAAATAAGCATGACAATATACCCATCTGAAAAGACAGCGGATTGTACTTGGGTGCTCTTTCTTTCCTGTGATACTGTCTTTAACGCAGTAAGAAGTTTCTTCACAACACCACATTTGTTTTTAAATAAGGATTTCTTAAAATGACGTTTTCCGTGTTTAATGGGTGGTGTCTGAGCAGTATTAGTAGCATGTGACCTGACACTGGGGGACTGGAAGATGACGGTGGCAGCCGGTTTGACCCAGAGGTCTCTAACGGTAACATCAGGTGTATTGAAGCGTCACAGCAGAGTGAGTTACTGGTGTGTCCACAAGGAAATGGGCATGGAACTCTCAGGGCAGCTGCCTTGAGTAGAGTGTGTGCTACGCTTGAATAGCGAACTGCTCCTTTATACACAGACCCTCTGGTGACTGAATCAACAGTGTCTGTTTCATAATAATGCAGCCCTATTTCTTTAAGCCCATTCATTTTGAAGTTGTTAAAAGTATTTGAACAGGCCAGGTGCGGTGGCTAACACCTGTAATCCCAGCATTCTGGGAGGCCAAGGTGGGTGGATCACTTGAGGCCGGGAGTTTGAGACCAGCCTGGCCAACATGACGAAACTCCGTCTCTACCAAAAAAATACAAAAATTAGCTGGGCATGGTGGTGGGCGCCTGTAATCCCAGCTACTTGGGAGGCCGAAGCATGAGAATTGCTTGAACCCAGGAGGTGGAGGTTGCAGTGAGCCAAGATCGCACTACTGCACTCCAGCCTGGGCAACAGAACAATTCTCCATCTCAGAAAGAAAAAAAAAATGAACATACAGTTGTCCAATTTCCCTTGCTTATATATGCTTACATTTTGTATAAGCTTAAATATCTTTTCCATCTAAGCTTTTATTAATCTCCCTTTTCTTACTTATTTGTATAACTTTAGGTGGCTATCTTCATTAAAAGATTTTTCTTCAAAGTCTTAAAATAGAATATAGTTCTTGACAGCTACTTGGAAGTTATTTGAGAAGGGGAAGTTTATAACAACAATTCAAATGAAGCAAACTAAAAAATAATGAAGAAAGACAGGAAAAAGCACTATTAATCGAACACATCCCAAACAAATAAAATTTCAGATGTAACTAGGAAAAAGTCTGCGCTCATAATGCAGAAGTCATTACTGATACTCAACACAGCTCTAAAGCCCCACTCACCTTTTGAATGTAGGGAATTGACCAGGAGGTGGCTGTAACTCTTAAGACGGTTCCTTCAGTAATGACCATTTTCTTTTTCAAGATGATGATTATTCTCCACCTTCTAAGAGACCAAAGACCAACGAGCTACCGCAGCCACCAGTCCCGGAACCCGCCAATGCAGGGAAGCGGAAAGTCAGGGAGTTCAACTTCGGTGAGTCCCCAGTGAAATACGTGACCTTTTCCTTCATCTTCTGGGCTCTCGGTGTGACCCATGAAAGTTGCAACATGCTCTGCAGGGAAATGCGTTAGCCTGCATTACTGCATTATAACCTCGTCTTTGGAAAGCCAGGAGCATTTTGAAAGTCACATAACAGGCATTGTTTAAGCATAGTCTGGATTTACCAAAGCGTAGGACATTGTCCCGTCTCATATTAATTATCTGGCTCAAGATTAGTGCTAAAGACTTAGTCATTTAGTTATTTCTCTTAGCTTTAAAACCTGTATTGAGAACTGTTTCACCCTCTGCTCCACGTCACTCAGGCTGCTCATCTGTGAGCTCCCAATGGGTGACGTATCCTAGGAAGGAACTGAATGAGGCGTTAGTGGCAAATTATGTTATGATTCATCTTTTGAATAAATAGAACATTAAGCTTGTATACATTTTGGAAATCATACATTAATATTCTACTGTTGTAGTCACAGTGACTGGATATGAATTGAATTTTTGTACATTAATTTTATGTGTTTATGTTTTTTTTTATTATTACGATTTTTTGAGGCAGTTTCATTCTTTCCCCCAGGCTGGAGTGCAGTAGCACAATCTTGGCTCACTGCAACCTCCGCCTCCTGGGTTCAAGTGATTCTCCTGCCTCAGCCTCCCGAGTAGCTGGGCTGACAGGCTCCCATCACCATGCCTGGCTAAGTTTTGTATTTTTAGAAGAGATGGGGTTTCATCATGTTGGCCAGGCTGGTCTCGAACTCCTGACCTCGGATGCTCCACCCGCTTTGGCCTCCCAAAGTGCTGGGATTACAGGCACGGGTCACTGCACCCAGCCTGTTTTTAGCATTCTAAGTTGCAACTCTGTGTCTGTAAAGTCTTATTTCTACACAACTAGGACATGCTTTAGGAAGCTTGCTAAAAGACCCCTCCTTATGATGGCTTTCCTTTTGCCGTGTTTAATTTGATTGATCTTTTCTGTCCTCCTGCTTTTCAGAAATCAAAAGGCTAAAGAGAGGTGCTAAATGTTAAAACTTCTCTTACAGTCTCCCATGAAACTATTAGAAGTAATGGCAAAAGCCACGGTTACTTTCGTACCAATCTAGTCATTCCAAGAACTACCGAAAAAGGGGAAAGTTCTTTGGAAAGCAGTGAAATGAGATGGACAGTTGGGATGTCAAAATGCAGAAAATTGGGCATGACATGTTTGGTCAGCTCGAGACCCTAGGGCCACCCCCAACAGTAGGGATTTCTTATTGAGAATTCGCTTTTGCTCCATTTTCAGAGAAATGGAATGCTCGCATCACTGACCTGCGTAAACAAGTTGAAGAACTGTTTGAAAGGAAATACGGTATGTCTAAACAGGAGAATTCCTGTGATGCTTTGTTGGTGAGCATTCACACTGGTGCTACTGTTCATCACGGGGGTGACGTGGACAAGCCCAGCGTCGCCGGTGACCCTTGCTGTACTTACTTACAAGCCTCTCCTTGTAAGGTTCCTAGCAGAGTCTGTCTAAGTATTAGAAACAGTCTTTGTTTTCTAGATGACGGTAAAGCTAAGGAAAAGTTGTATTTCTGTGATTAATCAGCTAACATTTCTCTTAAACTTTCTGCATGGATATTTGGGAATTTATTTACATATTTATTGCAAAGCTCTGGATTTGGGGGATTTAATTGAAGATTTTATTTATTTATTTATTTTAATGGGACAGCATTTCGCTCTTGTTGCCCGGGCTGGAGTGCAGTGGTGTGATCTCGGCTCACCACAACCTCCACCTCCCTGGTTCAAGCGATTCTCCTGCCTCAGCCTCCCAAATAGCTGGGACTACAGGTGTGCGCCCCCATGCCAGGCTAATTTTTTGTATTTTTAGTGGAGACGAGGTTTCACCGTGTTAACCAGGATGGTCTCAATCTCTTGACCTCGTGATCCGCCCGCCTTGGCCTCCCAAAGTGCTGGATTACAGGCATGAGCCACCATTTGGAGCTAAAGATTATTTATTTAACTGATAGTTTCTCTTAATCTACTTTGTTAAATCCAGTATTCACTGAGATGCGCCTACTATCTCTACTTTTATCTTTTTTTTGAAACGGAGTCTGCAGCGCAGTGATCTGACCTCAACTCACTGCAACCTCCGCCTCTTGGGTTCAAGTGATTCTCCTGCCTCATTCTCCCAAGTAGCTGGGACTACCGGCACCTGCCACCATACCCAGCTAATGTTTCTATTTTTAGTAGAGACGGCTGAGGCTAGTCTCAAATTCCTGATCTCAAGTGATCCTCCTGCCTCAGCCTCCCAAAGTGCTGGGATTACAGACAGGAGCCACCGCGCCCGGCCTCCGCTTCTATCTTGCTGCATAACTGAGCTGACGCCAGATTTCAATTCCTTCTTTGCCATTTGCTATTCTATCCTGTAGCCACCTTTATATACTGATGAAGGACATTAGCAACTTGTTATGATCATCTGTTGGTATATAGCAAATGCTTACTGAAAAATAGTAACAACCAGTGAAAAACATCACGTTTTGCAATTTTTATTTTTATTTGGATGACTATTCACTTTGCCATCAACTAGCGAGCTGTAAAATTGTATGCTACAGTTTTAACTGAATTGCTTTCGGTGAAAATGTAAACACAAACTATACTGATGGCATTTGTGTTAATAAACTTAAAACGAACATTTTTTATTCATTACGAGTAATATAACCTACCCCTCAATGAAAATCTAGAATTAGAGTAAATTTGCTAATGAATTCAATAACTTTTCCATCATATTTTTAGTGATTTGCTTAAGGTTTCTTAGTGTTTCTTCCACTGTTTAGTAGCCTATGCCTTTTTGGCCTGTGTTTGTTTTGTTTGTCTGTTCTGAGACGGAATTTCGCTCTTGTTGCTGATTCTGGAGTGGTGCGACCTTGGCTCGTTGCAAGCCCTGCCTTCCGTGTTCCAGTGATTCTCCTACCTGGGCCTCCCGAGTAGCTGGGATTACAGGCTCCCAACACCACGCCTGGCTAACTTGTATTGTTAGTAGAGACAGGGTTTCACCATGTTGGCCAGGCCGGTCTCAAACTCCTGGTCTCAGGTGATCCACCCGCCTCGGCCTCCCAGAGTGCTGGAATTACAGGCATGAGCCACCGCACCCAGCCCCGTGTTTTTTATTGGTTCATTTTGAAGCTAAAACCTCATAACCTGTGCTACCTGGAAGCACTGTCACCTAGCGCTAAGGTCATAGGCTCTGGGGACACAGCCTGGCTGCACCTCTTCTCCTGTCTGAGTCCTGGTATCCTCCTTTGTGGGTGTGAGAAAGGAAGATGTATCCTGAAGGTTGATGAGATAGTAAAGTGCTTCACATAATACCTGGCATACGTATAATCAAGGCTTCCTGTTTATATTTTTATTATAGTCTTTTATTTGTTGCTGTTCTGCGTTAAAATAATTTCTTATTGCAGTTTTATAAATTTACTATGACGTTTTTGCAAATGTCAGTGTTTTTCATGAAGTGAAACAGGTTCTGTTGTGGGGCTTTTGTTGTGTTTTTATTAGATTATTTTGCATACAAGACAATACATAATGTTCACCAGCTGTTGTGAAATTATAAAAACATCTTCACATTTTATAATTTCAAAGCAATATGAATGGTAATTGCCTTAGGGAGATAGATTTTCATGGTGACATATAAATACGATATTCAAGTTTAGTGTACGATAGTGGACATTAACTCGAACTTTTTTTTTTTGAGACAGAGTTTCGCTCTTGTTACCCAGGCTGGAGTGCAATGGCGCGATCTCAGCTCACCGCAACCTCCGCCTCCTGGGTTCAGGCAATTCTCCTGCCTCAGCCTCCTGAGTAGCTGGGATTACAGGCGTGCGCCACCATGCCCAGCTAATTTTTTGTATTTTTAACAGAGACGGGGTTTCACCATGTTGACCAGGATGGTCTCGATCTCTTGACCTCGTGATCCACCCGCCTCGGCCTCCCAAAGTGCTGGGATCACAGGCGTGAGCCACTGCGCCCGGCCTAACTCAAACTTAACGCTAACGTATAACATGGTGCACTTGAAGTTTTAGTATAGACATTAATGTTTAGGAAATAAGACTATATTGCACACAATAATGGCAAAAAAAATGGAGCTGTTCTGATGGGAGACCACTCGTTATGATTTAATTAATTAATTAATTTTGAGTTGGAGTTTCGTTCTTGTTGCCCAGGCTGGAGTGCAGTGGTGTGATCTCAGCTCACTGAAACCTCCACCTCCTGAATTCAAGCTATTCTCCTGCCTCAGCCTCCCGAGTAGCTGGGATTACAGGCATGTGCCACCAGGCCCAGCTAATGTTGTATTTTTAGTAGAGATGGGGTTTCTTCATGTTGGTCATGCTCGTCTCAAACTCCTGACCTCAGGTGATCCGCCCATCTCGGCCTCCCAAAGTGCTGGGATTACAGGTGTGAGTCACTGTGCCCCGCCCTTTATGTTTGATTTTAATGCTCCCCACACTCTTGACTGTTTACAGCTGCTGTATTATTTTACTCTTGGGTAAATAAATCTTAGCAGAAATTTTTACTTCAGGAGAATCTTCTGCTTGTGTTATTTATTTATTTATATTTGAGCCCGAGTCTTGCTCTGTTGCCCAGGCTGGAGTGCAATGGCACGATCTCGGCTCACTGCAGCCTCCGTCTCCTGGTTCAAGGGAATCTCAGCCTCCTGAGTAGCTGGGATTACAGGCATGTGCCACCACACCCAGCTAAGTTTTGTATTTTTAGTAGAGACAGGGTTTTACCATGTTGGCCAGGCTGGTCTGGAACTCCTGACCTCAGGTGATCCACCTGCCTCGGCCTCCCAAAGTGCAGGGATTTACAGGCATGAGCCACTGTAACCAGCTTGCCTCTGTTATTTAAAATAAATTATTTTTATAAGCCCAATAAGGTTACAGTAATGTTTACATTTTTAAAATACTGCTTATTCCATTTAGTACTATATGTATTAAATGATATTACCTGGTGTGTTTTTCTGGCTTTGTAATACGGTTCAGATTTCTGTAGAAAGTTGGCCAGGCAAGGTAGCTCATGCCTGTAGTTTCAGAACTTTGGGAGGCCGAGGCAAGGGGATCACTTGAGGTCAGGAGTTTGAGACCAGCCTGGCCAACATGGTGAAACCCCATCTTTACTAAAAATACAAAAAATTAGCTGGGTGTGGTGACACGCGCCTGTAGTCCCAGCTGCTCAGGAGGCTGAGGCAGGAGAATTGCTTCAACCTGGGAGGCAGAGGTTGCAGTGAGCTAGGATTTCAACACTGCACTCCACCCTGGGCTACAGAGCAAGACTCCACCCCACCCCCCAACCAAAAAAAAATTTCTGTAGAAAGTCTGGTTGTATCCACATTCTCTTAAAGTAATGGGATATTTCACTGCATATTTTGATAATCAGAATATGAGCATTTTTGACGTTCTTTTTATTTCCCTAATGCTATTTTTCTTCTGATTGAATTACAGTAACAAGATCAAGTTATAAAAGTTAAAGAGCAGTAGAGATTCAGTTATTTCTTATACTTTTCTACAAATGTTGCCTAAATGATCTCTCTTTCTCTTTTTGTCCTTAAAGCTCAAGCCATAAAAGCCAAAGGTCCGGTGACGATCCCATACCCCCTTTTCCAGTCTCATGTTGAAGACCTTTATGTAGAAGGACTTCCTGAAGGAATTCCGTTTAGAAGGCCGTCTACCTACGGGATTCCTCGCCTGGAGAGGATATTACTTGCAAAGGAAAGGATTCGCTTTGTGATTAAGAAGTAAGACTCTTGGATTCCTGTTGGACTCTTGTCTCTGTTCTGAGCAGTAGGTCTTTTTTATTGTTGACACGTATTCCTTAACCACTAGGGTTATGTGTAATGAAGTTTGAGTGACTTGATGCATTGCTGTTTTCCACTTTTGAATGTATCTGGGTCCCACACTGCATCAGCCAGCCAGTGTTGGCATTTGAAGCATGAACACGCCCGCACTAATTTGGCATGCAATGGACGTTTTCTTTCACAATTTTCTGCTACTTTTGCTAAAGAACATAGTATCCATGTCTTGTTTTTAGGCCTGAGGTTTTTTTTTTTTTTTTTTGACACGGAGTCCTGCTCTTTTGCCCAGGCTGGAGTGCCGGACTGTGATCTCAGCTCACCACCTCCCAGGTTCAAGCGATTTTCCTGCCTCAGTCTCCTAAGTAGCTGGGATTATAGGCATGCGCCACCATGCCTGGATAATTTTTTTTTTGAGATGGAGTCTCGCTCTGTCTCTCAGGTGCAGTCTGCAACCTCTGCCTGCTGGGTTCAAACAGTTCTTCTCCTCAGCCTCCTGATTAGCTGGGACTACAGGTGTGAGTCAACATGCCCAGCTAAGTTTTTGTATTTTTAGTAGAGATGGGGCTTCCCCATGTTAGCCAGGATGGTCTCGATCTCCTGACCTCATGATCTGCCTGACTCAGTCTCCCAAAGTATTGGGATTACAGGCATGAGCCAACGCGCCCGGCCAATTTTTGTATTTTTAGCAGAGATGGGATTTCACCATGTTGGCCAGGCTGATCGATTTTTTTTTTTTTTTTGAGTTGGGGTCTCCCACAGTAATCCAGGCTGGAGTACAGTGGCTCAATCTTGGCTCACTGAAATCTTTGCCTCCCAGGTTCAGGCGATTTTCCTGCCTCAGCCTCCCAAGTAGCTGGGATCACAGGCATGTGCCACCATGCCTGGCTAATTTTTTTATATTCTTAGTAGAGACAGGGTTTCACCATGTTAGCCAGGCTGGTCTTGAACTCCTGACCTCAGGTGATCCTCCCACCTTGGCCTCATAGGCCTGAGAGTTTTAAACCATATATGAGAATATATGATTATTTTTATAGATATATGGAGGAAGGTAGTCTTGAATACAATATGACATTAAAGGGTCCCATTGAAGAGTTTTGTAATATGCTTCAAAGAGCTGTGGGTTGGAAAGTTGCCTCTTTTTTTTTTCGAGATGGAGTTTCGCTCTTGTTGCCCGGGCTGCAGTGCAATGGCTCATTCTATGCTCACCGAAACCTCCACCTCCTGGGTTCAAGTGATTTTCCTGTCGCAGCCTCCCAAGTAGCTGGGATTACAGGCACGCACCACCACGTCTGGCTAATTTTTTGTATTTTTAGTAGAGACAGGGTTTCACCATGTTGACCAGGATGGTCTCAGTCTCTTGACCTCGTGATCCACCCACCTCAGCCTCCCAAAGTGCTGGGATTACAGGCTTGAGCCACCGTGCCCGGCCACAAAGTTGCCTCTTTACTTGTGAGGATACATGCTCCCTGAAGTACCTTATGAGACAAGTTGCAGTTATCATTTTGTTTTATTACTCTGTAGAAACCTTAAATTAAGATTTAGTTGTGGGCCGGGCACGGTGGCTCACGCCTGTAATCCCAGCACTTGGGAGGCTGAGGCGTGTGGATCACCTGAGGTCAGGGGTTCAAGACCAGCCTGGCCAACATGGTGAAACCCCGTCTCTACTAAAAATACAAAAAATTAGCTGGGCGTGGTGGCGCATGCCTGTAATCCCAGCTACTCAGGAGGCTGAGGCAGGAGAATTGCCTGAACCCAGGAGGCGGAGTTTGCAGTGAGCCGAGATCGCGCCATTGCACTCCAACCTGGGTAACAAGAGCGAAACTCCGTCTCAAAAAAAAAATACAAAAATTTGCCAGGCATGGTGGCGGGCACCTGGAATCCCAGCTACTTGGGAGGCTGAGGCAGAAGGATTGCTTGAACCTGGAAGGTGGAGGTTGCAGTGAGTTGAGATTGCACCACTGCATTCCAACCTGGGAAGAAGAACAAAACTCCATCTCCAAAAAAAAAAAGCGTTTAGTTGTGCTCAAGCATCCAGATTATGTTTTTTTTTTCAAAACCAGCCTTACCGACTTAATGTTAAATATGTGCTCATGGTTATTTGCTGAGTATTTCCTAGTGAACATTGAGTTTTTATTCTCACCTTTCAGACATGAGCTTCTGAATTCAACACGTGAAGATTTACAGCTTGATAAACCAGCTTCAGGAGGTAGGTTTGCCGTCTCGAGGCAGATCAGATTAGGTCCCGTAGTTATTTCACACTTAACATTGATTTCTTCTCTATGTTACCTTCCACATGAAATAGTATGTCTTTATTTAATTATGTGCCATTACAGGAGAATTCATGCTGTCAAAATTCTGTCTAATATTCTCTAGAAGAATATACTCATCTTCTTTTTATTAATCCATTGTAAATACATGCAAATATTGCATTATTGGGTAGACAGAACTGAAAGAACAATATTTGCTCTACATTTGATGCAAGATCTAGCTACGTAATGAATTGAACAGTTTATTATGAAGTCTACATGAGTCAATGGAATAGGCATTCATTGAATTTCCATGATACACGGGACATAAGAAGGTTTCCTTTTAGATCATGGAGCCATTTATATCACCCCTTGATTGTTAGATGTATTTACTTTTGTTTTGTTTTTTGAGACGGAGTCTTACTCTGTCGCCCAGGCTGGAGTGCAGTGGTGGGATCTCAGCTCACTGCAACCTCCAGTTCCTGGGTTTGAGGGATTCTCCTGCCTCCACCTCCCAAGTAGCTGGGATTACAGGCATGCACCACCATGCCTGGCTAATTTTATATTTTTAGTAGAGCGGGGATTTCTCTGTGTTGGCCAGGCTGATTCGAACTCCTGACCTCAGGTGATCTGCCTGCCTCAGCCTCCCAGAGTTTTGTGATTATAGGTGTGAGCCACCCCACCTGGCCTGTTAGATGTGCGTTTTTTTGTTTGTTTGTTTGTGGCAGAGTCTTTCTCTGTTGCCCAGGCTGGAGTGCAGTGGCGCGATCTTAGCTCACTGCAAACTCTGCTTCCTGGGTTCAAACTATTCTCCTGCCTCACTCTCTCAAGTAGCTGGGAATATAGGCACTCGCCACCACACCTGGCTAATTTTTGTATTTTTAGTAGAGAAGGGGTTTCACCAAATTGGCCAGGCTGGTCTTGAACTCCTGACCTCCGGTGATCTGCCCACCTTGGCCTCCCAGAATTTTAGGATTATAGGCGTGAGCCACCTCGCCTGGTCTAGATGTGTTTTGAAAGAAATAGAAATAGAATTGATTTTCTTGCTTGCTTTTGCTCTGGAGTGGAGTGGATCGGGGACAAAACAGAATGGAATCACACTGTTTATTTACATTTACTAAAATGGAAGGATTGCCAGCAAGATCATATCCCTGATCTTCCTGTAACAAATGTTGCCTACTAGGTGTTTTGCTTTTTTTCTAGTTTATTGGATGGTTCATTTTGCTCTTTTTGTACAGCGTTCACATTGTTTTAGGAATAAACACATTCTGGAATCTTAGGGATAATTTTATTATTCTGCCTTTTTTCTTTTTGAGATGGAGTCTCGCTTTGTTGCCTAGGCTAAAGTACAGTGGTGCAATCTCAGCTCACTGCAACCTCTGCCTCCTGGGTTCAAGCAATTCTTCTGCCTCAGCCTCCCAAGTAGCTGGGATGACAGGCATTTGCCACCACACCTGGCTAATTTTTGTATTTTTAGTAGAGATGGGGTTTCACCATGTTGGCCAGGCTGCTCTTGAACTCCTGATCTCAAGTGATTCCCCCTACCTTGGCCTCCCAAAGTGCTGGGAGTACAGGTGTAAGCCACTGCACCCAGCCACGAATCTTGGAAATAATTTTAGTCACAGGAAAAGAAAAAGTAATACCTACCACTTTATAATAATAATATTAAATAATGAAAGTTTTTAAACCCATTAAATTGAGAAAACTTGTACTGTTATTTTGACAGTAAAGGAAGAATGGTATGCCAGAATCACTAAGTTAAGAAAGATGGTGGATCAGCTTTTCTGCAAAAAATTTGGTAAGTCTGTTTTTTTTCTTTTTATTACCCCTTCTAACTACAGTGTATAGTGAGTAATTTTTTTTAATGTTGTTTTATTTTAGGAAAGTAAATACAGTGAATAGGACTCACCTCCAGTTTTTTCTCTTTTTTTTTGTTTTTTTTTTTTGTTTTTGGAGAGGGAATAGTGTTCTGTTGCCTAGGCTGGAGTACAGTGGCGCAATCTCAGCTCACTGCAACCTCCTCCTCCCGGGTTCAAGCAATTCTCCTGCCTCAGCCTCTCAAGTCGCTGGGATTACAGGTGCATGCCACTACACCCGGCTAATTTTTGTATTTTTAATAGAGATGGCGTTTTGCCATGTTGGCCAGGCTGGGCTCGAACTCCTGACCTCACATGATCTGCCTGCCTCAGCCTCCCAAAGTGCTGGGATTACAGGTGTGAGCCACCATGCCTGGCCCCCGTTCCGTGAATTCTTTGTGGAAAGTTATTTCCTTAAAATGGCATGCTCATGAGGTTGAAGGGGCAAAGAACATTGGTTTCCTGGTTGCAGGACAGAGGAATGTGTAGTGGCCAGGGGAGGAGGGTTATCACGGTCCTGAACAGTTGGTAATAAAAGGCTGCTTCCAGATAGTGTTTAGGTGATGTTCCCTATTGTCTATTGTGATTTTCTTTCTCTTGTTTCTTCTTAAGGATACTGAAAAAGTTTCATCTTTTAAGCTCTCAGAGCTATTAAGTTGGTCTTAGGACCAGGACACTTAAATCTGCTAAAATCTGGCTGTTGATGATGGGTCATTTCTACTTGTCTTTGCTGTACGAAATCTATTCAATAGTTAATAAATATGTTTCTAGAGTTTTTTTCAATTAAAAAAAAATTGACCTGTGTCTTGCTTTGGATTTTACTAAAATCTGATTTCAATACAAGTGTCGTCTCCCGAATTGCTTTGATTTTGTCTAGCGGAAGCCTTGGGGAGCACCGAAGCCAAGGCTGTTCCATATCAAAAATTTGAGGCACACCCGAATGATCTGTACGTGGAAGGACTCCCAGAAAACATTCCTTTCCGAAGCCCCTCATGGTATGGAATCCCAAGGCTGGAAAAGATCATTCAAGTGGGCAATCGCATTAAATTTGTTATTAAAAGGTAAGGCGATCATCTGCAGAAACAGTTTCCGTGTCTTCCCTGAGAATAGATTAATTTGATGAAGATGGGTCTTTTCTTTACCTCATCATGACTAATTTATATTTACGGTGAAGGCATTAATGTTTAGATTCACTTATTGAACAAATACTTGTTAGTGTAAGCATCAGATGTGCAAAATCGTGTCTAACAAGAATGCCTTCCTTGGGAGGATTCCTACACAGAAGAATGCAGTGAAGGCCGGGCACGGCAGCTCATGCCTGTAGTCCCAGTACTTTGGGAGGCCAATGCGGGAGGATCATTTGAGGTCAGGAATTCAAGACCAGTCTGGCCAACATGGGGAAACTCCATCTCTACTAAAAATGCAAAAATTAGCTGGATGCAGTGGTGTGTAGTCCCAGCTACTTGGGAGGCTGAGGTTAGAGAATCACTTGAACCCAGGAGGCAGAGGTTGCAGTGAGCTGAGATTGCACCACTGCACTCCAGCCTGGGTGACAGAGCAAGACTCCATCTCAAAAAAAAAAAAAAAGAAAAATGCAATGAAAAGTTACTGAGCATTTTTAGAGGAGAAGGTGAGGATGGCGTACCCAGTTCATTCACTTGTACATCCAGCAGAGAGGGAAGGTGTTTCAAGTCAGGGAAATCTATGAGTAGGGGCAGGAGTTGGCAAATCTGCGTATCCACGTATCTCACCCATTGTGTGTGCAGTGAGGAGTGCCACGTGGGCGTGGCGGGATCGCATGGGTAGATTTTGGTGGGCAAGTGGAGGAAGACCGCAGATCTTACAAAAGCAGAAGCAGTCATGAAATGGTCTCGAAGCAGATCCCTCTGAAAATAATTCGGCTCTGCCCTTTAGAAAGGTTATTGTGGCTTGATTGTGAAGGGTAACACAGTGGGTAGTTTGGGTGCAGGGGTAGGAACAGCCTCTCTCCACTCATTGAAGGGATGCTGAAGGGAAACCTTGCTTACTGATTGGGGTCGTGCCTCTGTGTGTTCATTGGGACTGAGTTACGAGGGAGAGGGAAGGTTTAAGATGATACAGCTGCTCCTGGCTGTGCCGTGGGACAGTTAGAACAGCTAAGATTCGGAAGCAGAACCGAGCTGCTTTGAGGGGGAAAGTGACTTCTGCATGTTTACCTTAAATATAAGATGACTTTGAAGGTCTCACCTGAATGACCGAAAATTGCCGTTTTCAAAATAAGTCGGCAAAGTGTTTTTTTTTTTTTTCACTACAAAATGAAGTCAGAACGAACCATATTTAAAAATAATTGGCAGTGCACAGCGGCATGAGAAAGGCCCAGGAGTTGCCTCTAAATGCTTTGTTACTAATAGCAGCTCTGTTTTCCAGACCAGAACTGCTGACTCACAGTACCACTGAAGTTACTCAGCCAAGAACAAATACGCCAGGTAAAGTAGTTGTGGAATCCTTCTTTAAAAACACAGATCAATACTTTTTAGGCTTTTAAAAATTAATGTCTTTTAAAATATGGAAGTTCTCCTTTCCCCGCCTCCCCAAAAAATCGTTTGCAGAAGCTCAATCCAGGCACTTCTTGATTTATCAGTGTAAACAGCTGTAGCGTGCGCATAGCGCAAGCTTTGAACTTACACCACTGTTCCCCATGAGAAAGACAGTGTGCACCCCAATGCAAGCCCCTTATGTAATTTTACATGTTCTTGTTCAGCCTGTAATCACTATAAAGAAACAAACAGCCCGGCGTGGTGGCTCACGCCTGGAATCCCAGCACTTTGGGAGGCGGAGGCGGGCAGATCACAAGGTGAAGAGATTGAGACCATCCTGGCCAACGTGGTGAAAGCGTGTCTCTAACAAAAATTTAAAAAAACAAAAAATTAGCCGGGAGTGGTGGTACGGGCCTGTAGTCCCAGCTACTCGGGTGGCTGAAGCAGGATAATAGCTTGAATCTGGGAGGTGGAGGTTGCAGTGAGCCGAGATCACACACCTCTGCACTCCAGCCTGGTAACAGGGTGAGACTCTGTCTCAAAAAAAAAAAAAAAAAAAGGAAATAGACAATGAAGTATTTCACGGTCCTTATTTCATAAGCACATATCCTTGATTTGACAATTTGCATGTCTTTCATACTCACAGCATATTTCAATTCTAAGAAGCCACATTTGCAACATTTCCAGTGCTTGGGGATGGTACCTCCTATCTGCGATTAGACCTTAATGTTTATTCCTAGGCACACTGTTCCTAAAATGGCAAAGACTGTAACTCTGGCCTGCACATGAGTATCAGCCTCATAGGAAAGATGTAAGAAGTGTCTGTTCAGTGAATGGTGTTATTGTCCTTATTGGAGCTCTAAGTGTGCCTTTGTTGTTTCTTTCCTGTCTTTTTTTTTTTTTTTTTGAGATGTAGTCTGACTCTGTAGCCCAGGCTGGAGTGCAGTGGTACGATCTCGGCTCAGTGGGGCCTCCGCCTCCCAGTTTCAGGCAATTCTCCTGCCTCAGCCTCCTGAGTAGCTGGAGCTGCAGGCATGCGCCACCACGCCTGGCTAATTTTTGTATTTTTAGTAGAGACGGGGTTTCACCATGTTGGCCAGGCTGGTCTCAAACTCCTGACCTCAGGTGATTTATCTGCCTCGGCCTCCCAAAGTGTTGGGATTACAGGTGTGAGCCACCGCGCCCGGCCTATTTCTCTTTGTTTCCCGTTGTTAATGTCAGAGTAAGTGACCACAATTTGTAGATCATCAGCCACCTTAGGAACTTCTGTTGCCAAGAACCGATAAATGGCCATACGCTGTGGCGTGAAGTGTTCTGTTGCCAGGAAGTGAGTGTTTGGAAACAAGTACGACGTCTGTGTGTGTATTCGGTGTTTAAAGATTGGTGCACTTAATCATGCTCACGAATACTAAGGTGAACAGATGTTTCAAGTTGGTTACTGGGTGTATCCTAAAGTACTGCTCCTTCAGTTCTCACGGGGCATTGTGGCCATTCGTGAAGGTAAGTCAGTGTGCCACATGGATTTCCTGTGGATTATGGCATGGAACGTGGTTGAGAAATTCTGTAGGAGGGTAGTAACGTGACCCTGGTCCGGCGGTCCTGCACTGGAGAAGGTGAAAGTCAGCGTTTCACTCATAGGTTAACCCCAAATGCTTTTGATTTGGTCAAGGAAACAAAGTATTGGTGAAGAATCGAAGATTGGAAGTGACACATTGTTTTGCTCAGGGAAGTAGTGGAGAAAGAAAAATCTTCCAGGAGGCAGGTCTTCAGTTCGGATGAATCTGAACATGATGAAACCTGTAGAAACCTTCATTTCTCAGGACAGAGCTCAAATTCAAGGCTGTGAGGTGTGCACTCAGCGCTGTTGTCAGGGGTGGCTGTGACGGTGACTGCAGAAGCCTGTCCTATCTAAAGAACGTGCAAGCGCCCTAGAAGTCACTGCAAGGACTGGGTGCTGGAGCAGTGCGGGACCCGCCATCGTCACCAGAGCGCAGCGGCTGTCACCACAAGGAGAATCTCCACGTTTGCCGTCACTAACAGCACTTGACTTTGTCCCATTCATAAAAGATCTTGGAAGGAGTAAAAGCTGCTCGGTGGCTCCTCATTCTGACATGACCTTACTTGGTGGGCCTGTGGACCATGCATTAGTCTTTGGACAGGACATTTCAAGTCACAGACCACATGACAAAAGAATTTCATGGCCATCAGAATTGTCTGCTTAAAGACACCATGGGTGCATATTGTCCTCAGCTTGTTGAAAGGGAGCTGTCACACCTGAGAAGGTGGTGGAGCCAGGGACGTGATGGAGTGGGTGGCGGCACCTGGCTCTGTGAGGTGGGGTGTGACATCCTGCCTGGAAGGAGCCAGTGTCAGAGGAGGAGGTGGGGGCGGGGCAGAAGAGGAGGCTGAGTGGCAAGTGAAGAGATGCTTGACCTCAGAGGAGAGTCCGATGTCTATTGGTGGTATTGAAATGTGGTTCATACTGGAGTTATTTTCTGTGCCTGAATGAACTCCTGTGAAATCCACAGGGAAAAAGCAACTCACCTTAAACCCTTGAGATGCTAAGTTTTCTTTTAAAGTAAAGGAAATGTTACAAGATCTTCGGAAACCACCAGCCTTTAGCAATGTTTTTAGTCCTCCAACATTTTCTGCTGCATTTGTCACAGAAATGAACTCCACACTGAGGCGAACCCTCCACCCCCGACCCTTTCCTCTCTCTCTCTTTCCTGTCTTGCCTCATCCAGGAACACTCCAGTCACCCTCCACGTCCATCTCTACCTTCGTCCCAGCCCTGAACACCGTCCACATGAGTGATTTTTCTTTTTGGGTAGGAAATAAACCCCACTGTCACTGAGTGATGCTGAGTGCCGTCTTCCCTTTACCATGGCTTACTTTCTTTTGAAGTGATGTTTCCTTTTATATCCTTTTGCTTTAAGCCATCTGTGAAATTGCACAGTGATTTCTGCGGTGGGGACAGAAGGAAGACAGTGGTAGGGGTCATTGGTGCTGTGGCCCAGTTGGCTGGAGGAGGTGCAAGGCAGGGTGCTCCTGCACTGGGGCAGCTGGAAGAGCTTGGATGGCCCCGTGGGCAGGTGGGTGAGTTCTGTGAGTCGGAGGGCCAGTACGCAGTGTCCTCCATGTTCCAGCTTGTGAGCTTGATCAGGCCGTCACCTGCAGTGGCCACTGAGCTGGCAGTGAACTCTGCTGCTTTTGAGTCGCCCTTGGCAGAGATGATGGCCGCCGCCTTCTGCTGCTCAGCTTTTGCCACCATGGATCTGGCCCTCTCTCCTTCGCTGCCTATTTGGCTTCCACTGCTTCTGCAAATGCCTTCCTGAAGGTCAGATCCCAGGTCATAGCATCCGAGAGGAGCCCAAAGGTTGCTGCCTGCTCCGAAGTTGATTGCTCACCTGTCTAGAGCTCAGCCGTCCCTGTGTGATCAGTTCTCCAGCCTCAGCCGAACCACCCCTGGCTTGAGGAGCTCTGCAGTGATGGACAGCAGCACACTGTCTTCATTAGCATCTCTGATGCTCAGAAGATGCTCAGACGTGGCCAGCAACAGGCCGGAAGAGGATGCCCAGTGTGATGGTGACAGTCTTTGCTCACAGTGATGACTGGCATGTCACGTGGTCAAGAGCAGCAGTCGGAGACAATTGGTTTCTTTTCCCATGGGATGAGAAAGTGAGTTCCATCCCTATCACAGTCCTGAACTCCGTGGACTTGGTGGAAGATGACAGCTCTCTGTCCAGCATCACAGTGTAGAAGGCAGAGTTCCCCACGCCTCATGCGGCAGCTAAGGCCAGGCCAGGCCAGGCTTGGCAGCTGTGTTTCCGTCTGCTGGACCCACGCACACCTGCTTCCACACCAACCCCCACATGCATTCCGTCCCTTTATCATTGATTTCTGATGGGAAAACTGGCTTTGATTGGTGAAGCATTGCTTTATGTGGATTTCTAGGCACACATCTGGTAGATGAAACAAGGTCTGCCTGTAGAGAAGGCAAATAGAAGTGAAATCGCTCTTGTTTGAGCTGGTGTGGGAGCGCTCGAACCTTACGCAGCTGGCCTCCCTGCCATGACAGAGTTCCCGGAGGGGCTTCTCCAAGGAGGAATGTGTGAGAAGCACTGATTCAGAGCACTTCATGTGGGCAAATTTCATTTTATTTACAATGTAAACAAATTTAAATTCTGTCTTTCTAGGCCAGGTGTGGTGGCTCATACCTGTAATCCCACCCCTTTGGGAGGCCATGGCGGGTGGATCACTTGAGGCCAGGCATTTGCAGCCAGCCTGGCCAACATGGTGAAACCTTGTCTCTACTAAAAATACAAAAATTAGCCTGGCGTGGTGGCGCACACCTGTAAGTCCAGCCACTTGGGAGGCTGAAGCAGGAGAATTGCTTGAACCCGGGAAGCGGAGGTTGCAGTGAGCTGAGATCGCGCCCCTGCACCCCAGCCAGGGCGTCGTAGGGAGACTCCGTCTCTCAATAAATAAATAAGTAAATTCTGTCTCTCTGCAGTTTTTCTGATATTTGGCAAGTACTGGAAATTATTCATTTCCTTAAGACCCCAATTTTTGTTTTTAACAAAACCGAATTAAGAGAATCACTCCAAGCAAGGGTACATTCTGGGAAAATCCATTCTGATTTGCGGCAGCACCAATCAATAACATGGTTAATTGGGCTTATTTTTGTTTTCCAGTCAAAGAAGACTGGAATGTCAGAATTACCAAGTTACGGAAGCAGGTGGAAGAGATTTTTAATCTGAAATTTGGTAAGTATCATCCAGCATCTATGTCTTTAATAACGTATCAATGAAGGGCCATGTCTGAATGAAGTACAGAAGTTCAGGGCCTGAGAAGGACCTAGCCTGCTTCTGAAAAGCGGACGACTTCATTTCTCTTGAATTCTGCCTTCTCAGTTGTCAGAACGGGAGGGGAAGGGAGGCGTTGGGATAACTCGCAGTCCCACTGTCTGAGCTCCTAATCTGCTGACACCCATGTGGCAAATACGTTTCATCGTCTGTTTCAGCTTAAGATTTGTTGACAGCGGTTTCGTGGATTGCTGTCTTGAGGATTCTGAGGAGGCTCAGCAAGAGTGTGTCAGTTGATTGGGTGTATCTGTCATGGAAAAGGAAGGACAGAGTGGGCAGCCGTAGCAGCGTCCCCAGCGTCCCCGGGCCGTTCCTGTCCATTCTCTCAGTCTGTGCTGTTGACGCTTCTTGTCACAGATCAGGAGTCCTCACTCCTCTGCCTGTGACCGCTCAAACTGAGTGCTGCTTAGCTGTGTGGTAGACACTGTGTTTTTCGAACACCCTTCCTCTCGATGATAACACAAAGGCCGGCAGGGGTCGCTGCTGTGCGGAATGGCCTTCCATCATTTCTGCCCCGAGCACAGAGGTCATTTTGACTAATAACTCTCCTTTTGATTTAAAGTGTTCAGATGTTCCTCCTAAAATCCTTACTTTTTAGGCTCGTTCTTCAGATGTACCCAACATCCTAAGCAAAACGCCTTCCATATGAAGCGGATATTGCTCCACCGTAGGGAATCTGTCCATGTTGTACTGGGGAATGCAGATACAAATAAAAGAATGTCCGTGTCAAACGTGATCCTCCACGAGTTACGTTCTCTTGCACTTTCAGCTCAAGCTCTTGGACTCACCGAGGCAGTTAAAGTACCATATCCTGTGTTTGAATCAAACCCCGAGTTCCTGTACGTGGAAGGCTTGCCAGAGGGGATTCCCTTTCGAAGCCCTACCTGGTTCGGAATTCCACGACTTGAAAGGATTGTCCGTGGGAGTAATAAAATCAAGTTCGTTGTGAAAAAGTAAGTGATCTTTGCCACCGTAGTCATTTCTGGAATTAAAACAATAAAATGACATTTTTGTTCATTAGATTTTCTAGCCAGAGGTGACAGGCATGGCTGTGAGTCCTAGATGGAAAAGTCTGGCTCTGAACTGCAGTCCTGGTGCTGTCCGTTGCCCCTGCAGTCCCCCAGCCTGTCCTCCGTCATCTTCATCAGTGCAAGGAAAATGTGACGATGGCCTCCGAGGTATCACTTTGAGGCACTGTGGTGACTCACGGTATGCCTGAGTACTTGAAGTTTAACTTGAGGTTTGTTTTTTTTTTTTGAGACGGAGTCTCACTCCATTGCCCAGGCTGGAGTGCAGAGGGGTGATCTTGGCTCACTGCAACCTCCACCCACTGGGTTCAAGTGATTTTTCTGCCTCAGCCTCCTAAGTAGCTGGGATTACAAGTAACTGCCACCATGCCCAGCTAATTTTTTATATTTTTAGTAGAGACGGGGTTTCACCATGTTGGTCGGGCTGGTCTTGAACTGTTGATTTTGTGATCCGCTCGCTTCGGTCTCTCAAAGAGCTGGAATTACAGGCGTGAGCCACCGTGCCTGGCCAACTTGCAGGTTTTTATCTGGTCTGTTATTTCTGGCCAATCTTGTGAGCAACTAAATATCAATGATTGAGTTTCTTTCTTTTCTTTTCTTTTTTTTTGGAGACAGAGTCTGGCTCTGTCACCCTGGTTGGAATGCAGTGACATGATCTCCACTCACTGCAACGTCTGCCTCCCAGGTTCAAGCAATTCTCATGCCTCAGACTCCCAAGGAGCTTGGATTACAGACTTGCACCACCACACCAGGCTAATTTTTGTATTTTTAAAATAACAGAGTTTCACCGTATTGGCCCGGCTGGTCTTGAACTCCTGACCTCAAGTGATCCACCCACCTCAGCCTCCCAAAGTGCAGGGATCACAGGCGTGCGCCATCACACCCAACCTAAAGACTGAGTTTCTTACCTATGTTTCTGCAGTATTTTAGTGGCCAAGAAAGTATACTAGTGTTATTTTTTTTTTTCAGGAAAGAAGCTATTTATTTATCCTTCATAAAATCACTCAGCAGTCATGGGAAGGAAAAAGCAGGGTGTTTTGTCCACACGATAGGAATTACCGTCGTGTCGCATGATGATTCTGTGAACCCCTTTAGAATAAAACAGCCAGGTCACATCGCGACTGTTGGGCCAGCTGTGAGACACCGTTGTCGTGGCTCCAGTGACGTTTCCTGGTTTTCTTTCTAGGCCTGAACTGGTTGTTTCCTACTTGCCTCCCGGAATGGCTAGTAAGATAAACACTAAAGGTAAGGGATGCTGCGTACTCTATGCTATTCGAGTGCGTTAAGACGTTCTTTATCCGGATTCCTTAAATCGTGTGGAGTATCTCTGTGGGACTTGCAGTTGGTTACTTTGCTTCTTAAGGCATTTTATTTCATGGGCCTCTTTTTCTTTCTTTTGTTTTTTTTAAAAAAAAAAAACCATTTCACTGGAAGTGTCACATTTGCAATCCTCCTTCATTCATGTTTCCACAGCTTTGTTGAGCCCCTGTGGAGGATTGCACTACAAGTTTAATTCTGCAGGTTTCTTTGAAAAGAGCCGAACTGTATGAATTTTAATACTCTGCTCTTATAAAGCATCTCCTTCTGTGTTTTCTTTTTCCCTAAAATATACTAAAGTAATTCTGGCTTCTTTTACAGCTTTGCAGTCCCCAAAAAGACCACGCAGTCCTGGGAGTAATTCAAAGGTTCCTGAAATTGAGGTCACTGTGGAAGGTAAGGGCCAGTGTTTCTGTAGATTCTCCAGTCTACTAGTGAGGTCAGTTCACTAGCTCTGTGTTTATACAGACGAAGTGAATAAAACTAGTTTTACATGTGAACAACTGTCTGTGATAAAGCTACATTTCTGAATGTTTCTGACTGAAAATTTTTAAACCAGTAACAGAAAACAGATAACATTGATCACCTCATAAACTGCTCCCAGGAAAAGCCCTAAAATGCTGTTTCTTTCTCGTAACAAGTAAGGGTGCAGAGTCACGTGGAATGTCTTACCTTTTTATTCCTCTTCGTTTTGTTTCTGTTCTTTTAAGGAAAGGAAGTTTAGCAGTGCCTTGAATGAAAGTATTTTCTTTTTCTTTTTTTTTTTTGAGATGGAGTCTTGCTCTTGTGCCCAGGGTGAGTGCAGTGGTGCAATCTCGGCTCACCACAGCCTTCACCTCCTTGGTTCAAGTGAATCTCCTGCCTCGGCCTCCCAAGTAGCTGGGATTACAGGTGCCTGCCACCTCGCCAGGCTACTTTTTATATCTTTATTAGAGACGGGGTTTCGCCATGTTGTCCAGGCTGGTCTCGAACTCCTGACAAGTGAGCCATCGTGCCCAGCTGGTTCTCATCTTTTCAGGCTCACAGTGTTAAAATACTGCATGTAGTACCAAAGACAATCTCCAACCATCTGTCAAGTATGGATATTTCTTCCATCCCTTCATAAATGCAGAAGGAAATAATTATATTACGATCATTATTATTTTTTTAATCAGAGTCTTGCACTGTCAGCCCGGCTGGAGTGCAATGGTGTGATCTCGGCTCACTGCAACCTCTGTCTCCCGGGTTCACACGATTCTCCTGCCTCAGCCTCCTGAGTAGCTGGGACTATAGGTGTGCACCACCATGCCTGGCTAATTTTTTGTATTTTTAGTAGAGATAGGGTTTCACTATGTTAGCCAGACTGGTCTCCAGCTCCTGACCTAGTGATTCACCCTCCTCAGCTTCTCAAAGTGCTGGGATTACAGGTGTGAGCCACCACGCCCGGCCTGGTGTTAACGTTTTAATGTAGTCAGGCTCGTGGGCGTAGAGTGTGACTTCTCTTGAGTAAACCCAGAATGCCAGTGATTCATTTAGTGTAAGAATGAGATCGTTCCGCCAGCTCAGTTGTGTCATCTGCTCCTGTGTCGTCTTGCCCACTGGTTTGTAAAGATTGCTTCACAGGCTTCAGTATAATAAGCAGGGATGTTGGCCTGGTAGAAAACTGTGGTTCTGGAATGTTCTGATTTCCTCTGCGTGGATGCACCCGCCAGCTGGTCCGGCACCCCTTGCTTTTGTTACCAGCTTCTGAGGAAGCGGCGGTCCTTATTCAGGAGTTCTGACATCATTGACTGGAAAGTTGGGTCGGAACGCTGTATAGGTGGTGGCCTGCTGCGTGCCTGCCATCCCTTGCTCAGATCTGTGAAGTGATTCGTGAAGCTCCCGTCCACAGCGTGTCGGGGGGTGAGGGCACCGAGAGACAGACTGGGAAGGTTGATGCCCGGCACCACCGCTCACCAGGTTCTGCAGCCCCTGCGGCTCTGCATTCCACAGCTGAAGCAGAGACGGTGCCTGTGAAGAATGAATTGGTTAGCTCACAGGGCGCTCTTGGTATGGTGACCAGTATCCACTTCTTTTTTTTTTTTTTTTTTTTTTTGAGATGGAGTATCACTTTCTAGCCCAGGCTGGAGTGCAGGGGCGCAATCCCAGCTCACTGCAACCTCCGCCTCCCCGGTCCTGGTTCAAGCGGTTCTCCTGCCTCGTCTTCCCGAGGAGCTGAGATCACAGGCAGGTGCCACCACGCCCAGTTAATTTTTGTATTTTTGTTAGAGTCGGGGTTTCACCACATTGGCCAGGCTGGTTTTGAACTCCTGACCTTGTGATCCGCCTGCCTCAGCCTCCCAAACTGCTGGGATTACAGGCGTGAGCCACCATGCCGGGCCTCCAGTATGCACTCTTAGCTATTGATAGTATTTCTCAAAATTTGTTTATCAAGCAAAAGTCATTATGCAAAGATAGGCATGCGGAGTAAATAACCCACTTCAAAGGTAATTGAGGTGAAAGCCCAGAGCCCATACAAATGTGTCTGCAAATGAAGGAATTTGGAGTTTCGAGATGTACCTTAAGAGTGTTTGATAACTTCAAGAATTCAGATGAAACTTAACTCTTCTTTATTTTTATATTACCTCGACTCTTTCATTCATATGTCCCTAAATAAGAAAGGCAAGGAGGTCTGGAGTTGATACAGGTAAATAGAGCTAGCACTCATTTTCCTGTAGCAGAAAAGAGCTGACAAATTTGAGCATTATTTGTTGTTTTCTTTTGAGGCAGAGTCTCACTCTGTCACCCAGGCTGGAGTGCAATGGCACAATCTCGGCTCACTGCAACCTCCACCTCCTGGGTTCTAGTGATTCTCCTGCCTCAGCCCCCTTAGTAGCTGAGACTACAGGCATGCACCACGTACCTGGCTAATTTTTATATTTTCAGTAGAGATGGGGTTTTGCCATATTGGCCAGGCTGTTCTTGAACTCCTGACCTCAGGTGATCCATCCGCCTCAGCCTCCCAAAGTGCTGGAATTATAGGCATTGAGCATTATTTCTTAGTTGTAGGAATTGAAAGAAACGATACGTCAGAGCTGATGGAGAATCCAAAAGAAAGCTTCCTTATAGAGATAGTGGTACCTAAAGTTGTGCTTCTGTTCAAGCGTTAAAACATGTAAGCAGACATAGGAAACGAAAAGAGAGATGGTTTCAAAAAGGCATGCTGATGCACTGCGTGAGAGAACTGGCAGACCAGCCAATTCCCTTTTGGTGGAAATACCAGGCTGCAGGGGCGGAAGTAGAAAACGGGTTTCTGTGGAACCCGCAGAAATGATAGGAATGCCCATCTCCATTTGAACCGAGCTTGTCTTCTGGCACAGGCCGGACTTGAAGACTGTAGCCTAGAGACGCCTGCGTCACTGAATGTGTGTTGATATCATTATTTTCACTCTTTTAGGCCCTAATAACAACAATCCTCAAACCTCAGCTGTTCGAACCCCGACCCAGACTAACGGTTCTAACGTACCCTTCAAGCCACGAGGGAGAGAGTTTTCCTTTGGTAAGTATGCGTTTTATTTTTATTTGTTTAATCGTTTTAAATAGAAGGAGTTAATCGTGTTTTAATTTACCAGGTGAATCGTTCTTATTCGTGAGTTGGTATACGTCAAAGGTTAAAGGAATGGACTGTAGAACCAGACTACCTGAGCTCAGGTCTTTGCTCAGATCTGATGCCACTCGGGCAGGTGAATGCTCCCTGCCTCAGTTTCCCTTCATGCAAAATGGGGATAACATTACTTTCTCATGAGGTTATTATGAGGTCATAAGTACCGTCCTTTAAAGTACTAAGAACTGTACCTCTTCTTTATTTTAGTGTTTGTTCACTTATTTGTAGCTGACATAAAAGTAATGTACAAGAAGAGTTTGCATATGTATCAGGATAGGAGTAATTGTCAACTCATACAGTGGTAAAAGATTATTCTTTTTGTTTTTTGAGACCCACCTGCAGTGCAGTGGCGTGATCTCAGCTCACTGCAACCTCTGCCTCCCGGGTTCAAGCAATTCTCCTGCCTCAGCCTCCCAAGTAGCTGGAACTACAGGCGTGCACCACCGTGCCCAGCTAATTTTTATAGTTCTGGTAGGGACGGGGTTTCACCATCTTGGCCAGGATGGTCTCCGTCTCTTGACCTTGTGATCCACCCGCCGCGGCCTCCCAAAGTGCTGGGATTATAGGCATGAAGGATTATGCATTTTTTCTTTTTTTTTTTTTTTTGAGATGGCATCTCACTCTTGTCGCCCAGGCTGGAGTGCAGTGACGTGATCTCAGCTCACTGCAACTTCCACATTCCTGGTTCAAGTAATTCTTCTGCCTCAGCCTCCTGAGTAGCTGGGATTACAGGCACATGCCACCACACCTGGTTAATTTTTTTTGTATTTTTAGTAGAGATGGGGTTTTACCATGTTAGCCAGACTGGTCTCAAACTCCTAACCTCAGGCAATCCGCCCACCTCCCAGAGTGCTGGGATTACCGGCGTGAGCCACCGTACCTGCCTTAATTCTTCTTAAAGATGCACAAATCCTGCCTGTGAATGTATGCTGCTAAGTACTGTGATACATATTGCAATTTAACTATCTTATATTCTATATGCAGAGGCCTGGAATGCCAAAATCACGGACCTCAAACAGAAAGTTGAAAATCTCTTCAATGAGAAATGCGGTAAGTCTGTTTTGAAACGTTCTTACTGAAGCTTGTGGGCGCCTTCATGGAGTAGAAGGGAGCAGAGTGAGACCCTGGACATTGGAGCGTCCCTGTGCTCGGTGGTGTGTGGGTTTTTCAGGCTCGAATGGCGTCATTACTCCCATGTTTTGTTCTGTGTATGCGGCTGTTTTGCAGGGGAAGCTCTTGGCCTTAAGCAAGCCGTGAAGGTGCCATTCGCATTGTTTGAGTCTTTCCCAGAAGACTTTTACGTGGAAGGCTTACCTGAGGGTGTCCCGTTCCGAAGACCCTCTACTTTTGGCATTCCAAGGCTGGAGAAGATACTCAGAAATAAAGCCAAAATTAAGTTCATCATTAAAAAGTAAGGGAATCAGATGGAGTGGGGTTAGCGTGAGTGGGTCGCGTTTGACACTGTGAGATGGGTCCGTGGGTCCGTGTTTGTGGCAGGGCTGAATTAGTCAGAAAAGCTCTTTTTTAAGCTGCACTCTTGCATATGTTTACAATTTTCTGGCCAGGCGCGGTGGCTCACACCTGTAACCCCAGCACTTCGGGAGGCAGAGGCAGGCAGATCACCTGAGGTCAGGAGTTTGAGACCAGCCTGGCCAACACGATGAAAACTGTCTTTACTAAAAATACAAAAATTCGCTAGAGGCAGTGGTGTGTGCCTGTAATCACAGCTACTCAGGAGGCGGAGGCAGGAGGATCACATGAACCCGGGAGGTGGAGGCTTGAACCTGGAAGGCAGAGGTTGCAAAGAGCTGAGATGGCGCCACTGCACTCCAGCCTGGGTGGCAAGAGCAAAACTCTGTCTCAAAAAAAAAAAAGAAAAGGAAATTTTCCTTCTGCTGCTAGTGGAAGGGAAGGAGGGCTCCAGCCTACCACAGAGATAATGACTTTTGGTTGCTAAATGTACACAGCCATGTTGCTACTGCTTGATGCTGCTGGAATCTGAGCCACTTTTCAGTTGTCTAAAGTCCTTTTATTTCTCCAACTTAATAGAATATTTTAAATTTCTCCTGCTTGCTTTAGCATGTGTAGATTAGGCTAACATAATTAAAATAAATAGGAATGGGCCTGGTTCAGCCATAAATCCCAGCACTTTGGGAGGCCAAGGTGGGCAGATAACTTGAGGTCAGGAGTTCGAGATCAGCCTGGCCAACACGGGGAAACCACATCTCTACTAAAAATACAAAAAATAAAAAAAATTAGCAAGGCATGGCAGCAGGGGCCTGTAATCCCAGCTACTTGGGAGGCTGTGGCAGGAGAATCACTTGAATCTGGGAGGCAGAGGTTGCAGTGAGCCAAGATCATGCCACTGCACTCCAGCCTGGGCAAGAGAGTGAGACTCTTGTCTCAAAAAAAAAAGAAGAATTAGAATTTTAAAGTATATGCTGATGCACATGCATCAATTGAAGTGAATTTTAGGCTCCATGGACTTGGTGTCAGGCTTAATTCTGAGTCACCCAGGGATGCTTTCAAGTAAAGCCGGCCTTGCCGAGCACAACGTCCACCCGCTGCACTTTCGGTCAGCTCTGCAGAGGTTTGGCGGCCTCTATGCCCTCTGCTTCTGCTCGCGGCGAGTCTCAAGGGCTCCTGTTTTCACAGCCCATCTTCTGTTTCCTTGCTGCGCATGTGGGGTGATTTCTGTTTCCATCCTCAAGTCTGGCACTGATTCTTTTCAGGATACATTCTAACCTTGGGAAGATGTCCTTGAAACCACCATGGGGGAAGCGGGGCCGAAGAGAGGCAGCCATGGTTGTGAAACTTACAATTGTAGTTTGTCTCTTCCGCTGTGGTTCTTTAGATAACCATGTGGTTTCTGTTCTTCCTTCCTAAGAATTGAATTTAGACTTGACAGTTACCGCTTTGTAAATCTTTGACTCCTTTATGTTTTAGTGTCAGTTTCACTGTTTGACCAGCACATATTTTTCCTCTCTTGTCTGCAGGCCCGAAATGTTTGAGACAGCAATTAAGGAGAGCACCTCCTCTAAGAGTCCTCCCAGTGAGTCTCTTTTCTGCATTTTCGTGGCTGTAGAACGCGCCTAGGCTTGTGTTGTGCAGCCGTGGTTTACAAAAGCTGTTTAAAGCATAGCAATGGAGGCTGGGTGCGGTGGATTACATGAGGTCAGGAGTTCGAGACCAGCCTGGCCAACCCCGTCTCTACTAAAAGTATAAAAGATTAGCCGGATATGGTGGCAGGTGCCTGTAATCCCAGCTACTCAGGAGGCTGAGGCAGGAGAATCACTTGTACCCAGGAAGCGGAGGTTACAGTGAGCAGAGATCGCACTGCTGTATTCCAGCCTGGGTAACAGAGCAAGACTCCATCTCGGAGAGTAAAGGGGGAAGGAAAACCCATTCACAGGTGTAGTTTGGGCTATTTCAGTTTTTAGTTCTTCAGTAATTGGTTGCCTCTGTGTGTGTGATGTTCCCCTAAGCACCACCAGGAAGAGAAAAATAGTGAGAAGCGGCCTTTCAGGGAGGAGAATGTCTTCTTGAGATGGTGTACCATGGACTGCGATAATGGTCTCAGCCTGTGTGAGAGGCGCTGGCCATGTTTTCTGTAAATCCTGATTTTAAATTCATATTTGCAGGGAAAATAAATTCCTCACCCAACGTTAATACTACCGCGTCGGGTGTTGAAGACCTTAACATCATTCAGGTGACAATTCCAGGTATGATTTCTCTGCTTCTATCATACTTTGTGGGGGTCTCTTCGGGGTCTCTTGGACTTTCCCGGCCAGGGCAGTTTGCTCAGCTCATTCAGGGACTGGGATATGTCGCACATTGCCCGGTACCCCTCCCAGACCCCTGCACCAGTTGCCTTCGAAAAACAGTTGCTCTCTGAACAGCTCCAGCAAGTTTTGGCAGTTGGCATGAGCTAGGACACATTAACCACCCAAAGGTCTAGTCTATTCCTTAAAACAGTCTATATAAGGCCAGGTATAGTGGCTCATGCCTGTAATCCTAGCACTTTGGGAGGCCAAGGCAGGTGGATCACAAGATCAGGAGTTCAAGACCAGCCTGGCCAAGATGGTGAAACCCTGTCTCTACTGAAAATAGAAAAATTATCCGGGTGTGGTGGCGCCCACCTAAAATCCCAGCTACTTGGGAGGCTGAGGCAGGAGAATTGCTTGAACTCAGGAGGCGGAGGTTACAGTGAGCCAAGATCACGCCACTGCACTCCAGCCTTGGTGACAGAGCAAGACTCCATCTCAAAAAATTAAAAAACAAAAAAATTAGCCAGGTGTGATGGTGTGCACCTGTAATCCCAGCTACTCGGGAGGCTGAGGCAGGAGACATGCTTGAACCCGGGAGGTGGAAGTCGCAGTGAGCCCAGATGGTGCCGTTGCACTCTAGCGTGGGGGACAGAGTGTGACACTCTGTCTGGGGGGAAAGAAGATCTATTTAAAACAGCAGATAAAGGTCTTTATAATGAATAAGTTTGTAGCATTTTTAGTTAGGAATGATTTTAAACAATTCCAAATTTAATTAGTTCAAAATGCTCAAATACTTAAATTATTAAAAAATGGAAAATGCTTAAAAACATTATGCAGAGCTCCTAAAAATTGGGATGAAAAGTGCATCTGAGCAGTGGCTTATATCTGTAGTCCCAGCCATTTGGGAGGCTAAGGCATGAGGTTCACTTGAGCCCAAGAGTTCGAGGCTGGCCTGGGCAACATAGCAAGATACCATCTCTTTACCAAAAAGGAAAAAAAAAAAAGCAGTATTTAAGTTTCAGGTTTTCTCTGAACCGTTTTAGATGATGATAATGAAAGACTCTCGAAAGTTGAAAAAGCTAGACAGCTAAGAGAACAAGTGAATGACCTCTTCAGTCGGAAGTTTGGTAAGTTTTGCATTTGCAAAGTACAATTGCAGTAAGCAAAGAGATTGATTTTAATAAGATCATTTCAGCAGATAATGGTTAGGTGGCTGTAGTCTTCCTATATAAAAGGAATTAAAATGTAAAAGTGTTAGGCCGGGTGCGGTGGCTCACACCTGTAATCCCAGCACTTTGGGAGGTGGAGGTGGGCGGATTACGAGGTCAGGAGTTTGAGACCATCCTGACCAACATGGAGAAACTCCGTCCCTTCCTGAAAATACAAAAATTAGCCGGGCATGGTGGCGCGTGCCTATAATCCCAGCTACTTGGAAGGCTGAGGCAGGAGAATCGCTTGAACCCGGAAGGCAGAGGTTGCGGTGAGCCAAGATCACGCCATTGCACTCCAGTCTGGGCAACAAGAGCGAAACTCCATCTCAAAATGAATGAATGAATAAATGAATGTTTTGTTTGTGTTAAATTTATTTAATAAGATACCATTAGTAGGGCCGGGTGCGGTGGCTCAAGCCTGTAATCCCAGCACTTTGGGAGGCCGAGGCGGGTTGGATCACGAGGTCAAGAGATCGAGACCATCCTGGTCAACATGGTGAAACCCCATCTCTGCTTAAAAATCCAAAAAATTAGCTGTGCATGGTGGCGCGTGCCTGTAATCCCAGCTACTCAGGAGGCTGAGGCAGGAGAATTGCCTGAACCCAGGAAGTAGAGGCTGCAGTGAGCCAAGATCGCGCCATTGCACTCCAGCCTGGGTAACGAGCGAAACTCCGTCTCAAAAAAAAAAAAAAAAGATACCATTAGTGTTATACTGTTGACAGTCAGTATGAAAGTTAATGAATTTAAGGTTCACCATCTGGCAGTGTGGCTCATGCTTGTAATCCCAGCACTTTGGGAGGCTGAGGCGGGTGGATCAGTTGAAGCCAGGAGTTCAAGACCAGCCTGGCCAATGTGGTGAAACCCTGTCTCTACCAAAAAATTAGCTGGGTATGATAGTGCATGCCTGTAATCCCAGCTACTCAGGAGGTTGAGGCAGGAGAATCGCTTGAACCTGAGATCAAGCCGCTGCACTCCAGCCTGGGCAACAGAGTGAGACTTGTTTCAAAAAAAACAAACAAAAAAATTAAGATTAATATTTAAATTTGTTTGGAGTGTACAAAGATCTTAGTTAACAACAGAGACAGTCTTTAAAATAAATGTTGATCTTGTGCTTTTTACAGACTTTTTAAAGTAACAGATTGACGTCTGCTGTTTGTCTCACTGTCGCTATAGGTGAAGCTATTGGTATGGGTTTTCCTGTGAAAGTTCCCTACAGGAAAATCACAATTAACCCTGGCTGTGTGGTGGTTGATGGTATGCCCCCTGGGGTGTCCTTCAAAGCCCCCAGCTACCTGGAAATCAGCTCCATGAGAAGGATCTTAGATTCTGCCGAATTTATCAAATTCACGGTCATTAGGTAAGTGAGAGTTTCCTGCTTAGTCATGGGAACAAATCCAGAGCTCATGAGGCTGAGTCATCTAAAATGCAGTCCCAGGTAGACATTGAATCAGGCTTCCTATGCAGTGCAGTGATCAAAGGAAGAGAACTTGTTTTGTTATTAGAATGTTAGATGCTCTTCTGCCTAAGCGTTGGCAAACTAGAGCTGTTCGTTAGGCTCAGTCTGCCTCCTGATTTTAGTCTTATTGAAACACAGCTACATCCATGTTATTCATGGCTGCTTTCCTGTCCAGGGATTAAGTAGCTGGGACTGAGACAGCATGGCCTCTGGAGTCTAAAATATTTTCTCTCTAGCGCTTTATAGAAAAACCTTGGCCTATAATCCCAGTACTTTGGGAGACTGAGGCAGGTGGATCACCTGAGGTCAGGAGTTCAAGACCAGCCTGGCCAACATGGTCTTGAACTCCTGTTCAACATGGTAAAACCCTGTCTCTACAAAAATACAACAATTAGCTGGGCATGATGGCAGGTACCTGCAATCCCAGCTACTCGGGAGGCTGAGGCAGGAGAATCACTTGAACTTGGGAGGCGAAGGTTGCAGTGAAGCAAGATTGTGCCACTGCACTCCAGCCTGGGCGACAGAGCGAGACTCTGTCTCAAAACCAGAAAAGCCTTGCCAACCTCTGTCTAAGGGCACCTTGTCACGGGCTTTGGGTCAGGCAGATTCGACGTCACCTCAGCCATTTGTTAGCCAGGTCACTCTGTTAGTTGTCTGTAAATGAGAGTGGTCATTGTCCCCATTGGGAGTGTCAGCTCCTGTCCATATGAACAGGCGTGATGACTGTACCCACCCCCAACAGCATTGAGAACACCACATTCCTTCCCGTGTCCTTGTGACAATAAGAGATGCCCACCTGAGCACCAATCCCAGGTTATCTTCCCTGTTCTCTTCCAGCCCCAGAAACTTACTACAACTCCACCTACCCAATCCGTTCATCCAGCTGCCACTGTCTCTAGTTCAGATCTCTTCGGACTGGCGCTCAGAAATCTCATAATACATCCTCTTGAGGCTTCTCCTCGTTCACTCGTCTTCTTCCATCCTTCCTTCCCTAAAAACCCCGTGTTTTTGTTCCACTTCGCCATGGCCATTCTCCATATCATTCCCAGGAGTTAAGCAAAAAGCCTCTTCCGTTCTTGCGTTTGAGTCACTCTGTTCCCTGCTCTGCATTTTATTGGGAAACACTTTCTAACCATGTTCTCATTTATTCATACACATCTGTCCCTTCCCTGAGTTTACAAGGTCGTGGGTAATATTGCTCGTGGTAGCACGTAGTGACACGGGCTGGGTATGAGCTGAATGAACAATTATACCTGTCAGTTCTTGTGGAACGGAAATCAATTGTTGTACTTTACACTGTTTCTCTCTTTAGACCATTCCCAGGACTCGTGATTAATAACCGTGAGTATTCTGTGAAGCGTTGGTCTTTTTGCTTTCCCTGGTCTGGCGTGTGTGAGAGTGTACACGTGCTTGCAGTATCTCAGGTCACCTCACTGTGTCAGTAACCGTGCCAAACAGTTGTCTCAGCCGTCAGTAAAAACACCGGGCATTTCCTCGCTATAAGACGATTCAGACCCCTTAACTTTTCCTGTCCTCGATGTACTTAATCATAAAATGTTAATAGTAGCACCAATTTGGGGAGGGGAGGTTTCCAATAGATGGAAAGCTGCTAGAATAGGTGTCAGCAAGCTCCTGCTGATGTGTGCGCATAAAGTTTTATTGAAACCACTATCGTGTCCATTTGTTAATGGCAGAATCGAGAGGTCACAGCAGCAAGTGTATGACCTGCAAAATCTAACACCCTTACTGATGGGCTCTGTAAGAAAACACGTTTGCGGCCCCTAACCTGGAATAGTGACACGGGCTGTCAGCCTACAGTGCATGTTTCGCTCGTGGTATGGGCTCGGCAAATACAGTCTCTATTTATCACTGCTTTTATGGCTCTTATAACTTCTGGGCTTGAATTTCGTGACCAAGTAAGTCGTTTAATGTGCCTGCTTCTATCCGTATTTAAGCACAGTGACTGGCACACGTTGGGCTCTCAGATGCTGCTGAGTGAGTGAACATGTCAGTGTCCGTCTAGTTCCTTCATGGTCATGTCGTTTTCAATAGTATTTTCCACAAAACTTAATTTTCTGAGTACGTTTTGTTTTCTTAACTTCATTATTAAAAATGTATAAAAGTAGGCCGGGCGCGGTGGCTCACACCTGTAATCCCAGCACTTTCGGAGGCCGAGGCAGGCGAATCACGAGGTCGAGACATCGAGACCATCCTGGCCAACACGGTGAAACCCCGTCTCTACTAAAAAATACAAAAATTAGGTGGGCGTGGTGGCGCACGCCTGTAGTCCCAGCTTCTTGGGAGGCTGAGGCAAGAGAATCGCTCGAGCCTGGGAGGCAGAGGTTGTGGTGAGCGGAGATCGTGCCACTGCACTTCAGCCTGGGCAACAGAGCAAGACTCGTCTCAAAAAAAAAAAAAGTATCAAAGTGAGACTCATATTTTTCTAATACCTGAGCATTTAAGTTTTTTTTCTGGTGCAAGTTCATTGCTTTAACTCTTTACAATCCACCTGCATTGATCCATCAATTCTATAGTTTACCCTTTGGAAGAGGAAGCACTTGAGTGGCAGGCGTAGAGCTTTTCAGGCCTGTGTTCAGTGCAGCCACGCGAGACCTCGATGAGCCCTGGAGTGGGGAAGCTGCGGTTTTCCGTCTGCCCCCGCTGTTCGCTGTGTACACTGCTGACCATGTTCTTCGGCCTCCATTCACCTTCTGGTATCATGGACTTGGTGATGTGTCTTCTGCCACCAAGCTTTGAGTCTCACTTTAACATACAGTTGACTCATTTGCTTGTAGCACACCCTGAGTTCGCTGGATAGGCTCTGCTTTTAGTCCACCTCTGTCTGGGAAAGTGTGTTCATATGGTGATGTCAGTCGTTAAGGACTGGTAGACCTCACTTCATCATGTGTGAATCACGTCTGTGATACTCAGCTTAATCACACCAGGGAAAGAAATCTCCTGGTCATTTTCTTCTTTGCATCTTTTAAAAATTAACCTGAGTTCATCCATCTACTGAATCATTTTTTGTTTCCAAAGAATGTTATATATTAAGCCTATTTGCCCTCTAAGTTGATGTTTAAAATGTTTGATTTGGGCCAGGCATGGTGGCTTTCGCCTGTAATCCCAGCAGTTTGGGAGGCTGAGGCAGATGGATCACTTGAGGACAGGAGCTTCAGATCAGTCTGTCCAACATGGTGCAACCCCATCTCTACTAAAAATATAAAAATTAGCTGGGCGTGGTGGCGCACACCTGTAATCCCAGCTATTCAGGAGGCTGAGGCAGGAGAATTGCTTGAATCCTGGAGGCTGAGGTTGCAGGGAGCTGAGATTGCAGCAGTGCACTCCAGCCTGGTGACAAGAGTGAAACTCCGTCTCAAAAAATAAACAAAATGTTCTGTTTTGTTCCCATTCTTGTGCAGTAGTGTGGAAGAAGGTTTTATGGTAATTACTATGAATTAGCGATTGTGAGGGACATATCAGAACTCTGAGGTGTGTTTCCTTCTCACCTGGAGGGAAATAGCCAGCGGATGTTAAAATGTTTTTCCGAGGGAACAACATGTCCTTACGGTATTTAAACCAATCTGCTTCATTTTCAGAGCTGGTTGATCAGAGTGAGTCAGAAGCCCCTGCAATACAAGGTGAGCGAGGCAGGGGAGGGCCCCGAGCTACTGCTGCCTGCCTGGTGTCGCACACGGCATGCCTGCGCATGGCCTCAGTGCTCAGTTGCCTGCACAGTTAACACAGTGCACAGTACACAGCGCACAGTACACAGAGCACAGTACACAGCACACAGTTAACACAGCGCACAGTACACAGAGCACAGTACACAGCACACAGTACACAGCACACAGTACACAGAGCACAGTACACAGAGCACAGTACACAGCGCACAGTTACACAGCACACAGTACACAGCTCACAGTACACAGCGCACAGTTACACAGCACACAGTTACACAGCACATAGTTACACAGGGCACAGTACACAGCGCACAGTACACAGCTCACAGTACACAGGGCACAGTACACAGCACACAGTTACACAGCTCACAGTACACAGGACACAGTACACAGCTCACAGTACACAGGGCACAGTACACAGTGCACAGTACACAGGGCACAGTACACAGCGCACAGTACACAGGGCACAGTACACAGCTCACAGTACACAGCACACAGTACACAGGGCACAGTTACACAGCGCACAGTACACAGCGCACAGTACACAGGGCACAGTACACAGCACACAGTACACAGCGCACAGTACACAGCTCACAGTACACAGCGCACAGTTACACAGCACACAGTACACAGCTCACAGTACACAGCGCACAGTACACAGCGCACAGTACACAGGGCACAGTACACAGCGCACAGTACACAGGGCACAGTACACAGCGCACAGTACACAGCGCACAGTACACAGCTCACAGTACACAGCGCACAGTACACAGCTCACAGTACACAGCACACAGTTACACAGCTCACAGTACACAGCTCACAGTACACAGCTCACAGTACACAGGGCACAGTACACAGCGCACAGTACACAGCGCACAGTACACAGCACATAGTTACACAGGGCACAGTACACAGGGCACAGTACACAGGGCACAGTACACAGCACACAGTTACACAGCTCACAGTACACAGCTCACAGTACACAGGGCACAGTACACAGCGCACAGTACACAGCGCATAGTTACACAGGGCACAGTACACAGGGCACAGTACACAGGGCACAGTACACAGCACACAGTTACACAGCTCACAGTACACAGCGCACAGTACACAGCTCACAGTACACAGGGCACAGTACACAGCGCACAGTACACAGCTCACAGTACACAGGGCACAGTACACAGCTCACAGTACACAGCTCACAGTACACAGGGCACAGTACACAGCTCACAGTACACAGGGCACAGTACACAGCTCACAGTACACAGCTCACAGTACACAGCTCACAGTACACAGCGCACAGTTACACAGCGCACAGTACACAGCGCACAGTACACAGCGCACAGTACACAGCGCACAGCACACAGTACACAGCACACAGTTACACAGCGCACAGTTACACAGCGCACAGTACACAGCGCACAGTACACAGTTACACAGCACACAGCGCACAGTTACACAGCACACAGCGCACAGCACGCAGTACACAGCACACAGTACACAGCACGCAGTACACAGCACACAGTTACACAGCACACAGTTACACAGCACACAGCGCACAGTTACACAGCACACAGTACACAGCGCGCAGCACACAGCACACAGTTACACAGCACACAGTACACAGCACACAGTACACAGCACGCAGCACACAGCACACAGTTACACAGCACACAGCGCACAGCACACAGTACACAGCACACAGTACACAGCACACAGTTACACAGCACGCAGTACACAGCACACAGTACACAGCGCGCAGCACACAGTTACACAGCGCACAGTTACACAGCACGCAGTACACAGCACACAGTACACAGCGTGCAGCACACAGCACACACTTACACAGCACACAGTACACAGCTCGCAGTACACAGCACACAGTACACAGCACACAGTACACAGCACACAGTTACACAGCACACAGCACACAGCCCACACATGCTTCTTTGTGGTTTTCACTCCTGAGTTTGACAGGTGATCAAAACAAAAATGCAAGCTGTGGGTCCTGATTGAGAACTGGGGCCGCAGACCATGTGTACCCACTATCCCAGGTCAGGCCCAACGTCAGGAACCCCAGGATAATGGATAGACTGACTGGCAGAGTAAGAGGGCTGTCATTTTAACTTGACTCTGCGCCACCAGTTTCTAATGACTGCCGTAAGTCAGTGAGCTGTGTTAAGCAGAAATGTACACATTGTGCTCTTAAAAAGGGCAGGCACGGTGACTCACACCTGTAATCCCAGCACTCTGGGAGGCCCAGGCAGGCGGACACCTGAGGTCAGGAGATTGAGACTATCCTGGCCAACATGGTGAAACCCTGTTTCTACTAAAAATCAAAACATTAGCCAGGCATGGTGGCACCCGCCTGTAGTCCCAGCTACTCGGGAGGCTGAGGCAGGAGAATCGCTTGAACCCAGGAGGCGGAGGTTGTGGTGAGCTGAGATCGCGCCACTGCACTCCAGCCTGGGCAACAAAGTGAGACTACATCTCAAAAAAAAAAAAAAAAAAAAAAATGGCCCTGTGCTGTGTGAATCATTAGAAGTAATGAAGCTGGGCATGGTCGCTCACACCTGTCATCCCAGCACTTTGGGAGGCCAAGGCGGGCAGATCAGTTGCGATCAGGAGTTCCAGACCAGTCTGCCCAACATGGTGAAATCCCATGTCTACTAAGAATACAAAAATCAGCTGGATGTGGTGGCATGTACCTGTAATCCCAACTACTCAAATGGGTGAGGCAGAAGAATTTCTTGAACCCAGGAGGCGGAGGTTGCAGTGAGCCGAGATCATGCCACTGCACTCCAGCCTGGGCGACAGAGTCTCATAAAGCAAACAACAACAAAAAAACACGGAAACAAACAAGTAATGAAAAGCTTTTATTAAAGGGAGTAAACAGGAGAATGAGGCGTAAAGCATAACGAAGGAACTGGTTGTTCTCACAGTTGGGCTGTGTTCAGACTGTTACTTCAGACTTCAGTTGTATGTGTGAATTTAGGAGCACATTTGGGAAGTAGAAATTTGAAAGTGCACTTGGATAATTGTGTGCTTAATCTGAACACTGGGCATTCTTTCATTGTGCACCTGTGTGTGTAGAGTCTGGACAGCTGCCTCACTCCTCCTGCGTTCTTTAGATAGTATAAAGCGGCTGTTGAACAATGTGGAAATCAATCTCTGTGTTTCTCTTTAGAATCAGCGGAACCCAGCCAGTTGGAAGTTCCAACCACAGAAGGTAAAAGGGTGGGGTGGTCCTGCTGTACAAATCTGAAGTCTTTAAGACTTTTTTACTTATTTATTATGTATTTAAAGACAGAGTCTTGCTCTGTCACCCAGGCTATAGTGAGATGCTGTGATCTCTGCTCACTGCAACCTCTACCTCCTGGGCTCAAGCAATTCTCCCGCCTTATCCTCCCAAGTTGCTGGGATTACAGGCATACACCACCATGCTTGGCTAATTTTTGTATTTTTAGTAGAAACGGTGTTTCACCGTGTTGGGCAGCTGGTCTCAAACTCCTGACCTCAAGTGATCTGCTGGCCTTGGCACCCAAAGTGCTGGGATTACAGGCATGAGCCACCTTGCCCAGCCAAGACTTTCATCAGAACTAAGGGCTGTATGTTTAAACTGTTTCACTAGGACTGGGGGATGGTTTGCTCTCTTTCTTCTGGGTGAATTGGATTTGCAGGTTATGCTGTTGAGAGATGAGGCATAGCTGCTTTGCCTCACTGCCCCAGATGACTCAGTGAATTCTACCTGAAAGTCCGTTGAACGAATGACCGCTACATAACCTAGATGGTTAACCTAATGGTGTCCTTTAAACGCACGCGAGCCGGAAGATGTATGTTACTTTGAAAACATAAGTAACAGAATCTAGAATGTATCGCTCAAGAGATGTCTCTCTGAAGCTGTTTTGCTGTTTGGTGTCTTCTCCTCCTTAGTAAACCATATCTCAGCAAATAGCTTGGTATGAATGGATTTATAATCTAGCTGCTTTGCAAAAGAATTAACCGGTACCATTTTGTTTCTGTTGATAGAAATGAAAGAGACTGATGGAAGCTCTCAGATCAAGCAGGAACCAGACCCCACGTGGTAGACCTACTCTTCCCTCCTAGGGTAAATCAGCTTCTGTGTCCGGGACGCCGTGTGGTGTCCGTCTGAACCCCCTCCATACGCGTAGCTAATGTGATCTCCCTCCTTTAACATAAGATGGTGGCCCCGCCTCCAGGGGATGTGGGAGCCAGGTGGGAGCCTTCCTGGATGGTTAAGCTAGAAGACTCAACAGGGAGATTCTCCTTGGGTCAGTATCTCTCAGTCAAAGATGCAAAAGCACTTTCGCCTTAAAAAGAACATTCTGTTTCTAATCGATAATCGTTGTCCTCCTCATGGAATCCGCTGAGTCAGTCCTGAGGCTGCATTTTTTCCCCTTAGCGATGGTGTTTTCGGAGTCTGACAGCTGCAGATCTAATGTTCATCTTGCAGAGTTGAGTTACAAGTCCGATCCTGTTATTCCAGAGTTCTTAAATTCACCCAAGTTATCCTAGGAGGCGTGGGTTGGGATCAGAAGCCAGGAAGCTTTGACAATGGAATTTTTCTTTTTTTTAATCCAGAGACTTCTTGTACTGGAATTTGCCTTACGCTGTCAGCTCATGGACTTACACGCTTTCATATTGCTTTATGAATGCATCTGAACCCAAGTGATTGTTATCAGAACTGGCAGATTAAAGTTGTGATGTTGGTGACTGTTAAGTCCCCGTAATTAGATTAACCTGTTTGCTTGCTTCTTTCTTTTCTTTCCTGTTCTAGCTTAAAGTATCAGTGGTTGAGAAGAGCTTTTCGGACCTGTTACTACCCCAAGCTGTGTAATATACTTGTATAACAGAAATACCTTCTATACAAACCTTTTTTTCTACTTTTAGATAGAAATGTCTACTTTTTCAGCAGTTCTGTGAATTGAATTAAAGAGCAGAGTGACTGTGGGTCTGGAATGCCTGGTGTAACTGGGGAATGTATTATCAGGATTTTACAGCAATGCTGGAAAAACGACAGGGAAATGTCAGGGATGAATCCCACCAGATTTTTTTATGTACTCAGCAGAGCCTTCAGTTACGGTGTTTATTTTCCAATCAAGTGGAGATACCCCTACTGGAACATCTCAGCTTCTGCAGTGAAGAAAAATTCCTGTGATAGTTCAGTTCTTTAGTTTTTCTATTTGAAAAAAATCATTTAAATGATCCTTTGTTCACGGCTCTCCTTAATGACTGAGTGAACAATTCGTATCTGTATATTTGACTAAACCTTTTCCTAAGCTATCTCTCATGGTTCCTATGTTTTTTTTTTATCATAATTAAAAGCAAAACCGTCTGGATCACCTAACAGTCAGAGGTCAGTATCTCAGCGTGTGAATTATAGATTAAATACAGAGAGAAACTCTTCCACTTTTGCTTTTCGTCCAAATAAAATGCATGGTGTACCAGAAGTTGAAGACCGGGGTGAGGATCGGGCTCGCTCGACGACACTAAGGAGGCCTCACCATCGCGGGACCCGCTGCAGCGCGGATTTGTAGGAAGGCTGCTCTGGCCCGGAGTCCAGGGCTCGCCGGGCCGGATTCTTTCCTAGTGCTTCTTGTAACCCTGAGGTGCCGGTGCGGGGAGTGAGGAGGGGTCGGGGGCTCTTGACGCAACCTCTGACGTGCTGCGCCTTCCGAGGAGAGTCTCATATGTGTTGAGATTTCACACACGGTGCGAATTGTAAAATGCCAGCTCTACAAGAAGCCAGGCTATGTGACGGCATAGTTTTCAGTAGCTTTACCACAGTATTCACGATGGAGAATTATATGACATGGTAGCAGAAATAGGCATTTTCATGTGTTGCTTCTATTTTACCTCAAATTGTAGATATAGGGTAATCAATAAAATCCATCCATGCCTTTCACACACTAAGGCATTGCTCTCTCGGCTGTTTTCATGGTTCCGTTTTGGGGGGAAGCTTGGGGGTGGCCGGGCATAGGTGGAACACAGACCAAGACCAAGGCTGGCGCTGGGCAGAGCCTGCCACGCCTCCTGGGGACAGCGCCACTTGCGGTGTTTCTGAGACCACCGCTGCCCGTCTCTGAGCTGCGCCAGGGCCCTACCCTTCTATCTGGGCCGTGCCGGCTGTGGATGCAGAGCAGCTCACCTGCGATATTGGGGCCAAAATTCCCAGCCATCGAGAGCTCGCACAGCAGCCCCTCCCTCCTGAGCCCACGCACCGGCTCTGGGGCCCCTCTTTTCTCAGCATGGTCCCTGCCTCTGCTGTGCCTGAACTGCATGTGCCAGGAAAGGAAACCGATCTCACCATTGGCCCGCCTGCTGACCTGGGAGGAGACTGCTGCTCTGATGGCATTTCACAGTTCTCGTAACGTTTCTTTAAAGCGTGCCCTGCTCCTGTTGCCCAGGCTGGAGTGCAGTGGCGCCATCTCAGCTCACTGCAGCCTCAGCCTCCCAGGTTCAAGTGATTCTCCTGCCTCAGCCTCCCGGGTAGCTGGGACTACAGGCACGCACCGCCATGTCCTGCTAAGTTTTAGTAAAGATGGGGTTTTGCCATGTTGGCCAGGCTGGTCTCCCAACTTCAAGTGACCCGCCTGCCTTAGCCTCCTGAAGTACTGTGGATCACCGCGAGGGCATCAGATAGTGCATTCCTTTTTTCTTTTTTTTGAGACAGAGTCTCACTCTGTTGCCCAGGCTGGAGTGCAGCGGCGCGATCTTGGCTCACTGCAACCTCTGACTCCTTGGTTGAAGCGATTCTCCTGCGTCAGCCTCCTGAGTAACTGCGACCATAGGCGCATGCCACCACGCCCAGCTAAATTTTTGCATTTTTAGTAGAGACAGGGTTTCATCATGTTGGCCAGGATGGTCTTGATCTGACCTCGTGATCCGCCCGCCGCGGCCTCCCAAAGTGCTGGGATTACAGGCCTGAGCCACTGTGCCCAGCCTCAGGCAGTCCATTTCTAAAAGGTGGATAAGGTGTGTGATTCTTCAGAGGGTGGAGGGGAAGTTAAACTTGCCCAGTAAAATCTTCATTAGCCCAGTAGTCTGGATTCAAAAAGCAATATAGTTCAAGTAGGTCTCTTCAGTACATCTAATAAGCTCCTGTTTCTGAAACAACTCCTGATTCCTTGGTCAGGCACTGTGGCTCATGCCTGTATTTCTAGGCAGATGGATCACTTGAGGTCAGGAGTTCAAGACCAGCCTGGCCAACATGGTGAAATCCTGTCTCTACTAAAAATATGAAAATTAGCCGACCATGGTGGTGCTCACTTGCAATCCCAGCTACTCGGGAGGCCAAGGTAGGAGAAGTGCTTGAACCCAGGGGACAGAGGCTGCAGGGGGCCGAGATCGTGCCACTGCACTCCAACCTGACTGACAGAGCAAGACCCTGTCTCAAAAAAAAAACCACAACCTAATTTCATAATAATTAAGGTCAAACATAATTACTTGCCAGGTAAGGCTGTGGAGTGACTGGGAACAAACCCAGATGTGCTTCTGGACAGCCATTACCTTGAGGATGTTTCTGTCAGAAGAACAGTAAAAGCAAGGAAACGTCTTCCTCCCAGGACTGTGTGAATTAAACCTTGCCTGCTGAGTGCCAAGTGCCAACTCCCGTTCCAAGTGCCTTGTCCTTAGTGGGGAGGAAACCAAAGCTTTGTCCCTGCAGGGAGGGCCAGTGGCATGTGTGCTCTCAAGTGTTAAAGCTGGCAGCTGTCATCTGCTTGTGAGAAGGCTTTGCTTCCGCCTGACCCACCCTCCCACCCCCAGGCCATCAGTGCACATCAGAGTTAGCACAATATGATGCCTTAGTTTTTTGTTTTTTGAGGGGGAGTTTCACTCTTGTAACCCAGGCCGGAGTACAATGGCACTATGTCAGCTCACTACAACCTCTGCCTCCTGGGTTCAGCGATTCTGCTTCCTCAGCCTCCCCAGTAGCTGTAATTACAGCTGTGTACCACCAGACCCAGCTCACTTGCATTTTTCATAGATCCCTGCAAGGAATCAGGAGTTTCTCCACGTTGGTCAGGCTGGTCTCAAACTCCCAACCTCAGGTGATCCTCCCGCCTCAGCCTCCCAAAGTGTTGGGATTACAATGTGAGTCACCATGCCTGGCTGCCTTAATTTTGTAATTGATTGAAGTCATCTGACATGTCAAATGAGGTCTGTGAGATTGTTCTGGAACTGTATGGATGAGGACGTCGTTGCCCCAGTCTTCGGATGGAGGCTTGAGGATGCAGCTTGGACCCGGGTCTGGGGTGCCCCAGAACCGGGTGCTCACAGAGAGCCAGTCACCAGTTCCTTTTGAAGTAGGCTGGTTTTTCTGAGCCTCCTCCTGGCCTCCCCCTGGCTTCTTTCCTCCGGAGACCAAAAGTTCCACCTGAGAGGGAGATGGAGTGCCCAGGCCTTTCTGTTTTCCACATCACACCCTAAGCGCTGGTCTCTAAATTCAAGGCACCTGGCAAACTTAACCACTGAGGGCAGATACTTGTCACACACCAAGGCCTTCTTCTGGAAGGTCACTCACCGCCCAGTGACCACTTCCATCTTCTGGAAGGCCACTGCTCATCTTCCTAAACGGAAGCCCCAGTTTCTCGGCTTGGGTGCCTTGTGAGGATCTGATGTTCTCACAAAGTGCCTCAGTTTCCCTATGATGGGGAAGAGGAAGGGGGGGTGGATTTTAGGAATGGAGGTGACCTGGAGGCCGTTGTCCCTGTCTTTAGACCTGCGAGACCAGGGAGATGTCCGCAGACAGGGCTGTGGGTCCTTTACTCTCAAAGCCCCACTTCCCCTGCCTGGAGTTCAGCTCCTGCCTGGATCCATGGTGGGAAGGGAGCTCTGGCTCTCTGCACCCCACCCACAGCTGCCCACTCTCCTGACTCACAGGGCGGACTGGGAACAACTTGCAGCTGGTTGTAGAAATCACAGGTCCCTAGGGGTCTGGTGGCCCATCAGTGACAAAGGGCAGGTGGACCTGCTGTGGCTGCACCCGAGGGGCCTTCTCACCCTGGGAACCGGGCTAAAAACCGAGCCCAGACTGTGGCCCATGCTTCCTCTCGGCCGCCTCGAGGTCCCGCCTTACCTGCCCCCACCCCCACCACACCTTAATTTTTTTTTTTTTTTTGAGACGGAGTCTTGCACCGTTGCCCAGGCTGGACTGCAGTGGTGCGATCTCGGCTCACTGCAACCTCTGCCTCCCAGATTCAAACGAGTCTTCTGCCTCAGCCTCCCAAGTAGCTGGGATTACAGATGCCTACCACCGTGCCCAGCTAATTTTTTGTATTTTTAGTAGAGATGGGGTTTCATCATATTGACCAGGCTGGTCTCGAACTTCTGACCTCATGTTCACCCACCTCGGCCTCCCAAAGTGTTGGGATTACAGGCTTGAGCCACCACATCTGGACTTTTTTTTTTTTTTGATGGAGTCTTGCTCTGTTGCCCAGGCTGGAGTTCAGTGGTGTAGTCTCAGCTCACTGCAACCTCCGCCTCCCAGGTTCAAGCCACTCTCTTGCCTCAGCCTCCCAATACTGGGATTACAGGTGTCTGCCACCATGCCTGGCTAATTTTTTTTTTTTTTTTAGAGACAGGGTTTTTCTGTGTCAGGTAGGCTGGTCTTGAACTCCTGACCTCAAGTGATCTACCCACCTTGGCCTCCCAAAGTGCTGGGATTATAGGCATGAGTCACCGCGCCTGGCACCTCACCTTAATTTTGGGAAAGTTCAGGAAAACCAGCTCTGAAAGTGCCTGTGAGGCAAGCCCAGCTGGGGAAGGTGTTTCCTGTCTGACTTCCTCCCCAGAAGCAAGAGCGGGGCCTGCTGCGACATCCACTTCCTGTGGGAACTCAAGGCTGCTGTCACCTCAGGCTACACAAAGCAGTAAAAATCCCCCCAGGAGGACCCCTTGAGAGGTTTGAGGGCAATTCAGCAGACACAGGCAGGGCCAGCGACAGAGCAGAGGGCCAACCTCCCAGAGCCCTAAATGCCACAGGCTGAGAAGGTCTGGCGGCATCTGAAGGACCAGCTGAACTCCCACCCTGATTGACACTAAAACTGTCCCCTCCTGTATGGTGCCCACAACCTCCAGGGAAAACCTCTGGATAAAAGGCGGTCACAGGCTGGGCTCGGTGGCTCACACCTGTGATCCCAGCACTTTGGGAGGTCGAGGCAGGTGGATCACCTGAGGTCAGAAGTTCGAGACCAGCCTGACCAACAGGGTGAAACCCAGTCTCTACTAAAAATACAAAAGTTAGCTGGGCATGGTGGCATGAGCCTGTAATCCCAGCTACTCACGAGACTAAGACAGGAGAATCGCTTGAACCCAGGAGGCGGAGGTTGCAGTGAACCGAGATGGAGCCACTGCACTCCAGGCATGACAGAGTAAACACCATGTCAAAAAAGAAAAAAAAGAAAGAAAGAAAAAGAAAAAAAAAGGCAGTCACTGCAGGTCTCCAAAATGACAAGGCCGGAGCAGGGGACCCGGGTGCAGGTCCATGAAGCCGTGGCAAGTGCTAGCATCACAGCCTCAGGTTCCTTTTGCTGGCCTGCAGGAGGTGAGCTTCAGCCCCACAGAGGTGAGATGAGTCTCCGAGGTGCCTCTGCACCTGTGTGAGCCCTCACTGAGAAGGCGGCGTCTACAGGTCCTGCCCCTCCTCAAGCAGCCCGCCCCCACCTCCAGGCCTGTGTGACTCAGGGACTGTCCCAGCTCTCCCCGGGGAAGTGACTTGGGGGCCTGGCCCCTGGCCCTCGGCAAGTCCCAGAGGGACTGCAGCACTGCTGATGGCACTGCGCTTCTCAGGGCTCAGGAGATGTGGAAACGGCCACTCCAGACCTGTGACTGCTGCCTCTTAGGGCGTGATTTTTCTTATTACTGAAATTTAAGTGTTCGGAAATCACCATTGGCTGGGCATTGTGGCTCACTCCTGTAATCCCAGCACTCTGGGAGGCCGAAGTGGGTAGATCATCTGAGGTCAGTTGTTCGAGACCATCCTGGTCAACATGGTGAAACTGTCTCTACGAAGTATACAAAATTAGCCGGGCATGGTGGTGAGAGCCTGTAATCCCAGCTACCTGGGAGGCTGAGGCAGGAGAATTGCTCGAACCTAGGAGGCGGAGGTTGCAGTGAGCCAAGATCATGCCACTGCACTCCAGCCAGGGTGACAGAGCAAGACACCGTCTCAAAAAAAAAAAAAAGGAAAGAAATCACCTTGCTGGGTGGTAGATGGCATTTGGGCCCCTGAGTACGGAAGTGGGGCTCCTGCCTCCGGGTGGGGCTGGCTTGGAGAGTCCCCATTCCTGTGGTGCATGTTTAATGAGGGCCCATGTTGTGCCTGGAGCTGGGCCAGAAGCCGCAGCGCGGTGGGGACAGACCCAGCCTGTCCATGGGCTTGGCTACTGTCACCCTGGCTGTGTCAGTGAACGCTTCCAGGCCACCCACACAGCTCACCACACCCAGACCATCCACTGCAGGGACATCATGAAGCTGCCCCACCGTCAGAGCCCCGGGCCGGTGGTCCCAGCGACTTGGGGTGCCTGCTCTCCTTTGTGTGGCATTTTCCTCATTGAAAGTCCAGTTTAAACAGCAGGAAGCTGCCCTGCCTCCTACCTGGCAATTCCCCTGCCCCACACCTTGGAGGCCGCCTGGTGCAATTTGGATCTGGTGATGGCCAACGATCGCCACCCTCGAACTTGGGGGCCCTAGTTAATCCTCACGGCAGCCCATGAAGTGGGTACGGTGCTTAGTGCCATTTCACAGGTGAAAAGATAGAGGTGGTCAGGCGCAGTAGCTCATGCCTGTAACCCCAGCACTTCGGGAGGCCGAGGCAGGTGGATCATGAAGTCAGGAGATGGAGACCATTCTGGCCAACATGGTGAAACCCCGTCTCTACTAAAAATACAAAAGTTAGCTGGGCATGGTGGCGCGTGCCTGTAATCCCAGCTACTCAGGAGGCTGAGGCAGGAGAATTGCTTGAACCCAGGAGGCAGAGTTTGCAGTGAGCCGAGATTGCACCACTGCACTCCAGCCTGGGCAACAGAGCGAGACTCCATCTCAAAAACAAAAAAAGGTGGAGGCTCAGGGAGCTTCAGGCGCACAACTCAGCTGTCAGACTGCCCGTCTCCCCACTGGGTCTGGGCCTCCATCTGACTCCCCTGAGTTGAATGCTGGGTCCCAAGGCCAAGGGCTGGAGGGTGCTGTGTCAGGGCAAAGGGAGAACAGAATCCCAGGGCCGTGGTTCAGCTGTGTCCTGAGCAAGTCTCCCAAGGCTAGGTCCCTGATTCCTGTCTGCGGAGGCCTCGGGTCCATCCCTGCCAGGCAGAGCCCAGCTTGGGTGATTTGACTGATTAAGGAAGACGGGTCCCTGGGGAGGCAGCGAGTGACCCACATTTCTTTTGCTTTTTTTGTTTGTTTGTTTTTTGAAGACAGAGTCTCTCTCTGTCGCCCAGGCTGGAGTGCAGTGGCATGATCTCAGCTCACTGCAACCTCTGCCTCCTGGGTTCAAGTGAGTCTCTTGTCTCAGTCCTCCAAGTAGCTGGGATTACAGGTGCCCACCACCGTACCCAGCTAATTTTTTGTATTTTTAGTAGAGATGGGGTTTCTCCATGTTGGCCAGGCTGGTCTTGAACTCCTGACCTCAGGTGATCCACCTGCCTCGGCCTCCCGAAGTGCTGGGATTACAGGGGTGAGCCACCGAGACCGATCTATTTTTTTTTTTTGAGATGGAGTCTCACTCACTCTGTCTCCCAGGCTGGAATGCAGTGGCGTGATCTCGGCTCACTGCCACCTCTGCCTCCCAGGTTTAAGCAATTCTCTTGCCTCAGCCTCCTGAGTAGCTGGGGTTACAGGCGCACACCACCAGGCCTGGCTAATTTTTGTATTTTTAGTAGAGACGGGGTTTCACCATGTTGGCCAGGCTGGAGGGGCCTGAGTTTCTCCCTGTCGCCCCCTGCCTGCCAATGCAGCCTGGGGATTGGTCACACAGCGCCAGCATCACAGGTACCTTGCGTCCCACCCTGCTGCCCGAGGCAGGAGGGAGAGCTGGTCCTGTGGGAGGACAACCCGGAGGCCGTCACCCAGGGCCTGCCAAGGGGATGGATCCTGGCTGTCACTCACTCAAGAAGAGGCAGCAGGAGAGGCTTAGGTTAGACCTGAGAAAGAACCGTCCCACGGGAAGGCTGATTTGCTCCAATCCTGGGAACTGCTAGATTCCCTTTCCCCACACAGAGGGCGCTGTGTGGGCCCATGCCCTGACGCCAAGCCCCCTCTTTCCCCATATGGTCCCCACTGGCCCGGCCTTGGGGATTTCCTGGTTAAGGAAATGGGGAGCTCAGCCCATCTGGGGAAGACCAAGTGGTCTGAGGGTGGGGGAAGGTGACATTTGGAAAAAGACCAGGACTGGCAGCTCAGACCCGGAAGCCCCTGCTCCTTTCCAGCCAGACTTGAGCTGAGAGCCTCCCTCATGAGCCCCCTACTCTCATTCATTCATTCATTCATCCACATTGTTCAAGGGCAAGGCATAGAAGTGCAGTGATTAAATCGTGGGCCTGGGTCCAGACTGCTTGAGTTCAATCCCAGTTCTAGCCAGGCTTGATGGCTCCTGCCTGTAATGCCAGCACTTTGGGAGGCTGAGACCAGCAGATCACTTGAGGCCAGGAGTTCGAGACCAGCCTGGGCAACATTGCAAAACCCTGTCTCTACAAAAAATACAAAAATTAGCCGGATGTGGTGGCACGAGCCTGTAATCTCTGGTACTTGGGAGGCTGATGCAGAATTGCTTGAACCCGGGAGGCAGAGGTTGGTTGCAGCGAGGCAGCATTGCACCGCTACACTCCAGCCTGGGCGACAGAGCGAGACTCTGTCTCAAAACAAAAGCAAAAGCTGCGTTTACTAGCCGTGAAAACCTGCTTTTCTCTCTGTTTTCCTCATCTGTGAGGTGGGGAAACTTGTACCCACTACCCAAAAGCCTCATTGTGACGGGAAGATGTGATTGTAAATAGCACTTAGAATAGCGTCTGACTCTCGGCGGGGTGGTGGGCGGGGGCCCTTCCTGTTAGCACTCAGGACGTCGGGGAATTTTGGGGGCACTGGTATTGTTCTAACATCCAGTGAATGGTTAACCAGCTGTCTCCTTTCTATTGATTAGGTAAGATGTGCAGGACGCTCTTTTTTCTTCTCTCTCTCTCTCTCTCTCTCTCTCTCTCTCTCTCTCTCTCTCTCTCTCTCTCTCTCGATGGAGTATACTCTCCTGCTTAGACTGGAGTGCAATGGTGAGATCGGCTCACTGCCACCTCCTCCACCTCCTGGATTCAAGCCCCACCACCACGCCCAGCTAATACAGATGCGGTTTTCTATACATTTCACAGTACAAACATTTTTAGAAATTCTGTTTCCGGCCGGGCGTAATGGCTCACGCCTCGTAATCCCAGCACAAGCCTCGTATAAATCATGTCCTCCAGAACATGTGCTCCTTGTCTGCCTTCCTTCCCTCAGCAATGTGTCTGGAAGATTCCACTGTGTCATCCTGTGGGACAACTCCTTGTCATTGCAGATGGATCATGAGGTCAGGAGTTCAAGACTAGATGGCAAAACACCATCTCTACTAAAAATACAAAGAATTAGTCGTGGGTGGTGGGAGGTGCCTGTGATCTCAGCTACTGAGGAGGCTGAGGCAGGGAATTCCTTGAATCCAGGAGGCAGAGGTTGCAGTGGCCAAGATCAAGTCATTGCTCTCTAGCCTGAGTGACAGAGCAACACTCCATCTCAAAAAAAAAAAAAAAAAAAAAAATTCTATTTAAATGTCTTATCTTTTATTACTTCCTTCCTTCATTTTTATTTTATTTTATCTTAATATTATTTTAGAGACGAAGTCTTGCTCTATCACCCAGGCTGGATTCAGTGGCGCCATCTTGGCTCACTGCAACCTCCACCTCCTGGGTTCAAGCAATTCTCCTGCCTCAGCCTCCCATGTAGCTGGGATTAAGGGCGCCCACCATCACGCCCAGCTAATTTTTGTATTTTTGGTAGAGGTGGGGTTTTACCATGTTGGCCAGGCTGATCTCAAACTCCTGACCTCAGGTGATCCGCCTGCCTCAGCCTCCCAAAGTGCTGGAATGACAGGTGTGAGCCACCGCTCTGATCTTTTTTTTTTTTTAATAAAAAAAATCATTTGGAAACTTGTTTCATCCCTGTACTAAATTAAATCCTGGCCAGGCACCCTGGCTCACACCTGTAATCCCAGTGTTTTGGGAGGCTGAGCCAGGAGGATCCTTTGAGACTGGAGTTCGAGGCCAGGCTGAGCTACATCTAGAGACACCCCCAACTCTACAAAACAGAAAAAAAGAAAAAAAATTAAATGGAAATAAAAAGTGGAAACAAAATCGTATGTCATCCTGAAAGCAGGCTGTGAGCTTACAGAGGACAGGGCAAGGCCAGGCTGAAGTTGTCAGCACTTCCTGCCTCTGTTCACCCCACACACATGCCGGGCACCCCCTGTCTGCGGAGCGTCTTGTGGGAACATGACTGGGTCTTGGGAGGCCACAGGAGGAGAGTGGAAGATCACAGCCAGGGGCTCAGGGAGCCTGCAGGACAAGCACCCTGGCCAGGCAGTTTTGCAAGACTGGAAAGACCGCTAGAGCAGGGAAGGAAGTGCTGGGAGCCCACAAAGGCTCCGCTTGCAACAAGCCCCACCAGAGCCTTCCTCTGCCCTGCCTCGACATGCCCAGGTGGCACCGCTGTTGGTCTGGCAGCTGTGCTGAGCCTTTTTTTTTTTTTTTTTTTTTTATGAGACAGAGTCTCATTCTGTTGCCCAGGCTGGAGTGCAGTGCTGTGATCTCCGCTCACTGCAACCTCGACCTCTCTGTTTCAAGTGATTCTCTTGTCTCAGCCTCCCAAGTGGTTGGGATTACAGGCGCCTGCCACCACGCCTGGCTAATTTTTGTATTTCCAGTAGAGATGGGGTTTCACCATGTTGGGCAGGCTGGTCTCGAACTCCTGACCTCAGATGATCCGCACATCTTGGCCTCCCAAAGTGCTGGGATTACAGGCATGCACCATCACACCGGGCTAGTTCTTATATTTTTAGTAGAGATGGAGTTTCTCCATGTTGGTCAGGCCGGTCTCAAACTCCTGACCTCAGGTAATCCACCCACCTCGGCCTTCCAAAGTGCTGGGATTACAGGCGTGAGCCACTGCGTCCGGCCTCACCTGTGGAACTAGCAATTATCTGGAGAGGAGGCAAATGTCAGCCACCACCTCCCAATCCCTCCTGTCACCATGTCCCCAGCATCACCCCAGAAGTCGCCCTGGCTTCCAACACCACAGCCTGGCTTGGGCAGGTTTCAAGCCTCGTCTAAATGGTGTCCTCCAGAACATGTGCTCTGTATCTGCCTTCCTTCCCTCAGCGATGTGTCTGGAAGATTCCACCATGTTGTCCTGTGGCATAGTTCCTTGCCATTGCTGAATAGGTCCTGTTGCAAATGCCCATCTCTCTGCATGGAAAGATTCCCAGATACACAGATGGAAATCGCCATAGGAAGGACATGTAAGGCTGCTGACACCCAGGGCTGGGGACCTCGGGGTGGAGGTGGGGGACAGTAAGGTCCAGAGGGAGTAGATCCCTGCATATGATGTGCCTTTTCTTCTCTATAAAGAAGTGAAGGCCAGTTGTGGTGGCTCACGCCTGTAGTTTGGGAGGCCGAGGCGGGCAGATCACTTGAGGTCAGGAGTTTGAGACCAGCCTAGGCAATACGGTGAAACCCCGTCTCTATAAAAATACAAAAAAATTAGCTGGACATGGTGGTGCGAGCCTGTAATCCCAGCTACTCAGGAGGCTGAGGCAGGAGAATTGCTTGATCCTGGGAGAAAGAGATTGCAGTGAGCTGAGATCATGCCACTATACTGCAGCCTGGGTGACAGAGCGAGACTCCATCTCAAAAAAAAAAAAAAAGAGGGGGACGCGCTTCCCAAGCAAGTCTTTCAGAACAGACGGAATGGACCGTACACTTCCTAGATAGTAAAGGCAGAAACAGGCCAGGGGCAGTGGCACACACCTGTAGTCCCAACCTACTGGGGAGGCCCAGGGCTTGATCCCAGGAGTTGGAGGCTGCAGTGAGTCATGACCGGGCCACTGCACTCCAGGCGGGGTGACAGAGGGATACCCTGTCTTTTTAAAAAAGCAAAAAAGGCCAGGCGCGGTGGCTCATGCCTGTAATTCCAGCACTTTTGGGGGCCAAGGCGGGCAGATCACCGAAGGTCAGGAGTTCGAGACCATCCTGACCAACAGAGTGATACCCTGTCTCTACTAAAAATACAAAATTAGCCGGGCATGGTGGTGCACACCTGTAATCCCAGCTACTTGGGAGGCAGAGGCAGGAGAATCACTTAAACCCAGGGGGCAGAGGTTGCAGTGAGCTGAGATCGTGCCACTGCAATCCAACCTGGGCAGCAAAAGCAAAACTCCATCTCAAATAAATAAATAAAAGCCCAGCATGCCTTGGCTTTCCCTCTGCAAGACCCCAACTCTCACCCCCAAGAGATCTAGTTCAGACCATGAACTGATGCTGAGCTCAGGCAAAGATGAGTTGGTGCATCCCTGGCCTGCTGGGAGGATGCCTGCTCATAACCCTGGATAAGCTCCAAAAGCTCTGAGCCTCCCAGGCTCTAGGGGGAGTGGGAGAGAGAAGCACTAGCCTTTCCCAGGGGACGATGTCCCCTCCTCACCTGTTCGTTCCAAATCCCCTTCCTGGCAAAGCTGATGGTCTTATTTCACTCTGGAGGAAACTGAGTCAGCTCTAAGGAACAATTCAATGAACCATTTACTTCCTTGAGGACTGGGACTCAAGTGTCACTCAAAGTCTGGGCCATTTTTATCCCAGCTGTCACTGGCTCTCATCCACACACACCCAAGGACATGCACCTAATGCTTGCATGCACAGTCCCATGCACATGTTCATTCATTCATTCACTCACTAATTCATTCACTCATTCATCCATTCATTCATGCACTCACTTATTCATTCATTGCTCATTAATTCATTCACTAACTCATTCATCCACTCACTCGTTCATTCCCTCATTCATTCATTCATTCATTCACTCAGTGAATGTTGTAGTCAGGATCCAAATATTCATGGCCTCTGTGTACCAGACACTAGATGGAGGGGCTGGGGCTAGAGCCCCTGATAATCCGGCCATGCCATAGCTTTTCTAGGGTGCACGTTATGGTAAGCACAGACTAAAAAACTTAAGTCAGGCCAGGCACAGTGGCTCATGCCTGTAATCCAGCTCTTTGGGAGGCAGAGGCAGGAGGATTACTTGAGGCCAGGAGTTTGAGACCATCCTGGGCAACATAGCAAGACTCTGTCTGTACAAAACAATTTTTTAAAAAATTAGCTGGGCTTGGTGGTGCCCACCTGTAGTCCTAGCTACTCCAGAGGCTGAGGCAAGAGGATCACTGGAACCCAAAAGTTGGAGGCTGCAGTGAACTATGATGCCACCACTGCACTTGAGCCTGGGCAACAGAACGAGACCCTGTCTCAAATAATAACAATAATAATAAAAATAAAGAAAAATAAAATGCAATTGGTGAGGCATCAGTGGTAATAAGTGCTCTGTAGAAAAATAAAACAGGAAGAGGTTGAGGAAGATATGAAGTTTGCTATGCAATGTGAAGTTATCAAGGAAGGCTTCTCAGAAGAGGTGACATTTGAGCAGAGAAATGGAGGAGAGAGTTGTGGAGGGAAGATGGTCAATGGGGGGAACATGGTCAAGGCAGGGAAGATGGTTCAAGGGGGGAAAGATGGTCAAGGGGACCCAGTGAACGCAAAGGCCCTGAGGCAGGAACAGCTTGGTTCACCCCCCAAACCCGTGGGGCCCATGCAAGCCATGGGAAGAACAAGTGAGGCCCTGTCTTTGTCCCCACAGGTGCGTGCAAGCGTGAAACTGCCTATGTTTACACCCTGCAAGACTGAAGAGTCCCCAGAAACTGAAAGAAGAAGCAAAGCCCTTTCTGCGCCCTCCCTGTCCCTGTCCTGACCGCGACAAAAGTGACTTCCTCTTTCCAGGGGATTTAAGGCACAAGCCGGGAGTGCTGGGAGCAGTGGAGGCTGCCCAGTCATGGGGGACACCTTCATCCGCCACATCGCCCTGCTGGGCTTTGAGAAGCGCTTCGTCCCCAGCCAGCACTATGTGAGTAGCTGGTGGGGGGGACCCCGTGGAGGGCACATGGGGGGGCAGCACAGCCACACTTGCATCCCCAGGGCCGACCGGCCCCAGTAAGAACTAAGGGGACAGGGTCTTAGGCACCCAGTCCCTAGTCTTGGAGCCTGAATCTACCCCTCTGCTCCTGAACCCCACCCTGGGAAGACAGCTCCCTTGGACCACCCTGGGCAGCGCTTTACTGTCCCCACCTGTGTCCCGACCCAGGCCCTTAGCCTTAGCCAGGAGTCCTTTCTCTCCTCCCCTGCCATGGCCAGGCAGCCCAGTGCTCTCTCAGGTCCAAGGCCCACTTCCCCAGGAAGCCCCCCCGACCACTCCAGCTATCAGAGAACTGCCCTCTCGGGAGAGAGGTCCGGAGACTGAAGCTTTCTCTCTCCCCAGATGCCTGCAGTGTCAGTTAGAGTCTTATCTTCTCCAGTAGGTGACACCTGGAGACACCACCACAGGGGCCAAAAGAGTCCTCCCATCTGTCCTCTGGGGGGGCCTGGACAAATGCCTGCTCAGACTGATAAGTCTACTGGGTCCTCTAAGCCCACAGAAGGCCAGGGAGGAACTGCATTTAGGAAACTGAATGAAGTTTGTATGGAACATTTAGTGCTGTGTGCCAAGAACTTTCTCTCTCTTATTTTTTTTTTGAGACAGAGTTTTGCTCTGTTGCTCATGCCAGAGTGCAGTGGCGCGATCTTGGCTCACCGCAACCTCTGCCTTTTGGGTTCAAGCAATTCTTCTGCCTCAGCCTCCCGAGTAGCTGGGACTACAGGCATGTGCCACCACGCCCGGCTAATATTGTATTTTTAGTAGAGACAGCATTCCACCATGTTGGCCAGGCTGGTCTCAATCTCTTGACCTTAAGTGATCCACTCGCCTCGGCCTCCCAAAGTGCGGGGTTTACAGGTGTGGCCACCGCACCTGGCCTCTTTTTATGAAATGAGGTCTAGAGTGCAGTGGTGTGACCATAGCTCAGTGCAGCCTCGACCCCCCAGGCCCAGGTGATCCTCCTGCCTCAGCCGCTTGAGAAGCTGAGGCTATAGACCCGCACCACCATGCCTGGCTAATTTTTAAAATTTTTGTTGAGATTGGGTTTCACCATGTGGTCCAGGCTGATCTTGAACTCCTCGGCTTAAGCAGTCCTCTGGTCTCAGCCTCCCACAGCGCTAGGATTACAGCGTGAGCTACCGCGCCCAGTCGCCTTTCTCCTTTTCTTTGTAACTTTCAGTTTTGAAAGTTCAAATTCATAGAAAGGCTATGGGGCGTTGAAACAGTACCAATAACTCCAACGGTCTTTCATCTGCCTTCATCCACACCTCTCTTTCTGGGTGTATTTTCTGGGTTATTTGAGAGTGAGTTGAAGTCATGTTTCTTTACTTCTAAATACTAGGGGTTGTGCATGTCTTAAAATCAAGGGCATTCTCAGCCGGGCAAGGGGGCTCACACCTGTCATCCCAGCACTTTGGGAGGCTGAGGTGGGCAAATTACCTGAGGTCAGGAGTTTGAGGCCAGCCTGACCAACATGGAGAAACCCCATCTCTACGAAAGATACAAAATTAGCCAGGCATGGTAGCATGTTCCTGTAATCACAGCTACTCTGGAGGCTGAGGCAGGAGAAATCACTTGAACCCGGGAGGCAGAGGTTTCAGTGAGCTGAGATTGTACCATTGCACTGGGCAGCAAGAGCAAAACTCTGTCTCAAAAAAATAAAAAATCCTAAGGGCATTCTTTTATGTAATCATAACGCACGTGTCAAAATCAGGAAACGTGGACAAAACACCATTATCTATCTACCCATGACTTTACCAAGGTTTCCCCAATTCGCCTATGTGCCCTCTGTGGTAAAGACTTTTTTCAGGTCTCCGATCCAGTCAGGGATCAATGTCAGGGTCTTTAAGCTTCCTTAATCGGGATCAATGTTTTTTTCTTTTTTTTGACATGGATTCTCACTCTGTCACCAGGCTGGAGTGCAGTGGCACGTTCTCAGCTCACTGCAACCTCCGCCTCCTGGATTCAAGTGACTCTCCTGCCGCAGCCTCCCAAGAAGCTGGGATTATAGGCAGTGTTACCACGCCTGGCTAATTTTTGTATTTTTAGTAGAGACGAGTTTTCACCCTTGTGGCCAGGCTGGTCTTGAACTCCTGACCTCAAGTGCTGGGGCCTCTCAAAGTGCTGGGGTTAGAGGCATGAGCCGCAGTGCCTGGCCCATTTAATATGGTGGTGTTACTGATTTGAAAGGTAGTCGAGTTCATTTGTTTTGTTTGTTTGTCTCTAATTTTGAGGTTTTAAAAGTCTGCTGATTTAATACATTTTTTATTTTTGTCAATTGTTTAATTAACGAATTAATCTAAAAAATTTAAGAACAGGGTCTCACTGTATCACCCAGGCAGATCTTGAACTCCTGTGCTCAAGCAATCCTCTCGCCCCAGCCTCCAAAGTAGCTGGAACTACAGACGTGTCCCACCACACCTAGTTAATTTTTTTCAATTTTCTATGGACACTGAGTCTCACTATGTGGCCCAGGCTGGTCTCAAACTTCTGGCCTCAAGTGATTCACCGCCCCCAGGCCTCCCGAGTTCTGGGATTACAGGTGTGAGCCACCTCACCCAGCCTGTTTTTGTTTTTTTTTTAAATAATTTCAACTTTGATTGATTGATTGATTGATTGAGTCAGAGTCTCACACTGTCACCCAGGCTGTAGTGAAGTGGCACGATCTCGGCTCACTGCAATCTCTGCCTCCCAGGTTCAAGCGATTCTCCTGCCTCAGGCTCCCAAGTAGCTGGGACTACAGGCATCCGACACCACACCCAGCTAATTTTTTATATTTTCAGTGGAGACGGGGTTTTACCATGTTGGCCAGGCTGGTCTGGAACGCCTGACCTCGTGATCCGCCAGCCTCGGCTTCCCAAGGTGCTGGGATCACAGGTGTGAACCACCGCACCCGGTCAATTTCAACGTTTAGATTCAGGGGTACACGTGCAGGTTTGTTACATAGGTATATCGCATAATGCTGAGGTTTGGGGTACGGATCCCGTACTGAGCAGGGTACCCACTCTGTAGCTTTATGTAGATCATTGGCTTTAGGAACGTTCCCCACCCCTCCACTCTGTTTCCTTGGCAACCATCACCACAGTCTGTCTCTAGGACTATTTAATCATCACAGTTGAACCTCTGTGCCAGTTAAACGTAACTCCACATGTCCCTCCCAGCCCCTGGTAACCACCATTCTCCTTCCTTCCTTCCTTCCTTCCTCCTTACCTCCCTCCCTCCCTCCCTCCCTCCTCCCTCCCTTCCTTCCTTCCTTTACCTTCCCTCCTTCCCTCCTTCCCTCCTTCCTTCCTTCCTTCCTTCCCTCCCTCCCTCCCTCCCTCCCTCCTTCCTTCCCTCCCTCTTCTTTCTCTTTCTTTCTTTAGACAGTTTCACTCTTGTTGCTCAGGCTGGAGTGCAATGGCGCGATCTCAGCTCACCGCAACCTCCGCCACCTCCCAGTTTCAAGCGATTCTCCTGCCTCAGCCTCCCGAGTAGCTGGGATTTTTATTTATTTATTTGTTTGTTTGTTTGTTTTGTTGATTTTTGAGACGGAGTCTCTTTCTGTCACCCAGGCTGGAGTGCAGTGGCACGATCTCGGCTCACTGCAACCTCTGCCTCCTGGATTCAGGTGATTCTCCTGCCTCAGCCTCCCAAGTAGCTGAGACTACAAGTGCGTGCCACCACTCTCAGCTAATTTTTGTATTTTTAGTAGAGATGGGGTTTCAGCATGTTGGCCAGGCTGGTCTCGAACTCCTGGCCTCAAGAGGGCCACCCACCTTGGTCTTTCAAAGTGCTGGGATTACAGGCATGAGCCACTGTGCCTGGCCACATTTTTTTTTTTTTTTTTTTTGAGACAAGGTCTCACTGTCACCCAGACCCCAGAGTACAGTGGCACATTCCTAGCTTATCGCAGCCTCAACTGCCCAGTTTCAGGTGACCCTCCTTCTTCAGCCTCCCAAGTAGCTGGGGCCACAGGCACACACCACCATGCCTAGCTCTGTTCTTTTGACTCTCCAGTGTTTTATTCTGAAAACTTTCAAATATACAGCGGTTGAAAGAATTTTATAAAAAAAACAAAAAAGCAAAAACCACGCATATAGGCATGACTTACATTTTAGCATGAACATTTTCTTTACTTGCTTTGTTATGTAGCTCTCCATCCAATTTTATTTTGATGCATCGCAGAATAAATTGCAGAATCAGTCCGTTTTGCTGTAGTTACTTTAGCATGCCTAACCAGACGTCAGCATTTGCTCAGAGCTTTTCTCTTTTGATGCAAAATTTACATCCAGTAAAATTCACTTTTTTTTTTTTTTTTGAGAGGGAGTTTCGCTCTTGTCGAAAGGCTGGAGTGCAGCGGCCCAATCTCGGCTCACTGCAACCCCTGCCTCCCGGGTTCAAGCAATTCGCCTGCCTCAGCCTCCTGAGTAGCTGGAATTACAGGGGTGCACCACCACACTCGGATAATTTTTGTATTTTTAGTAGAGATGGGGTTTCACCATGTTGGTCAGACTGGTCTTGAACTCCTGACCTCAAGTGATCTGCTCTCCTCGGCCTCCCAAAGTGCAGGGATTACAGGCAGAAGCCACCACGCTGGGCTGCCTGCCCCTCCTCTCCCCTCCCCTCTTCTCTTCTCTTTCTTCAAGGCTGGAGTGTAATTGCACAACCATAGCTTACGAAAGCCGTGACTTCCAAGGCTCAAGCAATTCTCCTGCCTCAGCCGCCTGAGTAGCTGGGAGCACAGTCGTGCCTGAACACATCTGGCCAATTTTTGTATTTTTAGTAGATATGGGGCCCCACTATGTTGCCCAGGCTGGTCTCAAACTCCCGGGCTCGAGCGATCTTCCCACCTTGGTCCCCCAAAGTGCCGGGATTACAGGTGTGAGACACCGTGCCCAGCCTAGGTCCTGCTTTTATCTGCAATTTGCAGATGAGGCCATTTGAGAGACATTGACCTGCTTGCCCTCGGTCCCCAGGCTGCGGCATGGCAGCACTTGGGTCCATGTTTGTGCCCTTGGGTCCATGTTTGTGTCCCATCCAGGACAACCCCAAAGATGTCCCTCACCCCAAACCTCTGGGTTTTCTTCAGGGGGTAGTGGGAGCCTGGGTGCACACAGCAAAGCCTCCTGGGAAGCTGAATGGAGTCCCCCCAACCCTGGCCTTCCCCCAGGTGTACATGTTCCTGGTGAAATGGCAGGACTTGTCGGAGAAAGTGGTCTACCGGCGCTTCACCGAAATCTACGAGTTCCATGTGAGTGTCAGGATGGAGGAGGGAGAGGGGACGCATTGTCCAGCTCCACCCTTTGGGGAGGACCCCAGCCCAGGTGGTGGGGGAAACTGCAGAACCCAGAATCCCCTCCAGTCCACAGTTAAAGGGGATTTACACACACACACACACACATTTTTTTTTTTTGGTAGAAATGGGGTTTCACTATATTGCCCAGGCTGGTCTCAAACTCCTGTACTCAAGTGATCCTCCCACCTCAGCCTCCCAAATTGCTGGGGTTACAGGTTTGAGCCCCTGCACTTGGGCAACCTGGCTTTTAAGAGTAACCCTCTAGCAACTGGATTGAGGACAGGCCAGGGTGGACGGGGGAGGTAAGGAGGCCATTGTCTTTATCCAGGCCTGGTAGTGGCTAGGGCCAGGAGCATGGGGTTGGCAGGAAGGTGCAGATCCCAGAGAGATTTGGGGATTGGAAGCAAAAGGATTAGCTGGTGACTTGCACGTGGAGGAAGAGAGGTTAACGCCTTTGCTAATCACGGAGTCCAGATTGCCACAGACATTTCCAGGCCCGAGACATTTAGGTAGTGTCTCACTCTTCACCCAGGCTGGAGTGCAGTGGTGCCATCTCAGCTCACTGTAACCTCCACCTCCCAGGTTCAAGCCATTCTTCCACCTCAGCCTCTGGAGTAACTGGGACTACAGGCATGTGCCACCATGCCCGGCTATTTTTTTTTTTTTTTTTTTTAGACAGAGTTTTGCTCTTGTTGCCTAGGCTGGAATGCAATGGCATGATCTCAGCTCACTGCAACCTCTGCCTCCTGGGTCCAAGTGATTGTCCTGCTTCAGCCTCCTGAGTAGCTGGGATTACAGGCGCCCATACCATGCCTGGCTAATTTTTTGTATTTTTAGTAGAGACAGGGTTTCACCAGGTTGGCTGGGCTGGTCCCAAACTTCTGACCTCAGGTGATCTGCCCACATCAGCCTCCCAAAGTGTTGGGATTACAGGCGTGAGCCACCGTGCCCAGCCCAATTTTTGTATTTTTACTAAAGATGGGGTTTCACCCTGTTGGCCAGGCTGGTCTTGAACTCCTGACCTCAAGTGATCCACCTGCCTCAGACTCCCAAAATGCTGGCATTACAGGCGTGAGCTATGGCACCCAGGCTTTTAGGTAGTTTTGAGAGGTATTTAGGTCACTTCCAAGTTCTTGCTTTTCCAAGTGTTGTAAACTGCAAATATTCCCTCACGCCTTCTTTTCTTTTCAATGTTTAGAAAACCTTAAAAGAAATGTTCCCTATCGAGGCAGGGGAGATCAACCCGGAGAACAGGATCATCCCCCACCTCCCAGGTGAGCGTGGGGCTGTCAGGGGGTTGGTGGGCGGGGGCTCACCTGCCTCTCCGGCCCCTCTCGGGCTTGACCTCATCTTCTCTGGTGCCAGCTCCCAGGTGGTTCGACGGGCAACGGGCTGCCGAGAACCGCCAGGGCACGCTGACGGAATACTGCAGCACGCTCATGGGCCTGCCCACCAAGATCTCCCGCTGCCCCCACCTCCTCGACTTCTTCAAGGTGCGCCCCGACGACCTCAAGCTCCCCACGGACAGCCAGTGAGTGGCCTTTTCACCCTGCCAGGCGGGAGCGGGAAGGGGGCTGGGACTTTCCCTGTTTTGCAGATGAGGAAACCAAAGCTCAGAGAGGGAAAGCCACCTTCCTAGAGCCACACAGCCAGAAAGAGAAGGAGGCAGACTCCACCTCCAACCTCTGTGACCCTGCCAAGCTTCCTCCACCTTAACCCTTCACACCTCAGGGTGCTGGGGGAAGCACTCGGGGCTGGGGCGCTGAGGTCCCGGGTCGTCATCCTGACCCTAGCAGCTGGGAAAAAAGGTGCGCACCACCACGCCTGGTTAATTTTTTGGACTTAACCTGGCCAACATGGTGAAACCCCGTCTCGATTAAAAATATTAAAAAATCAGTCAGGCACAGTGGCATGTGCCTGTAGTCCCAGCTACTCAGGAGACGGAGGCAGGAGAATTGCTCGAACCCAGGAGGCGGAGGTTGCAGTGGGCTGAGATCGGACCATTGCGCTCCAGCCTGGGTGAAAGGGCAAGACCCTGTCTCAAAAGAAAAAAAAAAAAGAAGAAAGAAGATGGCCCACAAGAGCATTTCCCAGATTTAGGGCAGCCTTAGGATCTGCCGGAGGCTGTGGAATGTCCTCCTCACGTCCTTCCCTTGGCTGGCCCAGCAGATCCTCTCCCCACCCCCGCGTCACTTCCCGAGGTCCTTCCTCAGCCAGTCCGGCTGCTCTCTTCTCTCCGCAGTGCCCCTTCCTTCCCCGGGTCCCTCTTGGGAAGTTCTTCTGCAGGTCTACCCATGCATCTCCTTCTTCCGTGGGAAGCCGAGGGTCTCACCCAGACTGTTCTCTCCTCAGGACAAAAAAGCCAGAGACGTACTTGGTGCCCAAAGATGGCAAGAGCACCGCAGCGGGTGAGAGGACAGGGGGGCAGCCAGGGAGACCCAGAGCTGGGGGTGTTCAGGGAAGAGAGCAGGGGCTGGGAGCAGGGTGGGGGGCTCATAGCTACCCCATTGAAGAATTGGGCCTTTGGGCCGGGCACGGTGGCCCATGCTGGTCATCCCAGTCATTTGGGAGCCCCTCGCGGGTGAACTTCTGAGGTCAGGAGTTCAAGACCAGCCCGGCCAACATGGTGAAACGCCGTCTCTACTAAAAATACAAAAATTAACCAGGCGTGGTGGCGTGCACCTGTTATCCCAGCTACTCAGGAGGCTGAGGCAGGAGAATCGCTTGAACCCGAGAGGTGGAGGTTACAGTGAGCTGAGATTGTGCCATTGCACTCCAGCTTGGGCAACAGTGTGAGACTCCATCCAAAAAAAAAAAAAAAAAGAATTGGGTCTTTGGAAGGTCATTGGAGAACGAAAGGAGCCCCTCGCGGGTGTCAATGCCGAGACCAGCGCAGACCCTGGCTTCCGGCAGCTGGGGGGATGTTTGTGGCTGAATGAATGCACAGGTTTTGGAGGCCATAGTGGCCGTCAGAGGTGACGCAGGGCGTGACAGTTTTTAATACTTACTGCGCAGTCGCGTCACTGCTGATAACAGTAAGAGTAATACCTGGCGTTAATGGTGTACTTACTCTGTAATACCTGGCGTTGATGGAGTACTTACTCTGTAATACCTGGCGTTAATGGAGTACTTACTCTGTAATACCTGGCGTTGATGGAGTACTTACTCTGTAATACCTGGCGTTAATGGAGTACTTACTCTGTAATACCTGGCGTTAATGGAGTACTTACTCTGTAATACCTGGCATTAATGGAGTACTTACTCTGTAATACCTGGCATTGATGGAGTACTTACTCTGTGCCAGCCACTGTCTCGCTTTTGTTGTTTTCACTGACAGGTCTTGTGCTATTGCCCAAGCTGGAGTGAAGTGGTGTGATCATAGCTCACTGCAGCCTCGACCTCCTGGGCTGAAGTGATCCTCCCCCCTCAGCCTCCCAAGTAGCTGGGTTTACAGGTGTGCGCCCCCATGCCCAGCTAATTTTTAATTTTTTTGTAGAGCTGGGTTCTCACTACATTGCCGAGGCTGGTCTTAAAGCCTTGCCCTCAAGCAATCCTCCTGTGTCCGCCTCCCAGAGTGCTGGGATTACAAACATGAGCCGCTGTGCCCGCCTTTTCTTCTTATGAGGACACCAGGCCTGTTGGATTAGGGCCCACTCTAATGATCTCATTTTAACTTAATTATCTCTTGCAAGATTCTGTCTCCAAATAAGGTAATGGGGGGTTAGGACTTCAACATAGGAATTTTGAGAAGACTGAACTCAGCCAATAACAAACAGCATCAGTGCCTCCAGGGTTGGATGAAGGGCTGGCGAGAAACGCAGACTAGGGTTCCCCGTGGGCCTACTGAACAGGACAAGCATTTTAGCAATGCCCCAGGGCGTTTTGGGTGCACCTTAAAGTTAGGAAAAGGCCAGGCGCCATGGTTCACGCCTGTAATCCCAGCACTTGGGTGGCCAAGAGGGAGCATCGCATGAGGTCTGGAGTTCGAGACCAGCCTGACCAATATGGCGAAAGTCCATCTCTACTGAAAATACAAAAATTGCCAGGTGCGGTGGCAGGCGCCTGTAGTCCCAGCTACTCAGGAGGCTGAGGCAGGGAAATTGCTTGAACCTGGGAGGTAGAGGTCACAGTGAGCCAAGATTGCACCACTGCACTCCAGCCTGGGCGACAGAGCGAGACTCCATCGTGAACAACAACAAAAAAGTTACAAAAAGGTCAGGTGCGGTGGTTCCACGCCTGTAATCCCAACACTTTAGGAGGCCGAGGTGGGAGAATCCCTTTGAGCCCGGGAGTTCAAGAGCAGCCGGGGCAACATCACAAGACCCCATCTCTACAAAAATTAGCTGGGGGCTGGGCAAGGTGGCTCACACCTGTAATCCCAGCACTTTGGGAGGCTGAGGCAGGTGGATCACCTGAGGTCAGGAGTTCGAGGCTAGCCTGGGCAACATGGTGAAACCCCGTCTCTACTAATAATACAAAAATTAGCTGGGTGTGGTGGTAGGCACCTGTAATCCCAGCTGCTTGGGAGGCTGAGGAGAAGAATAGCTTGAACCCGGGAGGCGGAGGTTGCAGCGAGCTGAGATCGCACCATTGCACTCCACTTTAGGGCAATAAGAGCGAAACTCCAGCTCAAAAAAAAAAAAAAAAATTAGCTGGGCATGGTGGCATACGCCTGTAGTCCCAGCTACTCAGGAGGCTGAGGTAGGGAGATTGCTTGAGCCCAGGAGTCCAGGACTGTAGTGAGCTGTGATCATGCCACTGTACTCCAGCCTGGACAACAGAGCAAGACTCTGTTTCCAAAAAAGAAAATAAAGTTGGGAGAGGCTTGCTAACTTCATCAGATGAGAACAAGAACACGTTTGAAGTGTGAGGCCAATGCCTGGAGCACACTAGGCACTCAGGAAATACAGGGGACAGAGACTCAGGACACCAGTGCCCATTCTGTTGGCCCAGATGGACCCTGCAGTGCCCACTCACCCGGCCCTCCCTCTGTCGCAGACATCACCGGCCCCATCATCCTGCAGACGTACCGCGCCATTGCTGACTACAAGAAGACCTCAGGCTCCGAGATGGCGCTGGCCATGGGGGACGTGGTGGAGGTCGTGGAGAAGAATGAAAGCGGTCAGACTTCCCACCCCACCGGGATCCTTCCCCTGGTGCTTGGGACCCACAGCCACAAGCCTCCTGCCAAGGCTCAGGCAGCCTGGCCCCAGGAGGACTTTAGCTCTTTCCGGGTCCCTGAATGTCCTCCCCACACTGTGGGTCGCCCTCTCTCTGAGTGTGCACCCTGCGGTGGCTGTGGGCATCTGTGCATGGCGGGCCAGGGTGTGCATGTCTGGGTGGGCATGGGACCATCTGCTCATTATGGAGTTAGCTCAAGGTTGTGATTTTGTGAGCATGTGTGCATGCATTCATGTGACTTCGTGGTCCAGTGTGGTGAAGGTGACATTTCTGAATCTGAGCGTTGGACGTCTCTGTGTCTGTGTCCCTGTGTCCTCACCATCCCTGATGGCTGCAGGGAGCTGCCTGGCCCGCCCCTCAGTCCCATTCCCACACCCTGGCGCAGGTTGGTGGTTCTGCCAGATGAAAGCAAAGCGAGGCTGGATCCCAGCGTCCTTCCTGGAGCCCCTGGACAGTCCCGACGAGACGGAGGACCCTGAGCCCAACTATGCAGGTGGCCCTGCCCTCTAAGGCCATAGGGGTGTGGAAGGAAGGGGCAGGGAGGCCCAGGGATATTGAGTGACTGCTTTGGAGTCTGGCCTGGCTGTTGGCTAGGCAGAAAGGTCAGGCTTGGGGGGTCCTGGCAGGTTGTGGTGCCCTTGGTCCAGCCAAGGAACCAGGAAGGGGAGCAGATGCTGGGGGAGGGTGGGAGGTCAGTGGTGTCTGTGGGTATGGGGCCAGATCCAGTGGGAAGCTGAAGGATGAGCAGACCTGAGGCTCAGGAGGGAAGGCTGCCTGGAGGTAGAGGCATCACCACTGAGCAGAAAGGGAAAGCTGGCAGTGCCAGGGCTGGATGGGGCCTGCATTGAGCTGGAAAGAAACTATAATATAACTGGTCACCATTTTATTTTACTTTATATTTATTTATTTATTTATTTATTTAAGACAGCATCGCACTCTCTCGCTCAGGCTGGTGTGATCTTGCCCCACTGCAACCTCTGCCTCCCAGGTTCAAGTGATTCTCCTGCCTCAGCCTCCTGAGTAGCTGGGATTACAGGCATGTGCCACCATGCCCAGCTAATTTTTGTATTTTTAGTAGAGACGGGGTTTTACCATGTTGGCCAGGCTGGTCTTGAACTCCTGACCTCAGATGATCCGCCCGCCTTGGCCTCCCAAAGTGCTGGGATTACAGGCATGAGTCATCACGCCCGGCCTGGATACCCACATTTTAAAATGGAGTGATTTCATCCTTTTATGTGGATTTACAGCTTTTTTTTTTTTTCTTTTTGAGACAAAATCTCACTCTATTACCCAGGTTGGAGTGCAGTGATGCAATCTCTGCTCACTGCAACCTTTGCCTCCTGGGTTCAAGCGATTCTCCTGCGTCAGCCCCTGGAGTAGCTGGGATTACAGGTGTGCGCCACTACACCCAGCTAATTTTTGTATTTTTAGTAGAGATGGGGTTTTGCCATGTTGGCCAGGCTGGTCTCGAACTCCTGACCTCAGGTGATCTGCCCACCTTGGCCTCCCAAAGTGCTGGCATCACAGGCAGGAACCACCTCCCTGGCCTGTGGCTATTGTTTAAACACTGGGAAGGCCTGTGGCCTCAGAGGCTGACAATTAGCTGCAGCTGAGCAGTTCTCGGTGCCTTGCGGACAGGTGCTCCACCCACCTGCTCATGGCTGGTTTCGTCATATTTAGGTGCCTGGCCAGACCTCTGTCATTATGGAATCTCTGGTCCCCAGAGTGGGTGGCAATGGATGGGAGTGGACAAGCTCACCTGGGTGTAGGGGGCAGAGGGCAGAAGTCCAGAGTGTGCCCCCAGAGTGGGTGCCAGCAGGAGCTTGCAGAGGGAGCCTGGGATGGAGCTGGGGGGTGGAGGGAAGAGACCCAGAAGAAAGGAAATCGTGGGCCCTGGGTGGGTCTGGAGTGGCTGCAGGAAGCCCAGGTGCAGAGATGAGAAGAAGGGAGGGGTGGTGAGCCCTGGGCTGGGTAGACCTCACACTATGCCCTGTGCCCCCGCCATGGACCAGGCGAGCCGTACGTTGCCATCAAGTCCTATACTGCTGTGGAGGGGGATGAGGTGTCTCTTCTCGAGGGCGAAGCCATCGAGGTCATTCACAAGCTCCTGGACGGCTGGTGGGTCATCAGGTAGGAGGGCCCTCTCCATCCAGGGCACCCACCCGAGAGTCAGCCTCAGCCAGGGCGGGAGTATCTGGGGGTCTGGGGTGACTTGTCTCTGGGACTCTGGACAAGCCACTGCGTCTCTCTGAGCTCAGGTTCCATCTCAATAGCAGGGAGGGATAAGCCCACCCTTGCCTGCCGTGTGGTCCAACGTCCTCGTCCGAGAGTGCATTTTTCCTTTGTGATTTAGGGTCTCTTCCTAACCATCTGTTATTATTCTGTCTCTGGCAACATGGTGAACTGTTGGATAAATGATTACATTCCTGGCTGGGCGAGGTGGCTCAGGCCTGTAATCCCAGCACTTTGGGAGGCCGAGGTGGGATGATCACGTGAGGTCAGAAGTTTGAGACCACCCTGGACAACATGGTAAAACCCTGTCTCTACCAAAAATACAAAATTAGCCAGGTGTGGTGGCACACGCCTGTAATCCTAGCAATTTGGGAGGCTGAGGCAAGAGAATCGCTTGAACCCTGGAGGTGGAGGTTGCAGTGAGCCGAGATCTCGCCATTGCACTCCAGCCTGGGCGACAGAGCAAGACTATGTCTCAAAGAAAAAAAATTACATTCTTTTTATAATCCTGTTTCCTTTTAAAGGTTTCTTATAGTCAGGTGCGGTGTCTCATGCCTATAATCCCAACTTTGGGAAGCCAAGGTGGGAGGATTACTCAAGGCTGCAAGTTCAAGACCAACCTGGGTAACATAGGAGACCCCTGTCTCTACAAAAAAAAAAAAAAAAATTAAAAGTTAGCTGGACATGGTTGCACACACCTGTAGCCCCAGCTACTTGGGAGGCTGAGGTGGGAGGATTGCTTGACCCCAAAAGTTGGAGGCTGCAGTGAGCTATGACTGCACCACTGCACTCCAGCCTGTTGATGAAGCAAGATCCTGTCTCTTAAAAAAAAAAAAAAAAAAAAAAAAAAAAAGCTTTCACTGCAGTTCCCATCTGTTTGTCCTCCAAATGAATGCAGAAATACTAATTTTTTTTCTTCTGGTTCTGGGGAACACAGAATTCTAGCGGCGTGTGGAGCCATCCCCTGGAGCCACAGGGCCTCCCAGGTTCTTTCCCGTGTCTTCATTTTTTACCAGTTTATTTATTTTTTGAGACAGGGTCTTGTTCTGACTCCCAGGCTGGAGCACAATTGTGGCTCACTGTAGCTCAAGTGATCCTCCCACCTCAGCCTCCCAAGTCGCTGGGACTACAGGTGAGTACCTCCACGTCCAGCTAATGTTTTTTTAATATTTTTTAGGGACAGGGTCTCACTATGCTGCCAAGACTGGTCTTAAACTCCTGGCCTCAAGAGATCCTCCTGCTTTGGCCTCCCAAAGCACTGGGATTACAGGCATGAGCCTCCATGCTGGGCCTTTGCTGTCATCTGCAGAGCTCTAGGTCACAGGGCCAGCCCGGCGCCCCATTGCAAGCATATCTTAAAGCTAGGACCACAACATGCATACCCACAGCATGGTCCTGGGTGGGGGGGGGGGCTTTGAGGCAGCATTTCTCAGCCTTTTAGATACACACTCCGTTAACCCCCATCCTCTGTCTCTGACAATCTTCCTGTGATCCTCCCACCAGCCAGGAATTAGGGGTTTTTTTTTTGAGACCAAGTTTCACTCTTGTTACCCAGGCTGGAGTGCAATGGTGCGATCTCGGCTCACTGCAACCTCCGCCTCCTGGGTTCAGGCAATTCTCCTGCCTCAGCCTCCGAGTAGCTGGGATTACAGGCATACGCCACCATGCCCAGCTAATTTTTTGTATTTTTAGTAGAGACGGGGTTTCACCATGTTGACCAGGATGGTCTCGATCTCTTGACCTCGTGATCCACCTGCCTCGGCCTCCCAAAGTGCTGGGATTATAGGCGTGAGCCACCCTGCCAGCGTTAGGAATTAGGGTTTTATGTGAACTTTGTATTTTGCAAAGTTTTGGGTTTTTTTACTCCCAAATATAATATTGAGAATGGAAAGAAAGTCTTTTCAACAAATGGTGCTGAAACAGGTGGATATCCGTACTGAAAAAAAACAAAAAACAAACCTGGATCCCTACCTCACACTGTACACAGATGTTTACTTCAGATGGATCACAGGTTTTTCCAAGTGTAAAACCTGAAACTAAAAAGCATTTGGGGCCGGACTCAAAGCTCACGCATGTAATCTCAGTACTTTGGGAGGCTGAGGTGGGTGGATCACTTGAAGTCAGGAGTTCGAGACCAGCCATGACCAACATGGTGAAATCCCATTGCTACCTAAAAAAAAAAAAAAAAAAAACTAACCAGGCATGGTGGTGCATGCCTGTAATCTCAGCTAAGTGGGAGGCTGAGGAAGAAGAATTACTTGAACTCGGGAGGCAGAGGTTGCAATGAGCTGAGATTAGCCATTGCACTCCAGGCTTGACAACAAGAGAAAAATTCTGCCTTTGAAAAAAAAGCATTTGGAAGAAAGCATCGAATTTGGTGACTTGGAGGCAGGCCAAGGTTCATAGGAGACAGAAGGCAGTTAACAAACAAGAAAAATTGACAAATAGAATCTGCCAATGTCTTCTTTTTTCTTTAATTTTTTTTGAGAGTTGCAGAGATAGGGGTCTTGCTATGTTGCCCAGGCTGGTCTCGAACTCCTGGCCTCAAGCGATCCTCCCACCTAGACCTCTCAAAGTACTGGGACTACAGGCGTGAGCGACTGTGCCCTGACCATTCTTGCCAATATCTTATAGCAAATACCTGTTCCCTGCGGTGACCTGGACCTGCTAACCTCCACCCCTGCCTAGATTGTGGAAGGAGAGCTGGAAGGGTCTCAGTTGCACAGACCAGGAAACTGAGGCCCACAGAGGCATGGGTCTGGTTGTTTGCAACGTCTCAGCCTGTCTTAACCCCAGTTGTTCAGAGAGAGCCCTGAAAACCCCGCCTCTGAGCGCCCCCCAGGTGACTGCCCCAGCCTCAAGAGCTGCCTCTGTTGCAGGAAAGACGACGTCACAGGCTACTTCCCGTCAATGTACCTGCAAAAGTCTGGGCAAGACCTGTCCCAGGCCCAACGCCAGATCAAGCGGGGGGCGCCGCCCCGCAGGTGAACCGGGGTCCCCGGGGCTGGGCAGGGTCGAGGGGAGCGCACCACGGGTTCGCTCTGTCTAGGCCGTAGCTTGGCAGTGCCAGGGGAAGGGGGTCTCTCAGCCTGGCAGAAGAGGCAGGACCCTCACCGGGGAAAGGGGCTGGACACACCTGGCCGCGGTGTGTGGCTGGGACGGGGGCGGAAGGAAAGTGGAGATGCCCGGGGGCCTTGCGGATGGGCAGTCCTGGGAACCGCCGGGCTTTGCGGCAGGGCAAGGGTCCGTGTGGTGAAGGGGGCAGCCGCCTCTTGCCCCGCCCGCCCCTCCCTTCCTCGGGCCAGGGGTGCCCATCCGAAACCCTGGGATGGGCACGCTCGGGCTCTGACGAAGCCCTTTCCCGCCGGGACAGGTCGTCCATCCGCAACGCGCAGAGCATCCACCAGCGGTCGCGTAAGCGCCTCACCCAGGACGCCTATCGTCGCAACAGCGTCCGTTTTCTGCAGCAGCGACGCCGCCAGGCGCGGCCGGGACCGCAGAGCCCCGGGAGCCCGCTCGGTGAGTGCAGCGGGTTGGGGAACGGAGGGGCGGGGCGGGCGACCCCTCCAGGGGCGGAGTCAGCGAGAGAGGCGGGGCTGGAGGCCGGATCCGAGGAGGGGCGAGCGCTAGGGGGCGGGGAGATTCCCTAAGAGGCGGAGTCAGAGGGAGAGGTACGACCAGGAAAGCCAGAGAGCGGAGCGGGAGTTAGAGCGCTCGGTGGGCGGGGCCAGAGAGTGCGGTGGGCGGAACCAGAGGGCTGTGGGTGGGGCCAGTGTGCAGGGCGGGGCCTCTGACCCGGCCCCGGCTCTCCTGCAGAAGAGGAGTCGCAGACCCAGCGCCCTAAGCCGCAGCCTGCGGTGCCTCCACGGCCCAGCGCCGACCTCATCTTGAACCGCTGCAGCGAGAGCACCAAGCGGAAACTGGCGTCTGCCGTCTGAGTCTGGATCGCAGTCCCCAGATAGCGTCTGGGCCCCTCCGCCAGCTCCCGTCCCGTCCCTGTATATACGTGTTCTATAGAGCCTGGTGTCTGGACGCTGAGGGCAGCCCGCGCCCCTGCCCAGCGCCGCTCCCGCCACCCTCAATAAATGTTGCTTGGAGTGGACCGAGGCTCTGCAGGGATGCTCGGTGGGCCAGGCTCCGCCCCGGGGGTATTTCTAGATTGAGGACCGGAGGATGTGGGTTCTGATGGGGGGAAGTTGCAAGAGCCGATGTCTGGTTGCGTATTGCCCTCGCCTTGGCCAAGAACTGGTTTGCAAAAGGCCAAGTGCAAGAGGAACTCTCGGTTTCCTGCTGACTGTTCGGTCAGAAACCACCTGGTCGGACTCTGGCGGAAGAGTCCTCAAGATGGGTGGACACAGTGCAGCGGGACAGCCCTGTCTCATGACAGGAGACAGGGTGCAGTCCAGGGTGCAAGGGTGACCTTATAGCTGGGGCCAAAAAAATATTATAACTTAGGGCTGGGCGCAGTGACTCATGCCTGTAATCCCAGTACTTTGGGAGGCAGAGGCGTGTGGATCACTTGAGCCCAGGAGTTGGAGACCAGCCTGGCCAACATGGCGAAACGCTGCCTCTACCAAAAATACAAAAATTAGCTGGGTGTGGTGGCGGGTGCCCATAATCCCAGCTACTCGGGAGGCTGAAGCATGAGAATTGCTTGAACCCAGGAGGCAGAGGTTGCAGTGAGCCGAGATGGCACCACTGCACTCCAGCCTGGACTACAGAGCAAGATTCTTGTCTCAAAAAAAAAAAAAAAAAAGGTGTAACTTAGGTACAGAGTGTCCTCTGTTATTCACTGAGACCCTGCCCTGGTTAGGAGGTTGCACCGGAAAGCAAATATTCACTATGAACACATCCTCACTGCTCACCCTAGCATTGCTGCCAGCCTGCAGCCTGAAAAAGCCTTTGTTTTGAGGACAGGTGTTTCCCTAAAATGCAGACATGCAGGTGCAAAGTGAAGCTGCAAGTATTGTAAAGGATGTAACTTGTCATGAGTGCCACAAGTGGCAGGGAGAGCTGTCCTACATATGCAGAAGTGGCTATGTGAGAGGCAGTTCCCTTAGAGGTAAGAGAAAATCACAAGGGGAACAGATGCTTGTCTGGAGAATAAGCTGGCCATCAAAACATTGGCAGAGACTTTCAGAAAATCACTGGATAGCCAGGCACAGTAGCTCAGGCCTGTCATCCCAGCACTTTGGGAGGCAGAGGCAAGTGGATCACTTGAGATCAGGAGTTTGAGACCAGTCTGGCCAATATGGTAAAACCCCGTCTCTACAGAAAATATAAAAATTAGCAGGGAATGGTGGCGCATGCTGGTAATCCCAGCTACTCAGGAGGCTGAGGCAGAAGAATTGGTTGAAGCTGGGAGGCAGAGGCTGCAGTGAGTCGAGATTGCTCCACTGAACTCCAGCCTGAGTGACAGTGAAAGGCTCCATCTCAAAAAAAAAAAAAAAAGAAAAGAAAAGAAAAAAAAGAAAGAAAAGAAAACCATTGCAGCTGTAAACTAGTTCTGTTCTGTGAATCACCAGCCCTCACCCCTTCTGCTTATTCAGTTGCAGTTATTGAATACAGTATAAAATACCACACCTCTAATCCCAGTACTTTGGGAGGCTGAGGTAGGAGGATTGCTTGGGGCCAGGAGTTCAAGACCAGTCTGGGCCACACAGTGAGACCTATCTAGACAAAAAAATTTTTTTAATTAGCCAGGTGTGGTTTCGTGAACCTGTAGTCCCAGACTGGGCGGGAGGATTGCTTGAGCCCAGGAGTGTGAGGCTGCAGTAAGCTGTGATTGTGCCACTGTGCTTCAGCCTGGGTGACAGAGCAAGCCCCTGTATCTAAACAACAACAACAACAACAAATTAAAGGCCAGGTGCAGTGGCTCACCTCTGTAATCCCATCACTTTGGGAGGTTGAGGCAGGTGGATGACTTGAGGCCAGGAGTTCAAGACCAGCCTGGCCAATATGGCAAAACCCCGTCTCTCCTAAAAATACAACAACAACAATAAATTAACCCTGTGTGGTGGGATTACAGGAACCTGTAATCCCAGGTTCTCGGGAGCCTGAAGCAGGAGAATCGCTTGAACCCTGGTGGCAGAGGCTACAGTGAGCTGAGATCGTGCCTGCACTCCAGCCTGAGCCACAAGAGCGTGCCTTTGTCTCAAAAATAAATAAAAATAAAAAATATACATACATATAAAAAAGCAGATAAAATACTTATTTTATAATCGTTTCTTTCATTTTTTTTTCAAGCTGAGGTCCTGACCGAATCTTTCCCCATGGTTTTGATATTTTCTGATCCCCCTGAAGCGGCCTTGCTGGGGAGGACGCCTCTCGGTGGGTGGGTGATCAGGAAGCCAGGCCCACAGGGAAGGGAGGAGAAAACTAAAGTTGCCTGAACTAAGGGCTGCACCTCTGTTTAACCAACAATTTTCTCGAGGCCAGGCACAGTCCTGGGCTCATCACACCACCTCCAGTTCTGACACCAACACTGTCCAGTAGGTATATTATGGATGAGGAAACCAAAGCTTATAAAATTAATGAAGCGATTTGCTTACCCAATAATGCAAGAAGGTGGCAGCGCTGGGAGGTGAACCAGGCTTTTCTTCTTTTTTTTTTTGACGGAGTTTTGCTCTTGCTGCCCAGGCTGGAGTACAGTGGAGTGACCTTGCGTCACTGCAACCTCTGCCTCCTGGATTCACGCAATTCTCCTGCCTCAGCCTCCAGGATAGCTGGAATGACAGGTGCCTGCCACTCCGACAGGCTAATTTTTTTTGTATTTTTAGTAGAGATGAAGTTTCACCATGTTGGCCAGGCTGGTCTTGAACTCCTGACCTCAGGTGATCCACCTGCCTCGGCCTCCAAAGTGATTACAAGATTACAGGCATGAGCCACTGCGTCCAGCCCAGGCTTTTCCTTTTGCTTCCAAAGCCCTTCCAGATCTGTGCCTTATCCTGACTCTGCAGAACTCCGAATCTGTAGGTTGGGCCTTGTGGCTAAGTGGAGGGGATATGGCACACAGGTACGTGCCCAGCCAAGTGCGAGGCGGCCTGGCTTCCAGGACCCTCCTCAGACCCCTCGTCCCAGGGTCTGTGTCAGAGGAGAGTGGCTCTTTCCTCTGCCCATCCTGGGATGGGAAGTCAGGGCCTTGGGGCAGATGCAATGCAAACCCTGCCCCTGGAAACTGACAGAGACTCACCAAATCCATTCCCTACTCCTGGGCTGGGTCCCTGTCCATCTCCCTGACCACTCCCGAGGGCTCTCGTTTGCAAACACCCCACTGCCCTACTGAAAACCTCTCCCAGGCGGGCTTGGTAGCTAATATCTGTAATCTTAGCACTTTGGGAGGCTGATGTGGGTGGATCACTTGAGGTAGGAGTTTGAGACCAGCCTGGCCAACATGGTGAAACTCCATCTCTACTAAAAATAAAAAAATTAGCTGGGTGTGGTGGTGGGTGCCTGTAATCCCAGCTGCTTGGGAGGCTGAGGCAGGAGAATTGCTTGAGCTCAGGAGGCAGAGGTTGCAGTGAGCTGAGATTGGCCTGGGCAACCGTGCAAGACTCTGTCTCAAACAAACAAACAAAAAACTCTCCCACGTATTCAGTCATTCCCACAGTCTCAGGTCAGTCCCATGAGTGTCAGTACATGTTAGTGGTCATCATATCTCAAGCCATCCTGGTCCCAACACATGTTCCAGTGGTAAGAAGGACTCTCAGGGGCCTTGGAAATGGATTCAAAGCAGAACAGCTTAATGAATGATTTGGCCAGCAGAAGGCAGCCCAGGCTGAGCCCACTGTCCCCTCCCTGTCATCCGATGGGGGGACCATCAGGGAGCCACACACATGATAGATGATGAGGGCAGAGGCTGCATGACAGACACCTGCTAGGTCTCCGTGTCAGGCACAGTGGCTGCTTAGGAATGAAGCATGTGGACCAGACGTGGTGGCTCACGCCTGAATCCCAGCACTTTGAGAGGCTGAGGCGGGCGGATCACTTGAGGTGAGGATATACATATACACATATCATGAGAGGGAGAGGGAGGGAAGGAGGGAAGGAGAGAAAGTGATCAAACAATGATCAAGAGCATCCTGGCCAACATGGAAAAAAACCATCTCTACTAAAAATACAAAAATTATCCAGACATGGTGGTACATCCCAGCTATCTGGAGGCTGAGGCAGGAGAATCGCTTGAACCCAAGAGGTGGAGGTTGTATTGAACTAAGATCATGCCACTGCACTCCAGCCTGGGCGACAGAGCTACACTCCATCTCAAAAAAAAAAAAGGAAGAAGAAGTGAAGCACATGAACTTTGGAGTCACATGGACCCTGGTTTGAATCCTGATAACTCCTATAATGGCTGTGTGACCTTAAGCAAGCCAATCAGCCACTCTGAGCTTCAGCTTCCTGTCTATAATGTGCGGGGCTGCTCTGGTCCTGCTGCAGGGCCATGCCTCTGATGTGTGGTATCAACAAATGCTCAGTTCCACTCAGACCTGGGCTCCACTCCGACTCCCATTAGAAACCAGCCCATCTGGGATTCCTTCTCCAAGAGTGCTGAGCATGCCAGACCCAGCTGTACCTGAAGCCTACAACAGGAACCACCTGGAGTGGGGTCATAGCCCTGTGTCTGAGGATAGGCACCTGGGCTCCAGCTGGGCTCCTGGCCTGGGAGTTACTCTCTCCCTCCTGCACCCTGTCATATATATATTTTTTTGAGATGGAGTCTTGCTCTGTTACCCAGGCTGGAGTGCAGTGGTGCCATCTTGGCTCACTGCATCCTCTGCCTCCTGGGTTCAAGCAGTTCTCCGCCTCAGCGCCCCCCAAGTAGCTGGGATTACAGGCGCCCACCACCACCAAATGCCCGGCTTTTTTTTTTTTTTTTTTTGCATTTTTAGTAGAGACGGGGGTTTCACCATCTTGGTCAGGCTGGTCTTGAGCTCCTGACCTTGTGATGCACCTGCATCAGCCTCTCAGAGTGCTGGGATTACAGGCATGAGCCATCGTGCCTGGCCACCCTCTGTCATTTTTCTCATAGTCCTTTTCTCCACTGCTTTCTGAGTGGGTCATTAAGTGACATCTCCAGCCTTCTTCCACCCTAATCACAGGATTCCTCCAATCTGGAAAGTATCCATAATTTTGTGTCATTAATTCCAGGGATTAATAGAGATTACACACACACATACACACACACACAATGCTCCTTCGAATGACAGCCTGCCAGGAGAAAAGTGCTATTAAGGGAAAGGTACCACTTTTGGAGGCCCAGGCAGGTGGATCACTTGAGCCTGGGAGTTTGAGACCAGCCTGGGCAACAAAGGGAAACCCCATATCTACAAAAAGAAAAATACAAAAATTAGCTGGGCATGGTGGCACGTACCTGTAGCCCCAGCTACTTGGAAGGCTGAGGTGGGAGGATCACTTGAACCCAGGAAGCGGAGGTTGCAGAGAGTCAAGATTGTGCCACTGCACTTCAGCCTGGGCGAGAGAGAGAGACCATTTCCTGTTTTGTTTTAAAAAAGGAAAGACATTCCTGGGTCAACAGAGAAAACTAGAGTATGAACAGTAAACTAGATAAAATAATTGCATCCATGTTCAATTTACAGAAGTTGGTAAAGGAAACGTGACTGTGTAAGAGAAATCCCTGTCCTCAGGGCAAATACTCCCGGAAGTATTTAGGGGTAAATGACGTATGTCACTTTCCCTTGAATGATTCAGGAAAAAAATGCACATTCATTTATACACATCATAGATACTCACAGACATTTGCTTATACACACTCTCCACAGGTACTGATTACAGACACACACATAGTTCGAGGGAGAGGGCGGGAAGGAGGGAGGGAGAGAAAGCATTCGAACGATGAAACGAGGGTAAAATGTTAACAATTGAGAGTGGCTAAAGGGCATGTGAGTACTTTTCATACTATTTTTATTTTTGAAAATTTTCTTTTTCTTTTAATTGAGACAGAGTCTCGCTCTGTTGCCCAGGCTGAGTGCAATGTCACAATCTCGGCTCACTGCAACCTCCGCCTCCCAGGTTCAAGCGATTCTCTTGCCTCAGCCTCTAGAGTAGCTGGGGCTACAGGTGTGCACCACCACGCCTGGCAAAGTTTTATGTTTTCAGCAGAGATGGGGTTTCACCATGTTGCCAAGGCTGGTCTCGAACTCCTGACCTCAAGTGATCGGCCCGTCTCAGCCTCCCAAGTGCTGGGATTACAGGTGTGAGCCACCGCATCCAGCTGCAACTTTTCTATAACTATTCAAAGTTAAAAGTAAAAAAAAAATACAATAAAAAATAACCTCTAGGTTGGGCATAGTGGCTCACACCTGTAATCCCAACACTTTGGGAGGCTGAGGCAGGTGGATCACTAGGTGAAGAGATTGAGACCAGCGTGGCCAACATCGCGAAACCCCGTCTCTACTAAAAATACAAAAATTAGCCAGGTGTGGTGGCGCACACCTGTGGTCCCAGCTACTTGGGAAGGGAGGCAGAAGAATAGCTTGAACCCAGGAGGCGGAGGTTGCAGTGAGCTGAGATTGCATCACTGCACTCCGGCCTGGCAACAGAGCAAGACTCGGTCTCAAAAAACAAAAACAAAACAAAAACCTCTAAACCTCAACTTACTTTGTTTACTGTTTTATAAACAGAGCCTATGTTATTTGCTCTGGGGTTTTCCATTTTAAACCTGACCTTTCTGGTTCCAGGTGAAGGCAGAGACAGGTAACATAGGATTATAGCATGTCAGTATGTTTCCAACTCTTTCTCCTGAAACCTGGAAATGTTTCCAGGTTTAGACCATGTGGGACACCACACAGATGGGGACAGGGGATAAATGTGTGTTCACAAATATACACATCTCGAGCTGGGTGCGGTGGCTCACACCTGTAATCCCAGCACTTTGAGAGCCGAAGTGGGCAGATCACTTGAGGTCAGGAGTTCAAGACCAGCCTGGCCAAGATGGTGAAACCCTGTCTCTATTAAAAATACAAAAATGAACTGGGCATGGTGGCACAGGCCTGTAATCCCAGCTACTCGGGAGGCTGAGGCAGGTGAACTGCTTGAACCCAGGAGGTGGAGGTTGCAGTGAGCCCAGATCATGCCATTGCACTCCAGCCAGGGTGACAGAGTGAGACTCGGTTTCAAAACAAAAAAAACAAATACACATGTGTCTCCACCTATTTCCCTGTCGACTGATTTAAACTTCAGGATGCCAACTACAGTGCCTCTACGGGGGGCAGGCAGGAAATGTGAATGAATGAAGCAGCCAGGCATAAGAAACATGAATTACCAATGATACAATAAAACTTTCTTGATTTTTACTGAATAGCGAGGCATACAATGTCATATAAACAAGTATGATACTGCAGATTATATTTCTGAATCAAAGTGAAAAAAACTGAAACAAACAAATGTTTAAGAATTCATTTTAGGCCGGGTGCAGTGGCTCACGCCTGTAATCCCAGCACGTTGGGAGGCTGAGGGGGGTGGATCACCTGAGGTCGAGAGTTCAAGACCAGCCTGGCCAACATGGTGAAACCCTGTCTCTACTAAAAATACAAAAATTACCCGGGCGTGGTGGCACACACCTGTTGTCCCAGCTACTCAGGTGGCTGAGGCAGAAGAATCACTGAAATCTGGGAGCTGGAGGTTACAGTGAGCTGAGATTGCACCACTGCACTCTAGCCTAGGTGACAGAGCAAGACTCGGTCTCAAAAAAGAAAAACAAACAAAAAGAATTGATGCTGTCATCTCCCAATCCCTTGGGCCTAGAAGACTCCAGCCTTTCCCACCACAGGGCACTGCCAGGGGCTTTCTCTCCATCACGTTGCGATGTGGAGTACAGAATCCCACTGGGCATCCTTTAGCTGGGAGCAGTATTTTGTTTTGCTCAGTTTCATAATGGAGAACAGCTGCTCGCAGACGTAGGTGCTCCCGAACATGGAGAGGATCTTTGCGCAGTGGTGCTTGTATTTGGGGTAGCTGCCCCAGAGGTACCTGTAGAATTCCGGTATTCCCACCTTGTCGTATTTCGTCTTCAGGACCGTGTTGCACTGCAGGTCGATAACCTCCATCTGGAGCTCCTCGTGCACGCTGTCGATCTTCATGGAGAACGGGGAGCTGAACAGAGTCAGTTCGCTTTCGTAGAGTTTGAAATCAGACAGCCTGTTCTGGAATTCGGCCTTGAGTTCCGCGATTTGGGGAATGTAGTTCAGGCCATCGCTTTCATTTCTGGAAACCGATTTCAGGGTGGGGAAGTGAGCGAGATTATTCCTTGCCAAATGAGTCTCCCAGAGGCACAGTTTGGCTAGGAACGCCCGGATCAAGTCGTACATCTGCGTGACGATTTGGGAGTGCCCCTGGAGGGAGATGTTCAACGTGTTCAGATGCATGGTGAGGTCAACCAGGAAGGCCAAGTCTCGGATCCAGTCTATGGAGCTCAGCTGAGGCAGGGGCTTCCCTCTGGATGACATGAAAGAGTCAATTTCTTCCAACGATTCGAAAAATCTCTTTAGCACCAGCCCTCGACTGAGCCACTTAATCTCCGTGTAGTACAGGAGGCTGCCATACTGGCTGTCCAGCTCATAGAGCAACGTTGTGAACTCGCTGTGGTTCAGTCCCCGGGAGCATATCCAGTTCACAGAGTTCACTACCACGTCCATGACGTGGTCCATCTTCAACTTCTGAGCGCAGAGTGATTCCGGATGAATGATGCAACAGATGGACTTCAGTTCTGCGCCCTTGCAGAAGGTAGCCACCCTGGACTTCAGTTTTGTGACAAGCCCGTTACTGGGATCCACCATTGCTGGAGTGCCAGTGGAGGCCACGCTGACTAATTTCGACCAGTCAATACTGAACTTTTTCAGACTCTTCTCAACACGCAGAAAGATCTCGTTTCCAGATTTTGTGCCTGTCATGGGCACTGTGTCCAGAAGTTCTTCGGACACATCAAAGTTCTCATCAACGCCCCGGATGAAGATGGCCAACTGGGTGGTATTATTTATATCTGTGATCTCATCGATTGCAATGGAATATGCCGCGAAAGACCTGATTTTTTCACGTAACTTCTCCCACAAGTTTCCGGCCGTGTCCTCCACGGGCGGCACGGGGGAATTCTGGGTGGGACTTGCATTTGCAAACGCTTGTTTTTGCTCGGGACTCTCAGTGTCTGATGAGCCTAAGAGATACTTTCTGAGTCCCTTCTTCAGCTCGTGCAGCTTCTCGTCACGCATTCGTTCCGTGTACTGGTCATAGTGCCTGCCGTGGATGGTTTGATAGTGGCGTCTCAGGTTATATTCTTTGGACACAGACATGCTTTGTTTGCATATGAGACATGTCGGAATATTCTGCACTTCCACGAAGAAATACGCTCTCTCCCACTTTTCTTGAAACACACGGCCCTCTTGGTCTATCTTTCGTTTTCCCACTTTTGACAGACACAGGGAGACAAGAGAAATATTTCACTTTTCTCTTAGCGCTACTATGAGGAAAACAGCAGCAAATGCTTGATGACCCACGTGAGGGAGGAAGCAACCGCAGGCAGTGGCGGGGTATGTGGTTAACAGGAGGGTGACCCACCCCTGCAGAGAGGGACGGCTGACCCTCAACTCCCACAAACCACTGCCAGGACGCCAGCTGTGGCCACATCTTCAGATTTCTAAAGAAAACCTGAAGACTGACTTTTTTTTTTCTTTTTGACATGGAGTCTTGCTCTGTCACCCAGGCTGGAGTGCAGTGGCACAATCTCGGCTCACTGCAACCTCCGCCTCCTGGTTCAAGCTTCTCCTGCCTCAGCCTCCCACGTAGCTGGGACTACAGGTGCACACCACCATACCCAGCTAATTTTTTTGTATTTTTAGTAGAGATGGGGTTTCACCATGTTGTCCAGGCTGGTCTCAAACTCCTGACCTCAGGTGATCCACCCAGCTCAGCCTCCCAAAGTGCTGGGATTATAGGCATGAGCCACTGCACCCAGCCAGATCTTCAGATTTCTAAAGAAAACCTGAAGATGGACTTTTATGAAAGAGCGCTTGGCTTTTCAATGTTGGCCATTATTCCTCATTTTTTAAAATTACTCTTTTTCTTTTTTTTCCTCAAGGGAGCACACCATTACAATTATTATTAATTTTTTTTGATACAGAGTCTCATTCTGTCACCCAGGCTGGAGTGCAGTGGTGTGATAATGGCTCACTGCACCCTGGAATTCCCTGGGTTCATCTCCCCAGTTGCTGGGACTACAGGGACGCATCACCATACCCAGCTACTTTTTCTTTTCTTTTTATTGGTAGGGTGGAGCCTTGCCGTGTTGCCTGGCTGGTGTGAAACTCCTGGGCTCAAGCAATCCACCCTCCTTGGCCTCCCAAAGTGCTGGGATTACAGGAGCCACCATGCCTGGCCTCATCCTTATTTTTAAAAGTACATGAGACAAACAGAAGACACCTTTGATGAGGCTCAGCATGTAGCTGTGCTTGTTACGTCCAGTTTAAACAGGAATTATTTGATAGTATGTGTGCATTTTCTTTTTTTTTAGATGGGGTTTAACCATGTTGGCCAGGCTGGTCTCAAACTCCTGACCTCAGGTGATCTGCCCATCTTGGCCTCCCAAAGTGCTAGGATTATAGGCGTGAGCCAACACACCCAGCCGTGTGCATTTTCTTTTTAGAGACAGGGTCTTGTTCTGTCACCCAGGCTAGAGTGTAGTTCTGCAATTATGCCTCTCTGCTGTCTCAAAGTTTAAGTGAGTTTAAGTGATCCTCCTGCTTCAGCCTGCCAAGTAGCTGGGGCTACAGGCAAGAGCCACTGTGTCCAGATAATTTTTTTTTTTTTTTTAAGATGGGGTTTCAGCTGGTCTTGAACTCCTGACCTCAGGTGATCCGCCCACCTCTGCCTCCCAAAGTGCTAGGATTACAGATAATTTTTAAATTTTTTTGTAGAGATGGGGTCTTGCTATGTTGCTCCGGCTGGTCTCGAATTCCTGGACTCAAGCAATCCTCTTGCCTTGGCCTCCATCCTGGGCTTATAGGTGTGAACCACTTAGCCTGACCTTATGTATGCATTTTAACACATTTTCTCATTTGACTCCCAAGAAAACTTTGAGGTGACAGAGATGGGAATGAGCACAGAAAAGGCATATGATTTTTACCTGCTGTCTCAGATGACAAGGGTGTTGGCCACAGAACCACACAGAACTCATCCATATAAACGTGTTCAAGCGTGCAGGGGCTAGTGCCTGAGATTTAAAGAACCTGCCGCCCTGCAGGTCAGCAAGGTATCTCCAGAGCACACACACATAAAAGTGCACCTTAAGAAAACGAAGGCCATGTAAAGTGGCTCATGCCTATAATCCCAGCACTTTGGGAGGCTGGGGCAGGAGGATTGCTTGAAGCCAGAAGTTCGAGGCCAGTCTGGGCAATATAGCAAGACCTGTCTTTACAAAAAAAAAAAAAGACGAAAAAAATAAAAGATTAGCTGGGCATGGCAGTGCTGTCCCAGCTACTCGGGGGACAGAGGTGGGAGAATCACTGAGGCCAAGAGTTCCAGACTGCAGTAAGCTATGATCACGCCACTGCACTCCAGCCTAGACAATAGAGAGAGACCTAGTCTCTAAAAAACCACACTAATAAATAAATAAAGCTATTATAAATATTTAAAAAAATCATTTAGAAATCAGATGCGTTTGGGAATAAGAATGGAGCATTTTAATAGAATCCTTTGGTTTTCAAACATTACATTAGGAGGTTCCCTGATGACTCACACTCGTGAGAACACCTCTCCATAGTCTACTTGACAGGATCCTGACTCACTTGCAAGGCATCCGGAGAAGACATTAAGAACATTTAACATCCTGCCGGGTGAGGTGGCTTACAACTGTAATCCCCGTACAGCACTCTGGGAGGCCGAGGCGGGGGGGATCACCTGAAGTCAGGAGTTTGAGACCAGCCTGACCAACATGGCGAAACCCTGACTCTCCTAAAAATACAAAATTAGCTCGGTGTGGTGGTGCATGCCTGTAATCCCAGGTACTTGGGAGGCTGAGGCAGGAGAATCACTTAAGCCCAGGAGGTGGAGGTTGCAGTGAGCCAAGATTGCACCATTGCACTCCAGCCTGAGCAACAGAGTGAGACTCCGTTTCAAAAAAAAAAAAAAACAATATTTAACAGGCTGGGGGTATCGGGTAGGAGGAGGGAGAGCATAGCTAATGGGTGCTGGGCTTAATACCTAGGTGATGGGTTAATCTGTGCAGCAAGCCTCGTGACACGTTTACCTATGTAAACCTACACATCCTGCACGTGGACCCTGGAACTTAAAATAAAAGTTGAAGGAAAAAAAAAGAGAGAATATTTAAGAGGCAGAGTGCCTGGGCATAGCTCAATCAGAGCAGATGCTGGGCTGGGCTCGGTGGCTCACATCTGTAATCCCAGCACTTTGGGTGGGCGAAGTGGGTGGATCACTTGAGGTCAGGAGTTCGAGACCAGCCTAGCTAACATGGCAAAACTGTCTCTACTAAAATATACAAAAATTAGCCGGACATGGTGGCACGCACCTGTAATCCCAGCTACTCAGAAGGCTGAGGCAGGAGAGTGGATTGAACCTGGGAGGTGGAGGTTGCAGTAAGCCAAGATCACACCACTGCGACAGAGCAAGACTCCATCTAAAAAAAAAAGGCCAGTTGATGTGCTTATGCCTATAAACCCAGCACTTTGGAAGGCCGAGGCAGGCGGCTCACAAGGTCAGGAGTTCGAGAATAGCCTGACCAACATGATAAAACCCCATCTCTACCAAAAAATACAAATATTAGCTGGGCATGGTGGTGCATGCCTGTAATCCCAGCTACTTGTGAGGCTGAGGCAGGAGAATAGCTTGAACCCGGGAGGCGGAGGTTGCAGTGAACTGAGATCTCACCACTGCACTCCAACCTGGGCGACAGGCCGAGACTCCATCTCAAAAATAACAAAAACAAAAAACAAAAAGACAGATCTAGCCTCAGCACTGGAAGGGTTCTGGGGGTCCATGCTGTGCCCGGTGGAACCCCTTCGGCTTCAGCACTGTAGGGAGGTCAAGCCAAGGTCGGGGGGCACTAGGGTGGGGCTGGGCGGCCAGGCAGGCACTATTTACCAACTAACACAGAGGAGATCAGTACTGTGAACTTAGTGCAGTGGTACAGGTGGCCTCAGGGGAGCTCCTGCCACAAAGCACACTTGAATAAACAGTGTGCTGCATCAGCCACTCTTACTGGCTCACGCCTGTAATCCCAGCACTTTGGGAGGCTGAGGTGGCCGGATCTCTTGAGGTCAGGAGTTTGAGACCAGCCTCGCCAACATGGCAAAATCCCATCTTTACTAAAAATACAAAAATTGCCAGGTACAGTGGCTCACGCCTGTAATCTCAGCACTTTGGGAGGCTGAGGAGGGCAGATCACCTGAGGTCAGGAGTTCGAGACCAGCCTGACCAACATGGAGAAACCCCGTCTCTACTAAAAATACAAAAATTAGCCGGGTGTGATGGCATGTGCCTGTAATCCATCAGGAGGCCAAGGCAGGAGAATTGCTTGAACCCGGGAGGCGGAGGATGCAGTGAGCCAATCGTGCCATTGCGCTCCAGCCTGGACAACAACAACAAAACTACATCTCAAAAACAAAAATAAAAATACAAAAATTAGCTAAGCATGGTGGCACATTCCTGTAATCCCAGCTACTTGGGAGGCCGAGGCAGGAGAATTGCTTGAACTGGGGAGGCAGAGGTTGCTGTGAGCTGAGATCGAGCAAGACTCCATCTCCAAAAAAAAAACAAAAAATACAGAATGTGCCACATCACACTTCACACTTATGGTGTGATACAGATCACACTCCTTCAGACCGTTGTATGAGAAAAAATGCCTGGTTTATCAAATTCAAACAATGATCTGACCTTCTCACATGCAGGAAAGACAAAGCATGCATCGAAGGCAGTGTGCTTGGCACCCAGGCTCAGGAAACAAGGACCCCATGGTGAGCACCCACCGAGACACTTCCCATGGCCCAACATCGCTGGAACGTGCTTCCCACCATGCAGAATACTCACCATGACTGAGCTCAAGTCCTGGTAGTGGCCTGAAGAGAGAGAAACGGTGATAAATGCGATAAGCTTGCCTTTCCTCTTTTGTCCACTTAGTTTCATTGTTTTTAATTTTTACTTATTTATTTTTTAATAGAAGCATATTTATTTATTTTGTTTTGTTTTGTTTTTGTTTTTTTTTTTGAGACAGAGTTTCGCTCTTGTTGCCCAGGCTGGAGTGCAGTGGCATGATCTCAGCTCACTGCAACCTTTGCCTCCCAGGTTCAAGTGATTCTCCTGCCTCAGAATCTCAGTAGCTGGGATTACAGACACCCACCACCATGCCCAGGTAATTTTCTGTATTTTTTAGTGGAGACGGGGTTTCACTATGTTGGCCAGGCTAGTCTTGAACTCCTGACCTCAGGTGATCCACCTGCCTCAGCCTCCCAAAGTGCTGGGACTACAGGTGTGAGCCACCATGCTCAACTTTTTTGTTTTTTTGAGATGGAGTCTCACTCCATTGCTGAGGCTGGCGTGTAGTAGCATGATCTGGGCTCACTGCAACCTCCACATTCTGGTTTCAAGCAATTGACCTGAGTAGCTGGAATTACAGGCATGTGTCACTATACCGGCTAATTTTTATTTTTAGTAGAGATGAGATTTCACCATGTTGGCAAGGCTGGTCTAGAACTCCTGACCTCAAATGATCCACCTGCCTTGGCCTTCCAAAATCCTGGGATTACAGGCTTGAGCCACTGTGCCTGGACTATTTATTTATTTTTTTGAGACAGAGTCTCATTCTCTTGCCCAGGCTGGAGTGCAGTGGTACCATCTCAGCTCACCACAAACTCCATCTCCCAGATCAAATTATTCTCCTGCCTTAGCCTCCCGAGTAGCTGGTGTTAGAGGCACACACCACCACACCTGGCTAATTTTTGTATTTTTAGTAGAGACAGTGTTTCGCTATGTTAGCCAGGCTGGTCTTGAACTCCTGGCCTCAAGTGATTCACCCACCTGGACCTCCCAAAGTGCTAGGATTACAGGTGTGAGCCACTGCACCCAGCTCCACTTAGTTTTATTGGACAAACTTTTGCGGAGTGTCAACACTATGCTAGGTGCCATGCGAGCTAAAACTGGGACAGGCTGCCCGTGATCACCAAGAAACAGAGACACGGACACATCTCAAGGAAGCGGAGCATGACGAAGTCAGTGTGAGACAGCATGACCCAGCGGTCCGCTGCAGGAACAAACCCCAGCCCACATGCCCACCTCGGGCAGGACACAGTCTCCAGATTCGTCCTCTTGACTCACTTACCTGATGACTGTGAATTTGATAAACTCAGCTGCATCCAAGATCCTCCTCATGGAACTGATTTCCAGGTAGCCAGGGGCCTTGAACACCACCCCCGGGGGCATGCCGTCAATTACCACACAGCCAGGGTTGAATGTGATCTTCCTGTAGGGAACTTTCACAGGGAAATCCACGCCAATTGCTTCACCTGTGATGGGATGAGCAGCACAAAACTAGCTGAGTTTGGCCAGGTGAGGTGGCTCTCGCCTGTAATCCCAGCAGTTTGGGAGGCCAAGGCGGGTGAATCACTTGAGGCCAGGAGCTTGAGACCAGCCTGACTAATATGGGGAAACCCTTTCTCTACTAAAAGTACAAAAATTGTCTGGGCGTGGTGGTTCATGCCTGCGATCCCAGCTACACAGGAGGGACCCAGGAGGCAGAATTTGCAGTGAGCTGAGATGGCCCCACTGCACTCCAGCCTCGGAAACAGAGCGAGACCCTGTCTCAAAACAAAACAACACAACAAATAAAAAAAAAAAAAAACGCACACAAATAAAACTAGCTGAGTTTGTTCCTTACACTTCCTAAGCCAGGATTTATCTTTAATGTCAGAATTTAGAACAATCAAATGACAGTACTTATGATCATTCATTATTACTTTATTTTCCAGTGGTACTATGATGTGTGAATACAGTTTTAAAATTGGCATGGGTGGTAGGCAGACTCGGCTTCTCCGTTCATTACGTGGTTATCATGGTGCCCACCTGAAAGGTTTTATGTGAGGATTAAAGAATCAAACACACGTTGAGCACAAAAAATAATAGGCAAGGTAAGCACTCAGTCAAAGATAGCTATTGTTATTACTGTAGTCAGTCAGTGCTACTATGCAGAAGCTCTTCTGTAAAAAGATTCATTGACTAAATTTTATCATAGCTCTTTCACAAAAAGATCAATTTCTTTTTTTTCTTTTTTTTTTTTTTTTGAGACAGTCTCGTTCTGTCAGCCAGGTTGGAGTACAATGGCGCAATCTCAGCTCACTGCAATCTCCCGCCTCCCAGTTTCAAGTAATTCTCGTGCTTCAGCCTCCCGAGTAGCTGGGATTACAGGCGTGCACCACCACAACTGGCTAATTGTTTGTATTTTTAGTAGAGATGGGGTTTTGCCATGTTGGCCAGGCTGGTCTCAAATTCCTGACCTCAGGTGATCTGCCCACCTTTGCCTTCCAAACTGCTGGGATTACAGGTGTGAGCCACCGCACCCAGCCAAGATCAATTTCTTATAAGATAAAGTGTTATTTTTTTTTTCTTTTGTAGAACTGGGGTGCCGCTTTGTTCCCCAGGCTGGTCTTGAACTCCTGGGCTCAAGTGATTCTTGAGCCTCGGCCTCCTCAAGTGCTGTGATTACAGACGTGAGCCACTGCACCCGGCCAAGTATTCTTTTAAAAAGAAGTATTTCAAGTGTATGAATTCTGAAGATAAAAAGATATAGAAACTTACCAAATTTTCGGCTAAAGAGGTCATTAACCTGTTCTCTTAGCTGTTTAATCTTTTCCATGCTTGATAATCTTTCTTTCTCATTATCTAAAAATAACAAATAAACAAACCAGGGTTATTCATGTATTTTCTCCTAAGAAAGCTGCTGGAGGAAATGCCTGCACTCGAGAAAGTGTTTTACCTGGATTGTTATTCAGTTTACTTTTAGCAATAATTCAGCGTTTTGGAAATTTGGAAATGGAAGGCATTATAGACGACAAAGAATTTTCTCCAAATTATAACCCTAAAGAAACATACTACATATGACTTTTAGGGAATATTTTCAGTATCATACAGGACAAGGATATTTACTTTCACACCACTTTTCAACCTTAAAATAGAAATCTTAGCCAACAAAATATGACAAGTAAAAGGAATAAGAGGTACTAGGATTAGAAGGTAAGGTATATTTTTCTGTTATTTCTTCTTTTTTTCTGAGACTGATTTTGCTCTTGTCACCCAGGTTGGAGTGTAATGGCACAATCTTGGCTCACTGCACATTCTGACTCCTGGGTTCAAGCGATTCTCCTGCCTCAGACTCCCAAGTAGCCGGGATTACAGGTATGTTAGCATGCCTGGCTAATTTTTGTATTTTTAGTAGAGATGGGGTTTCACCATGTTGGTCAGGCTGGTCTCGAACTCCTGACCTCAGGTGATCCACCCACCTCAGCCTCCCAAAGTGCTAGGATTACAGCTGTGAGCCATCGCATCTGGCCTATTTTTCTTTTCTTTTCTTTTTTTTAGAGACAGGGTCTCACTGTGTTGTGCAGGCTGGTCTCAAACTCCTGGGCTCAAGTGACCCTCCTGCCTCAGCCTCCTAAAGTGCTGAGACTACACCCATGTACCACCATGCCTGGACCTTTTTGTGCTTTTATTTTTTAGATATTTTCAACACTTTAAAACTTTATTTACTTTTGAATAACTAAAGCAATCATATGGCTCAAGATTCAAGAAGAGTAATATACAGAAACATCTCGAATGTCTCTTTCCCATCCCTATCTCAGCTGTCAGTTTCCTTCCCTGGAGGAACTACGTTATTAGATTCTCTTGTTTCCTTCCAGATATATTTTACATACACATATAGAAGATTACTTAATGACGGGCAGCAAAAACATTTCACCTCTGTGGCCAATTCCAATTCAGCCATAGCTGGTGCTCTGAGCTGCCTGCTCTGAGATGCATTTTCCAGGTAATGCCCAGGTTTGGCCGGGAGAAGCCAAATATCTGATTAACAATGTCTGATACGAGCCAGATGCTTGGTGTATAGCAACCTGCAGCATATTTTATATTCCTGAACTGTCATTTCTTAGTTGCCAGGGTGAATTAAGTAAAAATGACAGGTCTAAGAGATCACCCTATGTCAAAAAACAATTAAGACAAAAGAGAAAATATAACATTAGTCCATACCTGGAACAGTCACCTGAACGATGTTAAGATCTTCAACACCTGCTGCAGAATTTGTAACACTGGATGAATTTGTGTTTCCTTAAAACAGAAGTTGAAGTTTAGAATTTACAAAGATTAAGGTCAATTGTCCTTTAAATCTGTCTAAGTGCTGCTTTGATCAGAAACCCAGACTGAATTTTTTTTTTTTTTTTGAGACAGGGTCTTACTCTGTAGTCCAGGCTGGAGTGCCGTGGTATGGTTCTAGCTCGGTGCAGCCTCAACCTCCCATGGTCAAGTGATTCTCCCACCTCAGCCTCCTGAGTAGCTGGGACCACAGGCATGCATCACCGGCTAATTTTCTTTTTTTTCAGACTGAGTGTCACTCTATTGCCCAGGCTGGAGTGCAGTGACGTGATCTCAGCTCACTGCAACCTCCACTTCCCAGGTTCAAGCGATTCTTGTGCCTCAGCCTCCTCAGTAGCTGGGATTACAGGCGCCCACCACCACACCCAGCTAATATTTGTATTTTTTTAGTAGAGACAGGGTTTTACCATGTTGGTCATGCTGGTCTCAAACTCCTGTTCTCAAGTGATTCACCTGCCTCAGCCTCCCAAAGTACTGGGATTATAGGTGTGAGCCACTGTGGCCGGCTCTAATTTTTGTATTTTTAGTAGAGACGGGTTTTTGCCATGTTGGCCAGGCTGGTCTCGAACTCGTGGCCTCAAGGGATTCACCCACCTGGGCCTCCCAAAGTGCTGGGATTACAGGTGTGAGCCACCGCGCTGGCCTCAAATCACACTTTGAACTTCACTTCTTTTAGATACTTGCACTTAAACTCTGGCTGCAGGCCTGATAATTACTTTTGCCATCTGTCTGTCCGCTCCAGCGGGAAAGGGGCTATGTCTGAGGGAATCATCCTTTTCTTTCCATTCTCCCCTTTACGTATCCTGGACATATCATTCTTTTCTCAGTTGAACACAGCACAGATGAGGCCCAGTGGCGGGTCAGTGCTGATATGCAAGACTTAAAAACATTTTTCTTTTAATTTTTATTTTTAGAGGTGGGGGTCTTGCTCTGTTGCCCAGGCTGGAGTGCAGGGGCATAATCACAGCTCATTGCAGCCTTGAAATCTTGGGCTCAAGCCATCCTCCTGCCTCAGCCTCCCAAGTGGCTGGGACTAAAGGTGTGTGCCACCATGCCTGGCTAATATTTTTGTTAGTTTGTTTTCAGACAGGATCTCACTGCCATCACCCAGGCTGGAGTATTGTGGCACAATCATGGCTCACTGCAGCCTCAACTTCCCTGGGCTCAGGTGGTCGTCTCACCTCAGCCTCCTGAATAGCTGGGACTACAGGTGTGTCTCACTATGCCCTGCCAATTTTCTGTATTTTTAGTAGAGATAGGGTTTCACCATGCCCAGGCTGGTCTCGAACTCCTGGGTTCAACTGATCTGCCCACCTCAGCCTCCAAAAGTGCTGGGATTACAGGTGTAGCCACTGTGCCTTGCCTAATTTTTTTTTAATGTTTAGTTTTTGCAAAGATGGAGTCTCACTATGTTGCCCAAGCTGATCTAGAACTCCTGGGTTCAAATGATCCTCTTGCCTTGGCCTTGCTAAGTGCTGGGATTACAAGCATGCTCCACCGTGCCTGGTTATTTTCCTTTTCTTTCTAATCTTCTTGCACAGCTTCATTAAGTTGTCTACAATACCCAAAAGCACTGGGCCCTATTGGGAATATGGGCTCCTCTAGTTACATAAACACACAGTAGAGATGTCAAGCTCTTCCCCACAATTTTTTTTTTTTTTTGAGACAGTTTCGCTCTTGTTGCCCAGGCTGGAGTGCAATGGCGCAACCTTGGCTCACTGCAACATCCGCCTCCCGGGTTCAAGCAATTCTCCTGCCTCAGCCTCCTGAGTAGCTGGGATTATAGGCATCCGCTACCACACCTGGCTGATTTTTTGTATTTTTAGTAGAGACAGGGTTTCACCATGTTGGCCAGGCTGGTCTCAAACTCCTGACGTTAGGCGATCTACCTACCTCAGCCTCCCAAAGTGCTGGATTACTGGCATAAGCCACCGTGCCTGGCTGTTTTTCTATTTTTTTGAGATCGAGTCTCACTCTGTCGCCCAGGCTGGAGTGCAGTGACCCAATCTCGGCTCACTGCAACCTCCACTTCCTGGGTTCAAGTGATTCTTCCGCCTCAGCCTCCCGAGTAGCTGAGACTACAGGCCCGCACCACCATGCCCGGCTAATTTATGTATTTTTTAGTTAATACAGGGTTTTACCATGTTGGCTGGGCTTGTCTTGAACTCCAGACCTTGTGATCCATCCCCCTCAGCCTCCCAAAGTGCTGGGATTACAGGTGTAATTCACCGAACCTCGCTTTTTTTTTTTTAATTTTATTTTTGAGATGGAGTCTCGCTCTCTCGCTCAGGCTGGAGTGCAGTGGTGAGATCTTGGCTCACTGCAACTTCTGCCTCCTAGGTTCAAGTGATCCTCCTGCCTCAGCCTCCCGAGTAGCTGGCACTACAGACATGTGCCACCATGCCCAGCTAATTTTTTTGTGTGTGTTTTTAGTACAGACAGTGTTTCACTATATTGCCCAGGCTGGTCTCGAACTCCTGGGCTCAAGCCATACACCCGCCGTGGCCTCCCAAAGTGCTGGGATTACAGGCATGACCCACCGCACTCGACCATCCTCCCCATAATTCATTCCGTTAGGAAGAATGAAAACCATACTTGGCAACGGGGCTTTTGGCAACTAACCTTCGATTTTTACCTCGGCTTCAGGGTCCTCATTTGGTTCTTCTGAAGGAACCAGCGGAGCGGAATCTTGAAAAAAAAATTTCAAAAATGACATTCGTTATTAAGTATTCTCCTCATATTCTAACAAATTACTGCTCCTGTACCAAAAAAGTAGCTTATCCTGGCATTTTAAATACATTTCATATATAATATTAATTTTGTAAGCAATAATAATAAGATAATAAACAGTAATTGGGATGGGCACGGTGGCTCAGGCCTGTAATCCCAGCACTTTGGGAGGCTCAGGTGGGTGGATCACAAGGTCTGGAGTTGAAGACAAGCCTGGGTAACACGGTGAAACCCTGTCTCTACTGAAAATACAAAAATTAGCCTGGTGTGGTGGTGCAGGCTTGTAATCCCAACTACTCAGGAGGTTGAGGCAGGAGAATCGCTTGAACCCGGGAGGTGGAGGCTGCAGTGAGCTGAGATTGCGACATACTACCCTCTAGACTGGGCAACATGGCAAGACTGTTTCAAAAAAAAAAAAAACAGAAGCATTTCAGGTAGTACATGTGTTACTCTCTGTCTAAGGCGGATACACAGCTAAAAGTAAGATCACGATGCCTGTAAATAGACAAAGATGTCCCAGGCCTCTAGGTTTGGACAGGAAATCTTTTTTTTTTTTTTTTTTTTTTTGAGACGGAGTCTCTCTCTGGAGTGCAGTGGCTTGATCTCGGCTCACTGCAACCTCCACCTCCCAGGTTCAAGCGATTCTCCTGCCTCAGCCTCCCAAGTAGCTTGAATTACAGCTTGCCACCATGCCTGGCTAATTGTTGTATTTTTAGTAGAGACAGGGTTTCACCATCTTGGCCAGGATGGTCTTGATCTCTTGACCTCGTGATCCACCCACCTCGGCCTCCCAAAGTGCTGGGATTATAGGCATGCACCACTGTGCCCAACCTTGGACAGGAAATCTTTTTTATTAATTATTATTATTATTATTATTTTGAGACAGTCTCACTCTGTCGCCCAGGCTGGAGTGGAGTGTCATGATCTCGGCTCACTGCAACCTCTGCCTCCTAGGTTGAAGCAATTTTTCTGCCTCAGCCTCCTGAGTAGATGGGACAGGCACCTGCCACCACACCCAGCTAAGTTGTATATTTTTAGTAGAGACGGGTTTCACTAAGTTGCCCGGGCTGGTCTTGAACTCCTGACCTCAGGTGATCTGCCCGCCTCGGCCTCCCAAAGTGCTGGGATTACAGGCGTGAACCACCACACCCTGCCCTTTTTTTTATTAATTTTATCTTGGACATACATAAACCTTGTTAGGAATTTAGGCTCTATTCTCAAGATTTATATTGACGCTCAAGATTTATATATGAATGGAGGGAAGTATTATCAAATTTTACTTCTAATTCAAGAATTTCCTAAAATACTATTCGACTCTGACCAAAAAAGTTCTGTCACGCCGTGTAAAAGGCAAAGCACAAACAGCACCGCGGGAAGTTAACTTCCGCTTCCAGGGGCTTGAAGTAGCATCACTCACAGATCAGGAGTACGAGAAGCAATAAGGCCCTTAATACTATATCTTAGGACAAGAACTCAACTATTAATGGTTTTCTGAGAAGGCAGGCATGTCAGGAAGTCACCTTATCTTCCAACTTACATGTATAAACAAGTATGTTTTCTGTAAAATACTATAAACTTTCAGCTAGGAACGGTGGCTTATGCCTGTAACTCTAGCATTTTGGGAGGCAGAAGTGGATGGATCACTTGAGGTCAGGAGTTCAAGACCAGCCTGGCCAACATGGTAAAACCCCGTCTCTTCTAAAAATATGAAAGTTAGCTGGGCGTGGTGGCACATGCCTGTAGTCCCAGCTACTCGGGAGGCTGAGGTAGGAGAATCACTTGAACCTGGGAGACGGAGGTTGTAGTGAGCTGAGATCGTGCCACTGTACTCCAGCCTGGGTGACAGAGTGAGACTCTGTCTCAAAAAAAAAAAAAGAGTATGTTTTTGTAAAATACTATAAACTTTTTTTAAAAAGAGAGAAAATGCTGCATTTGTCTAACCTTCCATTGGTAATTCCGTTTCTGTTACTTCATTGCTTGTGGAAGAAGGGTGGCTTCCTGAAAGGAAAATAAATAATGCATAACAAAAGGAGAAACACAAAAAGGAAAAAAGAAATCATTGAATACAATGCAAACAATTCAAGACCCACACAGGAGTACACATGAAATCCTTCTGCCCCTTGAAATAAAACTGGCCGGGTGCAGTGGCTCACACCTGTAATCCCAGTACTTTGTGAGGCAGAGGCAGACAGAACACCTGAGGTCAACAGTTCGATACCAGCCTGGTCAACATGGTAAAACCGGTAAAATTCTACTAAAAATGCAAAACTTAGCTGGGCGTGGTGGCAGGCACCTGTAATCCCAGATACTCAGGAGACTGAGGCAGCAGAATCACTTGAACCCAGGAGGCAGAGGTTGCAGTGAGCTGAGATCGTGCCACTGCACTCCAGCCTGGGCGACAGAGTGAGACTCTGTCTCAAAAATAAATAAATAAATAAATAATCCTCAAACAATGATCCTTTTACTTTTTAAATTTTATTTTGGAAAATCTGAAACATACCAAAGCACAAAGATCATACAGTGATGCCCCCATGACTACCAACCCATGTAACCCTGTTTTTTATTTTTTTGAGACAGAGTCTAGCTCTGTTGTCCAGGCTGGAGTACAGTGTGGCACCATCTCAGTTCAGTGCAACCTCTGCCTCCTGGGTTCAAGCCATTCTTCTGCCTCAGCCTCCCCAGTAGCAGGGATTACAGGCGCCCACCACCATGCCTGGCTAATTTTTGTATTTTTAGTAGAGACGGAGTTTCACCATATTGGTCAGGCTGGTCTCAAACTCCTGAGCTTGTGATCTACCGCCTTGGCCTCCCAAAGTGCTGGGATTACAGGCGTGAGTCATGGCGTCCGGCCATAACCCTGTTTTATCTGTCCCCACCACACCCCCATGCCCACTGGTTATGTAAAGTGAAGTTCCAGCGGTCATAGAATTCCACGTGGTAATACCGTAGAATGAATAAGACATAAGGCCTCTCTTCCTCTTTCGTCACCACGATATCATGATTACCCCCAACATGAACAATAGTTCTTCGTCCCCATCTGATATCTAGTCATTGTTCAAATTTCCCCAGTTATCTCACACTTTATTTATTTGAGACAGGGTCTCACTGTGTCACCCGGGTTAGGATGCACTGGCGTGATCTTGGCTCACTGCAAGCTTCCTCTCCTGGCCTCAAAAGAGTTTCCCACCTCAGCTTCCTGGGTAGCTGGGACTACAGGCACATGCCACCATACTCGGGTAATTTTTTTTTTTTTTTTTTGAGACGGAGTCTTGCTTTGTTGCCAGGCTGGAGCAGTGGCTCAGTCTCGGCTCACTGTAACCTCTGCCTCCCCAGTTCAAGTGATTCTTCAGCCTCAGCCTCCTGAGTAGCTGGGATTACAGGCACCTGCCAAACGCCTGGCTAATTTTTGTATTTTTAGTAGAGACGGGGTTTCACCATGTTGGCCAGGCTGGCCTCGAACTCCTGATCTCGTGATCTACCCGCCTCGGCCTCCCAAAGTGCTGAGATTATAGGTGTGAGCCACCACGCCCGGCCACAGTGTTAACATTTTACCCCATTCCCTTGATCACTGGCATTTCTTTCCCTCCCTCCCTCCCTCTCCCCTTTCCTCCCCTCCATCGGACATCTATATGGGTGTATATATACAAACGTTTTCATATTCTTCCTGAACCACTTGAGGGAAAGTTACATACGTCATAGTCCTTGATCTCTAAATACTTCAGTGACTATTTTCTAAGAATAGGGACAGTCCTTTACACCATCACAACAAAGCTTTAAAAACCAGGACATGTAGCCATGAGACAACACGTTGATGCGTTTTATCATGGGCATGCCAGTTTTCTCAGCCGACCCAAATGTCCTTTAGAGCTTTACTCTTTTCAGTACAGGATTCAGTTTAGGGCCACGTAGTTTTTCTAATTGTTGTGTGTTTTAAACCTCCTTTAATCAGGAACAGTTCCATAGTCTGTTTTTGTGTTTCATAACATTGATATATTTTTTTTTGAGATGGAGTCTCACTCTGTCGCCCAGGCTGGAGTGCAGTAGCGTGATCTTGCCTCACTGCAACCTCTGCCTCCTGGGTTTAAGCGATTCTCCTGTCTCAGACTGCTGAGTAGCTGGGACTATAGGTGCATGCTACCATGCCCAGCTAATTTTTGTATTTTTTGTAGAGACTGGGTTTCACCATATTGGTCTTGAACTCCTGACCTCGGGATCTGCCCACCTTGGCCTCCCAAAGTGCTGGGATTACAGGCAGGAGCCACTGTGCCCAGCCAATGTTGATATTTTTATGAATAGAAATCCCCTCCTTGGCTGGGCATGGTGGCTCATGCCTGTAATCCCAGCACTTTGGGAGGCCAAGGCAGGCAGGTCACCATCACCTGAGGTCAGGAGTTTGAGACCAGCCTGGGCAACATGGTGAGACCCCTTCTCTACAAAAAATACAAAAATTAGCCTGGCGTGGTGGCTCACACCTATAATGTCAGCTATTCTTGAGGCTGAGGCAGGAGAATCACTTGAACCCGGGAGGTGGAGGTTGCAGTGAGCCGAGATCGCGTCACTGCACTCCAGCCTGGGCAACGGTGCAAGACTCTGTCTCAAAACAAACAAACAAAAAACCACCAAAACCAATTCATTTCTCTGAGCTTCTCACATCCTGGATTTTATCGACTGCACCCTTGTGATGGTGTTTTCATATGTGTCTGTATTCCCTGTACCCCCTAAAAATTGCTGGTTAGAGCTAAAGGCTGGATCAGACTTAGGTCTGATTTTTTTTTTTTTTTTTTTGAGACACAGTCTCACTCCAGCGCCCAGGCTGGAGTGCAGTGCTGTGATCACAGCTTACTGCAGCCTTGACCTCCCAAGCTCAAGCGATCTTCCCTCCTCAGCCTCCCAAGTAGCTGGGGCTACAGGCATGTGCCACCATGCCCGGCTAGTTTTTGTATTTTTTGTAAAGACAGGGTCTCACCATGTTTACCAGGCTGGTTTTGAACCCCTGGGCTCAAGTGATCCTGCTGTGTTGGCCTCCCAAAGTGCTGGGGTTACAGGTATGAGACACTACACCTGGCTGGGTTTGATTTTATTTTTTTTTGGAAGAATCCTACAAAGTTGGTGTAGCATACTTCCTGCTGGGTCCCGTCAGGAGACACATATGTCTGGTTACCTCTCTTTGTGATGGTAACCAGTGATCAGTGAGTTCAAGAACTGTCAGTCAGGTCCGTACATGATAAAGTCCCCATCAGACTTCTATAAAATGGTTTTAATGGCCACTGACAACTCTTGCCAAGATGCATTGTTTCATTAGGTGGTGCAAAATCATGACAGTTGTGACAATTTATGACTTCTTTTTAAAAGTCTTATGGGTCAGGTGTGGTGGCTCATGTCTGTAATTCTAGCGCTCTGGGAGGCCGAGGTGGGTGGATCACCTGAGGTCAGGAGTTCAAGACTAGCTTGGCCAACATGGAGAAACCCCGTCTTTACTAATAATACAAAAATTAGCCAGGCATGGGGTGCATGCTTGTAATCCCAGCTACTCAGAAGGCTGAGGCAGGAGAATCGTTTGAACCTGGAAGGCAGAGGTTGCAGTGATCTGAGATTGCACGACTGCACTCCAGCCTGGCGACAAGAGCAATGCTCTGTGTCAAAAAAAATAAATAAAATAAAAGGCTTATGTTTTATTTTCCCCAGTTTTTTTTTTTCTTGGAGACAGAATCTTGCTCTGTCACCCAGACAGGAGTGCAGTGGTTCGATCTCAGGTCACTGCAACCTCTCTCTCTCTGGTTCAAGCAATTCTCCTGCCTCAGTCTCCCGAGCAGCTGGGATTAGAGGTGCCCGCCACCACTCCTGGCTAATTTTTGTATTTTTAGGAGAGATGGGGTTTCACCATGTTGGCCAGGCTGGTCTGGAACTCCTGACCTCATAATTCACCTGCCTTGGCCTCCCAAAGTGCTGGGATTATAGGTGTGAGCCACCATTCCCGGACTGGTTATTTTTTTTTTTGAGACAGGGTCTCGCTGTGTCGCCCAAGCTGAAGTGCAGTGGTGTGATCATGGCTCACTGCAGCTTCATACTCCCGGGCTCCAGTGATCCTCCCACCCCAGCCTCCACATGAGCTGGAACTACAGCCGCATGCCACCACATTCCGATAGTTTGAACATTTTTTAGAGACAGGGTCTCGCTATGTTGGCCAAGCTCCTCTTGAACTCCTGGCCTCAAGCCATTCCCCTGCGTTGGCCTCCCAAAGTGTTACAATTTCAGGCTGAAGCCACTGCCTCCAGCCCCAAGATTCTTTAAGTGAAAAAAAAAGGGGGGGTGAAATATAGCGTATATTTTATTTGCTAAGTAAAAGACTAAATCCAAATAAATTCGGGGTTTTATTATCAGTGACTCTAACTGTACTATAAAATTATTAATCAACATTTGTCTGTCAGCAACAGAAAAAAATTCACACACACATTTCATTTCTGCTTTCCTTGTATGTTTCCCCTCACGGTGATGTGCAGACATGCACGCTCAGATTCCGCTATGAACTGGTTTTCATTTGCTTGTCTGTTTTTGAGACTGGGTCTCACTCTGTTGCCAGGCTGGAGTGCAGTGGCGTGATCTCAGTTCACTGCAACCTCCACCTCCTGAGTTCAAGCGATCCTCCTGCCTCAGCCTCCCGAGTAGTTGGGACTACAGGTGCCCACCACCATGCCCAGGTAATTTTTGTATTTTTAGTAGAGAAGGGGTTCTGCCATCTTTCCTAGGGTGGTCTTGAACTTCCCACCTTGGCCTCCCAAAGGGGTGGGATTTACAGGCATGAGCCACCTCACCCAGCAGGAATTGAGACTCTGTGCCCAAATAGAGGGGTGGAATCTCATTAGAAGCCTGCAGAGGCCGGATGCAGTAGCTCACACCATAGCACTTTGGGAGGCTGAGGCAGGCAGATTGTTTGAGCTCACGAGTTTGAAACCAGCCTGGGCAACACAGTGAAACCCTTCTCTGAAAAAAAAAAAAAATACAAAAAATTAGCCGAGCATAGTGGTGTGCTCCTGTGGTCTCAGCTACTCAGGAGGCTGAGGTGGGAGCATGGCTTGAGCTCAGGAGGCTGGATTCTGGGCCTCTGGGTGGAGGACCCAGCCATGTTTGAAGTGTGTACACATGGCAGGAATCATCTGCTGCTGCTCGCCGAGCTTCTCTGGTGTCAATGAAGCTACTGTCATTAGTACAAGGATTTGAATTTCTTGACTCTAAGCGCCACCTCTTTTAACTTGTAATATTTTCTCAGTAACAGAGGGGAAGGGCTGGCCACCAGGAGAAGAATAAGGGGAAGTAGATTGGAGCACGTAAAATAAGAATATTCAATAAACAAACTCAAGCGAAATGCATCCTGAAGTACCTTTACATTCATACGTGTAAGAGTATATGGACTCAGGTGGGCGTGGTGGCTCACGCCTGTCATCCCAGCACTTTGGGAGGCCAAGGCGGGAGGATCACTTGAGGCCAGAAGTTCAACACCAACCTGGCCAACATGGTGAAGCCCCGTCTCTATTAAAGATACAAAATTAGCTAGGTGTCGTGGGGCAGGCCTGTAATCCCAGCTGCTCAGGAGGCTGAGGCACAAGGATCACTTGAGCCCAGGAGGCGGAGTTTGCAGTGAGTGGAAATAGCACCACTGACCTCCATCTTGGGCAACAGTGTTGAGATTCACTTGGGGTGGCTGGCAAAGTATTAGGGAAATATTAGGGGAAGTTATAGATTAGTCCCAAACCTTTTGGAAGGCCGAAAGGTTTTACTGGGACAGGCTGAAGGCAGTCGGTTCATTACATTAGCATAGGAAAAAGAGGGTAAGAGGCTTTCCCAGTTAAGTCTGTTTACCCCACATCCCTTTGTCTCTACTTTGTTTCCACATGTAAACTTTGTGCTGATGGCCCTCTTAGGGGGAGGCCAAAGGGCAATTACCCATTAATGGTGTTTTCTCTGGGCCCCAGAACCAAAAGCTTTTATCATTTGTTAAACCTCTCTTTTAACCATGTTAATCATCCACAAGTGTGTTGAGTTAGAACCTGTGCTATTAAATCCATCCTGAATAAATGTGAGGATGGGCAGGGGTCTTGGTGGGTTGGCTGCATTTGCCGTCTGAAAGCAGCTGATGACCATCTCTAGCCCACTTGAATCACTGAAATAGGTGTGAGAGTTTACGCATTCATCCGTCGTCGAGTCGGGGTCTGCGGACAGACCTCCGCAGGTGGTGGTGGAGGTCTCACAACAGAGTGAGATTCTGACTCAAAAAAGAAAGAGAGTATATGGATTTAGGCCAGGCATGGTGGCTCATGCCTATAATCTCAGCACTTCTGGAGGCCAAGGCTGGAGGACTACTTGAGCCCAGGAGTTAGAGACCAGCCTGGGCAACAAAGTGGCACTTCATCTCTATAAAAAACAAGAGTACATGGATTTAGGCTAAATAAGATATATTTAATAATTGTAGGATTATTCACTCTAAACGGCAATGTGCTAGATCCTAGGTAAACAAACGCAGGTGTCTGCCTATTTTTTAGACAGATAGTAATTAAAATCTTCCATCCCGAATAACTTTTGGGGAAGAAACGTGTTACAAAACAGTATTACCTTGCATGTTATATTGATAGTAATTAGGATCTTCTGATTCTTTCTTGACTGAGACAGCTTCTGCTTTCAGGGAAATGCCTTGGGATGCAATGGAAATTATAGAATTGTATGTTAGGTTAAGCTTGCCAACAGAGAAACGTGACTAGCTAATATAAGTTGATTAATATAGCCACATTACAATCAGCAAAAGAACTTGAAGTTCAGTCACTATGAACAAATTTGACCTCTTGATACAAAAATAGAAATACTATATACATATAGAAAACATACATTTATGTATTTAGGTATATTTATATAAAAATAATTGTAAAATCAATAGAAAAGGAAAGAAGGAAGGAGGGGGCCGGGCGCAGTGGCTCACACCTGCAATTCCAGCTCTTTGGGAGGCTGAGGCAGGCGGATCACTTGAGGTCGGGAGTTTGAGACCAGCCTGGCCAATATGGTGAAACCCCCATCTCTACTAAAAATACAAAAATTAGCTGGGAGTGGTGGTGTGTGTCTGTAGTCTCAGCTATGTGGGAGGCTGAGGCAGGAGAATCTCATGAGCCAGGAGGTGGAGGCTGCAGTGAGCTGAGACTGAGCCATTGCACTCCAGCCTGAGTGACAGAATGACTTGGTCTCAAAAAAAAAAAAAAGGGGGGAAGGAGGGAGATGAGGATGAAGGAAGACATCATGAAGATGGGAGGGCTTAAGTTTTGGGAGATTTTCCCCTTCAAGATGGCTAAATATCTACATGCATTTACATGAAATGGTATGAATATTCTTGTTATGGGGCCTGAACTGGCACGTATAATCTTTTTTTTTTTAGACAGAGTCTCACTCTGTTGCCCAGGCTGGAGTGTAATGGCATGATCTTGGCTCACTGCAACATCTGCCTCCCAGGTTGAAGTGATCCTCCTGCCTCAGCCTCCCAAGTGGCTGAGACCACAAACCCATGCCACCTCAGCCTTCCAAGTAGCTGAGATTACAGGTGAATGCCACCACACCCAGTTAATTTTTGTGTTTTTAGTAGACACAAGGTTTCACCATGTTGGCCAGGCTGGTCTCAAACTCCTGACCTCTGGTGATCCACCCACCTTGGCCTCCCAAATTGCTGGGATTACAGGCGTGAGCCACTGCGCCTGGCCTCATCTACCCAGTCTGTACGAGGAGCCTGTGGCTTCAGGGTTTTTTTAATTCTCTGTGACCAGGTAAGACAGGCAGAACATATCTGAGCTCTGAAAACATCCAAGACTAAAATTAAGTGGGCAAGAGTTTGAGGCCTGTCACGTCAGAAACGAGATTAAGATTCCACAGCTGACCTGTCCTCACAGCTGAATTGTGCTGAGCTGAAATACTGCCCCTGTTTCTTTCCATCGACTTGTCTTGGTTTGACCTAGAACCACTGCAAGGGAGAAGCACCATCTTGTGTTCAGACTCTTATCTGAAGCTGGGGCTTCTGGTAAGCACCTGTTTGCAATGGGAATGGAAGGGACATGTGCACCCACAGTTGTGGTGAAAAGACCCTTGGGTGTGACAGAGGAGCCGGGCCAAGGAGGCCCATCACTGTCCCTGGACCCTCCCAAGGATTCCCAGGAGCTGCGAAGCATAAACCACACCTTCGCTGTCTTACAGACACTGCTGTCCTTACTTCATTTTACTCACGCTAAAGGCTCTATTTTTCCTTTCTCTACAACTTTTTTTTTTCTCTGAGTAGGAGTTTCAACTCTGTCGCCCAGGCTGGAGTGCAATTGCATAGTCTTGGCTCACTGCAACATCTGCCTCCCTGGTTCAAGCAATTCTTCTGCTTCAGCCTCCCAAGTAGCTAGGATTACAGGCATGCGCCACCATGCCCGGCTAATTTTTGTATTTTTAGGACAGACGGTGTTTCACCATGTTGGCTAGACTGGTCTCGAACTCCTGATCTCAGGTGATCTGCCTGCCTCCACCTCCCAAAGTGCTGGGATTACAGGTGTTAGCCACTGCACCCAGCCAGATCTTTGTTTCTTAACACAGAATATTGTTTTTCTTTTGGATTATGATTATTTTTTGGAGCCAGGGTCCTGCTCTGTCACCCAGGCTGGAGAGCAGTGGTGCAATCATGGCTCACACCAGCCTTTATCTCCTGGGCTCAGATGATCCGCCAACCTCAGCCTCCCAAGTAGCTAGGAGTGTAAGTGTACACCACCGTCTCTGGCTGACTTTCTATTTTTAAATATTTTTTGTAGAGACAGGGTCTTGCTCTGTTGCCTGGGCTGGTTTCAAATTCCTGGGCTCAAGTGATCCTCCTAATTCAGCCTCCCCAAGGGCTGGGATTACAGGCGTGAACCCTTCCACTTTTAACGCTTTCAGCATTTTCCCATCCTTTGATTAAACTTTTGGGTTTAAATGTTTTTGTTGAAGTTGCCGTTGTTTTTTTTTTTTGAGACGGAGTTTCGCTCTTGTTACGCAGGCTGGAGTGCAATGGCGCGATCTCGGCTCACCGCAACCTCCGCCTCCTGGGTTCAAGCGATTCTTGTGCCTCAGCCTCCTGAGTAGCTGGGATTACAGGCACGCACCACCATGCCCAGCTAATTTTTTGTATTTTTAGTGGAGACGGGGTTCTGCCATGTTGGCCAGGCTGGTCTTGAACTCCTGACATCAAGTGATCTGCCCTCCTCGGCCTCCCAAAGTGCTGGGATTACAGGTGTGAGTCTGCACCTGGCCTAAGTTTTTTTAAAATCTGAACCTGTTAACATTTTTCCTCTAAATAATGCTGTTTTTTTCCTTCTTTTTTTTTTTTTTTCCTTTTTGAGATGAAGTCCCTCTCTGTTGCCCAGACTGGAGTAGAGTGGCTCGATCTTGGCTTATTGCAACTTCCGCCTCCCGGTTCAACTGATTCTCCTGCCTCAGCCTCCCAAGGTGCTGGGATTACAGACATGCAACACTACGCCCAGCTCATTTTTTTGTATTCTTAGTAGAGATGGGTATCTCAAGTGATCCGGCCACCTCAGCCTCTGAAGTGCTGGATTACAGGTGTGAGCCACCGCGCCTGGCCATGCTGGTTTTCTTTTATTGAGGAGTAGGGAGAAGCAAGAATGGGGGTCAACTACTCTCATCCATAGAAGAGGGATTTTTTCCAAGTATACATGGTCATAGTAATGTACTTATATTGTAAAACATTTAGAAATGACAGAAGAGTCCAAAAACGCAGTAAAGTATGTCCAAAACTGAAAACACTGCTCTATTTGTGAAGTAATAATTCCAAATTAATATTCAAAACTTTTCATTCATTTCAAATTCAGGTTCTAATTCAAATATAATTAAAATGATATTTTGGGCCAGGTGAGGTGGCTCACGCCAGTAATCACAGCACTTATAGAGGCCGAGGTGGGTGGATCACCTGAGGTCAAGAGTTGAAGAACAGCCTGGCCATCATGGTAAAACCCCGTCTCTACTAAAAATACAAAAATTTGCTGGGTGTGGTGGCACATGCCTATAATCCCAGCTACTTGGGAGGCTGAGGCAGGAGAATCCCTTGAACCCAGAAGGCAGAGGTGTCAGTGAGCCAAGATCACGCCACTGCACTCCACCCCAGGTGACAAAGCGAGACTCTGTCTCAAAAAAAAATTGTCCACAAATACGTCTATTTAATAACATCTTAGTCCCCAGTACTTACTGAATTACAAGGCTCTGTCTCTCTCTCTTTTTTTTTTTCTGTTTTGAGACAAATTCTTTCTCCGTCACCCAGGCTGGGGTGCAGTGGCACCATTTTGGCTCACTGCAGACTCAACCTCCCGGGCTTAAGCAATACTCCCACCTCAGCCTCCTGAGTAGCTAGGATTACAGGCGTGCACCACTGTTTCTGATATTTTTGCAGAGATGAAGTCTTGCCATGTTGCCCCGGATGGTCTCAAACTCGGCCTCCCAAACTGCTGGGATTATAGGCCTGAGCCCCCATGCCCCACCAAGGCTCTGCTTTCTAGATATTTGAGTCAAATATGGCTCTTCTGCAATGAGGTCCCACTGAGGTTAATTAGTACCCTGGTCTTGATTTATTTATTTGGTAAAACAAACAAAATAAAGGCGTCAAATGATAACCTGCTAGATTCTCGGTTCCTTTTTGTTTTGTTCTGTTTTTGAGACAGAGTCTCATGCTATAGCCCAGGCTGGAGTGCAGTGGCGTGATCTCGGCTCACTGCAACCTCCACCTCCTGGGCTCAAGCAATTCTTATGCCTCAGCCTCCCGAGTAGCTGGGACTACAGGCACACACCACTATGCCTGGTTAATTTTTTGTATTTTAGTAGAGATGGAGTTTCACCATGTTGGCCAGGCTGGTCTTGAACTCCTGAGCTCAAGCGATCCACCCGCCTCAGTCTTCCAAAATGCTGGGATTACAGGCGTGATCCACCGTGCCTGGCCTTGTTTGCTTTTTTTCAGACAGAGTCTCGCTCTCTCACCCAGACTGGAATGCGGTGGGTGCCATCTCGGCTCACTGCAGCCTCGGCCTCCCAGGTTCAAGCAATTCTCCTGTCTCAGCCTCCTGAGTAGCTGGGATTACAGGCATGCACCACCATGCCCAGCTAATTTTTGTATTTTAGTAGAGACGGGGTTTCACCATGTTGACCAGGCTGATCTCCTGACCTCAAGTGGTCTGCCTGGCTCGACCTCCCAAAGTGCTGGGGTTACAGGCATGAGCTACCTCGCTTGGCCGATACTTGATGCTAAAAGCATCATGGTACCCACCAGAATCTTCCATGGGTTCAGTTTTCACACTGATGGGACCACAGCTGCAAAGAGAAGGGAACGTTGGTCAGGATGGGCATGGTGAAGACCTAGACACGCTGAGCTCAAATGCCCCGGATCTCCGCTGCACCAAATCCCCTCCTCCCTTCAACCAAATGCAACGATGCCTCAACTTTAACATTAACGTACTTTTTTTTTTCTTTTTTGAGATGAAGTCTTGCTCTGTCACCCAGGCTGGAGTGCAGTGGCGCGATCTCGGCTCACTGAAATCTCCACCTCCTGGGTTCAAGCGATTCTTCTGCCTCAGCCTCCCGAGTAGCTGGGACTACAGGCGTGCACCACCATGCCCGGCTAATTTTTGTATTTTCAGTAGAGACGGGGTTTCACCATGTTGGGCAGGATGGTCTCAATCTCTTGACCTCATGATCCACCCGCCTTGGCCTCCCAAAGTGCTGAGATTACAGGCGTGAGCCACCGCGCCTGGCCTCAACATTAATGTTCTTCATAAGTTGTTACAAAATTAAACGTGTCTAATGAAAATCGTCTTCTAATTCCAAAGGTCCTTTTGGACAAAGAATAGGATAGAAAATGAGGAAGAGAAGAAGCACATTAACCCTTCACACTACACCTCAAATGCTGTAAGGGGCCTTTCTGTCATCCAAGGATGAACACTTTGTGCACAGATGCAGATTTTAGTTTATCTTTTACCTTTCACTTGGTGATACTATGGATCTCTCAGCATCTGTTACCATCTCATGGCCACCTGTGCAGAAATAAAAAGACACACACCAGCCCCTATTAGCGCTCTGGAAAATGACTAACATCCAAAGGCATAGAAATTGAAAGCAAAGACACAGAAAACGGAAAGCCCAGATGGAAGCCATCTTGGAAAAGTCACTGGGAGAGAAACTGACTCAAAGCAGTCCCTGTGTTCTGGGCCACTGGTGTGGGCAGGCTGGGGGCTACCGAGGAGTGTTTTAGGGTTAGAGCATGGGCGTGGGGCCGAGCCTCAGCTCACCAGCTGGGCTGCCTCCAGCAAGTCACTAAAGCTCCTTCTACCACTATTTCCTGATGGACACAGTTGTTGTGGGAGGATTCATGAATGCACCCAAAATGACTAGAACAGTGCCTGGCACGTTATAAGCACTAAGTTTCAGCTGCTGTGACAGTAGCTCCTCCCTGATCAGTGGTTTTGCTTTCCCCAAGGTCAATCAAGGTCTACAAAGTGTAAATGGAAAATTCCAGAAATAAACGATTCAGAAGTTTGAAATCCCACGTTGTTCTGGGCAGCGTGATGAAGTGTCCCACCGTCCTGCCTGTGATGTGACGCATCCCTTTGTCCCGCCATCCACGCTGTCTATACTACTCGCCCATGAGTCACTGGGTAGCTGGCTCTGTTATCAGATTGATGGTCCAGGGTTGGCCAGGGTGCTTGTGCTCAAGTCACCTTTATTTGACTTCATAATGGCCTCAAAGTGCAAGAGTAGAAATGAGGGCATATTGTTATAATCGTGCTATTTTGTCTTTAGTTATTGTTGTTAATCTCCTACTGTGCTTTTTATTTATTTATTCATTCATTCATTTTGAGATAGCTCTTGCTCTGTTGCCTGGGCTGGAGTGCTGTGGCGCGATCTCAGCTCACTGCAACCTTTACCTACCAGGTTTAAGCAATTCTCCTACTTCAGCCTCCCGAGTAGCTGGGATTACAGGCATAAGCCACCACACCTGGCTAATTTTTTTTTTTGAGATGGAGTTTCACTCTTGTTGCCCAGGCTGGAGTGCAATGGTGTGCTCTTGGCTCACTGAAACCTCTGCCTCCCGGGTTCAAGCGATTGTCCTGCCTCAGCCTCCCAAGTAGCTGGGATTACAGGCATGTGCTACCACGCCCAGCTAATTTTGTATTTTTAGTAGAGATAGGGTTTCTCCATTTTGGTCAGGCTGGTCTCAAACTCCCAACCTCAGGTGATCTGCCTGCCTCGGCCTCGTAAAATGCTAGGATTACAGGTGATTACAGGCGTGAGCCACTGTGCCCAGCCTGTGCTTGAGATATAAATTAACCTTTCTCATAGGTATGTATGGACAGGGAAAATCAGAGTATATGTAGGGTTCTGTACAATCCATGGGTCCGGGCATCCACTGGGCTCTTGGAGCGTATCCCCCGAGGATAACGTGAGACCACTATTGTTTTTCCATTATGAAGATACAAGTCAGTTGGGACAATATTCCATGGCCACCTGCCACCCTGCCCCTCTCACTTCTCTCTCTTTTTATTTTTTTACTAACACAGGCACAGAAAACCTGATACCAAGTGTTCTCTTTTCTTTTCTTTTTTTTGTAGAAAGAAAGAAAAAAAAGCTAAGGAGAGGAAGAAAAAGAGGGAGAGAGAACGGGAATGTAGCTTTATTCTAAAAATGGGTATTAATAATGGCCGATCAGTATTTTGTGTATTTAAGGTGGAGAATGTATATTTTGTGTATTTAAAATGGAGAGCTCTATAGATATTTATTGAGTTTACTTGTTCCGGATCTGAGTTCAAGTCCTGGATATCCTTATTAATTTTCTGTCTCGTTGAGTCTAAATCTGTTTATGAGTCTTATGTATCTGGGTGTTAGGGTCGTTAGCTCTTATTTTTTCACTTCTTTAATGTGAGTTAGAGGACATCAGGAACTCAACATTGCTCCCAAAGCAGACTTTACATTGTGTTTATTCCCCGGCTAAGAAGAACTAGAGCATGTTGTGGCCTCAGCAGGTGTCCTGTGAACTGTGCCACCCCCACCCCTGCTGTCTCCTTACTCTACCTATGCAGTCTCAGCAAGACATCCTTTTTTTTTTGAAGTGTCTCATTCTGTCGCCCAGGCTGGAGTGTAGTGGCGTGATATTGGCTCACTGCGAATTCCACATCCCAGTTCAAGCGATTCTCCCACCTCAGCCTCCCAAGTAGCTGGGATTACAGGCACTCGCCACCATACCTGGCTAACTTTTGTATTTTTAATAGAGACGGAGTCTCACCCTGTTGGCCAGGCTAGTCTCTAACTGCTGACCTCAACTGATCTGCCTGCCTCTCCCAAAGTGCTGGAATTCCAGGTGTGAGCCACTGTGCCCAGCCCATTTTTTTTTTTTAAAGATCCAAATGTATTTTTATGTGGGAAGTAAAAGTTCCTCTTCAAAGTTTCCTTTCTGGCTAAAGAATATATTATAAGTGTGCTAATAAAACTTTGTTAAGCCCTATCCTATATAGCTGTTAAACATGCTCATAGGCACATAGTACATTCTATGTCCTTGTACTTTAACCAAGATGTCTGTGCTGGACGAGCTCACAGGCATGTCCCAGCTCACAGGCTATGCCCCTCCCTTATTTGAACTTCTCCATTGCTTTTGCCTGTTTAAAAAAGTTTTAAGTTGTTAGCCAATCAGGTTTCAGTTTAGATTTCCAACCAACAGCGATCAGACACAGCAGTAAACACAACCCCAAATGCATAAGGGATGAATATGTCTGCTTTTCCTTTGTTCATTGTACTCCCGTGGCATGATGGCTGGCGAGGGTACCCTTCCTGAAGTGCAGGAAGTAAAGCGTTGCTGAAAGATCCTTTGTCTCAGTGCTAATTTTTCTTTATGGCACTGAGCATCTGCTCCTAATATTTTACATTTTTTTTTTAATTTTCTTTATTTCTTCTTTGAAAAAAAAACGGGATTTATGTGCAGAACATGCAGGTTTGTAATCTAGGTATATGTATGCCCTGGTGGTTTGCTGTACCTACCGGCCCATCCTCCAAGTTCCCCACCTCACTCAAATTCAAGTTTGAATGAAGAAATGGTTCAGCAGCTCAGAAGAGCCACCAAACCTGAGAAGCCATCACTTACCAAGCTGACTCTCCGGGTCTAGGAAGGGTCTGCAAGAAAAGCAACACGTTACCCAGCATGGACATGTGAAAAAAGCACGACATAGCTCAGCAATCAACTCTGAAACGCAACAGTGGAATGCACGAGTGAATTAAAATGAGGCTATCAGTTTCATCTTTAAATGAACTGAGGGGGCCGGGGTGCAGAGTGTCACCTGTTTATGATGAATGAAATCCCTGCTTTGTTCTCCAAAATCCATTTCAGGGTGGCCAGGTCGTAATTCTCCGGGTGTTGAAAGGCAACGCCTTCTGGAAGTCCCTGCGCCACCACAGCCGACTGGTCTCGAAGCATCTTCTCATAGGGAACAGGCACCATCACCGTCGTCCCTAAGGCTTTACCTACGAGAAGAGGCAAACATCTTTAGATGGTGTGAACCTAATGTTCTCCCAGTTTAGTTTTGTTTTGTTTTGTAGAGGCTGAGTCTGGCTCTGTCGCCCAGGCTGGAGTGCAGTGGTGTGATCTCGGCTCACTGAAACCTCAGCCTCAGCCTCCCAAGTAGCTGGGACTACGGGCACCCGCTGCCACGCCCAGCTAATTTCTTTTGTATTTTAGTAGAGACAGGGTTTCACCATGTTGCCCAGGCTGGTCTCAAACTCCTGACCTCGGGTGATCCACCTGCCTCAGCCTCCCAAAGTGCTGGGATTACAGGCGTGAGCCACCGAGCCTGACCTAGGTTTTTTTTGTTGTTGTTGTTGTTGTTGTTTTTGTTTTTTAATTAAGAAACAGGGTCTTGGCTGGGCACACAGTAACCTCTGCCTCCTGGGTTGAAGCAATTCTCTTGCCTCTGCCTACTGAGTCATTGGGATTACAGGCGCCTCCCACCATGCCCAACTCATTTTTGTATTTTAGTAGAGACATAGTTGCTCCATGTTGCTCAGGCTGGTCTCAAACCCCTGACCTCAGGTGATCCACCCGCCTCGACCTCCCAAAATCCTGGGATTATAGGTGTGAGCCACCATGCCCAGCCTATTATCTATCTGGGATTACAGGCATGCACCACCATTCCCAGCTAATTTTTGTATTTTTACAAAAATTTTAGAGATGGGGTTTACTCCCCATCTGTTATCTAGCTTTTTAAAACAATGCAAAGGCATTTTTGAAAATTATTTTTATTTTGTAGAGACAGGTCTCACTATGTTGCTCAGTCTGGTCTTGAACTCCCGGGCTCAAATGATCCTCCCACCTTAGCCTCCCAAGTAGCTTGGATTATGGGCTCAAGCCACCACGTGCAGTTTTTCTTTTCTTTTTTTTTTTTTTTAAATTCCCATCTTCATGCCTATGGAAAGACACGGGTAGGTGGAAAGGCAACTGAGGCGTGAGGGAGGTGACTGAGCCAACACTGTCTTTAACAACACGCTGGCCTTCGTGGGGGTCTCTCTAAAATGGGATCAAGGAAGAAAGAGTGATCAATACAGAAGTTTCCATAGACCAGAAGACCCAAGATCCATATCATCTTCTAAAGAACACTTAATCTGGTAATTAAGAACTGGTGGCCTGTTGCTGTGGCTCACGCCTGTAATCCCAGCACTCTGGGAGGCCAAGGTGGACGGATCACCTGAGGTTAGCTGTTCGAGACCAGCCTGGCCAACATGGTGAAACCCTGTCTCTACTAAAAATACAAAAGTTAGCTGGGTGTGGTGGTGGGCACCTGTAATCCCAGCTACTCAGGAGGCTGGGGTGGGAGAATTGCTTGAACCCAGGAGGCAGAGTTTGCAGTGAGCTGAGATCGTGCCATTACACTCCAGCCTGGGCGACAAAGTAAGACTCTGTCTAAAAAAGGAAAAAAAAAAACAAAAAACTGGCTCCCCACTTGATGAGAATATGGGTTTTAAAATATTCAAAACAGCTGGTCATGGTGGCTCATGCCTGTAATCCCAGCACTTTGGGAGGCCCAGGCAGGTGGATCACAAGATCAGGAGTTCAAGACCAGCCTGGCCAATATGGTGAAACCCCATCTCTACTAAAAACACAAAAAAAGATTAGCCGGGTGTGGTGGTGGGTACCAATAATCCCAGCTACTCAGGAGGCTGAGGCGGGAGAATTGCTTGAACCTGGGAGGCAGAGGTTGCAGTGAGCCAAGATCACACCATTGCACCCCAGCCTGGGCAACAGAGTGAGACTTCATCTCAAAAAAAAAATGTTGCCGGGCGCGGTGGCTCACGCCTGTAATCCCAGCACTTTGGGAGGCCGAGGCGGGTGGATCACGAGGTCAAGAGATCGAGACCATCCTGGTCAACATGCTGAAACCCCGTCTCTACTAAAAATACAAAAAATTAGCTGGGCATGGTGGCGCGTGCCTGTAATCCCAGCTACTCAGGAGGCTGAGGCAGGAGAATTGCCTGAACCCAGGAGGCGGAGGTTGCGGTGAGCCGAGATCGCGCCATTGCACTCCAGCCTGGGTAACAAGAGCGAAGCTCCGTCTCAAAAAGAAAAAAAATGTTCAAAACATTCTAAGTAGTCATGCCAATAAGACTGTCTGTGATACTGTCCTCTTCCTTGGTAAACAATTTAGAGAATTCATGCTTAAAGCTAACATTACCATAACAAAGGCAGAAATAGTCCTCCACTGCCTTCCTGAGTATTTCCGTTTCTCCGGAGTGGACCTGCATCCCGTTCACGGGGCAGGGAGGTTTCATCTCAGGCAGCCCCTCTGCAACGCCTGCAAATGCATGATGAGCACTAGGTCAGTATCTAGGCATTTGTGCGGTACACTTCCGTACTGTTTCTGGTATTGAAATAAAAAAGGGAAGAAACGTGAATAAATATAAAACAAGATATTTTAAAGAAAAACAAGAAAAATGGTATTTATGATAAAAGCTTAAAGAACTATAAAAAATTCAACATATAAATAAATAGTTGTAGTTTAAGGAAATTATTCTTATTATTTGTAGAGACAGGGTCTCACTCTGCTGCCCAGGCTGGAGTGCAGTGGGATGACCAAAGCTCTCTGTAGCCTCAAATTTCTGGGCTCAAGTGATCCTTCCACCTCAGCCTCCCAAGTAGCAAGGCTTACAGGAGTGCACTGCCACACATGGCTAACTTTTAATTTGTTTAATTGTTTTTAAGAGAGGGGATCTCCCTTTGTTGCTGAGGTTGGCCTCTAACTCCTGGCCTCAAGTGATCCTCCCATCTCAGCCTCCCAAAGTGCTGGGATTACAGGTGTGAGGCACTGTACCCAGCCAGAAATGATCTTTATAACAGAAATTTGATTTGTTATGCAGTTGAAAAGTGACAGTAATCATGTAGGAAGACTATATGCCTGAACCCATTCAAGACCAGCCCCAGAATCAATGGGTCCTCCAAAAGTTCTAAAACTGATTGTTTCAATCAGTATTAATTTAAGAGGCACAAGCATAGTTTTCTTACATGAATATATTGTGTTGTTGGTGAAGTCTGGGCTTTTAGTGTGCCTGTCACCCAAATAACGTACAATGCACCCATGAAGTCCTCCCTTACCGTCCCTCACCCACCTCCTGCCTCCCACCCCTCTGAGTCTCCAATGTCTGTTATACATACTGAGCATGTTTTGTTTGTTTATTTGTTTGTTTGTTTTGAAACAGAGTCTCACTCGGTCGCCCATGCTGGAGTGCAGGGGTGCAATCTCAGCTCACGGCAACCTCTGCCTCCCAGGTTCAAGCGATTCTCCTGCCTCAGCCTCCCGAGTAGCTGTGGTTACAGGTGTGTGCCACCACACTGGGCTCATTTTTGTATTTTCAGTAAAGAGAGGGTTTCACCATGTTAGCCAGGCTGGTCTCGCCCTCCTGGCCTCAAGAGATCCCCCCACCTCAGCCTCCCAAAGTCCTGAGATTACAGGGATGAGCTACCGTTCCCAGCCACACACTCTATATCCATGTGTACCCATAATTTAGCCCCTCTTTTAAGTAAGAGCATTTGCCTTTTTAGGTCAGATGATAAAGACAATAGCCTCCAGTTCCATCCATGTTGCTGCAAAATACATCATTTCATTCACTTTTTTTTTTTTGAGATAGTCTCACTCTGTCACCCAGGCTGGAGTGCAGTGGCGCGATCTCAGCTCACTGCAACCTCTGCCTCCTGGGTTCAAGCAATTCTCCTGCCTCAGCCACCCCAGTAGCTGGGAATACAGGCATGTGCCCCAGGCCCAGCTAATTTTTGTAGTTTTAGTAGAGACAGGGTTTTGCCATGATGCCCAGGCTGGTCTAGAACTCCTGATCTCAAGTGACCCACCCGCCTTGGGCTCCCAAAGTGCTTGGATGGTAGATGTAAGCCACGGCGCCAGGCCACTTCATTCTGTTTTATGGCTGAGCAGCACCCCTTTGTGTGTGCACCACATTTTCTTTATCCAGTCATCTGGTGCTGGGTGCTGGGCTCGATTGCACATCTATGCATCGTGAATAGTGCTGTGATGAACAAACAAAGCCGGTGGCTTTTAGATAGAATGAGTTCTTTTCCTTTGGGTAGACGCCAAGTGGTGGCCTTGCTGGAATGAATGGGAGTTTATGTTTAGTTCTTTGAGAAATGTGTATACTGTTTTTCAGACGAGATCGGGCACGTTCAGGGTGGTATGGCCGTAGACTGTATACTATTTTTCATAGAAGTTGTACTGATTTACACCAATAGGTGATGTTTCCTAGAAGAATCGTCAACTGGTAAGGTGGGATTAACTGCAAGGGGGACTGAGGACTCTCAAGAGAACATGAGCAGCAGGCTGTAGGAGCGTCTGTGACTGCTGGGCTGAGGCATGGGACCCAGGAGGGAGCAACTCCAGGAACGGGCTGGCCCCCCAGGGCCAAGATCCACACCTCATTCAATAGGATTTGGCCATAGCCCAGTAGATAGTGGGGAAGCCTGTGGGGGTGTCCATGCGTGGCTGGCAAGCAGGGGCCTCCTCTTGGGGGATACTGGCGGAAATCACTAGACAGTTGCCCTGTGGGTGCCTGCAAGACTTGCTGGGCATTATAAGGAAGATGCCCTCTAGTGTGCCGATGGAACTCTCTGGACCAGCCTGGGCAAGAGAGCAAGACTCTGTCTCAAAAAAAAAAAAAAGGGGGTAGGATTTTTGTCTGGTTTTGTTTTGTTTGGAGACCAGATCTTGCTCTATCGCCCAGACTGGAGCGCAGTGGTGTGATCACAGCACACTCACTGCAGCCTTGACCTCCCAGGCTCAAGCGATCCTCCACCTGAGCCTCCTGAGTAACTAAGACAGCAGGTGTGGGCCACCATACCTAGCTAATTTGTTTGTATTTTTTTTAGTAGAGATAGAGTTTTGCCATGTTGCCCAGGATGATCTCCAACTCCTGAGCTCAAGTGATCCACCTGACTCGGTCTCCCAAAATGCTTGGATTACAGGTGTGAGTCTCCGTACCTGGCAGAGGTGTAGTTTTTAACATTGTAGAGAAGTTCCTTGACATATGGCCACATACGCTCACTCACACTGGATGTTTGCAGCACACCTTGACATCCTGAAGGCTCTGAAATTGCCAAAGTAAGAAAAAGGAAAAACGGCCAGGCGCAATGGCTCACACCTGTAATCCTAGCACTTTGGGAGGCTAAAGCGGGCAGATCACTTGAGGTCAGGAGTTCAAGATCAGCCTGGCCAATGGGGTGAAACCTCATCTCTACCAAAGATGTAAAAATTACCAGGCATGCTGGAGGGTGCCTGTAATCCCAGCTACTCAGGAGGCTGAGGCAGGAGAATTGCTTGAACTCAGGAGGTGGAGGTTGCAGTGAGATGAGATGGTACCACTGCACTCTACCCCGGGCGACACAGCAAAACTCTGTCTCAAAAAACAAAGGAAAAAAGGATTATATAAGTGTATAATGGTTATTAACAGACAGTAATACACAACAAGCCCAGGAAAAGCTTTTTCCCTTTCCTTTGGAAAGGACTAAAGTATGTTGTAAAATATGTTTATTTTAGAAATTAAGGATAATTTGTTCTATGTCATCGAAATTTCTTCTAAGAAACCAGATTACTGCTGAGGGCTTAGTACAAAATCCAGTGACCATTTGTCTTGAACTCTGCAGTGTTAAGCCGTGTTTATTTGGTGAGCTGAATCCAAGGTGTGTTAGGGTCATTTCGAGGAGAATGCTTACGATACCTTAGAAGAAAACACTACGTAAGTCTTGCCTGCAATCATTTTGAGGCTGGGAATACAAAGGGTAAAATTACAAACACCTACAGTATTTTGCAAAGTCTTTCTGAAAATCTGTCCTGGCATTAAGGAAAGTGCATCCTCTCTCGGTTCCGACGACAAACACGTCTGTTTCGTACACAGCGATGCAGGCCACTTCTGCCTTGGACTTGGCCAGTTCTTTACACTGAAACAGAAACAAAAAGCAATGTATGACCTACAAGGGCAGATCCAAGATCGTGGGGCTGGGAGGGCTGCTTTAAGAATACAAAATTAGGGCCTGGCGCAGTGCCTCACGCCTGTAATCCCAGCACTTTGGGAGGCTGAGGCGCAGATCACAAGGTCAGGAGTTTGAGACCAGCCTGGCCAACATGGTGAAACCCTGTCTCTACTAAAAATACAAAAATTAGCTGGGCGCAGTGGCAGGCGTCTGTAATCCCAGCTACTTGGGAGGTTGAGACAGGAGAATTGATTGAACCTGGGAGGCAGAGGTTGCAGTGAGCCGAGATCACGCCACTGCACTCCAACCTGGGCGACAGAGCAAGTCTCCACCTCAAAATAAAAAAAATAATACAAAATCAGGCCAGGTGGAGGCAGCTCACGCCTGTAATCCCTGTACTTAGGGAGGCCGAGGTGGGCAGAGATCATGAGGTCAGGAGATCGGGATCAACCTGGCCAACATGGTAAAACCCTGTCTCTACTAAAAATACAAAAATTAGCTGGGCATGATGGTGCGTGCCTGTAATTCCAGCTACTCAGGAGGCTGAGGCAGGAGAATCGCTTGAACCCAGGAGGTGGAGGTTGCAGTAAGCTGAGATTATGCCACTGCACTCCAGCTGGCAACAGAGCAAGACACTGGATCAAAAAAAGAAAGAAAGAAAAAGAAAAAAAATTTACAAAATTAGGTAGCAAAAGGAATATTTACTTAGAATAAGAAAAATCACTGAGAAATAAACCATTTATCAGGCAAACACCATAAGCATCATAAAACCCAAAGAACATATTTTCATTTACTGCCTGCATGTCTCCAGCACACGTTTTCCCTACATTTTTGGCTACAGACTTTCTGGTTATCTCTTCATATATACATGACAATTTTTTTTTTTGAGACAGAGTCTCGCTCTGTTGCCCAGGCTGAAGGCCAGTGGCACGATTTTGGCTCACTGCAACCTCTGCCTCAGCCTCCCAGGTTAGCTCGGATTAAAGGTGCCCACCTTCAAACCTGGCTAATATTTTTGTGTTTTTAGTAGAGACGGTGTTTCTACTAAAGCTGACCAGGCTGGTCTCAACTCCTGACCTCAGGTGGTCTGTCCTCCTTGGCTTCCCAAAGTGCTGAGATTATAGGTGTGTGCCACTGCACCTGGCCTCCTTTTCTTTGTATTTTACTTACCGATAAGAAACATAAACATCAAATTTATTGGGTTTTTTTGAAACAAGGTCTCACTCTGTCACCCAGCCTGGATTGCAGTGATGTGATCACAGCTCACTGCAGCCCCAACCTCCTCAGCTCAGGTGATCCTCCCACCTCAGTCTCCCAAGTAGCTAACACTGCAGGCGTGCGCCACCATGCCCAGCTAATTTTGGTTTGTTTAGAGATGGGGTTTCAGCATGCTGGCCAGGCTGGTCCTGAACTCCTGGGCTCAAGTAATCCATCTGCCTTGGCCTCCCAAAGTGCTGGGATTACAGGCATGAGCCACTGCGCCCGGCCGAATTTGTCTACTGTTTGTCTCCTGAGCAGGATGTAAGATCTCTGTGAGGGGACCCACCTGAACTCTTGTTACTCCAGTGCCTAGAAGAGGGCCTTGGCTTAGGAGCTGCTTCCTGGACATTTGTCAAATGAAAGAAATATAATCAGTTCTTACACAATGTCCCTGGGGGAGATATTTTGAGTTTTCTTCAAACAGATCATATTGTTTCCTTCTATTATTATTATTTTTATTTTTTGAGGGAGGGTCTTGCTCTGTTACCCGCTGAAGTACAGTGGTGCAATCCTAGCTCACTGTAGCCTTGATCCCCTAGGCTTGAGTGATCCTCCTGCCTCAGCCTCTCCAGTAGCTGGGACTACAGACATGTGCCACCATGCCTGGCTAATTAAAAAAAAATTTTTTTTTAGTAGAGACAAGGTCTTGCTATGTTACCGAGGCTGGTCTCAAAACTCCTGAGTTCAAGTGATCCTCTGCCCTCACAAAGTGGTGGGATTACAGGGATGAGCCATGCCCCTACCTAGCCTTAATGCTTGCTTTTAAAATTTATTCCAAGTTTCATTTTATTTTTTAAGAGTCAGGGTCTTTATTTTTTTTTTTTTTGAGACGGAGTTTCGCTCTTGTTACCCAGGCTGGAGTGCAATGGCACGATCTCGGCTCACTGCAACCTCCGCCTCCTGGGTTCAGGCAATTCTCCTGCCTCAGCCTCCCAAGTAGCTGGGATTACAGGCACGCGTCACCGTGCCCAGCTAATTTTTGTATTTTTAGTAGAGACGGGGTTTCACCATGTTGACCAGGATGGTCTCGATCTCTTGACCTCGTGATCCACCCGCCTCGGCCTCCCAAAGTGCTGGGATTACAGGCGTGAGCCACCGCGCCCGGCGAGTCAGGGTCTTATTGTGTTGTACAGGCTGGAGTGCAGAGTCATGATAGCTCTCTGCAGCCTTGAACTCCTGGGCTCGGCGCCACCCCCTCCAGCTAATTTTTTAAAAATAGTCTTGGAAAGACAAGTTCTCACTATGCTGCCCAGGTTGGTCTCCAACCGCTGACCTCAAGCCATCCTCTCACCTCGCCTCCCAAACTGCTGGGCAGGGTGACTACGCTAATTTCGGTCATTTGAATAATGTGATGTCTGTCAGGTTTCTGTACTGCAAAGTTACTGATTTTCCATTTTTAATCGATAAATATCTTCCAAACAGATACTTTGGCGTTATGTAAATTTCTCATCTACCAAGTAAAGTTTACCTTTTGGATGTAAATAGATACACATAAATAGCCTATTTATTTATTTATTTTTTTTTTTGAGACAGAGTCTTACTCTGTTGCCCAGGCTGGAGTGCAGTGGCATGATCTCAGTTCACTACAAACTCTACCTCCAGGGTTCAAGTGATTCTCGTGTCTCAGCCTCCTGAGTAGCTGGGATTACAGGCACCTGCCACCACACCCAGCTAATGTTTGTATTTTCAGTGGAGACAGGCTTTCACCACGTTGTCCAGGCTGGTCTCGAACTCCTGACCTCCAGTCATCTGTGTGCCTTGGCTTCCCAAAGTTCTGGGATTAATGAGCCACTGCACCTGGCCTATCTGCTTTTGAATTTATATTTTAAAAATATTCTCAAACATGGTAAAATAGGTTACCATTCATTACATTACATTTCAGATCTGGGAAGCTTGAGTTTACATAATGGCATCCATAATGTAATAAACAAATATGCAAATAATCTGAAAAGCCCATTACCCTCCATTAAGAATACCCTTACACAGATGTCAGGCAGAAGCAAACATCAAAAGTGATACTGAAGCAGCTGGGCGCAGTGGCTCAGGCCTGTAATCCCAGCCCTTTGGGAGGCCAAGTTGGGCAGATTACCTGAGGTCAGGAGTTCGAGACCAGCCTGGCCGATATGGTAAAACCCTGTCTCTATTAAAAATACAAAAATTAGCCGGGCATGGTGGTGCATGCCCATAATCCCAGCTACTCAGGAGGCTGAGGCAGGAGAATTGCTTGAACCCGGGAGACAGAAGTTGCCGTGAGCTGAGATGGCGCCACTGCACTACATCCTGGGTGACAGGGTGAGATTCCTTCTCAAAAATAAAAGAGATGCTGAAGTGTTTCATGATTCTGTCATCTCGACAACAATCCATCTGTGGCATGTGGGACAAGTGTCAGGCTGTCTCACCATGGACTCGAGGGCAGACACGAGGAATGTCACCACCATCCTGCTCTCCGAGGAGGGCTCTTCTTCAGCGGGCAGAGTGGACACTGCTACCTGGGCCATGATCCCTGTGCAAGAGAAGCGATAAGAAAGTGGTAAAAATTCAGAGTCTGAAACCCACATTCGGAGCTGTGAGGCTGTTCACACCTTCCTCTAGAGGCAAAGAAACTGAAATTTAAAGGCATTTAGTGACTTGCCCATGAGCTCCTGAATAGTAATGCTAACTTTTATTTTATTTTGAGACAGGGTCTTGCTCTGTCACTCAGGCTGGAGTGCAGTGGCACAATCATGGCTTCCTATAACGTCTTCCCTGGATTCAATCAATCCTCCAACCGCAACCTCCCCAGTAGCTGGGACTACAGGTGAGCACCACCATACCTGGCTAATTTTTGTATTTTTTGTAAAGATGGGGTTTCACTGTGTTGCCTAGACTGGTGTCAAAGTGGTCTGCCTTCCTTGGCCTCTCAAAGTGCTAAGATTACAGGTGTGAGCCACCACACCCAGCCCTGTTTTCTTGCTTTCTTTTTTTTTTTTTTTGAGATTGAGTTTCACTCTTGTTGCCCAGGCTGGAGTGCAATGGTGGGATCTCGGCTCATGGCAACCTCCGCCTCTCAAGTTCAAGTGATTCTCCTGGCTCAGTCTCCTAAGTAGCTGGGATTACAGGCACCTGCCACCACGCCCAGCTAATTTTTGTATTTTTAGTAGAGATGGGGTTTCTCCATGTTGGCCAGCTGGTCTTGAATTCCTGATTACAGGCGTGAGCCACTGTGCCCAGCCAAATTCCTTTTTTAAAAACTATCTACTTGGCCAGGTGCAGTGAGTGTACTGTAATCCCAGCATTTTGGGAGGCGGAGGCGGGCGGATCACAAGGTCAAGAGATGGAGACCATCCTGGCCAACATGGTGAAACCCTGTCTCTACTATAAATACAAAAAGATTAGCTGGGCGTGGTGGTGTGCACCTGTAGTCCCAGTTACCCAGGAAGCTGAGGCAGGAGAATTGCTTGAATCTGGGAGGTGGAGGTTGCAGTGAGCCGAGATCGCGCCACTGCACTCCAGCCTGACGCCTGGTGACAGAGCAAGACTGTCTCAAAAAAACAAAAACAAAAATATTTACTTATTTAAAAACAGGGTCTTGCTCTGATGCTTAGGCTGGAGTGCAGTGGGGAGATCTCAGCTCACTGTAGGCTCCCAAGCAGCTGAGAATACAGACACATACCAACACACCTGGCTAATTTTTTTTTTTTTTTTTTTTTTGTAGAGACAGGGTTTTGCCATGTTGCCCACACTGGTCTTGAACTCCTGGCCTCAAGTGATCTGCTTGCCTCAGACTCCCCAAGTGCGGGGATTATAGCCACCACTCCCAGCCTTTTTTTTTTTTTTTTTTTGAGACAAAGTACAATGGCATGATCTTGGCTCACTGCAACCTCCACCTCCCGGGTTCAAGTGATTCTCCTGCCTCAGTCTCCCAAGTAGCTGGAATTACAGGTGCCCACCACCACACCTGGCTAATTTTTGTATTTTTAGTAGAGGTGGGGTTTCACCATGTTGGACCAGCCTGGTCTCAAACTGCTGACCTCAGGTGATCCGTCTACTTTACCTAGGCCTCCCAGAGTTCTGGGATTAAAGTCTTGAGCCACCACACCCAGTCTTTTAAATTTATTTATTTATTCAGACAGAGTCTCACTCTGTCACCAGGTTGAAGTGCAGTAGCACGATCTCGGCTCACTGCAACCTCCACTTCCCAGGTTCAAGCAATTCTCCTGCCTCAGCCTCCCAAATAGCTGGGACTACAGGTGTGCACCACCATGCTCTGCTAATTTTTGTATTTTTAGTAGAGACGGGGTTTCACCACGTTGGCCAGGCTGGTCTCCATCTCTTGGCCTCATGATCCACCTGCCTTGGCCTCCCAAAGTGCTAGGATCACAGGACGAGAACCACTGCGCCCGGCTTACATTTATTTTTATGCTAACTTTTATAGAATATATTTTCCACTAAACCTACACATAGCTTCCCCATAAAACAAACTCAGGGATTATGTGAGAGGAGCAGGCTGTTTCCCAGATGAGAGGAGGATTTGTATCTTATTGATCCAGTGATGTTTAGATCTCAGCATGGTTATGCCAGCTACCAGTGTCACTTATACATAAAAAGGATGCAGTGGGTTTGTGTATTAAAGATGAGAAGAGAAAAAATTCCCTCTTTCCTTCTCCCCTTTGAACTTCTGTCTCTTAAAAGTTCACTCTAAATTTTGCAAAGCTCTTCCAGTTTTTGTTTATTTGTTTTGTTTTTAGAGACAGGATCTCAGTGTCACCCAGTCTGGAGGGCAGTGGCGCAATCATGGCTCACTGCATCCTTCAACTCCCTGGCTCAAGCAATCCTCCTTCCTCATCCTCCTGAGTAGCTGGGACCACAGGCATATATCACCATGCCCAGCTAGTTTTTAACTTTTTTGGGGTAAAGATAGGGTCTTGTGGTATTGCCCAGGCTGGTCTCAAACTCCCGGGCTCAAGCCATCCTCCTGTGTCGGCCGCCTTAAGTGCTGAGATGACAGGCCTGAACCACTGTGCCTGGCTGATACATTTTGCTAAGCTCTAAATAAAGTTGGCTTTAAGAAATTTCTTTAAAAAAAATTCTCTGAAATCCTAAAAAGAACTTTTTGAAATTGAGCTTGCAAATTAAGTACCTGTCAGCTACATCATGTCCCTCCAATATTTGGCTTAATTCTATTTGTAAGCAAAAGATAAGGAGATCAACATGAGTGAGCACATGGAAGGAAGACAGAAGATTTTTTTTTTTTCTTTGAGTTTCACTCTTGTCGCCCAGGCTGGAGTGCAGTGGCGCAATCTTGGCTCACTGCAACCTCTGCCCCCTGGGTTTAAGTGATTCTCCTGCCTCAGCCTCCCGAGTAGCTGGGATTACAGGCACATGACATCACATCTGGCTAATTTTTGTTATTTTTAGTAGAGATAGGGTTTTACCATGTTGGCCAGGCTGGTCTCGAACTCCTGACTTCAGGTGGTCCACCTGCCTTGGCCTCCCAAACTGCTGGGATTACAGGCATAAGCCACTGGGCCTGGCCAAAGCTGAAGATTTAAGAGAACAAAGTGTGGAGGTCATATGGGGTTTTTGGAAATATTCACAAAGGTCTCTTTCAGATCATGTGGATTCACTCCTTGCCCACTTGAATGTGGTATGGCCATGTGAGTTTCGTGGACGGAGGATGTCAGGGAAGTAACTTCACTTTGCCACACTCTCTCTTCCTCCTCAGTGGCCACTGGAAACGTTCCACATGGGACCGCCACAGCAGCCTGGGTTCCAGATTGCAGACAACGTGAAACAGACTCACAGACAACGCACAGCAGACTTTTAGTGGGACCAAGAAATAAGTCCTTGCTTATTTTAATCCTCCAAAATCTGGTGTCTTCTGCAACCACAGCACACTCTAGCCAGTCTGGATAGTTACAGAAGGTTAAAAAGAAATTCTAAAAATGCAACTATCAAAATTATTTGAAGACACTCGAGGATCTCTTAGCGTTATAATCTTTCTGAGAACATTAGCCATTAGCTATGCTGAACCAGCAGGATGCAAATTGTTATCGTTAAACGTTCTTATAAATGTATATATCTCTATTATTATTGAACAGAATGGTAGGGGAAGAAAGAGATAGGTAGAGGTTTGCTTGTTTGTTTTTTGAGGTGAGTCACTCTGCCCCAGGCTGGAGTGCAGTGCATCAACATGAGTGTGCATGTAGAAGGAAGACAGGTTTTTTTTTCTTTGAGTCTCGCTCTGTCACCCAGGTTGGAGTGCAGTGGCGTGATCTCAGCTCACTGCAACCTCCGCCTCCCTTCAAGCGATTCTCCTGCCTCAACCTCCCGAGTAGCTGGGATTACAGGCGTGAGACACCACACCCAGCTAATTTTTGTATTTTTAATAGAGACAGGGTTACACCACGTTGGCCAGGCTCATCTCGAACTCTTGACCTCAAGTGATCCACTCGCCTCGACTTCCCAAAGTGCTGGGATTACAGGTGTGAGCCACCACGCCCAGCCTGTTTTTTTTGTTTGTTTGTTTTTTTTTTGAGACAGGATCTTGCTCTGTCACCCAGGCTGGAATGCGATCACGGCTCACTGTAGCCTCAACCTTCTGGGCTCAGTTGATCCTCCCATCTCAGTCCCCCAGGTGGCTGAGACTACAGGTGCATGCCACTACACCTCGCTAATTTTTGCATTTTTAGTACAGACGGGGTTTCACTATGTTGCCCAGGCTGCTCTCCAACTCCTGGGCTCAAACGATCTGCCCAATTCTGCCTCCCATAGAGCTGGGATTACAGGCGTGAGCCACCTCGCCTGGCGAATATTGTTTTTCATAGCAAAGACCCTGTTCTATCAACAGAGCTGGAGTCAGAAAAAGCAGCCTCAATCGCCTCTCTGCTTTTTGGCTGAGATCAGGAGTAGAAAAAGCAGCATCCAGCCAGGAGACGCATAGGTCCTAGAAAGTATTTTCTTGAGCATTCTAGATTCCACAATTATCACTCGGTACTCTCACCAAGCAAATGCACATCAAAGAGTATGTAACAGCAAAGGCGTGCTGTTTCCATTCGCCAGAACACTCCCTTAGATCACGCTCCATCCTTACTATTTTGGAAGCTCTGAGAATTTCCATTCATAATCTTATTTTGTCTTTAGTATTCCCCGGAGAGAAAGGGGTGTAAAAGTATTCTCATTTTACAACTTAGCAAGTTATTCAAGCAAAGCTAGAACATAAACCAGGACAATTTTTGCCTAGTGCTATTTCCACTTCTTCACACCTTAAATTGCCATTGATCTATGATGTCATTACAGTCAATGTGTATTAAGAAATGGGACCAGGCGCAGTGGCTCACGCCTGTAATCCCAGCACTTTGGGAGGCCAAAGTGGGCAGATCACAAGGTCAAGAGATCGAGACCATCCTGGCTAACATGGTGAAACCTAAAATACAAAAAATTAGCCAGGCGTGGTGGCACATGCCTGTAGTCCGGCTACTCCGGAGGCTGAGGCAGGAGAATCACTTGAACCTGGGAGACGGAGGTTGCAGTGAGCTGAGATTGTGCCACTGCACTCCAGTCTAGGCAACAAGAACGAAACTCCATCTCAAAAAAAAAAAAAAAAAAAAAAGGAAAGAAAAGAATCGGGCCAGCGCAGTGGCTCCCGCCTGTAATCCCAGCACTTTGGGAGGCGCGCAGAACGCTTGAGGTCAGGAGTTTGAGACCAGCCTGACCAACATGGTGAGACTACTTCTCTACTAAAAATGGCACGCGTCTGTAATCCCAGCTACTCTGGATTACAGAGTAATCCAGGAGACGCCAGAGCAACAGCCCACCGGGCGCCCCACGTGATGAAGGTCCTATGTCATTATCAGAACTGTCGGGGCAGGCAGCGAGCCCTGCAGGATGAAAAGCCCCTGGGGACGGCGACCCACTCGCCTTCTCTGGGCGTCCTGCTCTCCGGAAATAAGTGCTTCCGGGTCACACCGGAAGTTCACTGCTCTTTGCGCGTCCAGAGGTTACTTCCTGGGATGGTCCTTAGTGGAGACTATTCGTGGAGCCTTCCCTGCACCCTGCATTTGGGGATGGCTCCCTCTCTTCTCTCCTTTTCCCCCAGAAAGAAACTGCCATCAGGAGGTGGCATTAACAGTGAACACCAGAGGCGCACCAGGCCAGGCAGGTGACGTGCTTAGAAGGCACCTGATGTGCTGGTCCCCATGGGACTGAACCCCACAAGGGCCGCGGGCTGGACTCTGGCACCTTGTCAGTTGAAGAAGTTACAACATCAACTGCTTTTTAATTTTTTTTTTTTTGACATGGAGCCTCGCTTGTTGCCCAGGCTGGAGTACAGTGGCACGATCTCAGCTCACTGCAACCTCCGCCTCCCAGGTTCAAGCGATTCTCCTGCCTCAGCCTCCAAGTAGCTGGAACAGGTATACCCTCCATCACACCCGGGAAATTTTTTGTACTTTTAGGAGAGATGGGGTTTCACAGTGTTGTCAAGGCTATTCTCGAACTCCCGACCTCAAGCGATCTACCTGCCTCGGCTTCCCAAAGCCCTGCGATTACAGGAATGAGCCACTGCACCTGGTCTGCTTATTTATTTATTTATTTATTTATTTATTTGGATGGTGTTTCCCTCTTGTTGCCCAGGCTGGATTGCAATGGCGTGATCTTGGCTCGCCTCCTGGGTTCAAGCCATTCTCCTGTCTCAGCCTCCCTATTAGCTGGGATTACAGGTACCCACCACCACAACTGGCTAATTTTTGTATTTTTACTAGAGACAGGGTTTCACCATATTGGCCAGGCTGGTCTCAAACTCCTGACAGGTGATCTGCCCACTTCAGCCTCCCAAAGGGCTGTGATTATAGGCGTGAGCCTCTGTGCCTGGCCTCTGCTTTTTTAAAAGTCAGGGTCTCACACTGTCACCCAGGCTGGAGTGCAATGACTTGATCATAGTTCACTGCAGCCTCCAACTCGTGGACTCAAGCCATCCTCCCACCTCAGCCTCCTGAGTCACTGGGATTATAGCTGCGAGTCACTGCACCTGGCTCAATGAACTACTTCCTATGAACGTTTCTTTCACTGCTGACATTTTATGAATCCCCTCAACTTAAAATCCAAAGGAATCACATATTATGTAATTCCATTCATATTAAATTTCTAGAGTAGGGAAATCTATAGGAACTGAGTGTAGATTACTAGATGTTTAGGGTTGATAGCAAAAGTTAGGTTTCTTTTAAGAGTGATCACAATTTTCAAAATTTGTGATGACTGTCGTACAACTCTGTGAATATATTTTAAGAAACCACTGAACTGTACACTTTATTTATTTTTATTTTTATTTTTGAGACAAGAGTCTCTCTCTGTCACTCAGCCTGGAGTAAAGTGGCATGATCTCAGTTCACTGCAACCTCTCCCTCCCAGGTTCAAGCAATTCTTCTGCCTCAGCTTCCTGAGTAGCTGGAACTACAGGCATGTGCCACCATACCTGGCTAATTTTTTGTATTTTTAGTAGAGATGGGGTTTCACCATGTTAACCAGGATGGTCTTGATCTCCTGACCCCATGATCCACCTGCCTCAGCCTCCCAAAGTGCTGGGATTACAGGAGCAAGCCACCATGCCCAGCCTGGAAGAAGTTTTTAAATCAAAATTCTTTTTTTTTTTTTTTGAGGAGAAGTTTCACTCTTGTTGCTCAGGCTGGAGTGCAGTGACGCGATCTTGGCTCACTGCAACCTCTGCCTCCCAGGTTTATGTGATTCTTCTGCTTTAGCCTCCCGAGTAGCTGGGATTACAGGCACCTGCCACCACATCTGGCTAATTTTTTGTATTTTTAGTAGAGACAGGGTTTTACCATGTTGGCCAGGCTGGTCTCGAACTCCTGACCTTCAGGTGATCCACCCGCCTTGGCCTCCCAAAGTGCTGGGATTACAGGCATGAGCCACTATGCCTGGCCTTAAATAAAAATTCTTTTACCTGATGTAAACTAGACTACATGAGGATATGTTTCATTTCTTTGATTATAAAGATAAAGTGCTTGTTTGCGTCACTTTATTTTTTTTTCTGCACCCTGTGGCGCATGGCTGATCCATAGGCAGTGTGCCGAGTCAGCCACAAATGTTTTAATATTCAAGCATAATTTTTTTTTTGACACAGAGTCTCACTCTGTCGCCAGGCGCCAGGCTGGAGTGCAGTGGTGCAATCTTGGCTCACCGCAACCTCCGCCTCCTGGGTTCAAGCAATTCTCTTGCCTCAGCCTCCTGAGTAGCTGGGACTACAGGCGCACGCACCACGCACAGCTAATTTTTCTACTTTTTTAGTTGAGACGGGTTTCACCATGTTGGCCAGGTCTCTTGACCTGGTGATCTGCCCGCCTCGGCCTCCCAAAGTGCTGGGATTACAGGCGTGAGTCACCGCGCCCGGCTCATGCATAATTTTTATATAGCAAAGTTCACCCTTTTCAGTGTATAGTTCTATGATTTTTTTTTTCTTTGGGACAGGGTCTTACTCTGTTACCCAGGCTGGAGTGCAGCATTGCACCCTCAGATCACTGCACCCTCTCCATCCTGGGCTCAAGCAATCCTCGTGCGTCAGCCTCCTGAGTAGTTGGGGCCAGAGGTGTGTGCCACCATGCCTGGATCATCTTTTGTATTTTTTATTAATAGAGAGGAGGCTTCATCATGTTGCCGAGGCTGGTCTCAAACTCCTGACCTCAGATGATCTGCCACCTCAGCCTTCTAAAGTGTTGGGATTACAGGATTGAGCCACGCCCTTGGCCCCTATGAATTTTGACATATATAAAGTCATATAGCTACCATGAAAATCAAGGTACAAAAGAGTTCCATCACCCCAGAATATTATACCATAGTAATCCCTAGCAGCTGTGATGTCAAAAGTCTGCTTTTTAACAAAAAAGAAAATAAAAATAACACAAACTAATAAAAATACAAATTAAAAAATTTTTAAAGCCAAAGAATAAAATAATAGGCAGGATGATATCAGGTGGAATTAAAAAAAAAAATTCTATCAGTTGGCATCAACTCTGCTACCAGCAATCATTTAAAAACAAGTGTTTCATAATAATTATTATCAGCGTTTCAGCCAGGGTCTCCCTCTGTCACCCAAGCTGGAATGCAGTGGTGCAATCACAGCTCGCCGCAGCGTCTGCCTCCCTGGGGCGATCCTCCCACCTCAGCCTCCTGAGTAGCTGGAATCCCAGACATGCACCATCACGTTCAGCTAATTTTTATATTTTTTGTAGAGAGGGCGTTTTGCCATGTTGTCCAGGCTGGTCTCGAACTCCTGGGCTTAAGTGAACTGCCTGCCTCATCCTCCCAAAGTGCTGAGATTACAGGTGTGTCCCACCGTGCTGGGCTGTTTAATAATTATTGTACTTTCTTTACATTTTGTACATAATAACAAATGGAGAAGGAATGCTGTCTTTTATGTTCTGTGATGTGGAACACAGCATGCATTAATAGAAAACTGAAAATAATGAAACATGACTGTAAGCCAACATAGTGTTCCCATCCCAAGAACATTTTCCTGAGACAATTTCCATACACTCTAATAAAACTCAAAATCCTTGACCGTAACAGCTTGTACCGCAGAATAAAATCTCCCAAAGCCGATATAGTTATTAATCCTTTTTTCTACTCACATCTGAAGTGCCAGCACCATTTATTGAGATGACAGATTTTTATACAGTACTTAACTTTTTGCTATTTTATTTTATTTTGGGATGGAGTCTTGCTCTGTGGCCCAGGATGGAGTGCAGTGGTGCAATCTCAGCTCAATGCAACCTCAGCCTCTTGAGTGGCTGGGATTAAAGGCACGCACCACATCCAGATAATTTTTGTATTTTTAGTAGAGGCGGGGTTTCACCATGTTGGCCAGGCTGGTCTTGAACACTTGGTGATCCGCCCACCTTGGCCTCCCAAAGTGCTGGGATTACAGGCGCGAGCCACCGCACCTGGCCCTTTTTGCTTTTTAAAAACCGTAGACTCCAAAAACTTCCAAATCTCAGTTTGTTTTCCTAGCAATCCTGGAGGACTTTCTGTCCTTCTAATGTAATATTTTATTAATGAAAAGCAAATACATAGGACACAGCCTACAGGTCAAATCCCGACTGCAGCCTGTTTTTGTAAATTAAGCTTTGCCGGAACACAGTCACACTCACTTGTTGCATCTTGTTTACGGCTGCTTTCCTGCAAAGGAAGGTTTGCATGCATGTGACAGACTCCATGTCCCCAGAGCCAAAAATATTTACTATCATACAAAGTTTGCCCATTCCTGATCTAGAATCTGTATCTATCCGTTACAACCTTTCATCATTTGGAATGTCTTCCACTCCCTTTAAGAAAACTCTGAAATCTCTAAATAGGAGCCTGGTTATTTTTAAAAACTGTTTCTAGATTTTCCTTTCCAAGGTTAATTTTTCAGGTTTTAAAGGGCTTAGATTTTTTGTTTTGTTTTGATTTTGAGAGAATCTCACTCTGTCCTCCAGATCGAAGTGCAGTAGTGCAATACCGTGCCCGGCTCATTTCCCTTTATTTTTTGTAGAGACAAGGTTTTACTCTGTTGCCAGGCTGGTCTTGAACTCCTAGGCTCAAACAGTCCTTCTGCCTCAGCCTCCCAAAGCGCTGGGATTACAGGAATGAGACACTGCGCCCAGACCTGGTGCTTGTTTTTTGTTTTGTTTTGCTTTTTGTTTTTGAGATAGGCTCTTGCTGTCACCCACACTGAAGTGTAGATGCATGATCAGAGCTCCCTGCAGCCTGGAACTCCCAGGCTCAAGTGATCCTCCCACCTCAGTCTCCAAAGTAGCTGGGAACACAGGTGCACACCACCATACCCAGCTAATTTTTATTTTTTTTTGTAGAGACAGAGTTTTGCCATGGTGCCCAGGCCAGTCTTGAACTCCTGGGCTCAAGCGATCCTCCCACCTCAGCCTCCCAAAGTGCTGGGATTACAGGCATGAGCCACCATACCCAGCCCCAGGGCTTGATTTAATTAATAAGTTCAACCTTCTTCACAGCTCAACTGTGTACACTGTTTCAACTCAAGCATACACTGTTTCACCATTCAACAAAAACGTATTGAGCATCTGTGATGTAAAAATATATACTACTGGCCAGGTGCAGTGGCTCATGCCTGTAATCCCAGCACTCTGGGAGGCCAAGGCAGGCAGATTACCTGAGCTCAGGAGTTCAAGACCAGCATGGCCAACATGATTAAATCCTGTCTCTACTAAAAACACCAAAAAAAAAAAAAAAAAAAAGACAGGCATGGTGGCGGGCACCTGTAATCCCAGCTACTCGGGAGCCTAAGGCAGGAGAATCTCTTGAATCCAGGAGGCAGAGGTGGCAGTGAGCCAAGATTGTGCCACTGCACTCCAGCCTGGGTGACAGAGTGAGACTCCGTCTCAAAGTACAAAAAAAATTAGCTGGGCATGGTGGCACATGCCTGTGATCCCAGCTACTCAGGAGGCTGAGGCAGGAAAATCCCTTCAACCAAGGAGGCAGAGGTTGCAGTGAGCCGTGATTGCATCACTGCACTCTAGAGTCTGGGCAACAGAGCAAGACTCTGTCTCAAAAAAAAAAAAAATGTATACTGCTGGCAGGGAGTGGAGGGGAAACAAAGGTGAACAGAATCTAACTCCTGGTCTCAAGTGAGAAAGACCTGCCTGCATGAGGCAGAATCACAGGCAATACGGTAAAAGAAGCCAGACATGCATGAAATGGCCCAGGCATGTAGGAATGCAGACTGATCAAGTGGGAGGGATGAGAGAAATGTTGGGCCAGGGGCAGACTCTTCCAAGACCCCCAGTGGATGACTGGAGCTGCGGATAGTGCCAAACCCTAAATCTATTATGTTCTTTTTCTTTTTTTTGAGATGGAGTCTTACTCTGTCGCCCAGGCTGGAGTGCAGTGGTGCAATGTTGGCTCACAGCAACCTACACCTCCTGGGTTCAAGCAATTTTCCTGCCTCAGCCTCTCAAGTAGCTGGGATTACAGGTGCGCACCACATCTGGCTAATTTTTGTATTTTTAGTAGAGACGGGATTTCACCACATTGGCCAGTCCAGGCAACATAGTGGGACCAGCCCGGAAACATAATGGGATCTCACCTCTACAAAAAAATTAAAAATTAGCCAGGCGTGGTGGTGCATGCCTGTGGTCCCAGCTACTCAGGAGACTGAGATGGGAGGACTGCCTGAGCCCAGGAGGTTGAGGCTGCAGTGAACTGTGATCCCACCATTTCAACAGGGCGAGACCCTGGGCAACAGGGCAAGACTCTGTCTCAAGAGAAAAAAAAGAAGGCCAGCCAGGCTCAGTGGCTCATGCCTGTAATCCCAGCACTTTGGGAGGCTGAGGTGGGTGGATCTCCTGAGATCAAGAGTTAGAGACCAGCCCGGCCAACATGGTGAAATACTGTCTCTACTAAAAACGTAAAAATTAGTCAGACGTGGTGGTGTGCACCTGTAATCCCAGCTACTCGGGAGGCTGCGGCAGGAGAGTCACTTGAATCCATGAGGCAGAGGTTGGAGTTAGCAGAGATTAATCACTGCGAGAGCCTGGGTGACAGGGTGAGAACTCATTCTCAAAAAAAAGGCAAAGGCGTTAGGTATGGAATTTTCAATTCGCATCAGGTCAGCATTCAGTAAATTTTGGATTTTGGAACAGTTCAAATTTTAGTTTTTAGATTAGAGATGGTCAACGTGGACATACATGCCTACGATGAATTTCAATTTATAAATTAGCCACAGTAAGAAATTAACAACAAGCTAGAATAAATATATCAAGTACTGTAATGTTATGTGACTGTGATCTCTTGATCTCTCCCTTCTCAAGATAACTTGTCGTTTACTCACCCTTCTTCCTGTAATGGTGTGAGAATCTCTGCCTGAATCTGTGTAACCATCCCTTGCTCGCAGTAAACGGCTTGGGGTCAGCTTCAGGGCATCCCTTGCTCAAGTCCTGGTATAGGCTCAGCGCTTTCTGGCGCAACACGTTGCTGTCAATCAGAACACGTTTTCTGTTCATCTCTTCCACCCACAAATGCAGCGCCTGCTCCATCCTAACTAAGCACTGATCACGCACGGTGGCCGTCACTTTAGCAGTTGGAGGTGAGACAGCAAAACTAGCACGGATTTCCTTTTCCTTCTTCACAATTTCACGGATGGAAGATTCATTCTTCCCGTAGATCTTAGCAACCTCAGCATAGGATTTTTTTTCTTTCCTGATCAAGTCGAGAACTTTCACCTTTTCACTTAGAGGAAGCACTTTCCGGCTTCTCTTTGGTCTAGCCAAATTGCCAGCATCGATACTCTTGTGCTTTGGGGCCATGATGGTGGAAAATAAGGGTGACTTGCACTGGGACACTGTGACAGTCGATCTGATAAATGAGCCAGCTACTAAGTGACTATGGCTGGGGAGCATCCACAGCGTGGGGACGCTGAACAAAGGGGACGATTCACTGCCCAGCCTGCACAGCGCGAGATTTCATCACAGCGTGCAATTTAAAACTTATGAATTGTTTATTTCTGGAATTTTCCATGTAATATTTTCAGACCATGGTTGACCTCAGGTAACTGAAACAGCGGGTAAGTGGGGAACAACTGTACTTCCAGGTTCTGCAGCCTGAGAATGAGAGAAGGGACTGTGCAGGCTGAAGGTGTGGGGGAAGAGCCAGGGCCCTGGGGACCAGACACAGAGACTAAACAGGCAGGCAGGCAGGCAGGAAGAACTGTGACCCACTCCAAATCGCCACTGAAGACTGATCCTAGCTGCAACCCGGTGCCAAGCCCCACGTCTACTGAAAGTCACACAGCCGCTGACGGCTTCCTCTCCAAATGGAAGCAAAGAGAAGAAAAGACTGCTGGAGTCTTCAACTGCAGCCGTGAGCAATATCCAACTGGCCACTTTCCAAGCTTATATCTAGACATCTGCTTACTTCAAATTACCATCACAAAACTAAAACATGATTTTTTTTCCTCAAAACACAAAGCATGGCCCAGCAATTGCAGTCCTTGGTGTACACCTATGAGAATTGAAAACAAATGTCCGCACAAAAACGTGTACACCAGTGTTCATATCAGCATTATTCAAAACAGCCAAAAGGTGGAAATTACCCAATTAGCCATCAATGGATGGAAAATGAAAATGCCATGTATTCACAGCATGGATTTTTATTGAGCCGTAAAGAAGGAAAGATGCCAGGCACACAAAAATCTTCTTGGGATGAGTCTATCCACACGAAAAGTCCAGATTAGGCAAATGTATGGAGACAAAAGTGATTGCCAGGGTCTGGGTGTGGGGACCGGGTGGGGACCGGGGAATGACCGCCTAATGGGGTTGCAGTTTCTTCTCGGGTGCTGAAAACGTTCTGCAATTAGCAGCAATGGTTGCACAACTCTGTGCACTGAATTATTCAGTCTTAAAAGGTGAATTTTACAACGAATCTCAAAGTAGCTGTTATTAAGAAACAACAAAGCTTGGGCTTGAGGGGTGAATACAACCCTGCGCTCCCTTTTCCCCCTTTAACTCGAAACCAGAATTACAACGGGCAATTCCCGGGCCTCGGCCTTTTTCCTCGGGAGTTAGGATTGGTTTTCCGCCAACAAACACATCCGATCCCCTGTGGCCGTCGCGAGGACCAGTACAAAACCCACAACCTGGGCCTCTCCGCCCCGCGTGACGTGAGGGGGCGGATCCGTCCGCGGATCCCTGGTAACAGCGGCGACCCCACCCCCTTATCCAACCAATCAAGTGAGTCTGCACGCAGCGCGAGCGCCCCCACGTACGCCGGGCGGAGGGTGACCCCACGCACACCCCCGCTCGGCCAATCAGGAAGGAGAGGGATGCGCACTCCGTGCGTACGATCGCTGCCCCCGCGGCAAGGCTTCCCCGCCCCCACCCTCACACCTCTGGTCCTGCCCGCGGGGACTCGGGTTCGTGGGGGGGGGACCCGCCTCGGGGTGCTGGGGTGTTCTGGGGGATCACCTCCCGCTGCGGCCGGGCGGCCTCCCTTCCCCAGGCCCTGGGGAGGAGGACGTTCGGAGAAAGGCAACCCGCCCCTAATGGCGGCGGCGGCGAGGGCGGGGTACGCACCTGAGGGCGCCGAGCCGGCCGCGGAGTCCGAGGCCTGGACCACCGGGGGCTGCCGATGGCCGAGGGTTGTGGCCTGGAGAACCGCGCCGGGGACGAGCACGCGGCGGGGCGTGTGGGCGGGCGGCCGAGGCCCCTGCTCGCCACTCGCCCTCTTTTTTTTTCTTTCTTTCTTTCTTTCTTCACCCCCTTATTTTCCCCCCTTTTTTTGTTTGCTTCCTGGAAGACAGCCTCGACTCGTGTGTCCGCAGCGCCCCAAGTGGGAGTCGCCGTTTCCGGTGCTGTCGAATCCAATTTAGCCGCACTGTGCTATTGCTTGCAGGCGCGCAGTCGGGTCCGGCGAGGTCGGGACCCGCTCAGCCATCGCTGATTTGGGGATGGATTGCTGGCGCGGCCTTTCCCACCCCGGACACAGCGTCCAAAGATGCATGCAGTTACTTGCTGTTATTTAACTTTTTTTTTTTTTTTTTTGAGACCGGGTTTCGCTCTTAGCGCCCAGGCTGGAATGCAGTGGCGTGATCTCGGCTCGCTGCAACCTCCCATCTCCGGGTTCAGGCGATTCTCCTGCCTCAGCCTCTCGATTTGCTAGGATTACAGGCCTGCACCCAACACGCCTGGCTCCGGCTCATTTTGTATTTTTACTAAAGATGGGGTTTCACTATGTTGGTCAGGCTGGTCTCGAACTCCTGACCTCGAGTGATCTACCCGCCTTGGCTTCCCAAGGTGCTGGAATTACAGGCGTGAGCCACCGTGTCCAGCCTTTTTTTTTTCTTTTTCATGATTGCAATTTGTAGTTGCAAAGCAGTTGGGTCACTACTGGAATGACCGGTGAATCTGGGCCTTAACGCCCTCGAATTGTGATAAACTGCAACATCCTGCCCTGAGCCTTTCTGATAGGGTTGGGATCGCCAGCTAATCATGCGCATAGTCGAACATTATGGTAGTCTAAATTATAATTACATATATATTATTATTTCTTAGATGGAATTTCATTCTTGTCTCCCAGACTGGAGTGCAGTGTCTCAATTTCAACTCATTGCAACCTCTGCCCCCTGGGTTCAACCGATTTGCCTGCCTCAGCCTCCCGAGTAGCTGGGATTACAGGCCTGCGCCACCACATCCAGCTAATTTGTATTTTTAGTAGAGACAGGGTTTCACCATGTTGGCCAGGCTGGTCTCAAACTCCTAAACTCAGGTGATCCGCCCACCTCCACCTCCCAAAGTGCTTGGATTACAGGTGTGAGCCACTGCATTTGGCCACATACTTATTTTTAAATATCCCAAAAAGAGAATAAGAGAAGTAATTTACTTGTGTCTCAGAATTGACTTTTTTTGTTGTTGTTGTTTTAATTTTTATTGCATTATAGGTTTTGGGGTACATGTGCAGAACGTGCAAGATAGTTGCATAGGTACACACATGGCAGTGTGTTTTGTTTTTTGTTTTTTTTTTTTTTTGAGACACAGTCTCTGTTACCCAGGCTGGAGTGCAGTGGTGTCATAACAGCTCACTGCAGATTCAAACTCCTGGGCTCAAGCAATTCTCCTGCCTTGGCCTTCCAACGTGCCAAGATTGCAGTGGCTAATTTTTAAATATTTGTAGGGACAGAGTCTGTGTTCCCCAGGCTGGTCTTCTACTCTAGGCTCAAGTGATCCTCCCACCTCAAGTTCCTGAGTAGCTGGGACTACAGGCGTTCACCTCCACACCTGACTAATTTTTTAGAAAACTGTAGAGACTGGGGTCTTGCTGTGTTGTCCAGGCTGGCCTCAAGCTCCTAGGCTCAAGGGATCCTCGTGCCTTGCCTCACAAATTGCTGGTACACTCGTGAGCCACTGCACCCAGCCTGTTTCATATTTTAAATCCTTTTTTTCCTTTTGAGACAGGATCTTGATCTGTGATCACAGCTCAAGAAATCCTCCCACCTCAGTCCCCCTGAGTAGTTGGGACTACAGGCACGTGCCAGCATGCCCAGCTAGTTAAAATGTTTTTTTTTTTTTTTGTGGAGACGGAGGTCTCACTGTGCTGCCCAGGCTGATCTCAAACTCTTGGGCTCATGCAATCCTCCTGTCTCTGCTCCCAAAGTGCTGGGATTACAGGTATGCAGCCCCACTCCGTCCTTGTTGAAACATTGCTGGATATTCTAGCTACTGCTGGTCCTTCTCTTTTTCCCAGTCTTTACATAATACAGTTCCCAAGAGTCAGTGCTGGATCTCTGCTGTCTGCTCTCACTCCTTAGATGAATCTCCTCCAGTCTTAGAGCCTTAAATACATTTTAGGGTTACATTTTCATATGGTTATGACCCCCAAATATTTCTCTCCAGCCCAGACTATTCCTGTAAACTCCACATCTATATAGCCAACTGCCTGCTTTGAAATCTTCACTTGTACAGTGACTTGTTAAGAAAAAAAATGTTTTTCTCTTGGAGAATGAATAGACATCTCAAGAAGAACATGTCTCACGCTCCCCACACTTCTTCCTGCGATCTTCGCGGTCTCAGTGAATGAAACTCCATTCCTCCAGTTACTCAGGCCAGAAGCCTTGGAAGCATCTTTTATTCCCAAACCCCACACCATTCCTTCACATACCTCTGTCAGCTCTTAACTTCGCCCAGATTCTACCACTTTTTTTTTTCTGTGTGTGTGTTGTTTTTTGCAGAGTCTCGCTCTTTTGCTCAGGCTGGAGTGCAGTGGTGCAATCTTGGCTCACTGCATCCTCTGCCAAGCTCAAGTGATTCTCCTGTCTCACCCTCCCAAGTAGCTGGGATTACAGATCTTGCCACCATGCCCGGCTAATTTTTGTATTTTTAGTAGAGATGACGTTTCACCTTGTTGACCAGGCTGGTTTCAAACTCCTGACCTCAAGTGATCCTCCCACCTCAGCCTCCCAAAGTGTTGGGATTATAGGCATGAGGCATGGCACCCAGCCTACAATGAGATTTTCTTCTGAAAAAGACACTGGATGGGATTAATGACAAACCAGACATTGCAGAAGAACAGGTTAGTGAACTTGAAGGCACAGCAGTAGTAACTACTACAGAGAAAAACTTGCAGAGAAAAAAGAATTTAAAAAGAAAACATGAATGAGCTTTGGGACAACTTCAAGTAATCTAATATATAAATAATTGAAATCTGTAAAGGAGACGAGAGACAATCGTCTGAACATAACAAAAACTATAAACCAGGCCAGGCGAGGTGGCTCACGCCTGTCATCCCAGCACTTTGAGAGGGTGCACTTTGGGAGGGTGAGGTGGGCAGATCACTTGAGGCCAGGAGTTTGAGACTAACCTGGCCAATGTGGTGAGACCTCATCTTTACAAAAAACAAAAATTAGCTGGGTATCCAGGCTGGTCTCAAATTCCTGGGTTTAAGATCCACCCACCTCAGCCTCCCAGAGTGCTGGGATTATAGGCATGAGCTACCTCGCCCAGCTACCACTACTGGTTTTTGTTTGTTAGGGTTTTTTTTGAGACAGAGTCTTCCTCTGTCGCCCAGGCTGGAGTGCAATGGTGTGGCCTTGGCTCACTGCAACCTCCACCTCCTGTGTTCAAGTGATTCTCCTGCCTGAGCCTCCTGAGTAGCTGGAATTACAGGCGCCAGGCACCACACCTGACTATTTATTGTATTTTTAGTAGAGATGGGATTTCACCGTGTTGGTCAGGCTGGTCTCAAACTCCTGACCTCATCATCCGCCTGCCTCGATCACACAAAGTGCTCAGATTACAGTGTGAGCCACCGCCCAGGCCAACCACTACTGTTTTTAATGAGAACAAATGGATTAAAAAACAAAAGAAAATATTTGCTTTAGACTGGGCACAGTGGCTCACACCTGTAATCTCAGCACTTTGGGAGGCCAAGGCTGGCAGATCATGAGTTCAGGAGTTCAAGACCAACCTGACTAACATGGTGAAACCCCATCTCTACTAAAAATACAAAAATTAGTTGGGCGTGGTGGCATGTGCCTGTAATCTTAGTTACTCAGGAGGCTGAGGCAAGAGAATTGCTTGAACCTGGGAGGCAGAGGTTGCAGTGAGCCGAGATCATGCCACTGCACTCCAGCCTGGGTGACAGAGCAAGACTCCATACCAAAAAAAAAAAAAAAAAAAAAAATGCTTTAAAACTATTGTTTCTTTTCTTTTTTGAGATGGAGTCTCACTCTGTCTCACTTAGGCTGGAGTGCACTGGTGCAATCTCAGCTCACTGCAACTTCTGCCTCCCAGATTCAAGCTGTTCTCCTGTCTCAGCCTCCTGAGTAACTGGGACTACTGGTGCCTGCCACCACGCCAGGCTAATTTTTTTGTATTTTTAATAGAGATGGGGGTTTCACTATGTTAGCCAGGCTGGTCTTGAACTCCTGACCTCAAATGATCCACCCGCCTTAGCCTCCCAAAGTGCTGGGCTTACAGGTGTGAGCCACCACAGCCCGCCACCATTACTGTTTTTAATAAGAACGAATGGATTAAAAAAACAAATAAAATATTTGCTTTAAAAGTACTGTTTCCTACAAACATTTAAAATAAAAATATTTTTAAAAGAAAAAATAAAATTATGATTTATTTCCTCTTTATCTTATTTTAAATATTTCTTTGTATATTTTATAAAGTACGTATTAGTATAATCGTGTGTGTAAATAATTTGTATATATTTTTTCATGCTCACAAATTTTACTCATAAGAATCCATTTAAACTCCTCTTTTTTGGAGACAGGGTCTTGTTCTGTTGTTCAGGCTGGAGTGCATCAGCTAACTCTTGGTTCACTGCAACCTCCACATCCTGGGCTCAAGTGATCCTCCCACCTCAGCCTCCCAAGTAGCTGGGACTATAGGCTAATTTTTATATTTTTCTGTAGAGACAGGATTTTACTGTGTTGCCTAGGCTGGCCTCCAACTCCAGGGCTCAAGGTGTCCACTTGCCTCAGCCTCCCAAAGTGCTGGGATTATAGGTGTGAGCCACCATGCCTAGCCAGGAATGTGTAATCAAAATAATTTGGAAACCAGTGTCCTGAAAAAAATTGGCAGAGTGTGTTCTCAGGAAATGGAAATAATTTATTTACAAGCAGAGAGCTGAATCCACTGAAGTGAAGGAAATGAGTAAAACCAATTGTAACATGCACAGTACCATGCTCCCATCCCGTCCCGTCCCGTCCCGTCCCATCCCATCATTCAGAGGCGTGATCTCAACTCACTGCAACCTCCTTCTCCCAGGTTCAAGTGATTTTCTGCCTCAGCCTGCTGAGTAGCTGGGATTATAGGCAGGTGCCACCACATTCAGCTAATGTTTTGTATTTTTAGTAGAGACGGGTTTCATCATATTGGCCAGACTGGTCTTGAATTCCTGACCTCAAGTGTTTCACCCACCTTGGCCTCCCAAAGTGCTGGGATTACAACTGTGAGCCTCCGTGCTGGGCCAGTAGGTACCACATTGCCGAATGGGAAGACAGAAGATGGTACAATGTGATTTCTTCCTGTTAGTTTCCTGTAATTAGCCCATGAATTTAATGTAATTTCAATCAGAATCCCAGTGGGATTTTGAATGCAGCTTGACAAGATGGGAAAGTAAATGTTATGAATAGAATAGGCAAGAACAAAGAAGACATTGGCTGAGTAAAAATCAGAGCATATTATGAAGTTGCAGCTGTTGAAACCTTGTCATATTAGTATAAGAATAAAGAAGTAGAGGCCGGGCGCGGTGGCTCACGCCTGTAATCCCAGCACTTGGGGAGGCCGAGGTGGCCGGATCACAAGGTCAAGAGATCGAGACCATCCTGGTCAAAATGGTGAAACCCCGTCTCTACTAAAGATACAAAAAATTAGCTGGGCATGGTGGTGCGCACCTGTAATCCCAGTTACTCAGGAGGCGGAGGCAGGAGAATTGCCTGAACCCAGGAGGCGGAGGTTGCGGTGAGCCGAGATCGCGCCATTGCACTCCAGCCTGGGTAACAAAAGTGAAACTCCGTCTCAAAAAAAAAAAAAAAAAAAAAGTAGAAATCAATAGTTTCCATAAAACTGACCTATAATTTTGGAAATTAACCATATAAGTGGCATTTTGAATCTTCAGTTAAAGTCTTTATGGCCGGGAGCGGTGGCTCATGCCTGTAATCTCAGCACTTTGGGAGGCCAAGGTGGGTATATCCCCAGGTCAGGAGATAGAGACCATCCTGGCTAACACAGTGAAACCCCGTCTTGATTAAAAATACAAAAAAAATAGCCGGGTGTGATGACATGGGTCTGTAGTCCCAGCCACTTGGGAGACTGAGGCAGGGGAATTGCTTGAACCCAGGAGGCGGAGGTTGCTGTGAGCAAGACTCCATCTAAAAAAAAAAAAAAAAAAAAAAAAAAGCCCTTACTGGCCAATAAATCATTTTAGACAATCAGACATGCCCTTGGAAAAATTATTAATAAATATGGAGAGTGGTGTCATGTCATTCATAAAAGTCAATTCTAAACCTGAATATAAAAAATGAAAGTAGGTCGGCCACAGTGGCTCATGCCTGTAATCCCAACACTTCGGGTGGCTAAGGTGGGAGGATTGCTTGAGCCCAGGAGTTTGACTAGCCTGAAAAACACGATGAAAAATACAAAACTAGTAAAAATTACAAAAAATATCTTTATAACTTGGGTAATATTCTTTAACATGTTACGGAAAACACTAATGAATATGATTAATAGCGCTGACTACATCAAGGTGAAACTGCCTATGACAAGAGACACCATAAATTTCTTAAAAACGGTTGGGCACAGTGGCTCACACCTGTAATCCCAGCAGTCTGGGAGGCTGAGGTGGGTGGATCACCTGAGGTCAGGAGTTCCAGAACAGCCTAGTCAACATGGTGAAACCCCATCTCTACAAACAGCACACACACAAAAATCAGCTGGGTGTGGTGGCGGGTGCCTGTGAACCCAGCTACTCCAGAGGTTGAGGGAGGAGAATCACTTGAACCCGGGAGGTAAAGGTTGCAGTGAGCCGAGATCACACCACTGCACTCCAGTCTGGGCAAGACAGCAAGACTCCATCTCAAAAAACAAAAAAAGTAAAAAGACAATGGAGGCCGGGCGTGGTGGCTCACGCCTGTAATCCCAGCACTTGGGGAGGCCGAGGTGGCCGGATCGCGAGGTCAAGAGATCAAGACCATCCTGGCCAACATAGTGAAACCCCATCTCTACTAAAATATAAAAAATTAGCTGGGCGTGGTGGCACACGCCTGTAGTCCCAGCTACTCAGGAGGCTGAGGCAGGAGAACTGCTTGAACCTAGGAGGCGGAGGTTGCAGTGAGCTGAGATCGCGCCATTGCACTCCAGCCTGGCGCCTGGTGACGGAGCAAGACTCTGTCTCAAAAAAAAAAAAAGACAATAGAAAATATTTAGACAGGTAACAAAGGGTTTTTATGCAAATATATCAAGTACTCCCACAAATTAATAAGAGACAAACAACCCAGTCTAGGCTTGGTGGCTCATGCCTGTAACTCCAGCACTTTGGGAGGCCAAGACAGGCAGATCACCTGAGGTCACAAGTTTGAGACCAACCTAGCCAACATGGTGAAACCCCATCTCTAATAAAAATACAAAAATTAGCCGGAGGGGCTAAGCGCGGTGGCTCACACCTATAATCCCAGCACTTTGGGAGGCCGAGGTGGGTGGATCACAAGGTCAAGAGATCGAGACCATCCTGGTCAACAAGGTGAAACCCCGCCTCTACTAAAAATACAAAAATTAGCTGGGCATGATGAAACCCCGTCTCTACTAAAAATACAAAAATCAGCTGGGCATGGTGGCATGTGCCTGTAATCCCAGCTACTCGGAGGCTGAGGCAGGAGAATTGCCGGAACCCAGGAGGCGGAGGTTGTGGTGAGCCTAGATCGCACCATTGCACTCCAGCCTGGGTAACAAGAGCGAAACTCCATCTCAAAAAAAAAAGAAAAAGAAAAAGAAAAAAAATTAGCCAGATGTGGTGGTGCGCGCCTGCAGTCCCAGCTACTTGGGAGGCTGAGGCATGAGAATTGCTTGAACTCAGGAGGCGGAGGTTGTGGTGAGCCGAGGTCGGGCCATGGTACTTTAGTCTGGGCACTGGGCAACAGAGTGAGACTCTGTCTCAAAGAAAGAAAAGAATCCAATAGAAATGTCACCAAGGACGTGAGTAGATTTGCAGTTCCCAGGAGGAGACGTGAAGTGCTACTAACTATGAGATGTTCAACTTTCCCAGAGATTTCAGAAATATCAAGTAAACAAAAAATGAGAGTTGTTTCAGGTAGCAGATTGGCAAACATTTAACAAGTGCAGGCCGGGCACAGTGGCTCATGCCTATAATCCCAGCGCTTTGGGAAACTGAGGTGGGAGGATCACTTGAGCCCAGGAGTTGGAGTTCAGCCTGATGAACACAGAGAGACCCTCCAACTTTGCAAAAACTTTAAAAAATGTCCAGGTGTGGTGGCACATGCCTGTAGTCCTAGCTATTTGGGAGGCTGAGGGAGGATCATGAGAGCTGGCAAGATTGAGGCTGCAGAGGCTGCAGTGAGCTATGATCACACCACTGTACTCCAGCCTGGTCAACACAGTGAGACCCTACCTGGGGGGAAAAAAAGCATGTATCAGGTTTTTCTGGGATATGTAAAAGCAAATCCTACACATAATATTGAAGCACAATTTATGAAAAATAAATGGAAAACATCTATTCACATTTTAAAAATTAATTTATGGTCATCTCTTAGAGTATGTATATTAACATTATTTTTTTTTTAAGTTTTATTTATTTTACTTTATTTTTTGAGATGGTGTCTTGCTATGTTGTTCAGGCTGGTCTTGAACTCCTGGGCTCAAGTAATCCTCCTGCCTGGGCTTCCCAAGTAGCTACAGGCATATACCATCACACCTGGCTGATTTTTAAATCTTTTTTTGTAGGGACAGGGTTTCACTATGTTGCCCAGGCTGGTTTCACACTCCTGGCCTCAAGCGATCCTCCAGCTTTGGCCTTCCAAAGTGTTGGGATTACACATGTGAGCCATGACACCTGGCCAAAATAATATTTTTTCTATGGTAAGATGTACATGTGAGACTGTGGTTAAAGGAGTCTTTTGCCTTACCCATATGTCATTTTTTTTTGAGACAGTCTCGCTCTGTTGCCAGGCTGGAGTGCAGTGACATGATCTGGTCTCACTGCAACCTCCATCTCCCAGGTCCAAGTGATTCTCCTGCCTCAGCTTCCCAAGTAGCTGAGACTACAGGCGTGTGCCAGCACACCCAGCTAATTTTTTTATTTTTAGTAGAAATGGCATTTCACCATGTTGGCCAGGATGGTCTTGATCTCTTGACCTTGTGATCTGCCTTCCTTGGCCTCCCAAAGGAGGCTAGCCTGGTCAACATGGTGAAACCCAGTCTCAATTAAAAATACAAACATTAGCTGGGTGTGGTGGCAGGTGCCTGTAATCCCAGCTACTTGGGAGGCTGAGGCAGGAGAATAGCTTGAATTGCTTGAATCCGGGAGGCGGAGGTTGCAGTGAGCCAAGATCCCACCACCACACTCTACCCTGGGCAACAGAGTTAGACTCTGTCTCAAACAAACAAATGAACAAACAAAAATGCAACGTTAATTAAGTTCACTCTTTCCCAGACTAGAGAATTTCAGCTACATCAAACATCAAAATAATTAAAATGTGTACAGGAAAATGTCATCATAGGTGGCAAAGAAATTAGCCGGGCTAACATCAGCAGACATTTGGATACTATGCGATAGCTGACAATTTGACGGTAGGACCATCTTTTGCAAGCAAAAATTTGAACAGAAATGCAAGTATTTTCTAGCACAGAAGCTGTTTATAAAACTAGCCAAGTTTTTTTTTTTTTTTTTTTTTTAAGCTAGAGTCTCTCTCTGTCATCCAGGCTGGAGTGCAGTGGTGGTGATCTCGGCTCACTGCGACCTCTGCTTCCTGGGTTCAAGCGATTCTCGTGCCTCGGCCTCCTAAGTACCTGGGATTACAGGTGTGCACCACCACACCTGGCTAATTTTTTTGTATTTTTAGTAGAGATGGGGTTTCACCATGTTGGCCAGGCTGGTCTCGAACTCCTGACCTCAGGTGATCCACTGCCTCAACCTCCCAAAGTGCTGAGATTACAAGTGTGAGCCACTGTGCCCATCCAGAAATACGAATATTTTCTAGCATAGAACCAGTCTCGAAACCAACCAAGTTTTGACAGCAAAATAGAAAAGCCCGGTTGTGACTACAAACACAGGTCTTTACTGGCGGTTTTGGCCAGTCTTAGGAGACAGAATTGGTGGGTAAGCATTGCCACCCAGTGGCTGTGGCTCACATTGCAGCTTGTCCTTTTGTCTTCAAAAGACTACACCCGGGCTTGTGTCTTTTGGCTATCCCTTAACAGTAAAATGTTTTAGAAATTTGAGAGACTCACACAGGGTTATTAAAATATTGACAAGTTAAAAAAAATTAAAAGCTACTATCTTATCATCATTACGAGTTTGTAAAAGATTAGATGTTGAGCCTGGCGCGGTGGCTCACGCCTGTAATTCCAGCACTAGGGAGGCTGAGGTGGGTGGATCACCTGATGTCAGGAGTTAAAGACCAGGTTGGCCAACATGGTGAAACTCTATCTCTACTAAAAATAAGAAATTAGCCAGGCGTGGTGGCGGGCGCCTGTAATCCCAGCTACTCTGGATGCTGAGGTAGGAGAATCACTTAGAACCCGGCAGGTGGAGGTTGCAGTGAGCCAAGATTGTGTCATTGCACTCCAGCCTTGGTGAAAGAGCCAGACCCTGTTAAAAAAAAAAATCAGATATTGAAAATCAACAAACTAGGAAGGACATAAACTCAGATAAAAGGACAGTCCTGCTTATAAAAGGACAGTTGATAATTTTTCCTTTTTTTTTTGTGAGACGGAGTTTCGCTCTTGTTACCCAGGCTGGAGTGCAATGGCGTGATCTCGGCTCACCGCAACCTCCGCCTCCTGGGTTCAGGCAATTCTCCTGTCTCAGCCTCCTGAGTAGCTGGGATTACAGGCACGCGCCACCATGCCCAGCTAATTTTTTGTATTTTTAGTAGAGACGGGGTTTCACCATGTTGACCAGGATGGTCTTGATCTCTTGACTTCGTGATCCACCCGCCTCGGCCTCCCAAAGTGCTGGGATTACAGGCGTGAGCCATCGTGCCCAGCCCAATAATTTTTTTTTTTTCTGAGACAGAGTCTTGCTCTGTCACCCAGGCTGAGAGCAGTGGTGCAAACACAGCTCCCTGCAACCTCGACCTTCCAGACTCAAGAATCCTCCCATCTCAGTCTCCCAAGCAGCTGGGACCACAGGCGGGCACCACCATGCCAGGCTAATTTTTAAATTTTCTGTAGAGACAAGGTCTCACTATGTTGCCCAGGCTGGTCTCAAACTCCTGGGCTCAAGCAGTTCTTCTGCCTCAGCCTCCCAAAGTTCTGGGATTACAAGTATGAGCAACTGCACCCAGCTGAACTGTGTATACATTTCATAAATATATAAATATTCCATATATTAACTGTCTCCTTTATCAAGATATGTTTCAGATTTATCAATTCAAGTGGAGCCAAATCCTGTTTCTAAGAAATGAATAAATACGCCGGGCAAAATGGCACTCGCCTGTAACCCCAGCACTTTGGGAGGCTGAGGTAGGTGGATCACCTGAGTTTAGGAGTTTAAGACCAGCCTTGCCAACATAGTGAAACCTTGTTTCTATTAAAAATCACAAAAATTAGCCAGGCATGGTGGCGCATGCCTGTAGTTGCAGCTACTCGGGAGGCTGAGGCAGGAGAATGGCTTGAACCTGGAAGGTGGAGGTTGTGGTGAGCCAAGATCGCGCCATTGCGCTCCAGCCTAGGCGACAGAGCAAGACTCCATCCCAAAAAAAAGACACACACACACACACGCCACACCTGACACAGCAGCTACAAGTTGGACTATGCAGTTGCTTAAATTACAGAGGTCTCATGTCCCCTACCACAATCCATCTGTTTTTTAGGAGCCAAACAGGTGAACTCAATAGGGAGCCACCCATTGGATAGGAATCACCACCCCTCTGAATCCTTTACATCGTCAAAGCTGGCACTAGCGTCTACAATTCCATATGGAATACAGGTGTGTTCTGATTGAATAGTGGCTGGGTAAGAGATGGGGTAAGGGGACCAATGTGAGCAGCTAAGTGTATGTATCCCAAATGTGTCCTTAGGTGCCAGGGAAATCACTACCAGGTGGGTCCATATACACGTTTATTTTTACTCTTTTATATGTACATTTAATTTAATTTTTTTCTTTTTTTAGAGACAGGGTCTCATTCTGTTGCCCTGGCTGGAGTGCAGTGGTGTAATCATGGCTCACTGCAGCCTTGAACTCCTGGGCTTAAGCCATCCTCCTGCCTCAGCCTCCCAAGTAGCTGGCAACACAGGTGCACACCACCACACCGAGTTAATTTTTATTTCTATTTTGTCGAGAAAGGGTCTCACTATGTTGCTCAGGCTGCTCTTGAATGCTCAAGTGATTCTCCCACCTTGGTCTTCCAAAATGCTGGGATTATAGGTGAGAGCCACTGTGCCCACTGCATATAATAGATTTCATAGCCCAGCAGATGGGTGGTTTCAGTGCCTTCATGAATTACAGGAGCGGTCTTGTGGAAACCACATTTTACCATTGGGTTTTCCCCAGTCACCTTCCATAAAACAGGCCTGCACAGGCTGAGCACGGTGGCTCATGCCCGTAATCCCAGCATTTTTTGGTTTTGTTTTATAAGTTTTGTTGTTGTTGTTGTTTGCTTGCTTTTTTGAGACGGAGTTTCACTCTATCACCCAGGCTGGAGTGCACTGTCATGATCTTGGCTCACTGCAACCTCTGCCTCCCGGGTTTACGCGACTGATTCTCCTGCTTCAGCCTCCAGAGTAGCTCATATTACATACAGGTGCCTGCCACCACGCCCAGCTAATTTATTGTGTTTTTAGTAGAGATGGGGTTTCACCATGTTGGCCAGACTGGTCTCAAACTCTTGACCTCAGGTGATCTACCTGCCTCAGCCTCCCAAAGTGCTAGGATTACAGGTGTGAGCCACCGCATCCGGTCAGCTGGTAGCAGTTTATATGCAGTGGGATTCGCACTTGGGCCAGTGTGACTGCAGAAGTTCTGATGGAGGTAGAGGTGGGTGGATCACTTGATGTCAGGAGTTCAAGACCAGCCTGGCCAACATGGTGAAACCCCATCTCTACTGAAAATACAAAAATTAGCCAGGCGTGGTGGCACATGCCCGTGGTCCCAGCTACTCAGGAGGCTGAGGCAGGAGAATCACTTGAACCTGGGAGGGGGAGGTTGTAGTGAGCTGTCTGTCTCAAGGTGAGTGATAGGTTGAGGGGACCTGGGCCCAAGGCAGCAGGAATCGTCTACTACGGCTAGCTGTGGCTGGAGGACGGCCTGGGATGGTCTAGGAGCAGATGGGAGCGGGATGGCTGCAGCAAGGCAAGGTGAGAAATGTTGCGGGGCAATAGCAAGGGAGTAAAACAGGGAACGGAGTTTTGCTAAGAGATGATGATCTCGGTGGCGTGCCCCGCCCCTAACCCCGCCCCTCAACAGTGCCCCGCCCCTCAACAGTGCCCCGCCCCAATCCCCGCCCCACCTTCCTGAGCCGTGGGCTGCCCTCAGCGCCTTTGCCTCCAACCAGGAGTAAACGTGGCCACGGCCTCTTCCGCCGATGCGTGGTGTCAAGGGTCACGCAAGATGGCGGTGCCCAGCGGCCGCTGAGCCGTGGAGCGGAGAATGGCGCTGGTTTCGTTGGTGGCTGGGGCTCGGCTGGTGCGGCGGCTGAGCGGGCCGGGGCCGGGGCGAGGGCACTGGACGGCGGCCAGGAGCTCGCGGAGCCGGCGCGAAGCGGCAGAAGCGGAGGCGGAGGTGCCCGTGTTCCAGTACGTGGGCGAGCGCGCTGTTCGCGCCGATCGTGTCTTCGTGTGGGGCTTCAGCTTCTCAGGGGCGCTGGGCGTGCCCACCTTCGTGGTGCCCAGCTCCAGGCCCGGCCCCCGGCCGCCCCGCAGGATCCAGCCCGTGCCCTATCGTCTGGAGCTGGACCAAAAGGTATGGGCCGCTTCCTCCCTCCCTGTCTTCGGCACTCCCGGCCCCCCTCGACTTGTTCGGCTCTGGCCCCTCTTGGTGGCCAGACTTCGGGGAGCACTTGCCTGGCATGTTGACTAAGTGGGTCTTGAAGTCCTGACCTCGAGTGATCGGTCCGCCTCAGCCTCCCAAAGTGCTGGGATTATAGGCTGGTAGATGGTGTCTTGGTGGTGAAGGGGGATGGTAATACCTAGTGGTAAGCTGGCATTTATTTATAGTCTATTTGTAAATCGCCCTTCGTAGACTGATTATAAAGATTAAATGAGATAATAGTTATCAAGCATATAGTAAATGCTCAATAAATGCTAGGTGCTGGATTGATAATATGTGTTCTTGGGCCAGGTGCAGTGGCTTATGCCCGTAAACCCAGCACCTTGAGTGGCCAAGGTGGGCAGATCACTTGAGGCCAGGAGTTCGAGACCAGCCTGGCCAACATGGTGAAACCCCGTCTGTACTAAAAATACAAAAATTAGCCAGATTTGGCGCACACACCTGTAGTCCCAGCTACTCGGGAGGCTGAGGCATGAGAATCTCTTGAACCTGGGAGATGGAGATTGCAGTGAGCTGAGACTGTACCACTGCACTCCAGCCTGGGTGACAGAGTGAGACTATCTCAAAACCAGAAACAAAACCCCCAAAATAGTATGTGTTCTTGGATTTGATAAATAACCTGTCATTTACTACTAAAAAACTTGACATTACAAATCAGTTGATGCTTTGTGGGAACTGTTTTTCAGATTTCGTCCGCTGCTTGTGGCTATGGATTCACACTGCTGTCCTCTAAGACCACCGATGTTACGAAAGTTTGGGGGATGGGACTCAACAAAGATTCTCAGCTTGGATTTCATAGGAGTCGGAAAGATAAGAGTGAGCATCCGCACCTGTTGCCCCTCTGCTGGGATTGGTTTGAGAAAGCTCCCTTTGTTGTTTTTTTGTTTGTTTTTTGAAATGGAGTCTCACTCTGTTGCCCAGGCTGGAGTGCAGTGGGACGATGCCGGCTTACTGCAGCCTCCGCCTTCCGGGTTCAAGCGATTCTTCTGCCTCAGCCTCCCGAGTAGCTGGGATTACAGGTACCTGCCACCACTCTACTAAAAAAATTTTTTGCCAGCATGGCGAAAACCCATCTTTACTAAATAGAAAATATTAGCCAGGCATGGTGGTATGCGCCTGTATAGTTCCAGCTACTTCAGAGGCTGAGGCATGAGAAACTCTTGAACATGGAAGGTGGAGGTTGCAGTGAACCAAGATCATGCCACTGCATTCCAGCCTGAGTGACAAGAGTGATACTCTGTCTCAAACAAACAGAAAAGTAGACATTAGCTAAAAATTACTATGAGAACAGTAAGGAATATTTCCTAGGCCAGGCACAAGTGACTTAGGCCTGTAACCCCAGCACTTTGGAATGCTGAGGTGGGAGGGATTGCTTGAGGCCTGGAGTTCCAGACCAGCCTGGGCAACATAGCGAGACCCTGTCTCTAAATGAAAAAGAATTAGCTGAGCATGGTGGTATGCATCTGTAACCCCTGTTACTCAAGAGGCCGAGGTAGGAGGATTGCTTTAACCCACGAGTTTGAGGCTGCAGTGAGTGATTATTGTGCCACTGTATTCCAGCCTGGGCAACAGAGCAAGACAGTGTCTCTTAAAAAAAAGAAGAAAGAGTTCCTAAAATAAGGAGGATATACCCAGAAATACATACTTGACAAACCATTTTTATTTTTTCCTGTTCCCTTGTTCACAGGCATATATAATTTTTTTTTTTTTGAGATGGAGTCTCGCTCTGTCACCCAGGTTGGAGTGCAATGGTGTGATCTCAGCTCAACCACTACCTCCGCCTCCTGGGTTCAAGCGATTCTCCTGCCTCAGCCTCCTGAGTGGCTGGGATTACAAGTGCATGCCACCATGCCCAGCTCATTTTTTGTGTTTTTAGTGAAAATGGGTTTTCACCATGTTGGCCAGGCTGGTTTCAAACTCCTGACCTCATGATCTGCTTGCATCGGCCTCTCAAAGTGCTGGGATTCCAGGCATGAGCCACCATGCCTGGTTGCAAATACATTTTTATAATATTTTAATCATAGCATATGTTTTCTTTTCTTTTTTTCATTTATTTTATATCAGATGTCTTTTTTTTTTTTCAGTGGAGTCTCACTCTTACCCAGCCTGGAGTACAGTGGCCCGATCTCGGCTCACTGCAACCTCCACCTCCTGGGTTCAAGTGATTCTCCTGCCTCATCTTCCTGAGTAGCTGGGACAGGCACCTGCCATCACGCCCCGCTAATTTTTGGATTATTATTAGAGATGGGGATTTTACCATGTTAGCCAGGTTGGTTTTGAACTCCTGGCCTCAGGTGATCCACCTGCCTTGGCCTCCCAAAGTCAGTACTGAAGTCTTTATTAGCTGTGAGATGCCACATACGTTTGTTATATGTTTGATTCAGAACAATCTCAGGTGTACAGTAGTGTGGTGTAGCATTGTCAGCCTCAGCCGCCATCAGCTCATGCTAGTCTGATTTTCTTCATTTTTCCCACCTTTTCCCTCCGTACATTTGAAGCAAATTGCAAATTCCAACAGTTTAATTTTTTAGTTTTTTTGGGGGGGACAGGGGCGTCCTCTGTCACCCATGCTAGAGTGCAGTGGCATGATCACAGCTCACTACAGCCTTATCCCCCAGCTGAAGTGAGCTTCCACCTCAGCCACCAAAGTACCTGGAAGTGATTCTCCTACCTCAGCCTCACTGGTAGCTGGGACCATAGGCATACACCATCATGCTCAGCTGATTTTTGTATTTTTTTTTTTTTTTTTGAAATGGTGTCTTGCTCTGTCTCTCAGGCTGGAGTGCAGTGGTGCGATATTGGCTCACTGCAACCTCCGCCTCCCGGGTTAAAGCGATTCTCCTGCCTCAGGCTTCTGAGTTGCTGGGACTATAGGCACCCGCATCACATCCGGCTAATCTTATATTTTTAGTAGAAATGGGGTTTCACCATGTTGGCCAGGCCGATCTCGAACTACTGACCTCATGTGATCCACCCACCTCAGCCTCCTGAAGTTCTGGGATTGCAGGCATGAGCCACTGTACTCAGCCAAGATTTCTTTAATAAGAAGACTAAGTATGCTTTTTGGTAACCTGCTTTGTGTCATAGAGGCAGTCCATGCCATGGGCTGGGAGCTGGACTTCTGGTTCTCGCTCTGCCCCTAACTTACCTCTCTTGATGAGTCTTTCCTATCTCCGACTCTGTTTTCTAATGTAGTAGTGTGGAGTTTCACCGTCTGATTTCCAGTGTTAGAAATGCCATGCCTCTCAATCAGTCTTCTGTGTTTTGTCCAGCGAGGGGCTACGAGTATGTTTTGGAGCCCTCACCTGTCCCCCTGCCTCTGGACAGACCTCAGGAGACACGAGTGCTGCAGGTCGCCTGTGGCCGAGCTCACTCTCTTGTCTTGACAGACAGGGAAGGAGGTGAGTTGACGTCTATTGAAGGGTGTTGGAGGAGTTGGGGGGACCATTTCATTGTGAAACGGAGCCTCAGGTTGGGCCTGAGTGGCTTGTTCAGTGGAGCCACATCTAATGAGTGAAACGTGGCACTTCCTGAGCAGATCAGTAGGATTGCTCAGAGCAGCGGGACACATGTTGATTCTTACGTGCTCTGCTCTCTGGTTCTTAAAAAATTGCATGTATTTCTAAATGTAACCACACAAGGCAGCCTGATCAAGGAGGGCCTCCTGCTCCATTTGCTGTGAAGTCACTGAGCTGGGTGGTGTGGTGAGGTGGCTTTTTCTTTTTCTTTTTTTTGAGATGGAGTCTCACTCTTGTTGCCCAGGCAGGAGTGCAGTGGCACAATCTTGGCTCACTGCAACCTCCCCCTCCTGGGTTCAAGTGATTCTCCTGCCTTAGCCTCCTGAGTAGCTGGGATTACAGGCACCCACCACCATGCCCAGCTAATTTTTGTATTTTGTAAAGATGGGGTTTCATCATGTTGGCCAGGCTGGTCTTAAACTTCTGACCTTAGGTGATCTGCCCGCCTCGGCCTCACAAAGTGCTGGGATTACAGGCATGAGCCACTGTGCCCGACCCAGCGGTGACTTTGAAAGAAGCCTTTTGGCTAACACATCTTCTCCGTGGTTGGGGTCTTTCAGAGTCCGGGCCCCTGGGTGACATAGCCCCTCTTTAGAAGAGGGGTTATTTCCAGGGAAAGGTCAATATGATTACATTTTTCACATTTCATTTTCTTTTTTTCTTTTTTTTTTTGAGGCAGAGTCTCTCCCTGTCACCAGACTGGAGTGCAGTGGTGCCATCTTGGCTCACCAAAACCTCCACCTCCTGGGTTTGATTCTCTTGCCTCAGCCTCCCGAGTATCTAGGATTACAGGTGTCTGCCACCACACCTGGCTAATTTTTGTATTTTTAGTAGAGACAGAGTTTCACAATATTGGCCAGGCTGGTCTTGAACTCCTGACCTTGTGATCTGCCCGCCTTGGCCTCCCAAAGTGGTGGGATTACAGGCATGAGCCACCATGCCCGGGCTCTTTTTTTTTTTTTTTTTTTTTTTTTAATCTGAGATGGAGTCTTGCTCTGTCACCCAGGCTAGAGTGCAGTGGCGTGATCTTGACTCACTGCAGCCTCCACCTCTTGGGTTCAAGTGATTCTCTTGCCTCAGTCTCCCAAGAAGCTGGGCCTACAGGCAGCCATCACCCTGCTCTGCTAATTTTTGTATTTTTAGTAGAGGCTGGGTTTCACCAGGTGGCCAGACTGGCCTTGAACTCCTGACCTCAAGTGATCCACCTGCCTCGGCCTTCCCAAAGTGCTGGTATTACAGTTGTGAGCCACTGTGCCTAGCCTTTAATTTCATTTTCTGGCTGAGTGTACTCTGCAGGAAAGGGTGGAGGTGGTGTTTAGGAGCTCTCTCTAGAGGGGAGTGGTGTTCAGGGCAGCCTGGTGACAGGTTCTAACCTCATAAGGTGGAATTCCCAAGAGGTAGATCCAGGGCCAGGAGGGGAAGGCGGGTCTGGCTCCCCACACACCCCATGGGAGTTCTTCTAGAGCCTGAGAATGTTGGAGAAGGAAACCCAAGGGCAGTTGGAGTGGGGGTGAGCTCACCAGGACGGGACCACCCTCGAGACCCCTTCCAGTCCTGACATCCTGGGATCCCACAAACCTGCAGAACTGATTTAATTGGTGGTGTTATTTTTAGTCTTCAGCATGGGAAACAATTCTTACGGGCAATGTGGAAGAAAGGTGGTCGAAAATGAAATTTACAGGTGAGTTCCCCAAAGGCCTACCCTTCCCCATGTTGGGTTAAGTGTTAAACATTTCTTTCTTTCTTTCTTTCTTTCTTTTTTGATGGAGTCTTGCTCTGTCACCCAGGTTGGAGTGTGGTGGCAACATCTCAGCTCACGGCAAACTCCACCTCCTGGGTTCAAGCAATTCTCCTGCCTCAGCCTCTAAAGTAGCTGGTGTTACAGGCACTCGCCACCACATCCGGCTAAATTTTTTTTTTTTTTTTTTTTTTTTTTGGTATTTTTAGTAGAGATAGGGTTTCACCATCTTGGCCAGGTTGGTCTTAAACTCCTAACCTTGTGATCCACCTGCCTCCGCCTCCCAAAGTGCTGGGATTATAGGTGTGAGCCACCTCGCCCAGCCAAGTGTCAAACATTTCTAGAGAGATGACTGGTAAACCCGTGGGGCATTCAGAGGCACGTCTGAGAGGGGTCCATGAGAACTCCCTGGAAAGCTGGGAAAATGCATTCTGTTTCAGGTTGAGTGCCATGCATTAGCTTCGTGGCAGAGGAGGGGTTGTGACCATTGTTTTATTTATTTATTTATTTATTTATTTATTTATTTTTGAGACAGTCTTGCTCTGTGCCAGGTGCCAGGCTGGAGTGCAATGGCACAGTCTCGGCTCACTGCAACCTCAGCCTCCCAGATTCAAGCAATTATCCTGCCTCAGCCTCCCGAGTAGCTGGGACTACAGGCTCGTGCCACAGCTAATTTTTGTATTTTTTTTAGTAGAGACGGGTTTCACCACATTGGCCAGGATAGTCCCGATCTCTTGACCTCGTGATCTGCCTGCCTTGGCCTCCCAAAGTGCTAGGATTATAGATGTGCGCCACCGCGCCCAGCTGACCGTTGGTTTTGACGTGTAGAACTTCTTCAGATGAATTTTTTTTTTTGAGATGGAGTCTTCCACTGTTGTCAGGCTGGAGTGCAGTGGTGCGATCTCAGCTCATTGCAACCTCTGCCTCCCAGATGCAAGTGATTCTCCTGCCTCAGCCTCCAGTAGCTGGGACTACGGGGATGTGCCACCACGCCTAGCTAATTTTTGTATTTTTAGTAGGGACGGGGTTTCATCATTTTGGCCAGGATGTTTTCGATCTCTTGACCTCATGTTCTACCTGCCTTGGCCTCCCACAGTACTGGGATTACAGGCATGAGCCATTGCGCCTGGCCTTCTTTGGATGAATTTTTACGATTTAAGTTTTGATTTTATCAAATTGATTTTTAAGCATTCCCCTTTATTTTAGTTCTTTTCATTTTACTTTTTATTTATTTTTTGTTGTTTTTTTTTTGAGATGGAGTCTTCCTGTCACCCAGTCTGGAGTGCAGTGGTGAGATTTAGGCTCAGTGCAACCTCTGCCTCCTGGGTTCAAGTGATTCTCATGTCTCAACCTCCCAAGTAGCTGGGACTACATGTGCGCGCCACCACACCCAGCTAATTTTTGTATTTTTAGTAGAGATGTGGTTTCGTCATGTTGGCCAGAATGGTTTTGAACTCCTGACCTCAAGTGATCTGCCCCGACTTGGCCTCCAAAAGTGGGATTACAGGCGTGAGCCGCCGCGCCCAGCCTCTTCTGTTTGTTTTAGTGTTAAAAATGTTTCGCGTTTGTTCCTTGTGTGATGTTGGAGGGCCTTAACGCCACTCTCACCTTCTGCTGCAGGTCAGCATTACCTGGGATTTTGTTTTGTTGTTTTACCTTCATGGCCAGGCCTAACTCAGCCTCACATTTGACCTTGAGAGTTTCCCTGCCAGTTACTGTGTCGGGTAGATGGACCATCAGTTGGGGGTGACAGGGAAAGGGCTGCCCAGTGCTTGTCACGACCACATCTCTTGCTTCTTCCCAATTTTTCCTGGCTGTAGTGAAAGTCACAGAGTCCACAGAATGCAGGACTTCGATGGACAGGTGGTCCAGGTAAGACAGAGGGGCCGAGATCTGCTTGTTCTGTTCCCAGGGGTGCTTTGGAAAAGTTGAGATTTGGGTAAGGTGATGGCAAATTTTCTGAATTAATAAATTATTTTAGTAGAAATTATAGCCTGCTAACTATAGCCCAGGACTTATGCTAGATTCTAGGGATACAAAGTTTCATAAGATTTTGGAGCCAAGTGTGGGGGCTCATACCTATAATCACAGCACTTTGGGAGGCTGAGGCGGGTGGATCACCTGAAGTCAGGAATTCCAGACTAGCCTGGCCAACATGGTGAAATTCCATTTCTACTAAAAAAAACAAAAATTAGCCGGGTGCAATGGCACATGCCTGTAATCTCAGCTACTCAGGAGGCTGAGGCACAGGAATTGCTTGAACCTGGGAGATGGAGGCTGCGGAGAGCCGAGATAGCACCACTGCACTCCAGCCTGGGGGACAGCAAGACTCCGTCTCAAAAACAAAAAAAAGATTTTGGGGGATGATACTCTAGTGGGTGAACAAGGTGAAAGCTAACTGAGGTCCGATGTGGTGGCTCGTGCCTGTAATCTCAGCATTTGGGGAGGCTGAGGCAAAAGGTTCACAGCACTTGCTGTATTCATGCATGTATGCATTTCAGTATTTATTACAGGCACCTAGCAGGAGCCAGGCAGTATTCTGGGGATGAGAATAAAGTGGAGAGCAAAATACAGCCAGCCTAGAGCACCGTGGCACTAATTACCCTCTGATATGGCTGGCTTTTTGGTTTTATTTTAAAATGTTTTAGAGGCAGGGTCTCACTCTGTTGCCCATGGTGGTATACAGTGGCACGATCATAGCTCACTGCGGCCTTGAACTCTTGGGCTCAAGTGATCCTCTTGCCTCAGCCTGTTGAGTAGCTGGGTCTACAGGCATGCATCACCATCCTTGGCCAATTATTTTTTTTAAAGAGACAGGTTCTCACTGTGTTGGCCAGGCTGGTCTCAAACTCTTGGCCTCAAGCCATCCTCCAGCCTTGGCCTCCAAAAGGGTTGGGATTACGGGTGTGAGCCACTGTGCCCAGTTTCCTTCACCTGTTAGATTGAGTAACTTTCTTACTCAAGTTAGCAGATATCTCTGATTTTTTTTTTTTTTTTTTTTTTTTGCCATTTTCTTTCTTTAATTTATAAAGCTGTGCCACAGACTTCTAGCGGGTGCCAGTGGTCACCTGCCACACTCGCACCAGGTTGTCTGTGTAGCCAGCAAACAGAGTCTGGCCATCAGCAGACCAGGCCGGGGAGGTGCACTGGGGTGGTTCTGCCTTGCTGCTGGTGCTGATAACTTCTTGCTTCGGTTCATCTACAATGATCTTCCCCTCTAAATCCCAAATCTTGATGCTGGGGCCTGTAGCAGCACAGAGCCAGTAGCGGTTAGGGCTGAAGCATAGGGCGTTGATGATGTCCCCACCATCTAGGGTGTAAAGGTGCTTGCCTTCGTTGAGATCCCATAACATGGCCTGGCCATCCTTGCCACCAGAAGCACAGAGGGATCCATCTGGAGAGACAGTCACTGTGTTCAGATAGCCTGTGTGGCCAATGTGGTTTGTCTTCAGCTTGCAGTTAGCCAGGTTCCATACCTTGACCAGCTTGTCCCAGCCGCAGGAGACAATGATAGGGTTGCTGCTGTTGGGCGAGAAGCGGACACAAGACACCCACTCTGAGTGGCTCTCATCCTGGACAGTGTATTTGCACACACCCAGGGTATTCCATAGCTTGATGGTTTTATCTCGAGACCCAGAGACAATCTGCTGGTTGTCAGAAGAGAAGGCCACACTCAGCACATCCTTGGTATGGCCCACGAATCGCCTCGTGGTGGTGCCCGTTGTGAGATCCCAGAGGCGCAGGGTTCCATCCCAGGAGCCTGAGAGGGCAAACTGGCCATCTGAGGAGATGACCACATCACTAACAAAGTGGGAGTGACCTCGCAGAGCACGCTGTGGAATTCCATAGTTGGTCTCATCCCTGGTCAGTTTCCACATGATGATGGTCTTGTCTCGAGAGGCGGATAAGATCATGTCCGGAAACTGAGGAGTAGTAGCGATCTGTGTTACCCAGCCATTGTGGCCCTTGAGGGTGCCACGAAGGGTCATCTGCTCAGTCATGGCGGCGGAGAGCCCTCTGATTTTTTTTTTTAATGCAGTGCCACGATCTTGGCTTACTGCAAACTCTACCTCCTGGGTTCAAGTGATTCTCCTGCCTCAGGCTCCCGAGTAGCTGGGATTACAGGTGTGTGCTACCACACCTGGCTAATTTTTGTATTTTTAGTAGAGATGGGGTTTCACCAAATTGGTCAGGCTGGTCTCAAACTCCTGGCCTCAGGTGATCCACACGCCTCAGCCTCCCAAAGTGCTGGGATCACAGGAGTGCGTCACTGCACCCGGCTGAGATTCAGTTTCTTACTGGGTGGTTTTCGTTATTGACTTAGCACAGTGTCTGGCATAAACTTTGTTCAATAAGTGGTGCTTTTTATTAGGCAGTTAGAAAAATGAGTCTGGAACTGAGTAGAGTTGTGGAGACCAGAGATCACAGTGCAGATGGGAATGGATGCCATCTTCTAGGGTGGCACGAAGGGTGAGGAGAGAAGAGGGCAGGAGACAGACCCTGGAGAGAGATGCCAGCACAGAAGGGGCTGAGTGCCTGAGCAAGGCGGGAAGAGACGGCTGGGAGGAGAAGGGTTGTGGAGGAGGGGTGGTTCTCTGGAGATGGCGTGGGACGGACGGCAGAGCTCTTGGCTTTGCTCCTTTGGAGATCCGCATTTTACTTGAGCACAAGCCGTTTCAGTGCAGTGGGTGACTGGTGGATTGAGAGGGACTAAGATGAGCATGGGGCAGCCTGCCTGGACTGTGCTCTAGGTGCCCAGGAGCAGTGTGCCATGGTGCTGGTCCTTCGGCTCTTTGGATGAGGACAACAGCGTTCTCAGCATTTCTTCTCATCACCCTTACCTCTGTTTGTCTGCCAGGTGGCCTGTGGTCAGGATCATAGTCTGTTCCTGACGGATAAAGGAGAAGTCTATTCTTGTGGATGGGGCGCTGATGGGCAAACAGGTAGCGTCTTTCCCTGCACTGGGGTTGTGAAAGTTCTCAGCCTGTGTCATGTGGAGCTGTGAGCTCTACACCCTTTATGGGCTAAAACCCTCCTTCCTTAATTCAGCTCTTACCTCTTAACACTTTCTGGGGAATACTGTTCTTTTTTGAGACGGAGTCTCCAGTGCCATTGCCCAAGTGGAGTGATCATGGCCCACTGCAGCCTCAAACTCCCAGGCTTAGGTGATCTCCCACCGCAGCCTCCAGAGTGGCTGGGACAGCAGGTGTGAGCCACCACCCCCAGCTAATTCTTTGTATCGCAGGGTTTTACCATGTTGCCCAGGCCGGTCTTGAACTCCTGACCTCAGGCAGTCTGCCTGCTGTGGCCTCCTGGTGTGCTGGGACTCCAGGCAGGAGAATGCTATATTTTTGCATCCCTTCCATTCCCCTCACCCCTGGCTCCTATAGAAATGAACTGAGAAAACATTGGGGTATCTTTGGCCTTTCAACAGAGGAGTTCTGAGTCTTTCAGAAACAAGAACAAGCTGTTTGAGGCTTTAAAAAAAGTTTTTAAGCCGGCGCGGCAGCTCATGCCTGTAATCCCAGCACTTTGGGAGCCAGAGGCAGGTACATTCCAAGGTCAGGAGTTCGAGACCAGCCTGTCCAATGTGGTGAAACACCGTCTCTACTAAAAATACCAAAAATTAGCTAGGTGCGGTGGCAGGCACCTGTAGTCCCAGTTACTCAAGAGGGGCTAAGGCAGGAGAATTCCTTGACCTGGGAGGCAGAGATTGCAGTGAGCTGAGATCACGCCACTGCACTGTAGCCTGGAGACAGAGCAAGACTGCATCTCAAAAAAAAAGTTTTAAAAATTGTATTTATTTTTAGAGACAGAGTCTTGCTCTGTTGCCAAGACTGGAATGCAGTGGTGCAATCACAGCTCCCTGCAACACCGTGTATTTAAGAGAAAGAGGAGCGAGGCACACACATTCTCCACCGTGTATTTAAGAGAAAGAGGAGGGAGGCACACACATTCTCCACCGTGTATTTAAGGGAAAGAGGAGGGAGGCACACACATTCTCCACCGTGTATTTAAGGGAAAGAGGAGGGAGGCACACACATTCTCCACCGTGTATTTAAGGGAAAGAGGAGGGAGGCACACACATTCTCCTCCGTGTATTTAAGGGAAAGAGGAGCGAGGCACACACATTCTCCACCGTGTATTTAAGAGAAAGAGGAGGGAGGCACACACATTCTCCACCGTGTATTTAAGGGAAAGAGGAGGGAGGCACACACGTTCTCCTCCGTGTATTTAAGGGAAAGAGGAGGGAGGCACACACGTTCTCCACCGTGTATTTCAGGGAAAGAGGAGAGAGGCACACACATTCTCCTCCGTGTATTTAAGGGAAAGAGGAGCGAGGCACACACATTCTCCTCCGTGTATTTAAGAGAAAGAGGAGGGAGGCACACACATTCTCCACCGTGTATTTCAGGGAAAGAGGAGAGAGGCACACACATTCTCCACCGTGTATTTCAGGGAAAGAGGAGCGAGGCACACACATTCTCCTCCGTGTATTTAAGGGAAAGAGGAGCGAGGCACACACATTCTCCTCCGTGTATTTAAGAGAAAGATGAGGGAGGCACACACATTCTCCACCGTGTATTTCAGGGAAAGAGGAGGGAGGCACACACATTCTCCACCGTGTATTTAAGGGAAAGAGGAGCGAGGCACACACATTCTCCTCCGTGTATTTAAGAGAAAGAGGAGGGAGGCACACACATTCTCCACCGTGTATTTCAGGGAAAGAGGAGGGAGGCACACACATTCTCCACCGTGTATTTAAGGGAAAGAGGAGGGAGGCACACACATTCTCCACCGTGTATTTAAGGGAAAGAGGAGGGAGGCACACACATTCTCCACCGTGTATTTCAGGGAAAGAGGAGGGAGGCACACACATTCTCCACCGTGTATTTCAGGGAAAGAGGAGGGAGGCACACACGTTCTCCACCGTGTATTTCAGGGAAAGAGGAGAGAGGCACACACATTCTCCACCGTGTATTTCAGGGAAAGAGGAGGGAGGCACACACATTCTCCACCGTGTATTTCAGGGAAAGAGGAGAGAGGCACACACATTCTCCACCGTGTATTTCAGGGAAAGAGGAGAGAGGCACACACATTCTCCACCGTGTATTTCAGGGAAAGAGGAGCGAGGCACACACATTCTCCTCCGTGTATTTAAGGGAAAGAGGAGCGAGGCACACACATTCTCCTCCGTGTATTTAAGAGAAAGATGAGGGAGGCACACACATTCTCCACCGTGTATTTCAGGGAAAGAGGAGGGAGGCACACACGTTCTCCACCGTGTATTTAAGGGAAAGAGGAGGGAGGCACACACATTCTCCTCCGTGTATTTAAGGGAAAGAGGAGCGAGGCACACACATTCTCCACCGTGTATTTAAGGGAAAGAGGAGCGAGGCACACACATTCTCCACCGTGTATTTAAGGGAAAGAGGAGGGAGGCACACACATTCTCCACCGTGTATTTAAGAGAAAGAGGAGGGAGGCACACACATTCTCCTCCGTGTATTTAAGAGAAAGAGGAGCGAGGCACACACATTCTCCACCGTGTATTTAAGGGAAAGAGGAGCGAGGCACACACATTCTCCACCGTGTATTTAAGGGAAAGAGGAGCGAGGCACACACATTCTCCACCGTGTATTTAAGGGAAAGAGGAGCGAGGCACACACATTCTCCTCCGTGTATTTAAGGGAAAGAGGAGCGAGGCACACACATTCTCCACCGTGTATTTAAGAGAAAGAGGAGGGAGGCACACACATTCTCCACCGTGTATTTAAGAGAAAGAGGAGGGAGGCACACACATTCTCCACCGTGTATTTAAGGGAAAGAGGAGGGAGGCACACACATTCTCCACCGTGTATTTAAGGGAAAGAGGAGGGAGGCACACACATTCTCCACCGTGTATTTCAGGGAAAGAGGAGGGAGGCACACACATTCTCCACCGTGTATTTCAGGGAAAGAGGAGGGAGGCACACACGTTCTCCACCGTGTATTTCAGGGAAAGAGGAGAGAGGCACACACATTCTCCACCGTGTATTTCAGGGAAAGAGGAGGGAGGCACACACATTCTCCACCGTGTATTTCAGGGAAAGAGGAGAGAGGCACACACATTCTCCACCGTGTATTTCAGGGAAAGAGGAGAGAGGCACACACATTCTCCACCGTGTATTTCAGGGAAAGAGGAGCGAGGCACACACATTCTCCTCCGTGTATTTAAGGGAAAGAGGAGCGAGGCACACACATTCTCCTCCGTGTATTTAAGAGAAAGATGAGGGAGGCACACACATTCTCCACCGTGTATTTCAGGGAAAGAGGAGGGAGGCACACACGTTCTCCACCGTGTATTTAAGGGAAAGAGGAGGGAGGCACACACATTCTCCTCCGTGTATTTAAGGGAAAGAGGAGCGAGGCACACACATTCTCCACCGTGTATTTAAGGGAAAGAGGAGCGAGGCACACACATTCTCCACCGTGTATTTAAGGGAAAGAGGAGGGAGGCACACACATTCTCCACCGTGTATTTAAGAGAAAGAGGAGGGAGGCACACACATTCTCCACCGTGTATTTAAGGGAAAGAGGAGCGAGGCACACACATTCTCCTCCGTGTATTTAAGGGAAAGAGGAGCGAGGCACACACATTCTCCACCGTGTATTTAAGAGAAAGAGGAGGGAGGCACACACATTCTCCTCCGTGTATTTAAGGGAAAGAGGAGCGAGGCACACACATTCTCCTCCGTGTATTTAAGGGAAAGAGGAGCGAGGCACACACATTCTCCACCGTGTATTTAAGAGAAAGAGGAGGGAGGCACACACATTCTCCACCGTGTATTTAAGGGAAAGAGGAGCGAGGCACACACATTCTCCACCATGTATTTAAGGGAAAGAGGAGGGAGGCACACACATTCTCCTCCGTGTATTTAAGGGAAAGAGGAGCGAGGCACACACATTCTCCACCGTGTATTTAAGAGAGAGAGGAGCGAGGCACACACATTCTCCTCCGTGTATTTAAGAGAGAGAGGAGCGAGGCACACACATTCTCCTCCGTGTATTTAAGAGAGAGAGGAGCGAGGCACACACATTCTCCTCCGTGTATTTAAGGGAAAGAGGAGCGAGGCACACACATTCTCCTCCGTGTATTTAAGAGAAAGAGGAGGGAGGCACACACATTCTCCTCCGTGTATTTAAGGGAAAGAGGAGCGAGGCACACAGATTCTCCACCGTGTATTTCGTCTTTGCGCCTAAGAAAGGCCTTTGTGTACAGCTTCAATCTTGTGTACGTTTTCTCTGATCTGAGCACCATGTGATACCCTCCCTGTTCATTGTCTCGGGGTGTCTTCCGGTTCTTGTGTGTGTCCCTCAACCTCTGTTACATTGCCCTAGTAGCATAGGCGTCACTTTATATGCTTGTTTAAATCATTTAAAATGGCCGGGTGCGGTGGCTCCATCCTGTAATCTCAGCACTTTGGGAGGCTGAGGTGGGTGGATCACCTGAGGTCAGGAGTTCGAGACCAGCCTGGCAAACAAGGAGAAACCCTACCTCTACTAAAAATACAGATTTAGCCGGGCATGGTGGTGCGCGCCTGTAATCCCAGCTACTCGGGAGGCTGAGGCAGGAGAGTTGCTTGAACCTGGAAGGCGGAGGTTGTGGTGAGCCAAGATCGTGCCATTGCACTCCAGCCTGGGCAACAAGAGTGAAACTCCGTCTCCAAAAAAAAAAAAAAGGAATTGCTTGAACCCAGAAGGTGGAGTTTGCAGTGAGCCGAGATCGAACCACTGCACTGCAGCCTGGCTCTGTTTCCAAAAAAAAAAAAAAAAAAGTATATGAGCATGGAAATAAACAGATTAGGATTTCTTTCTTTCTTTCTTTTTTTGAAATAGAGCCTCACTCTTGCCCAGGCTGGAGTGCAGTGGTGTGATTTCAGCTTAACTGGAAGCTCCACCTCCCAGGTTCAAGTGATGGTTGTGCCTCAGCCTCCCGAGCAGCTGGGACTACAGGCATGTGCGACCATGCCCTGATAATTTTTGTAATTTTTTTTTTTTTTAGTAGAGACAGGATTTCACCATGTTGACCAGGCTGATCTCGAACTCCTGACCTCAAGTGATCTGGCCACCTCAGCCTCTCAAAGTGCTGGGATTACAGGCATGAGCTACCGTACCCAGCCCAGATTAGGGTTTCTGAGCTCATATGTGTTAAGTGCTTAAAAGCGCACTTGGCCTGTTGTAAGTCAGTGCATGTGTTTGTTAAAAGAGCGAATAACTATAAATCCGTATTTTCCACTGCGTTAGGTCTGGGTCACTACAATATCACCAGCACGCCCACCAAGCTGGGTGGAGACCTGGTGGGAGTGAAGGTTCTCCAAGTTGCCACCTACGGTGACTGCTGCCTGGCCGTGAGCGCCGACGGCGGTCTTTTTGGTTGGGGAAACTCTGAGTACCTGCAGCTGTCCTCTGTCACTGACTCCACACAGGTATGTGGTCGCTGACGGCGTGGTGCTGGGAGATTTGGAAACATTAAAGCATCACTGGCCGGGCGCGAGGCTCACACCTGTAATCCCGGCGCTTCGGAGGCTGAGATGGGCAGATTGCTTGAGGCTAGGAGTTCAAGACCAGCCTGGGAAACATGACAAAACCCCATCTCTACTAAAAATACAAAAATTAGCCAGGCCTGGTGGCGCATGCCTGTAATCCCAGCTACTCAGGAAGCCGAGGCACGAGAATTGAATCACTTGGAGGTTGCAGTGAACTGAGATCGTGCCACTGCACTCCAGCCTGAGGGACAGAGCAAGAGTTTATCTGAAAAAAAAAGCAGGCCAGGAGCGGTGGCTTACGGGTGTAATCCTAGCACTTTGGGAGGCCAACGCAGGTGGATCACGAGTTCAGGAGATGAAGACCATCCTGGCCAACATCTCACTAAAAATAGAAAAATTAGCTGGGTGTGGTGGTGCACACCTGTAGTCCCAGCAACTCTGGAGGCCGAGGCAGGAGAATCGCTTGGTCCAGGGAGTTAGAAGTTACAGTGAGCCGAGCTCGCATCACTGCACTCTTGCCTGGCAGCAGAGGGAGACTGTCTCAAAAAAAAAACAAAAGCAAAAACAAAAGGAATAAAGAATGACTCCTCCGTAGGCAAGGCAGCCGCCATACTAATGACCAGATCTCAGGAGGACCAAAGCGGGTGATGTGGACCCATGAGAAACCGTCCCCGTGATCCAGTTACTCCCCCCAGTCCCCACCTCCACCATCAGGGTTCACGTTTCAACGTGAGATTTGGGTGGAGACACAGATCCAAACCATATCAATTGTGGAACTAATCTCTTTGTACATCACTCATGTTCCACAATGACTGACTGATAGCCAGTTTAAAAAATAGAGACATTATTCACATACCACAGTTCACCATTTTAAAGTTTATAATTTAGTGGATTTTAGTATTAACATATTCACAATGCTGAGCAGCTGTTACCACTGTCTAATTTCACAACGATTTTTTTTTTTGAGTTGGAGTTTCACACTTGTAGCCCAGGCTGGAGTGCAATGGTGCAATCTCAGCTCACTGCAGCCTCCACCTCCCGGGTTCAAGCGCTTCTCCTGCCTCAGCCTCCTGAGTAGCTGAGATTACTGGCATGCGCCACCACACCTGGCTAATTTTGTATTTTCAGCAGAGTTGGGGTTTCTCCATGTTGGTCAGGGTGGTCTTGAACTCCCCACCTCACGTGATCCACCCGCTTCGGCCTCACAAAGTGCTGGGATTACAGGCATGAGCCACCGTGCCCAGCCTAACTTCTGAACATTTTAATCACTCCTCCCTCCAAAAAACCCCATACCGCTAATGGCTAGTTTTTTGTTTGTTTTGTTTTTTTTTTTCGACGTAGGGTCTCACTTTGTTGTCCGGGCTGGAGTGCTATGATAGTTTGCTGCGGTCTGAACGCCTGGCTCAAGCAGTCTTCCTGCCTCAGCTTCCGTAGTAACTGGGACTACAGGTGCATACTATCATACCAGCTAATTAAAAGAAATTTTTGTTTGTAGAGACAGGTTTTGCTTTTATGCCCAGCCTGGTCTCAAACTCCTGTCCTCAAGTGATCCTCCCACCTCAGCCTCCCACACTGCTGGGATTATAGGCATGACCAGGCCGCACCTGGCTGCTGCACTGCTGCGGTTTGAGGCTGCCCTGTGTTGTGATCACGCCTGTGGCTAGCTGCTGCACTCCAGCCTGGGCAGCATAGTAAGATCCCGTCTCTATAAATAAACATATTGCATTCCTTGATATGATCAAATTTGTGACATCATACAGCAGGGTTTTAAATATGTATTAATAGAGAAATCTGCACAAAGTGAAACTAAAGATCAGCTAATAAGATTTTTTTAAAAAACCCTCTGAGGTCCGGTACAGTAGCTAGAAGATGGTTGCAAATTTGGTTCTGAGCTCCCTAGTAGGCAAAGCAAAGAAGAAACATGATCATTTAAATGATTCATTGTTTCCCTAAGAAAAGAGAAGAAGTATGGCTCTCCCTGATACCAAGGCCTGAGAGAAATGTCACCCATGGCCTTCCTGTGGGGGACAGATCCAGTGGCATGCCATTGTTAGCTGTTGCCACATAACAAATGGCTCCAATACATAGTGGATTAAAACAACACACATTTATTATTTATTTATTATGTTTTATTTTGAGATAGGTTCTCACTCTGTCACCCAGGCTGGAGTACAGTGGTGTGATCCCAGCTCACTGCAACCTCCATCTCCTGGGTTCAAGTGATTCTCCTGCCTCAGCCCCTGAAAGAGCTGGGACTACAGGCACATGCCACCATGCCTGACTAATTTTTTTGTATTATTAGTAGAGACAGGGTTTCACCATGTTGGCCAGGCTGGCTCAAACTCCTGGCCTCAAGTGATCCACCCTCCTTGGCCTCCCAAAATGCTGGGATTACAGGTGTGAGCCACCGCACCCAGTCACAAATGTGTCATTTTATGTTGATTTTGATTGGCATCTGCCTCTTCCACTAGACTAGAACTCTCTGCGGGTAGAAACTGGGTCTCTTTTGCTTACCACTGTACCCCAGCACCTAGCACAATGCTTGGTATGTGATGTTAGGAAGTATCTGTGGAGCGAATGAATGAACTGGGACTCAGATACTCTGTACCTAAGACCAGAACACTTCCTGGTCCTTACTGGTTTGCTTTCCTGATAGTGTGGCTCCTTCCTTTGGTTCAGGTGAATGTGCCCCGGTGCTTGCGCTTCTCAGGAGTGGAGAAGGTACGAGAGGCTGCCTGCGGTGGCACGGGCTGTGCGGTGTTAAACGGTGAGACCTTCTTTTGGGTGGCTCATTGGGAAGCTGTGGGTAGATTGCACAGGGAATGGTCAGTGTCTATTGGATTTGTAGACTTCAGCCTTAGCAGGGTAACATGGCTGGGCGTGGTGGCTCACACCTGTAATCCTAGCACTTTACTGATGCAGGAAGATCGCTTGAGGCCAGGAGTTCCTGACCAGCCCAGGCAATATAATGAGACCCTTCTCTACAAAAAAATGGAAAAATTAGCTGGAAGGCTGGGTTGTGGTCGCTCACACCTGTAATCCAAGCACTTCGGGAGGCTGAGACTGGCGGATCACCTGAGGTCAGGAGTTCAACACCAGCCTGGCCAACATCGTGAAACCCTGCCTCTACTAAAAATAGGAAAATTAGCCAGGCATGGTGGTGCATGCTTGTAATCCCAGCTACTTAGAAGGCTACGGTGGGAGGATTGCTTGAACCTGAGAAGTAGAGGTTGCAGTAAGCTGAGATCTCGCCACAGCACTCCAGCCTGGGTGACAGAGCGAGACTCTGCCTCAATAGAAAAAGAGTAAATTAGCTGAGCATGGTAGTGCACACCTGTAGTCCCAGCTACTCAGGAGGCTGAGGCAGAAGTCCCCTGAGCCCAGGAGTTGGAGGTTGCAGTGAGCTATGATCATGCCACTGCACTCCAGCCTGGGCAACAGAGTGAGACCCTGTATTTTTTTTTTAAGAGACAGGGTCTGCCTATGTTGCCCAGGCTGGAGCACAGTGGCTATTCACAGGCACAATCCCACTACTGATGAGCACAGGAGTTTTGACCCGCTCCATGTCTGACCTGGGCTGGTTCACCCCTCCTTCGGCAACCTGCTGGTCCACTGCTCCCGGGAGGTCACCATATTGATGCCGAACTTAGTGCAGACACCTGATCAGCATAGCGCACCACAGCCCAGAACTCCTGGGCTCAAGAGATCCTCCAGCCTCAGCCTCCCGAGTAGCTGGGACTACAGGCACGCGCCACCATGCCCGGCAAGACCCTGTTTAAGAAAAGGAAGGGACTATGGTCATGGGAAAACGTCGTTGGATTGAGTTCAGTCATTACAGGGTGTGAGTGGAGCTCTTGACAGTAAGCGAATAGCCTGCGGTGTGTATGTAGACACATGTCTGCAGAGCTGAGTCATTCTAGAGCAGAACTCCGGAGCGGAGAGCAAACTACCTCGTTCCCCTCCCTTAGCCGGGGCCAGAGAGACTCCAGCTTTGCCTTCTCCAGCCAAAAAATCAAAGGCAGATGGGAGAACAGCCTTCAGCTTTGGGGAGCGATGAAACGCTTGGCACCACTGAAGAATATGAAACTTTCTATAACCAAAACATCATTTCTAAGAGTTGGAAGCATCTGGCCAGACATGGTTTATGTGTTTGGCTTGGTCTTCTGATCAGTGTGAAACACAGAGCCATCAAAAAACCTCCTCTGGGTCTCTGGTGTTCACAAGGGTTTTCTGTCTGATTTATGCCCTGGTTCCCTCCAGGTTACTAAACCTCAAGATGTGGGAAGTTTGTGTTCTGAGCCAGGAAAGCTGGCGAGACAGACTCCCCCAGCAAGGATTGAGGCAGGGGAGAGAGAATTAATCTAAATCTCTGTCCACGTGTTCTTGCCAAGCAAGGAGAAAAAAAAACAAAAACAAAACTGTGTAACTGTCGTGAACCTTGGTGGTGTAGTTTGAGTTTCTGGTGAGGGAGGGTCTTACTTGGAGGGACTCACTGACCCTTGTTTCTACTGTAATGTAGGAGAGGGACATGTTTTTGTCTGGGGCTATGGAATTCTTGGCAAAGGCCCAAACCTAGTGGAAACTGCCATCCCTGAAATGATTCCGCCCACTCTCTTTGGCCTGACGGAGTTCAACCCAGAAGTCCGCGTTTCCCGCATCCGATGTGGACTCAGCCACTTTGCTGCACTGACCAGTAAGTGACCAAGCCCCAACGGCCCCGGGGTGAGCCTGGCAGAGGTTCTCTCTTTCAAGTTCAACCCCAGACTGCCGGCAGGTCTCGGGTTCCACCTGTTCAACAGAGCGGCGCCTTTGTTCTGAGGATCGAAGCGAGGGCTAAGCCAGTTGTTTGCCTTGAGGTTGGATAATGTGTCTTGTTTCTCCCACCCTGGAGTTTCGGTTTCGGTCCATCTGCTTTGTGGGTAGGCTAACGTGGACATGCTTCTTCTCAGGAGAGCGCCCATCGGTGGTAGGAAGAGAGCGCTGTGAGCATGTCGGGTGCCGGGGAAACCTGCATTGGCGGATCCACGGGTGGGCACTTAGGAAGTGAGTGTGTGGGGCTTACTCCTGTTCCCCGGCCGAGCCCAGCCCCTGATCTGACCCAGGATATGGGATGGCAAAAGGCTGATCTGTCAGACTGTCCCGTGGTTTCACAGAGGGGCAGAATTCTACCGATTTCTCCACAGTGCCGGGGCAGAGAAGGATGAAAGGGAGATAGACGGAGGTTTTCCCCAAAGGCTTGCCCAGTTACAAAGCCACAGAGTATCTGGTTACCCTGCAGGCCTCCAGATGTGTTTCTTCCTTGCTTAGGTCCCTTACTCCCCATAGTTACCATTGAATCAATCTGCTGCTCCTCAGCTGACTTGAGTAGTAACACTGTCCTGAATCACTTCATTCTGTGATTCCCAAGTAAATTACTTATTTCCTTGCAATTAAAAAATCTTTTCATCTCATGGCAAGTACTTGTTTTCTTTTGAAACAGCTGGGCCGGGACAGTCAGTTCGTGCGGCCTTCGGATGAGTTCTCTGGCCTCATTCCCACGTGGGGCCTGTCGCAGACGCCTGCCCTCTGAACCAGGGCCCTAACTGCTATTCACTTACGGTCTGAACTCCAGGTTTCAGGGGCCGTGGAGCAGGCGGACTGCAGCCTGGTTCTGATGGCTGTGGGTCGGAGTTTTCTCTGGCTCTGGGTGGAATGCCTTGCCACTGCCCCGGAGCGGCCACTTGCATTTGCTGATATTTCTAGGTCTCGTGAATTCTTAAAGCTATTTTGATTTGGCAAATCAGAGACGTATGGACTAATTTTGGGGGCAACAAATATCTACTTTCCAGAATGTTCTTAAGGCCTCAGCTCTGGGCAGAGTCACATGTTCAGAAATCTGTGTGAAGCATTTGACTGGAGTAGACGCTTTTCTTTTCTGTTTTGAGACAGACTCTCACTCTTGTTGCCCAGGCTGGACTGCAGTGGTGCAATCTCAGCTCACTGCAACCTCAGCCTCCCAGGTTCAAGTGATTATCCTGCCTCAGCCTCCCAAGTAGCTGGGACTACAGGCACGCAACACCACGCCCAGCTAATTTTTGTATTTTTAGTAGAGACGGGGTTTCATCATGTTGGCCGGGATGGTCTTGATCTCTTTTTTTTTGAGACGGAGTTTCGCTCTTGTTACCCCGGCTGGAGTGCAATGGCCTGATCTCAGCTCACCGCGACCTCCACCTTCTGGGTTCAGGCAATTCTCCTGCCTCAGCCTCCTGAGTAGCTGGGATTACAGGCACGCGCCACCATGCCCAGCTAATTTTTTGTATTTTTAGTAGAGACAGGGTTTCACCATGTTGGCCAGGCTAGTCTCGATCTCTTGACCTTGTGATCCACCCGCCTCGGCCTCCCAAAGTGCTGGGATTACAGGCTTGAGTACCACGGCCGGCCGAGCAGAGCCTTTTCTGTTTGCCCTTATGCCATGTAGCCATTTCAGGTCACAGCAAAATGAAATTCCTTTCTTGATTTCTCCCGAAGGCTACCAACAGGTCACCTTCTAAGGGCGAGTTACTGCCGTTGGTAGACAGATCGTGGCTGCCCCTCTGCCTGTGTGCCTGGCGTTTGCAGATAGCTGTCTGGGAACTGAAGTTGGGTGGTTGATCCTGCGGTCTGCTGGTATTCTGGGGAGCCAGACTGAACTGTTCTGTTAAACACCTAAGGTCTAGCTGGGCACAGTGGCTCATACTTCTAATTCCAGCACTTTTAGAGGCCAAGATGGGAGGGTCCCTCAAACCCAGGAGTTGGAGACCAGCCTGGACAACACAGTGAGATCCCGTTTCTACAAAAAAGACAGAAATTAGCTGGGCATGGCGATGTGCGCCTGTAGTCCCAGCTACTCGGGAGGCTGAGGCGGAAGGCTGGCTTGAGCTCAAGAGTTCAAGGCTGCGGGGAGCTGTGTTTGTGCCACTGCATTGCAGTCTGGGTGACAGAGTAAGACCCTGACTCAAAAGCAAACAAAAACACATACACAGAAAAACTATATAAGGTCTGAGTGTGGAAGACACGGGGCACGGTCAGATTGGGGGGCTAAGACAGCTTGTAACTATTCCTTACTCCATCGGCCCCGGTTCTTGGAGGCCTGGCTTTTCCACATCACTTCCTCTGCCTCCCATGACCCAAGCCTTTTGCATGACAGCCAGTGGTGACATGGGCCAGGAGTGCCCCATCTGGTGCAGACTGAGTCCCGCCTGAAGGCCGGGCTATGCCGGCCCACCTCCTGTGTTGGCCTGTGACAGCATCCTGTACGTTATCTTGTGACGGTTTTTACAGTTTGTAAACATATATTAAAATCATGTCTGTTCCATCTCTGGCCTGTCCCCAGCTCTGGAACACAGACCCAGGCACAGCACAAGCAGGCACTCGGTCATTAGATGTCCTGTGGGTGAATGCTCACAAGATATGGGCAGTCAAACCAGGAATGACAAATCGTCCTACTTTTCACTGTCAAATCAGGAAGATTTGTGGAGGGCAGAGTTTGGTGGGACACGGCTGCAGGTGGGGGACACGGGGTGAGCAGAGTGGGCCTCGTGCACTAGTGACCTCCAGCCCCGTGTACCACCTCCAGCCCCCAGCCCTGTGCACCACCCCTGGACCCCAGCTCCGTGCACCATCCCCAGCCCCCAGCCCCATGCACCAGCACCCCTTGCCCCTAGCCCCGTGTACCACCCCCAGCCCCAGCCCCGTGTACCACCCCCAGCCCCGTGCACCACCCCCAGCCCCGTGCACCACCCCCAGCCCCAGCCCCCAACCCCATACACCACCCCAGCCCCATGCACTGCCCCCCGCCCCACCACCCCGTGCACCACCGCCTGCCCATGTCCCACCCTCCATCCCCAGCTTTATTTGAGTGCTCATCTCCCATGTGGGTGGCAGCACAAGTCCTGGGCGTGGACCTGTTTTTGACATGAGGACAGCATCTCAGACACTTACTTTTTGCCTTCAAAAGAAAGCATTAACGCTTGGTAAAAGTTGAAGTTGAACATCGGGCTGTGAATGCACCTGGTTCTAGAAAGCCTGTTCTGGTGACCCATCCTCTCCCTGGAGACTGTTCTTCGCACAGTCCCAGCCAACCTCTTGTTTTCCTCTCTTTGCAGACAAAGGAGAGCTGTTTGTGTGGGGCAAGAACATCCGAGGGTGCCTAGGAATTGGTCGCCTGGAGGATCAGTATTTCCCATGGAGGGTAAGGCTGGCTGGGGCGGTCTTGGGGATGGGCGAAGAGAGTAGAGTCACCTGACATCACAGCAGCCCATCACCTTGAGTGCAGCTGGGCCAGGACAAGGGGCACAGGACCTGCTCCCCGTTCTGGGTCCCGGCTGTGCTTCTCCAGCCGCATGCTGTGCTCTAGCACGCTCTGGTGACACCCCTGAGATACCTGTGGAGTATCCGTGTGGTATGGTGGGCCGGGGAGTGGCACCAGGCTTTCGAGCTGCAGGAACTGGGTCAGCTCATCCCTGCCCGCTGAGTGGGAGGCTGCAGGGAGTGGCCAACCCAAGCATGCAGATCGGGGAAACAAAGGCACGATGGTGCAAGGATGCGGTGAGGCTCCAGAGCCGGGAGATATTTGATGAAGGCAGCATGTTAGGAACTGTCGACACAAGACCATGTAGGGGAATGCTGAACAGTGAACTCAAAAGAAAGCAGGATGTTTCATATTTAGATGGCCCAACCGCAGCCACAGAGTGAAAAAATAAGGTCGCCTCCTTGGAAGTGGTAGTATGCAGTTAGACAGAAAGGCTCATTCCAGAATTACAGGGGAAGAAAGGTTCGTTCTGAAATTGTAGTTTCCTTTGCATTGTTTACTAAGCTATTTAAGGCATTCTCAAAAAGGAGGGTTTTGGGGTTTTTCGGAACATGGAACATATGTTCATGGTACAAAAAAATGTATTATGGAAAATCAGTCTCCCACCACCCAGTTTCTGCTCCAGAGGCAGCCATGGGTCCTAGTTCTTTCTTTCATTTTTCTTTTTTCTTTTTTTTCTGAGACGGACCTCCCTCTGTCGCCCAGGCTGGAGTGCAGAGGTGCAATCTCGGCTTATTGCAACCTCCGCCTCCCAGGTTCAAGGGATTCTACTGCCTCAGCCTCCTGAGCAGCTGGGATTACAGGCATCTGCCACCATGCCCGGCTAATTTTTTTATTTTTAGTAGAGATGGGGTTTCACCATATTGGCCAGGCTGGTCTCGAACTCCTGACTTCTGGTGAACTGCTTGCCTCAGCCTCCCAAAGTGCTGGGATTATAGTTGTGAGCCACCACACCCGGCTGCTAGTTTATGTTTCTTTCCAAAGATAGTCTCTGCATAGAGACTCATGTCCATGTGTGCAGTGTGCATGTGGGTATACTTTATCTGAAGGTTGGATTTTAATTTGCTTCGAAATTGTGAAAAGCATTTTAAAAAAAGACTTGTTAAAAAATAAGGACTTGCAAAAGAAATGTATTATTTATTTATTATTATTATTTTTTGAGATGAAGTCTCTCTCTTACCGCGCAGGCTGGAGTGCAATGGCACGATCTTGGCTCACTGCAACCTACACTTCCCAGGTTCAAGTATCCTCAGCCTCCCGAGTAGCTGGGATTATAGGTGTGTGCCATCATGCCTGGCTAATTTTTGTATTTTTAGTACAGATGAGGTTTCACCATGTTGGCCAGGCTGGTCTTGAACTCCTGACCTCAAGTGATCCGCCTGCCTTGGCCTCCCAAAGTGCTGGGATTACAGGCATGAGCCATTGCACCTGGCCTGCTTTTTAAACACATTTGTACGGTCAGGAATAGGGCATACCAGCCTGTCCCGGTGATGGCAGCATTTGCTGGCAAGCCATTGTCGTGCCTCTTGCACATTCAGGGAGCCCCTAAGCATTGTGCAGAGGAGCGGCCTCGACCCCGTCCTCTTCGGATCAGGGGTGAGAGGGTCCAGTCCCTTCTGTTGTCTCATTAAAAAAAAATTACAGGTGATTTTTATTTTCTTTGTTAAGTTTATTTTTTTAAGACAGGATCTTGCTGTCACCCAAGCTGGAGTGCAGTGGCAAGATCTCGGCTCCCTGCAGCCTCTGTCTCCCGGGTTCTAGTGATCCTCCCACTTCAGCCCCCTGAGTAGCTGGGATTACAGGTGCTCGCTACCATACCCAGCTAATTTTTATATTTTTGTAACACAGCGAGCTGGGGGCTACTGTGTTACCCACGATTCTTTTTTTTTTTTTTGAAACAGGGTCTTGCTTTGTCACCCAGGCTGGAGTACAGTGGCGTGATCACAGTTCCTGCAACCTCCAACTCCCAGGCTCAAGTGATCCTCCTGCCTCAGCCCCAAGTAACGGGAATGTGGGATGGGATGATGGGCATGTGCCACCATACCCAAATAATTTTTTTTTTAAGAGACAGTGTCTTATATGTTGATCTCAACCTCCTGGGCTCAAGTGATCCTCTTGCTTCAGCCTCCAGAATAGCTGAGATTATAGACATGTGCCATCACACCCAACTTATTTTATTATTTATATTATTTTTAATTTTATTTTATTATTTAAGAACTGGGGTCAGCTATGCTGCCCAGGCTGGTCTCAAACTTCCAGCCTCAAGTGGTCTTCCCACCTTGGCCTCCCAAAGTGTTGGAATTACAGGGGTGAGCCACCATGCCTAGCTGAGCTTTATTCTGTAAAACTATGTTCAGACTGGGTGTGGTGGCTCCCGCCTGTAATCTCAGCACTGTGGGAGGCCAAGGCGGGCGGATCACTTGAGGTCAGGTGTTCAAGACCAGCCTGGCCAACATGGTGAAACCTCACCTCTACTAAAATACAAAAAATTAGCTGGGCGTGGTGGCAGGCGCCTGTAATCCCAGCTACTTGGGAGGCTGAGGCAGGAGAATCGCTTGAATCTGGAAGGCGGAGGTTGCAGTGAGCCAGGATTGCGCCACTATACTCCAGCCTCTGGGCAACAGAGCAAGACTCTGTATCAAGAAAAAAAAATGGTGGCCTCTGAGCTGCAGAGCTGGGCGCCTGAGCAGTGTCCCTTTCCGGCTCTCTTCTCTCCACGAAGGACCTCCTCTTTCACGTGGTGGGTGTTTGTTTTAGGAACTTGTAATTGTGGATAGGGATGTTCCTAAATGGATTCTGCTGAGACTCTTAAGAGAGTCATTGAGGCTAAATTCGGGGCTGGTTTTTGGAGCTGTTTCCGTCAGCAGCAGAGTTGTGAGTGCAAATTGGCTTAGAAGAAAAACGCCATTTAACCTTGCCTAGGACGAAAATAAAACATGGCCGAGGACAGTCTCCTTTGGACTCAGTTCAGAGACAGTGAGATTGTCTGCTGGGGGAGCTGGAACCTCGGGGAGCCTCCTGCCGCTCCCCAGGGTTCCTCTGCTTTGGGCCTGAATGGCTGGAGCCCTAGGGGAATGAGGACCTGGGTGAGAGGGGAGGCGGGTGAGTGGGGAGGCGGAAAGGCAAATAAAGTGCTCCCTAATGGCTGGGGAGGTTGCTAAGAGGCCGGCGGGGCCCAGGCAACCTGTTTTCTTCTCCGCCAGCCTCGCAGGCTGTCTGCATAGACGTGCCTTTGCGATGGACTGGGTCCCGTTCTTGTTTGTTTAGTGATTCCTGTAATAGGTTCTGCTAAAGACATTCATTTGTTTAGGGACAGGGGCGGGGGAGGACAGCATGGCTTGGTCTACAGCATCCATCTGCCTGCGGCCACGAGTCCCTAATGGTCTTGTCTCCCCAGCGTAGGCGCAGAGCTCCGGGGTCGGCATCTGCTGCCTCTCTGCTTTTAAGGCCACGCCATCTGGATTAGGCGTTTTCCCTCTTAAGCTCGGTAAACTCCACGGACTGTGACAGATCCCCTTTCCAGCTGTCACACCGCCTGGCCGCGTGCTGCCACCCGGGGAGGGTGGTTGAATTCGGATCTGGTCAGTAGATCAAGTGCCAGCATCCTGGCAGGGGTCTTCGGGCCAAGCCAGGCCACGCCCTTTCTTTGCAGTTAGTACTCAAAAAAGGAAGAGCTGCATATCTGCTTCTCCGCATAAAGAACCTCTGGAAGGCCAGGCCTCTGGTCTCACCTGGATTCCCAGCACTCTGGGAGGCTGAGGCAGGAAAATCACTTGAGCCCAGGAGTTTGAGACCAGCCTGGGGAGCATGGCAAGACCCTGTCTCTATAAAAAATACACAAATAAGCTGAGCACGGTGGTGTACTGCTGTAGTCCTAGCTACTTGGGAGGCTGAGGTGGGAGGATAACTTGAGCCCAGGAGTTCAGGGTTGCAGTGAGCTGTGACGGTGTCTCTGTACTCCAGCCTGGGCAATGTAGTGAGACCCCTGTCTGCACAAACAAAATTAGCCAGGCATGGTGGCACATGCCTGTAGTCCCAGCTACTTGGGAGGCTAACGCAGGAGAATCACTTGAGTCCAGGAGGTTAAGCCTGCAGTGAGCTATGAGTGGACCACTTTACTCCAGCCTGGGCAACAAAGTGAGACCCTATCTCTTAAAAACAAAACAAACCCCTGGAAAGTTAATAAGAAATCTGTTCAAAGTAGTTTCCAGTTCAAAGGCAGGTGGGGACTGGGGCAGGTGGGGACTGGGGCAGCTGGTGATAGGGGTGGTAATAAAAGACTTTTTTTTGAGACAGAGTCGTGCTGTCGCCCAGGCTGGAGTACAGTGGCACGATCTCAGCTCACTGCAACCTCCACCTCCCTTCAAGCGATTCTCCTGCCTCAGTCTCCCAAATAGCTGGGGTTATAGGCATGCGCCACCATGCCTGGCTAATTTTTATATTTTTAGTAGAGACAGGGTTTCACCATGTTGGCCAGGCTGGTCTTGAACTCCTGACCTCAGGTGATCTGCCCGCCTTGGCCTCCCAAAGTGCTGGGATTACAGGTGTGAGCCACTGCGCCCAGCATAAAAGACATTTAATACTTTTTTCTTCTTTTTTCCAAAATGTCCTTTTATCGTGCAGCTATGTGAATGGACTGCCTAGTCACAATAAACAAGAAAGAGAAAGTCAGTGGCCCCTTTCCTGGACAGCTGGCTTGGCCATGGCCCTGGGCATACCTGGAGCTGTGGGGGTGTCTGTTTTCATGGCGAGGCAATGGAACGGTGGGCATCCTTCAAACAGGCTAGAGCCTCCATGACTCAGCGAGGCCTCTTCTTGCTCCCTTGAGGCTTGGGCTGTCCTCTGAGGTCATGTTGTCAGCCCGGACAGGCAGTGTGGTCAGGGCTCCTGGCAAGGGCCTTTGAGACACAGCCTCTCCTTGGTGGGAGCTTGGGACCCAGCCTGCCTGTGACTGGAGCTGGGGATGATGATTGGAGATGCTGGGCCAGTGGGGCCTGGTTCCCAGACTGGACCTGCAAGCAAGAGAAAGGGTTTCTGGAGCCTTTTCTTTGAGATGGAGTCTTGCTTTGTCACCCAGGCTGGACTGCAGTGGTGGTCTCGGCTCACCGCAGCCTCCACCTCCCAGGTTCAAGCGATTTTCCCACCTCAGCCTCACGAGTAGCTGGGATTACAGGCACACATCACCACACCTGGCTGGTCTCAAACTTCTCACCTCAAGTGATCCGCCTGCCTCGGCCTCTGAAAGTGCTGGGATTGTGGGTGTGAGCTATAGTGCCCGGCCCCTGGAGCTTCTCAGTGAGCCATAGCAGCGGCTCCCAGGAGGGAGTTTCGACACCTGGCCTGGAGGCATGGAGCCTGGTGGTGGTAGGGTCAGAGGGAGCAGCCCCTGTGGGGCATGCCCGTTCCAGGGTGCACGCAGGTCTGCATTCCTGCCCAGCCTGACCTCTCAGCCTGATGGATGACGATGGCTGCTGTTGACTGGAGGGAGTAGGGATGGCCTTGTCCTTGTGGCCACACACAGTTGCCCTGGTGGACCTGCTGAGGCAGCGTAAGCGCCCCCATTCCCAGAGTGGAGGGAGCCAAGGCTGGAGAGGTGTCTCCTACTGAGAGGCAGGGCCAGCGCGGCCAGTGCCAGTGCGGCCAGTGCCAGTGCGGCCAGTGCCAGTGCCTGCCTCCTGCGGCTGCGCCGCTGTCGCTCATGGTATGCTGGGTCTTATTTTTCAGGTGACGATGCCTGGGGAGCCCCTGGATGTGGCGTGTGGTGTGGACCACATGGTGACGCTGGCCAAGTCATTTATCTAAACCTCCTCCCTCACCTGCTTGGGCGGCTCTGGCCGGGGAACCGCTGGCATTGCTTGGCAGAGGCCAGCCCGTGGCCAGTGCCCCGGGGTTCTTGGTGGTGGCGGATCAGTACCCTGTGTGCACTGTGACGCTCTCTCCTGAACCCCTTAGCAGGTAGCTACCAGGAGGATCTGGGGCAGGGTCCCTCTCCAGCTGCGGGTGAGGCCTGTGGAACTCGGCACGGAATGGTGGCTGTTGGTGGGCCGCTGTGGCCAGCACGTCCCTGCTCTCTCCAGGTAGCATGCGGCGGTGTCTGGCGTCGTGTCTGGCCTGAGAAGTCCATCTCAGGAAAGCTTCGCTTGAACGCGGTGCTTGGGAGGTCCTCCTCTGTCACGACGGTCTCTCGGTTTGCGTCTAGCCAAGGCCATGCATGTGCCTCGGACTGAAACCCACTTTCGGCAAGGGAGCCCGGCTGGCTTCAGCCTGTGGTTTTCATTCAAACCACCCTGCTTGTGGCCCTTCCTGGCCACCAGCCACACCACAAGCTCACTGGGGGACACCAGAAGCACCGTGGCCGGGATTCCATCTGGAGTTCCCCGTGGGCGCTAGCCCCAGCCTCAGCCTCCCACCCCGCTCACTGCCTGGCTCGGAAAAGTTGAGAAGCCCCTCAGGAAGAGAATCGAGGCCAAGTTCCTGTGGGCCGAGGGCCCGAGCACCCCCGCCGAGGCTTGGCCGCAGTGCCAGGCTCGGAGGAGGGAGACCCAGAAAAATGTTTGATTTGGTAGCGTGACTTGCCTTTACAAATCTGTCTGGAATAAAGTCTGTTTTCTGCCTTCTGGTTTTTAAGATCTGAAGAGGTCATCTTAAAATCTTGATCATTTAGAGTTTTGCTTTTACAGTGTAGCAAGCCTTTTGATACAGAGGCTGAAGCCAGTGAAAAATATTTTTATTATTGCTTTTTTATAGGGATGAGGTCTTTTTAGGATTATTTTTTGATAGAGACAGGGTCTTGCTGTGTTGCTTAGGCTGGTCTCCATGCCCAGCCCATCCTCCTGCCTGGGCCTCCCAAAGTGCTGGTATGATAGGTGCGAGCGACCATGCTGAACTGAAAAGACAGTCCTATTTGACAAATACTTTCTTATTCTTTTTCTTTTTTCTTTATTTTTGAGACAGAGTCTCACTCACTCTGTCGCCCAGGCTGGAGTGCAGTTATGCGATAATTGGCTCACTGCAACCTCCGCCGCTGGGTTCAAACTATTCTCCTGTCTCAGCCTCCTGAGTAGCTGGGACTACAGGCGTGCACCACCATGCCTAATTTTTTTTTTTTTTTTGTATTTTTAGTAGAGATGGGGTTTTGCCATGTTGGCCAGGCTGGTCTCGAACTCCTGACCTCAGATGATCCACCTGCTTCAGCCCCCCAAAGTGCTGCGATTACAGGCGTGAGCCACTGTGCCCGGCTGTACCTGACAAATATTTGCTGTACAGATTCTACTCCCATAGTTCAGCTGAGAGAATACCTTGTACTCATGTCACAGGCTGGACTCCCGTGCCGTCTGCCTTTATCCCAGTCCTTTGATGCATTCACTCAACAGATACTTGTCTGTGTCCCTTCCATGTCTGGTACTGTCCTCATGCTGGGGCATGTGTTGACAGAAATCCCCACACCGTGAGACTCAGCATTCTAGGGAGGTGGGAAAAGGGGAAGCAGCATGTTAAATGGTGCTGTGAGCAGCGCGGAGAGAGCAGGAGGAGGGGATGAGACCTTGGGGGGCTGCACTTTGTTAATTAATTTTTATTTTATGATTATTTTTGGGATGGAATCTCGCTCTGTCGCCCAGACTGGAGTGCACTGGCGCGATCTCGGCTCACTGCAACCTCCACCTACCTCCTGGGTTCAAGCGATTCTCCTACTTCAGCCTCCTGAGTAGCTGGGGTTACAGGCCCCTGCGACCACGCCTGGCTAATTTTTGTATTTTTAGTAGAAACAGGGTTTCACCATATTGGCCACGCTGGTCTCGAACTGCTGACCTCAGGTGATCCACTCACCTTGGCCTCCCAAAGTGATGGGATGACAGGCGTGAACCATGTGCCCGGACATTAGGGCTGCATTTTATTTTATTTATTTTGAGACGGAGTTTTACTCTTGTTACCCAGGTTGGAGTGCAATGGCGCATTCTCGGCTCACCGCAACCTCCTTCTCCTGGGTTCAAATGATTCTCCTCTCTCAGCCTCCCAAGTAGCTGGGGTTACAGGCATGTGCCACCATGCATGGCTAATTTTTTTTGTATTTAGTAGAGACGGGGTTTTACCATGTTGGCCAGGATGGTCTCGATCTTTTGACCTCGTGATCCACCTGCCTCAGCCTCCCAAAGTGCTGGGATTGCAGGCGTGGGCCACCGCGCCCGGCTCAGGGCTGCATTTTAAAGTGGAATGGTCACTTTAAAGTGACCTTGCTGTGACCTGTGGCCATGGGAACCAGCCACTCAGATATCTAGGGGAGGGGCCCTTCACCTGGGCTGTGAACCCTTTCTTAGGTTTATTACAGGCAAGTTTTCTCATAAACTTGAAATAGAAATTGAAAACGGTGTGTGAGTTTTCCTTCCTGACACTCACTGGGACCAGGTCTAACGTCGCCCCTGCGGTGAAGCAGGGTAATCCGACCTCAGTGAAAAGCCACAAAGCAACGTACTGATTTATAGACAGTCAGTGCCCCTGGAAGTCAGGCCCAGGTCACACCGGGCAGGGTTCAGGATGGCAGGTGAGGATGGAGGAGGGAGGGTCTCTGGAGAAGGTGGGTTTTTAATCCTCCCACCCTAATGGCAACCAGGATACAGATCTAGTAACAATCTTTTGTTTGTTTGATACAGAGCCTCGCTGTGTTGCCCAGGCTGGAGTGCGGTGGCGAGATCTCGGCTCACTGCAGCCTCCGCCTCGAGGCTTCAAATGATTCTCCTGCCTCTGCCTCTCGAGTAGCTGGGACTACAGGCATGCATTACCACGCCCGGGTAATTTTTGTATTTTTAGTTGAGACGGAGTTTTGCTACGTTGGCCAGGCTGGTCTCGAACTCCTGACCTCCAGTGATCTGCCCACCTCGGCCTCCCAAAGTGCTGGGATTAGAGGGGTGAACCAGGGCGCCCAGCCTCAGTAATGATCTTGACTTTGGACATAACACCCAGTGTAGAAGAAGGGACGTCCTTGGGTTTGTCTGTTTTGTCCATCTGGGCTCGGTCTGCCTAGCAGGCTGCTTGGCTGTGCCCTCTGTGGGAGCTCTTCTGCTGTGGACCACGCCCTCTCCCCATTTGTCACCTGTGCCTGTGACTCAGCGTCTGTCCTCTCTCCCCCTGGCGTGCCCCCCGCACCCCCAGCATTTGACACACGTCCGTAGAAACCCTGCTATGCCGTTAGCTCAGTTGCTAGGCTGGGTCATTGTGTTCCGGTGAAGTCAGTGTTTCAAGCTCTCGTCTCCTCTTGCGTTAGTGGAGAGAGGCTTGTGCCAATCCGTGTGCCCCCAGGCCATCCTCTGTACACGCAGACTGTCCCTTTCTCTCTGATGGGGCCAGTAACCAAGGTCAGAGACACACTCAGGTGGAAGACGTAGTGTCCAGCTTGTGAGCTACCCCCGTCTCCCTCGGACAGTTTGCAGCGGTTGTGGGTCCTGGTCTTGTGACCACTCAGGTGGAAGACGTAGTGTCCAGCTTGTGAGCTACCCCCGTCTCCCTCGGACAGTTTGCAGTGGTTGTGGGTCCTGGTCTTCCATCCTCTTCGTCCCCGCAGACACGCAGACCACCACGCCACACTGATTTCTTTGGGGAAGCAATGACTCACTGGCATGAAAACCCTTCACAGCTAATAAAAGCTCAGGTTGTCAATCTCCATAGAATGCCGTCGTGACTTATTTCTTGAACGTATGGTCACCCCACATTTTCATTATTTCGGGAAATAGTTATGCACTGACTGTGTTCTGCATGACAGAGTCAAGTCCTGACAAATATGCCATGAAGCGAATGCTTGGGCATGACCCAGCAGGTTGCAGTCTGAGGATCAGTGCCCAGCACCGTGCCTGGGCCAGGATCGAAACTCGGGATGCACCTATGAAGATCCCACGTTTCTCCTGCCTTCCACCTGGTGCCAGCATCTGCAGAGGGCCTGGCGTTCGCCTGGATGGCTTCGGGGGCTGCTTAAACTATCATGGGAGGCCTGGCATGGTGGCTCACGTCTGTAATCCCAGCACTTTGGGAGGCCAAGGTGGGCGGATCTCCTGAGGTCAAGAGTTCGAGACCAGCCTGAGTAACATGGTGAAACCCCGTCTCTACTAAAAATACAAAAATGAGCCAGACGTGGTGGTGCATGTCTGTAATCCCAGCTACTCCGGAGGCTTAAGCAGGAGAATCGCTTCCCTGCTCTACTCTTCCCTTTGCCCTTGGGTAGTGGCGTTGCTCTCCTGAGACTGGGTGTCCCCTCAGAGGCAGGATCTGTCACTGGCACAGGCGACTTCACAAGTCTCAGTGAGCTGCCTCCCAGGGATCCTCCCTTGACATGGAGCCACGTTCTCAGCTCCTCTGAGGGCCCCCCGGTGGGCGCCAGCGTAACCACTGCAGCATCCCAGGACACATAACCAGATTACCCACAGGTCTGATCCAGTTAGTGCCAGCTCCTGGGCTGTTGTCCATCCTCCTCCAGCTGGTCTGTCTTCCCATCTAGGCACTCCTGCCTCTGCTCATGGAGTAGGAATGAACACTGGTATGAGTGCACGCACACACATACACACGAACGTGCGCACAAACACGCATACACACGCACACACGTACACACAGACGGGAGGTGGAGGTTGCAGTGAACCATAATAGCACGACTTCACTCCAGCCTGGGTGACAGAGCAAGACTCTGGCTCAAAAAAATGAATAAATGAAGTAAAAATACAGGCTGGGCACAGTGGCTCACACCTGTAATCTCAGTACTTTGGGAGGCTGAGGTGGGCAGACAACGAGTCAGGAGTTCAAGACCAGCATGACCAACATGGTGAAACCCCGTCTTTCTAAAAATACAAAAATCAGCCGGGCGTGGTGGCGGGCGCCTGTAATCCCAGCTACTCAGGAGGCTGAGGCAGGAGAATCGCTTGAACCTGGGAGGTGGAGGTTGCAGTGAGTCGAGATCATGCCATTGCATTCCTGCCTGGGCAACCGAGTGAGACTCTGTCTCAAAAAATAAAATGAAATAAAAGGATAGACCTAGACACTGTTGTCACTTCCAACCAGGAGGCGCTGTCTTGCTGGGGAAGCATCTGACTCTTGCTCTGGTAGCAGGTGGCAGCTGAATGCCAGGAGACCAGAGTACAGCATGTGAAGCCATGCCAGTGTAAAAGAAGCCCCGTGAAGCCATGCCAGTCTAAAAGAAGCCCCGTTTGAGTCCCCTCCTCGGGGCCTCAGGCTGGATAGGCTCAGTCTAACGGCGGTAGCTGGATTCACAACTCCAGCAGTTGATACGCATTCCAGGAGGAAAATTTATATATTTTTGAGACAGAGTCTCACTCTTGTTGCTCAGGCTGGAGTGTAGTGGCATGATCTTGGCTTACTGCAACCTCTGCCTCCTGGGTTCAAGCGATTCTCCTGTCTCAGCCTCCCAAGTAGCTGGGATTACAGGCATGCACCACCACACCTAATTTTTTTTGTATTTTTAGTAGAGAAAAGCATTTCTCCATGTTGGTCAGGCTAGTCTCGAACTCTCAACCTCAGATAATCTGTCCTCCTTGGCCTCCCAAAGTGCTGGGATTAGAGGCGTGAGCCACCAGGCCCAGCCTTTCAGCTTCCATTTTCACTCCCTGTCTCCGGGTTCTCTTTTCCTGTGGGCCAAGGTGAGGCAGGGTGGGGGCGGGGGTTGGTGGTGCCCAGGGCAGGTATGGGTCTTCAGCCCTGCCTGGCTCACACCTACCCCCATGGAAAATCTAAGAGGAGAAAGGGAGGGTGTCAGGTCTAGAACCTGCTGGTCTTAAGTTCAACTTTTTCTTGCTGGTGCAGATCCAGCGCCCCTTGTACCAAGAGTGCAGGAGCCAGAAGCATGGTGCCCTCTTCTCCTGCTCGCAGGTTATCTAATCTGGAGGTATCGGCTCCTGGGCTTCTGGAACCTTCCTGGAGCTGTAATGTCCACGGCAGGGCTCTAGATTTGGGGTAGACACCTTTCGCCCAGACAACCGGCCCCTGACCTTCACCTGCCATCAGAAAGGCCCTGTCCAACTCCTTTCACCGACTGCTCCCAACTCCCAGGCCTGCCTCTGCCCAAGATCTGGGTGGAGATGCTGGGCATAGTAGCTAGTCTCCAAGATGGTCCCCAGTCATCTTTTATCTTCTGGTTTCATGTCAAATCAGAGCTGGGCTGTATCACACCAGAGAGCACGGTAGAGGCAACTGCACGAGAATTCTGAGGCTAGGGATAAAAATAACACTTCGGTTTCTAACCTGGGCCCTTGAACTCTTGCTCTGGGGGAAGCCGGGCGCCATATTGTGAGGACACTCAAGCAGCCCCGTGGGTTGGCCCACTTGGGGAAGGACTCAGGCCGCCTGCCTACAGCAAGGTATAACTTAGAAGTTCATTCTCCAATCCTTAGCTAAGATTTCAGACAATGTCAACCTCACGAGTGACTCTGAGCCAGAATCGCTCGGCCAAACTTCCTGAATTCCTGACCCACAGAAAATGTGATCTATAAATAATGATCATGTTTAACAAGCTGCTAAGTTTTGGGGCAACTTGTTACGCAGCAGCATGTAACTAATACAACTCCTCTGGCTCTGGGGGCCCTTCCTCAGATTCTGGGTATTCTTCTACCCCCTCTAGCCCCTGGCCTGTGTTCCCTGAATCACAGCGTGGAGGAGAAAGAGATGAGGCCAGCCTCTGGCTAGGGCCGCACAAAAAACAGACAGCCAACAGCCAGCATAGTTTTTCATTTTAATTAACACTTTACAAAGTACAAAATATACTGTCTTTTTGGGGGAACATTAGGTATTTTTTTCTCTCCAACATACAGTACATGAATCTCGAGGGTTTTGTGTTTCAACAAGAAAATAAGCGTAAAGGCCCCGGGGGGTAGGGGTAAGATGGCAGATTCTCCCCTTCCCCCAGATCTTAGGACCACTGAAACACCACTGCTGCTGCTGGTGACCCGGGCACGCCAGGTGAGGGCCAGAGGGGGCCATGGGCAGAAGTCCCCTGCGCTTCCCTTTGATGGGGGCTCCAGGCAGGGCAGAGGCCCCTCAGCACACTATCCATCCACTCGCCCCATCTCAGGATAACGGAAATGATTTTGGCATAAAGAGGAGGGTTTGGGATTGTGATCAGCTCCCTACTCTTTTAGAGGGAACTCTGCTCAACTCTTTCCCAGACCCGTCTTCTGAATACAGGTAAACTGAGGCAGTGGAGGGGAAACAGCACTGGCCTTGGCCTGTCTCAGGCCCTGAACTTGGCCTGCTGTTCACCCTGCCACCTCCAAAGTTGAGTGAGGGGCAGGGGTCTCCCAATTCTTCTGGACCCTCTTCCAGAATGAGCCCCAGTAGGTGAGGGAACACCGGCCCCCAAAAGCTCTCCCTGGGAACACCACCTTCAGGATGGGATGCCTTTGAAGAGTCAGCACGGGCAGGCCCAGTCCCTTCCAATCAGAGCCAGGCTGTATCACACCAGAGCATGGTGGAGGCAACTGCGTGTGAATTCTGAGGCTAGTGGTAAAAGTAACACTATGGCTTCTACCCCGGGCCCTTGAATCCCTTGCTCTGGGTGGGGGAAGCCGGGCGCCATATTGTGAGGACACTCAAGCAGCCCCGTGGGTTGGCGCACCTGGAGAAGCTGAGGCCTCCAGCCTCCAGCCAGGCCTAACTTAGAAGTGCATCCGCCAATCCTTAGCTAAGATTTCAGACAATGGTAACCTCATGAAAATCCCTGAGCCAGAATCGCTCGGCCAAACTGTTCCTGACACCTTTGCCCCCTCCAGAGTAGTTCTGACAAGTGGGGTGAGGCCATCCTACCAGAGACGCCCCACCCTTTCCCCTGGAGCCAGGGCCTGCATTCGAGTCCTGCCTCCACTCACCTGATCATCTCCCTACTCAGGGCCCGGGAGCAAGACTGCTTCTGAGAACTCAAAATACTCCAGGAGCCAGTCCCACCTCTCAGGTATGGGCTCTGCACACCTGCACACACACTCTAATGTGTATGAACACACCCACATACACCTACATACGTGTGCATAAACATGCCCAGGCCTGTGTCCCGACTCCCAGCACAGAAGCCGCCCAGCACTTCCCATTTCCATGCCTTCTCTTCCCTTGTAATGACAGCCACAAGCTTGCTTGGCCACCAGGCTGTGCCTGGATGCCACGGCCCAGGCCTCAGGCTCCTGCCTCTGCGCCAGGCTGCTGCTGGCTGACTTCCTTCCCTGGCAGCCTTTTTGGTAGAGGTGGGGTCTTGCTATATGGTCAGGTTGGTCTTGAACTCCTAGCCTCAATTGATCCGCACGCCTTGGCCTCCCATAGTGCTGCGATTACAGGTGTGAGCCACCGAGCCCGGCCTCCTTTGAATGGATCCCCACCAAGCCTAATCCCCTCCCTCACCATAGTACCCTAAGCCAATGTCTTTTTTCTGTTGGAGAAGTCCACCGGCCTCACTCAGGCTCTGCCTATTACACCAACCACCGTCTCCACTGCTCCAGGCCCTGCTTGGAGCGGGCTGAGAACAGGGGTTCTTCTTCCCATCCCCATGCAAAGTGCTTCACTCAGGAAGTGGCGTCAAAAATACCCCCCACTGGCCGGGCGCAGTGGCTCACGCCTGTAATCCCAGCACTTTGGGAGGCCAAGATGGGTGGATCACCTGAGGTCAGGAGTTCGAGACCAGCCTGCCCAAAATGGAGAAACCCTGTCTTGACTAAAAATACAAAAATTAGCCAAGCATGGTGGCACACGCTTGTAATCCCAGCTACTTGGGAGGCTGAGGGAGAAGAAGCGCTTGAACCCAGGAGGTGGAGGCTGCAGTGAGCTGAGATCACTCCACTGCCCTCCAGCCTGGGTGACAGGGCGAGACTCCATCTCAAAAAAAAAAAAAAAAAAAATCCCCTCACCGCAGGGTTGGGGTACTCTTGCCCTAAAGCCCCCCCCCCTTAGCTGGGGCTGTAAAAGCCCTGGTTATCCCCACAACCAGATCTCAGGGCTCAGAAAGGGGCCCAGAGTGGCCTTAGGACTCCCAAGGGTCTCCCTAGAAAATGCAGCCAGGAGGAGGGGGCCGGTGGGAGCTGGCCGGGGTTCACCTCTGAAGATCACCAGGAAAATAGTGCCCTGGGCTTTCCCGGGGGCCTGGCCCTCCCTACCTTCTCTCCTGACCTCCAGGGCGTCTCTGTCACCTCGGAGGAGCAAGCCCCTCCAGACCAAACCTCCTCCTGCTAAAAAAATGTCACTGTGGCTACGCTGCTGCTTCAGGCGGCCGCGCTGGGAGCCTCTGATTGCCCAGCTCCTTCCTTTCCCACCAGCAGCCTGGTGCCTGGAGGTGAGCATGCCGGTGGTTTAGAGTGAGGCTCTGGGCTCCCCCTGAATCCTGGGGAGGGCAGGGCTGCAAGCCTCTCTAGCTCGAATGCATGCCCCGGGCTGAGGATGGAGGCGTGGGCAGTGCCTGGGGTGGGGATCTAGAGATGCCCATGGAGGAAGGAGGTGCAGAGTTAGCAATGCCCAGATCTTTGCTGGGTCAGGATGAGGGGCTGAGGGAGAAACGGGTGTCTTCGGAACCAGGGAAGCCCCATAACGAGGCAGAACTTGTCAGTGGTAGGGAGGGGTGCTCACTCTCTGTTCCTCCCCATCCTTCAGCTCCCACCGTCCTTGGAGTGCAGCAAGGGGAGAGAGTGGGGTTGAGACTGTCTGAGCTTTTCTTACTGGAGAGCCACACAGGGGCCAAGACACACACTCCAGGAGCCCACATGGCAGCCCAGGACCACCTGCTTGCTCCCATTCACATGAGGCCCAGTGTGGTGTCTCATGCCTGTAATCAGGCCGAGGCAGGCAGACCACTTGTCACGAGTTCAAGACCAGCCTGGCCAACATGGTGAAACCTGTCTCTATTAAAAATACAAAAATTAGCTTGGTGTGGTGGCGGGCACCTATAATCCCCCTTACTTGGGAGGCTGAGGCAGGAGACTTTCTTGAACCCAGGAGGTGGAGGCTGTAGTGAGCTGAGATCATGTCATTACTGCCTTCCAGCCTGGGTGACAGAAAGACTCCAAACTAAAGAAAAAAAATCCACATCACAGCGAGCTCCCTTCCTCCCCCGCCAGGCACCTGCCCCATCTGCCTCGCCGAAACAACGGGCCCACTCCTCCGATTTCCTCCGGGGGACAGACGGCAGTCAGGCAGGGAGCCCCATGCAGCTGCAGCCCCTCCGAGAAACACACGCCCCTCCTAGTGGGGTCTGGGGTTTGGAGAGACCCTCTCACCCAGCAGACGAGGAGATGGCTGGAACACAAGGGCAGAGAACCCGCGCTGGGAAAAACCACACCCACAGCGACCCCACCGAACAGCGCTACAGCAGAAGGCCGAGGCCAACCAAGCTTTACATGAGCAGGACGGGGACAGAAAAACTAAAGGGGGCCCCCGGGACCGAAGAGCGGGGTCCCTGGGGGCTCCCACGGGGCTGGCTGGAACAGGGACCCTGCAGAGCCAGCCAGGGCCAAGAGCCAGATGCCGGCCCAGCCCGCCCCAAAACTCCTGCTTTTCTGTTTCACAAGGCCAGTCCCCAGGAGGAGCCCTGGGAGCAGAACCTGAGATTTCTAAGCTTGCAGGTTACCAAAAAAACCAACCCCCCTCCCAAAAAAAAAAAAAAACAACAGATAAGCCGCCTGTGTAAAAACTGCCACCCACGGAGGCGGAATGCAGGCAGCGTGGGCCATTCGGCCAGCCCGTCTTCAGGGTGGGGCCGCCAAGTGGGGCAGGCGAGAGGGGTCATTCCGATTAAAAGCTAGGAATTCCAAATACTCCTCCCTGGGGATCAACGTCCCTCCAAAAAACCAAAGGCGCCCAAGGACTGTGGCTGGGGAAAGGGGGGTGCAGGAGGCATGACTCAAGTCACAGCAAGCTCTTGGCACCCGTCCCACGCCCCACGCCCCACGCTCTGAGTTGCTAGCTTTGATCTCTCAAGTCAGGTCTGAGGGAACCCACTGGCTTCTGTAATAATCGTATTGCCTATATATACTTGAATTAAAAATATATGGGGACTCCAACGTGCCTGCGTAGGTGGCAGACGGCGCGGGGCAGAGGCCACCACGCCCACACACGTGGGCACACACAGCGGGGGGCTGTGTCCACACACTGCTCACACAGTATATATTAACATATATATTGCTCAAGTATATATGCTATTTACAGTATATATCTCTATCAACATAAAACACAGGTATTTATAGGTGTGTACAATAGATACGTCCTGGGAAGTCTAGGTAGGGGACACAGGATGCTGGGGTCATGGGGCCGACACACTTGCACGGCGGGAAGGAAAGGCAGAGGAGTGACACTGTCGGGGGAAATGACAGAAAGGAAAATCAAGGCCTTGCGAGGTCAGAAGGGGACTCAGGGCTCCCACCGCAGGCCCCACCTGGACGCCTCCCTCTTGGGACCAGCAATGTACAAGTTTTGTTTTGACGTTTTGTGCAAAATGAATTAACTTGAAAAAAAAAGTGGGTTTCTAATTGATGTGGTGGGCTTCTGGGCTCAGAGGGTCCCACTCGGCTCATAAAGTGGGGAGCATTTTGCCAGGTTTAGAAACCACCTCTTCTCCTCTGACCTCAGAAACAGCACAACGCGGCCGGGTGCTGTGGCTCACGCCTGTATTCCTAGCACTCTGGGAGGCCGAGGCGGGCAGACCACCTGAGCAACGTGACGAAACTCTGTCTCTATTAAAAATACAAAAACTAGCCAGGCATGGTGGTGCATGTTACGTATTCCCAGCTACTCGGGAGGCTGAGGCAGGAGAATCACTTGAACCCGGGAGGCGGAGGTTGCAGAGAGCCAAGATCGTGTCACGGCACTCCAGCCTTGGTGACAGAGCGAAACACCATCTCAGAAAAAAGAAACGTCACAACTTGACTGCCAGAGCCAAACCCACAGAGGCCCTTGGACCCTGCTCACTCAGAAAGCCACCCCGATCAATGGAAGGGACGCCACAGCTAACCCCGTGCCTCCTGGTCATGACCCCTCAGCTGGCCCGTGACCTGTCTACCTCCCCATGGCCCTAGGGTCCTCTCACTGCCTCTGGTGCTCAGCAAGAGCCACAGCTGGTTGGGAGGTCCCATGTGGGGTGACAGCAGCTCCAGCATCTCGTAGATGTCTGCTCTCAGCGTCCCTTCAGAAGAGAGGGCCAAGGCTTATGTGACATCTCCACTCTCATCCCTGTCCTTGGAGTCCCAGAGGACCAGCCTAGTGACACGGAGCCTCCAGGCCCCCTCGACACAACTCAAATCGGTCTTACCTACCCCCTCAAACAGAAACTACCGCCAACAGCAGCCTGGGTGCAAACACATTAAATAAAAAACAAGGTATGGTTTTCTCTATTAAGGCTCAGTTAAGCTGCCTCCTGGGTCAAGTACTTAGGAATGCCACAGCCCCCGACCAAGGGGTGGGCAGGCGGGTTGGGGGCAGGGGAGGGAGGTGGGAAGTCCTGTGCTGGTCTAGTCATGTTGGGGAGGTGGGTTACCACCTAAGAAACCCCAGGCCCAAAAAGCCGGGAATATCCCTGCTGGGGGAAACTGAGGCTCTGCCTGACCAAGGCGGGTCCAGGGAGAGCCAAGGGGACAGGAGCTGGTGCTCCAGGCTGGTGGGTCTCCTGGGACCCTCCCTCCTCCCCCAAGGACTGGGTGTTTGTGGGGGAGGGTCTGGACAGGGCCCTCTTGGCAGTCTTGCTGGGAGTTGGGCCCAGGCCCTGTGAATGGCAGGCGAGGTACAGGGGGAGTTTGGGTCCTTCCCAGCTTGGGGATGCCGCCTGGGTTCCCGTCTGAGCCTCACCAGCCCTGAAGACCTGAGGGGGTCGCGCTGGCCTCCACTCGGAGGGGACCAGCCCTGAGCTGATGGACCAGAGACCAGTGACCACAATACTCACCCCTAAAACCCTCCCGGGTGCCCCAGACTCCACCCCACCCCACCAGCCCCAGCCCTGCAAGGTGACATGACAGCTGGCACACCGCTGTCTCGTAGGAGGGACCAGCTTCCCTCTGCATCTGGCCATGGGCGAGGCTGGATGAGAAGGCTCACAAGCCCCCTGGGCCTCTAAAAGCATTTTCTGGGGTGGGGAAGAGGCAGGTTGTTCTCTGGAGGGCTGGGGGGCTCCGGGAAGGCAGGAGGGCATGAGGAGGCCTTGGCGTGGGCCCCTGGCCTGGAGGGATTGGCAATTGAGGGAGTCTCCCAGAGAGGCCCCTTCCTCAGGGTCCCCAGGGTCGATTTTCCAGTCTGTAGAGAAATACTGCGAGATCAATCTTCGGGGCTGGGGCTGGGCTGGGCGGCAGCAGGGAGGAGCAGAAGAGACCCTCCTAGTGCTTCTCTGCTTGGCTGACCTTCAGAGCACTGATGACACCATTGATGTTCTCTTCTGGAACCTGCTCAGGGGGCGGGGTGGGGGAGGAGGCAGACACCTACTGGTGAGCCCAGGAACCCGCTGCCCTCCCCGGCCCTGCCCCGGAGGAAGGGTTAGGACACTCACCAGCGCATGGTCAAACTTGAAAGTACTGATGTAGTAGGCTGGGATGTCTGCAGCAGCCAAGGGCTCTGAGATCTGGGCCACAATGCCACACTCATCTAGGGACAGGGGAGAACGTCCTTAGCCTCTGTGGCTCTTCAGCCTCTACCCACTGTGGGCAATGCCTACCCTGCACCCACCATGCTCCTAGAGAATTCCCATCCGCCATCCCATTTTTATTTCTGAGACGGAGTCTTGCTCCATCACTCAGGCTGGACTGCACTGGTGTGATCTCACCTCACTGCAACCTCTACCTCCCAGATTCAAGGGATCCTCGTGCCTCAGCCTCCTGAATAGCTGAAATGACAGGCGTGCACCACCATCACGCCCGGCTAATTATTTTGCATTTTTAGTAGAGATGGGGTTTCACCACGTTGGCCAGGCTGGTCTCGAACTCCTGACCTCAAGTGACTCACCTGCCTCGGCCTCCGAAAATGCTGGGATGACAGGCGTGACCCACTGCACCCAGCCTCCCACTCGCCATTTCTCTTGAAGGCTTAACCTGGATGTCCCCCAGACAAGAGCCTTCTCTGGTCGCTGGCTGGTGACGTAGGCTGGCTCTGTGTTCCTGCCCGAATCTGAAGTGTTGGAGGTGGGGGCTGGTGGGAGGTGACTGGGCCGTGGGGGTGGATTGCTCATAAATGGTTAGCACCAACCTCTTGGTTCTGTTCTTGTGACAGTTCTCATGAGATCTGGCTGTTTAAGAGTATGTCACCTTGGCTGGGTGCGGCGGCTCACGCCTGTAGTCCCAGCTACTCTGGAGGCTGAGGCAGGAGAATCACTTGAACCCAGGAGGCGAAGGCTGCAGTGAGCTAAGACTGTGCCACTGCACTCCAGCCTGGGTAACAGAGCAAGATCCTGTCTCAAAAAAAAAAAAAAAAAAACGCTATCCACCAGAGACACTGGACAATTGTGGAAACAGAGGCAAGACTGAGTCTTAGGGAGTGACTGAAAATGTCCTCCTGTGGAATCCTGTCACCGTGGTTATACAGGAAAAAGTGTTTCTTCCCAGGATGGAAAAGGAGTATTTAGGGGTAGAGTCGTGGGTGTCAGACCGACAATTACAGATACTTATGCGAAGATACTTCTGTCTGACAATTACACACACTTATGTGAAGAAAACACTTTAAAACGTTGCCAGCAGGTCTTATCTTTGAACTGTGGAAACAGGGAGTGATTGTTTTTCTCCTTGACTTTTATCAAAGCCCCAATTTATTCTTTCTTTTAAAATCAAATCATTATTATTATTTGAGACGGAGTCTTGCTCTGTTACCCAGGCTGGAGGGCGGTGGCGTGATCTTGGCTCACTGCCGCTACAACCTCTGCCTCCTGGCTTCAGGCGATCCTCCTGTCTCAGCCTCCCAAGTACCTGGGATTACAGGCACATGCCACAATGTCCAGCTAATTTTTTGTAAGATTAGTAGAGATGGGGTCTCACTACATTGGCCAGGCTCGTCTCGTACTCCTGACCTCAGGTGACCCACCCGCCTCGGCCTCCCAAAGTGCTGGGTTGCAGGCACGAGCCATCGCGCCTGGCCTCTTTATCGTTAGAGATGAGGATTTGCTCTGTGTCACCCAGGTTGGAGTACAATGGCGTGATCATGGCTCACCGCAGCCTTGAACTCTTGAGCTCAAGTAATCCTCCTGCCTCAGCCTCCTGAGTAGCTGGGATTACAGACACCTGCCACCACACCCAGCTAATTTTAATTTTTTTTTTCCGTAGAGACAGGGCCTTGCTATGTTTCCTAGGCTGGTATAGAACTCCTGGGCTCAAGGGACCCTCCCACCTAGGCCTCCCGAAGCGTAGGATAACAGACATGAGCCACTGCGTGCAGCTGTTTAATTTTCTAATAATAAGCAACATACTAATTTTCAAGAGGGAGCAAAATAAAAGCACTCTGATTGAGGCCTGCTCTTCTTGTCCTCAAGAGACCTGTGTCCACCTGCCACACACTGGGAAGCAACAGAAACTTCAGGATCCCCAAACCTCAGTCTCATCCGTACCCCCCAGCAGGGGCTGAGTCACCGAGGTCAATGTGTGTGAGTGGGCCCAGCAATGTCAGCTCCCCCCTCCCTCCATGCAGTCCCCCAGGGCTCACCAAATCCCAGGGGCTGTCCTCCAATCCGCACCATCTTCCAGAGCTCTCCGGATGCGCTTGTGAACAGCAAGTTACTAGGAAACCTTCAAAGGGGGCGAGAGAAGAATCCCCGAGGCTCATGTGAACTGCGCTCCCTCCTTGGCATGCTGGTACACCAGCCAGAGCGAGGCAGGGGGCGGGCCGGGTGGATGGGCCAGAGCTCAGGGCCCGCAAGGACCACCCCGTCCGGACACCCTGGACCCACTCACCCCGAAGCCTCGTCTTGGGGGGAGGCGGATGGGGAGGGTGAGATCAGGCTGGGGTTTGGAACAAGACCCCTGGGCCCCTTGCTAAGGCTAGTCTGGATACTTCTTCCCAGGTCCAGAGCAGAAGCTGAGGGACAAATAGCACTGGGGCTGTGGTTCAAACTCCCACTTTGCCACCACCCCACAGTGGACCTTGGACAACCCCTGCCCCTCTTTGAGCTGAGGGGCCGGCTCACTTATGATGAAGGGCGACAGTGAGGGTTTATTAGAGACAAAGTGGCTGGGAATGGTGGCTCACGCCTGTAATCCCAGCACTTTGGGAGGCCGAGGTGGGTGAATCACCTGAGGTCAGGAGTTCAAGACCAGCCTGGCCAACATGGCAAAACGCTGTTCCTACAAAATGTGTATATATATATATATATATGTGCCAGGTGTGGTGGTGTGTGCCTGTAGTCCCAGCTACTTGGGAGGCTGAGGCAGGAGAATCACTTGAACCCAGGAAGTGGAGGTTGCAGTGAGCTGAGATCACACCACTGCACTCCAGCCTGGGTGACAGAGTGAGACCCTGTCTCAAAAAAAAATTTAAAAATGAAAATACAAAAATCGGGTGTGGTGGCATGAGTCTGTAGTCCCAGCTACTCAGGAGGCTGAGGCACACAGATCGCTTGAACTGGGGAGGCAGAGGTTGCAGTGAGCCAAGACTGTACCACTGCCCTCCAGCCTGAGTGACAGAGCGAGATCCTGTCTCAACAGAAATAAAAACGAAGGCCAGACATGGTGGCTCACATCTGCAATCCTCACTTTGGGAGGCTGAGGCAGGCGGATCACTTGAGGTCAGGAGTTCGAAACCAGCCTGGCAAACATAGTGAAACCCTGTTTCTATTAAATGCATAAAAATCAGCAGGTGTGGTGGCTGGAACCCATAATCCCCACTACTCAGGAGGCTGAGGCAGGAGAACTGCATGAACCTAGGAGGCACAGGTTGCAGAGAGCTGAGACTGTGTCACTACACTCAGCCTGGGTGACAGAGTGACACTGTCTCAATATAAATAAATAAGACAAAGAGGGTGATGGCCCCATCACAGAGTCCCCCCAGACCCGAGGGCCCACCCTGGATTGAGTGTCCACCCCAGGGCCTGGCTCACCTCTGCTGCGTCTGCACGTCCATCACCAGGGAGATGTAACCCTCAATGAGGGAGAAGGAGAAGAAGCGGATGTGGCCGCAGTCATCCCCGGCAGCCATGGGGTCCTTCACTCTGGGGGTTGGGGGGAGCCAGTAAGGGTGAAGCCCTTGAGGCACCGGCCCACCTGCCCAGGCTTTGATGCCACCTGGCCAACCCTAGGCCAGGGTCCTTCTCATCCTGCTCGCAATGCAATGGGGATGATTTCACCACATTCACAGAGGTGAGTGATATGCTCTGCAGTGCTGGAGGCCTGGCTGACCCCTGCCGACAGGCTACTCGGGCCCCTTCCTGGGTCTGCCCGCACCTCAGGGCACAGGCTGGGGTGACCGTAAGCACGCTGGACCCGGCCCTGTCCTGCCCCACCTGTCGTTGGCCTAAGCTTTACAAAATCCACTGAGGAAGGAATACAACGTCTGTCGTTCACCAAATGAAAAATCTGAGTCCGCAGCTCCACAACAGACTGGGCCTGTCCTTGGAGCTCAGTGGAGAGTGGGGAGTTTGTTACAGCTCCCAATGTGTCCTCGGAGCTTCGCCAAACTTCGGTGTTCCCAGGGTAGGATGTCTCTCCCCTCAGACTGGAGCTTTAGGTAGAGCTGTTTCCCCCCTCAGACTAGCTCTGGGGTAGGTCCGTGTCTCCCCTGTCAGATTAGCTCCAGGTGGGTTGGTGTCTCCTCCCTCAGACTAGCTCCAGGGTGGGTCCACGTCTCCCCCCTCAGACTAACTCAGGAGTGGGTCTGTGTCTCCCCCATCAGACTAGTTCTGGGGCAGATCCCTGTCTTCCCACTCGCACTAGCTCTGGTGCAGGCCTGTGGCTCCCGTCAGACTAGCTCCAGGGCAAGTCTGTGTCTCCCCACCTCAGATGAGCTCCTAGCAGAGCTGTGCCTTCCCCAGCCCACCCTGTAGCCCCTCACGCCCAAGGTAGCCCTACCCATTGGAGTAGAACATGACGTCCATGAGGAGTGTGGCCACAGCAGGCAGTGTGTCGGGGTCCAGGCTGGTGACACAGAACCTGTTGCTCGGACTGGACAGGGGGTGGATGACCGGCCTCTGGACTGTAACAGCACAGAATGTTGGGCACTGAGGCTGGGACCAAAAGCAGCAGCGTGGGTGGGTGTAGGGCCCGGGAAGAGGGCTGGGGCAGCTCAGCCGCAGGCCGCAAGAGACTCAGGCACCACTGCTTCTCCAGCCTCTACCACCACCTACCGCTGCCGCCCTGATCTTCCGGCTCACCCACAGACCCTGGGCCTTTGCACATGCTGTACCGGCTGCCTCAGATGCCCTTCCCAACTGTCACCACTGGCTCCGCTCCCACCTGTGCTCCAGGCTTCGGCTCCACAGTCCCTGCCCAGGGAGGCCCGCCGTGACACGTGGCCTGCTGCAGGAGTGGTCTCTAGCCATTGCTGTCTGCGTGCATGCCCACCACCCTTGCTAGACATAGCAGTGGGGCCTACCTAGGACCTTTGAGTCACTTTTTTTTTTTCTGAGACGGGAGTTTCGCTCTTGCCCAGGCTGGGGTGCAATGGCACGATCTCAGCTCACTGCAACCTCCACCTCCCAGGTTCAAGGGATTCTCCTGCCTCAGCCTCCTGAGTAGCTGGGATTACAGGCATGTGCCACCATGCCCGGCTAATTCTCTATTTTTAGTAGAGACGGGTTTTCTCCATGTTGGGCAGGCTGGTCTCGAACTCCCAACCTCAAGTGATCTGCCTGCCTCAGCCTCCCAAAGTGCTGGGATTACAGGCGTGAGCCACCACGCCAGGCCCTTTGCATCTCTCCCTGCCTGGCACTCTATTCACGCTCAGTGGGCAGAAGCCCGTGCTGACAGTGAGGCTGGTCTGTGGCTGGATCTGGTAACTTCGTGAGGCTTCCCATGTACAAACCCCAGCTCACCCATCTTGGGCTTCACGAAGCCGTTGGTGATGCCGAGGTTCTCGGCTGCTACGGTCTCGCCATTGACGACCCGAAGGATGGTGAATTCTGATGACAATGTGTGCGTGACAAAGGGCAGGTCCCGCTCACGTACCTGAGGGCAAGAAGTGGTGGCGGCATGTGCCTGGTGGCCCTGGGGGATGTGGGCTTGGGGCCCCGAGCTCTCACTCTGAGACCCTGCCCCCACCCCATGGAAGGGCAAGGCTGCAAGGGGTGAGAGATGGGAGCGAGCATGCATGTGAATGACAGATGGGTGTGTGTGTGCAAGGTGTGCCTGTGACAATTGGCTCACCAGGATGAAGTCTGTCTGGTACGTGGACAGCATGAACACGGAGATGTTCTGGTCGGCCAGCGGGGCAATGACAGACTTGGCGATCTTGGTCACACCGATGGGCTGGGAGCTGGAGAAGCTGCCACCGCCAGACACCACGTTCAGGGCCAGCCAGGTGGCATCTGCCACACTCAGGTGCTCTGAGGAGGGCAGCTCTGCAGGGAGACACAGAAGGCAGCCCTGTGACTGACTGCTGGGGTCCTGGCTGTCCCCAGGGCAGGGCAAGGCAGGTCAGAGAGGAGGGAGTGAGGCTCTGGGGCCAGCTCCACCCAAGCCTCACTTTCCAACAGGATGGGATTGTTTTTTGAGACAGAGTCTTGCTCTGTTGCCCAGGCTGGAGTGCAGTGGCATAACCTTGGCTCACTGCAACCTCCACCTCCTGGGCTCGAGTGGTAGCAGGGATTACAGGTATGCACCGTCACACACAGCTAATTTTTGTATTTTTAGTAGAGATGGTGTTTTCCCCATGTTGGCCAGGCTGGTCTCGAACTCCTGGTCTCAAGTGATCCTCCTGCCTTGGCCTCCCAAAGTGCTAGGATTACAGGTGTGAGCCACTACGCCCGGCCTTCAACAGGATGGGATTTGAATCCCAGGCTGCTTCGTGGGAGGACTGGGCAGGGATGGCAGGAGCCACGTGGGGAAGTGGCTGATCTGCGCCGAGCCTCAGTTTCCTCAGACGTAAAACGACGGTGTCCGTAGAGGGTAATGCCCTTATTTTGAGTCCTTACAACCCTTTTGTGGGTCTGGCACTGTCATCATGCCCACTGTCCTACATGCAACTGGCTTTCAAACTGGGTTCCCGGAGACCTCCCAGGGAGGCTCTAGGTGGAGGGGAGGCCAGAAGGCGGGGTGGGGCTCTGGGGTTTCTCTTTCTGCTTCAGCCAGCCCTACACACTGGGCTTCTCTGGAGGAACAGGCAGCTCCAGGGGGGCCCCTGAAGATGCTGCACTGTGCGGGGGGGCAGTGACTGTCACCCATGCCCCTCCCGAGAGCCTGGAAGTCCCGGGGGTGGACCCTGATTTTGGCAGGGTGGGAGGCCAGAGCAGAAGCAACCGCTAAGCCTCCTTACCTAGCTCGTGCACACCCAGAATCCAAACGTCTCAGCCTTCCTTTCCGCCCTGTCCTGCAGACAGAGTCCCTGAGTAGCTCTGAACGTGGGACGCAGGCACAAACTGTGCGTGTGTGTCCACAGGCGCGCAGCTGCCAACTTGAGCCCAGGCTGCAGGCGGGACTCTTCATGCATTACCTGACAGCTGCCTAAACGCATGGAATTCCAGGCCCTGAGTGGGGAGGGGCGCGGCACAGGGGGGCGGACTCTGATACCATCCCACAGAGAGGCAGGTGTTTTCGTTTTTGTTTTTTTGAGATGGAGCCTCACTCTGTCACCCAGGCTGGAGTGCAGTGGTGTGATCTCGGCTCACTGCAGTCTCTGACCCCGGGTTCAAGCAACTCTCCTGCCTCCCGAGTAGCCAGGATTACAGTTGCCCACCACCATGCCCGGCTAATTTTTGTATTTTTAGCAGAGACGGGGTTATTGGCCAGGCTGGTCTTGAACCCCCGGCTTCAAGTGATCCACCTGCCTCGGCCTCCCAGAGTGCTGTGATTATAGGCATGAGCCACCATGCCTGGTCAAGGCAGGGTTATTTTGCTCACTGTATACTCAACAGTCCAGAAATACTGGAAGAGGCAGTGCTCTGCCTAAGCTCACTCAGGAAGTAACAGAGACAGGAATCCAATACAGGTCTGACTCAAGGACCCACACGCTGTCTTGGGCACCAAATGAAAAGTACCAAGACCCTAAGAAAATAGGGTGCTAAAAAGAGAGGGGCTGAGGCTGGAGGCGGTAGCTCATGCCTGTAATCCCACTGCTTTGGGAGGCCAAGGTGGGAGGATTGCTTGAGGCCAGGAATTTGAGACCAGCCTGGGTAACACACTGAGACCCCATCTCTAAAAAAATAAAGATAAAAAATAAATGAGCCAGGCTTGGTAGCACATGTCTGTGGTCCCAGCTACGTGGGAGGTCGAGGTGGGAGGCTCACTTGAGTCTGGGGTGTCAAGGCTGCAGTGAGCTGTGACTGCACTCCAGCCTAGGCAACAGAGCCAGACCCCGCGTCAGAAGATAAGTACATAAAAAGGGAGATAGGGGCTCAGAGATGGGTGAGTTAAGGCAGCCGTGATGATGAAGATTCCTGGGGAAAGGCGAGCTTGGCCTGAGAGCAGGGAAACTGAGGCCCATGCCTTCCTACCTGCCCAGTTCTGGTCACCATGGTGACCACAGCCCAGGGAGTCCATTGGCCCGGCTGGCTGAGAAGGGCCAGTGGTCAGCCAATGGGCAGCTGGAGAGGCAGGCGGCTGCACAGAAATGGGGAAAGACAGCCCCAATCTTTGGCAGTGGGAGGCCTATCTCTTCTCAAAGGCACAGGCTTTGGGCTCCGAGGGGCCAATCCTGGCTCTGTCCACCCCAGCAGAAGCAGCTGCTGATAAAGCCTCCGAGGCGGTGAAGCTTTGGGGTGCATGTGTACCTTGAGGGGGTGCTGACATAACCAAGACTCTGCCATGAGGAGTCTCTCTTGGACGATTCCCAGAGTGGTCCCGGGGAGAAGCCCAGACCTGAGGCCAGCTGCAAACGTGGGTGCGGGGGAAGAGGCGGCGGCTGCTGGCTGGAGATTTCCGGTCAGTCAACAGCTGGCCAGAAGCAGGCAGCCTGTCTCATGGATTGGTCTGCATGCCCTGCTCACGGCCTCAGCCCTGGACAGCACCCAGAGCCGCTGCTGCTGCCTTTTTTTTAAAGAGAGTCTCGCTTTGTCGCCCAGGCTGGAGTGCAGTGGCGCGATCTCCACTCCCTGCAACCTCTGCCTCCCGGGTTCAAGCGATTCTCATGTCTCAGCCTCCCAAGTAGCTGGGACTACAGGTGTGCGCCACCCTGGCCGGCTATTTTTTTTGTATTTTTAGTAGAGACGGGGTTTCCCATGTTGGCCAGGATGGTCTAGATCTCTTGACCTCGTGATCTGTCCAGCTCAGCCTCCCAAAGTGCTGGGATCATAGGCATGAGCCACCGCGCCCGGCCTTTTTTTTTTAAAGAGTCAGGGTCTTGCTCTTTTGCCCAGGCTGGAGTGCAGCGGTACAATCAGCTCACTGCAGCTCAAACTCCCAGCCTCAAGCGATCTTCCCACCTCAGCTTTCTGACTAGCTGGAACCACAGGCACACGCCATCACACCTGGCTCATTTTTAATTATTTCTTTTGTGTGTGGAGATGGGTTCTTGAGATGTTGCTCAAGTTTCTGGCCTCAAGCAATCCTCCCGCCTTGGCCTCCCAAATGGCTGGGATGACAGGCGTGAGCCACCTCACGTGGCCACCTCTCCACCTTTCCATCGGTCACTGCCTGCTGACCATGCCTTACCAAGCGTGGCCTGGACCAACTGATGTACTGCTGTTCCCAGTGTATAGACAAGGACCCGTGATGGACGAGGGCTGGTGATGTGGAGCCCAGACCAGTGCTGGGCAGGTCTAAGCTTCTGCCCACTACCCAGAGGCTTCTAACATCCCTCTGACACCTAGCACTGCACACAGGACTCATTAAATACATAAAAGATGCCGGGCACAGCGGCTCACACCTGTAATCCCAGCACTCGGGAGGCCAAGGCAGGTGGATCACTTGAGGTCAGGAGTTTGAGACCAGCCTGGAGAACATGGCAAAACCCTGTCTCTACAAATGATACAAAAATTAATCTGGTGTGGTGGCGCCTGGCTGTGGTCCCAACTACGTGATGGGTTTCATTTTGTTACTAAAAATACAAAAGTTAGACAGGCATGGTGGTGGGTGCCTGTAATCCCAGCTACTCAGGCTGAGGCACGAGAATTGCTTGAACCCGGGAGGCAGAGGTTGCAGCGAGCCAAGATCGCGCCACTGCACTCCAGCCTGGGTGACAGAGCGAGACTCAGTCAGTCACGGTCAGTCGCACAGTCACACACGTAAAAAATCAGAATATACACAGAACACCCCCTCTGCCACAGACATACTGCACCCATTTTAGTCAAGACCTTCTTTTTTTTAGACAGGGTTTCGCTCCGTCACCCAGGCTGGAGTGCAGTAGCGCAATCATGGCTCACTGCAGCCTCAACCTCCCATGTTTAAGTGATCCTGCCACCGAAACCCACCACGTAGTTGGGAACCACAACCAGGCGCCACCACACCAGATTAATTTTTGCATCATTTGTAGAGACGGGGTTTTGCCAAGTTGCCCAGGCTGATCTCCAACTCCTGGGATGAAGCGATCTCCCTGCCTCGGCTTCCCAAAGTGCTGGGATTACAGACACGAGCCACTGTGCTCAGACCAAGAATCTCTTAACAACGTTCACATTAAACAAGGAACTCTGCTGGTTCGTGTCATTTACAAGCCACCCCCTGCCCTCCCAGGAAAGACCCAGTGTCCTCTGAACCATGACCGGCTGCTAGCTTCCAACCGTCAAAGCTGCCAGTGAACGCACAGCCTGGCTCACGTTAAGAGTGGCTGAAGAGGCTCTCTGGTGGGAAGCAATGTTTGCAGCCCTGGGGGTGTGCAGAACTGGGTGACAGGGCACTGGCCTTCATTCCCCATGCCAGAGTCAGCATCCTTCTTCCTGGGGTCACGCCTGTAATCCCAGCACTTTGGGAGGCCAAGGTGGGAGGATTGCTTGAGGCCAGGAGTTCGAGATGTGCATAGGCAACATAGTAAGACAACTCCTCTACCAAAAACACAACTAGCTAGTGGGCCGTGTGTGGTGGTTCACACCTGTAATCCCAGCACTTTGGAACTTCGGAAGCTTGAGGCCAGTGGATCACTTGAGGTCAGGAGTTCGAGACCGGCCTGGCCAACATAGTGAAACCCTGTCTCTACTAAAAATATAAAAAGTAGCTGGGCATAATGGTACATGCCTGTAGTCCCAGTTACTTTGGAGGCTGAGGCAGGAGAATCGCTTGAACCCAGGAAGCGGAGGTTGCAGTGAGCTGAGATCGCGCCACTGCACTCCAGCCAGGGCAACAACGGAGTAAGACTCTGTCTTAAAACAAAACAAAAGACAACAAAAAAAATCTAAAAACTATCCAGTGAGCCAGGCGCAGTGGTTCACGCCTGCAAGCCCAGAACTTTGGGAGGCTGAGGGGGGAGGATCATCTGAGATCAGGAGTTCAAGATGGGCCTGGCCAACATGGTGAAACCCCATCTTTACTAAAAATACAAAAAAATTAGCCGGGTGTGGTGGCGGGCGCCTGTAATGTCATCTACCTGGGAGGCTGAGGCAGGAGAACTGCTTGAACCCGGCAAGTGGAGGTTGCAGTGAGCGGAGATCACACCACTGCACTCCAGCCTGGGTGACAGAACAAGACTCTGTCTAGAAAAAAGCAAGCAAACAAAAAGTAAACTCTCCTCCAGAAGCAGAGCCTCCAAGGAGGTGAGAGGTAGAGCCCGTCCTCCCAGCCTCACGCTGCAGCCCCCCGAGAGCCTTCTCAGACTGCCCTGGGCCACGCTTGGTGGCACACCCCATCTTCCCACATCACCTCCCAGCAGCACTTTCTCCGTATTTAGGCTGGCGGTGCCCTGGGAGCACTTCCTACTTCCTGTCCGGTCTTGGTTTTCACTCACGAGCTCTGGGCAGGTTAATGTCTGCCTTCTCACTTGTAAAATGGGTCTTTTTATTTTTTTTGAGACACAGTCTCGTTGTGTCGCCTGGCTGGAGTGCAGTGGCACGATCTCAGCTCACTGCCACCTCTGATCCCTGGTTCAAGGGAATCTCCTGCCTCAGCCTCTCAAGTAGCTGGGGTTACAGGCATGCACCACCACGCCCAGCTAATTTTTGTATTTTTAGTAGAGACAGCGTTTCACCATGTTGGCCACGATGGTCTCAATCTCCTGACCTGTGATCTGCCTGCCTCAGCCTCCCTAAGTGCTGGGATTACAGGTGTGAGCTACTGTGCCTGGCTATAAAATGGGTCCTTACTCTTTTTTTTTTTTTTGAGACAGGGTCTTGCTCTGTTGCTCGGGCTGGAGTACAGGGGGGCGATCACGGTTCACTACAGCCTCAATACCCCGGGCTCAAGCGATCCTCCCACCTCAGCCTCCCAAGTAGCTTGGACTATAGGGACGCACCACCATGCCTGGGTAAGTGTTTGTATTTTTTGTAGAGATGGGATCTTGCTGTGTTGCCCAGGCTGTTCTCGAACTCCTGCCTCAGCCTTCCAAAGTGCTGGGATTACAGTAAGTCACTGTGGCTGGTGGCATTTAGTCTTTACTCTTCAGACCACTAGAATGATCCCAAGCTTAGCAGGGGTGAGGAATGGGGGGTCTTGTTCTGCATACCTCCCCTACCTGCAACCCCAAAGGGTGCAGGAGATTCTACTTAAATAAATGCACAGGTTGGGCGTGGTGGCTCAAGCCTGTAATCCAGCATTGGGGAGGTAGAGGCAGGAGGACTGCTTGAGGCCAGGAGTTCAAAACTGGCCTGGACAACATAGCAAGACTCCATCTCTTTAAAAAAAAAAATTAGCCAGGTGTGGTGACATGCTTCTGTAGTCCCAGCCATTCAGGAGGCTAAGGTAAGATGATCCTTTGAGCCTAAGAGCTCTAGGTTGCAGTGAGATATGGTGGCATTCCTGTACTCCAGTATGGGTGACAGAGTGAGACCTTGTCTGAAAATGAAAAAAGAGGCCAGGGTCAGTGGCTCACAAACTTTCAGTGGCTAAGGCGAGTGGATCACCAGAGGTCAGGAGTTGGAGACCAGCATGGCCAACATGGTGAAATCCCATCTCTACTAAAAATACAAAAACATTAGCTGAGCATGGTGGTGCATGCCTGGAATCCCAGCTACCTGGGAGGCTGAGGCAGGAGACCTGCTTGAATCTGGGATGCAGAGGTTGCATGAGCCGAGATCACGCCACTGCACTCCAGCCTGTTCAACAGAGTGAGACTCCGTCTTAAAAAAAAAAAGAAAGAAAGAAAGAAAGAAAAAAACATGCACTCAATTTTTTTTTTTCCTTGGGCAAGAATGAATTTCCAAGCAGGCTGATTTGCTGACCAGGGAACGCACACTGGAAGGGAAGCTTTTACCCCAAAGTCACAGAGGTGAGGCTGGCTCTCTCCTCTACAGCCTCACTGGGCTAATTGAAACCTGCTTTCCCACTCCTCTCTTTGTTCCTCAGTGCTGCACCTGTGCCTGGAAAGGCTCGGGGAGGGGCAGGGCCAGGCAGTATCAAAAGTCACAGGGCCATTATAAATGGCTCTGGGGAATGGCAGGTTTGAAGGATTGCAGGCAATTCCTTCCCCGTGTCAGTGAGGGTCTCAGCCTGGGCCCAAGGACCTCTATCTGAACAGAGCTTACCCACCCCCGGGAAAGCTCCCACTTCCCTCCCTGTTCCCTCTCCTGCACACATCCCAGAGGAAGTCTACCCCAACTCATTACTAATGATGACTATCCTGGCCCAACAACCTTCAATGCCCCCCTCCCCAATGCCTAAAGAATAAGATCCAAATGTTCCCTGCCTACCTCGGTCTTCCCCTTTTTCAGAGGCTGGACCTGGCCCTTGCTTCTGCACCTGTACCTTCTCATTCAACTCTCCTGACATGTTTTCTTCCTTCCCCACAAGGCCAGCAAAAATATCCCCTCCTCCAGGAAGTCCTCCATGATCATGGGTGTTGGGGTTACTACTTGTTGGGGTCTGTCTTGCAGACTCTGATTTAATGATGGATGAATAAAGTACACTGACACACAGATATTATGTTTTGCTAGTTTGACTGAGTGGGCTGTTTACAGACTCTTTGCAGAGTGCTGTAAACAGTTGCGACTGCTGGCCTTTACATGCCAGCCTCTGGCTTTTAATTAGCACACATTGAATGACAAAAGCTTTAAGTCAACACTACTAGGGGTGGAAGGTTAAAGGGCAGGTTTTGAGGCTTAAAACAGACACGATTAGTGGGTACTATATTATTGGTTGACTTTTTTTGAGAGGGCTATCTGGCTTAAAGATTAGTTTTAAGACTACGTGAGTAAACAAGTTATTTAGATAAACTCCTCTATATATTTTAGTTACTTGCTTTTTAAAATAACTAAATGTAAAGAGGATTTAGGCTGCTTTTAGCTGAAACTTTTACTGAAACTATGTAAAAACTTTTTGGCCTCCTAAGAAGGTTTGTGATTATTCTTGAAAGCTATTTTTAATATTTTTCCTTTAATACTTTTGCCACCACCTTGAGTGAATCCTGGCACATGAGCTCATCAGGAGCTTCCTCTTTTGAGTCCCCAGAAAGAGCCACACTGCAGAAGTTTCTCCAAGCTTCTTCTAACCCAAATAAAGGACAGGAGGGGAGTTAAGGAAGTAGTCTAGAGCCAGGCACGGCAGTGCACACCTCTAACTCTCAGCTACTTGGGAGGCTGAGGTGGGAGGACTGCTTGAGCCTGGGAGTTTTAAGCTGTCTATGATCACACCTTTACTCCAGCCTGGGCAAAGTAGCAAGCACCTGCTTCTTTAAAAAAAAAAAAAAAGTAGGCTGGGCGCGGTGGCTCAAGCCTATAATCCCAGCACTTTGGGAGGCCGAGGTGGGTAGATCACGAGGTCAAGAGATCAAGACCGTCCTGGTCAACATGGTGAAACCCCGTCTCTACTAAAAATACAAAAATTAGCTGGGCGTGGTGGCGCATGCCTGTAGTCCCAGCAACTCGGGAGGCTAGGGCAGGAGAATTGCTTGAACCCAGGAGGTGGAGGTTGCGGTGAGCCGAGATCACATCATTGCACTCCAGTCTGGGTAACAAGAGAGAAACTCCGTCTCAAAAAAAAAAAAAAAAAAAAAGAGTCATTAAATTTAAGTGCTCCCATGCCAGGTGGAAACCATTAAAGGAGAGATGCTTTCCAGTCAGAGAAGCCCATGTGTGTACAGCCACATGGAGGAACGTTCCCCATAGGCAAGCCATGTCCTCCTGTCTCTTTTCTCATACTCTAGTTCCCTGGGGTTGCCAAGTGTGTCCCCAGTACTAGAAGCCATGGCTGCATACACATGGGGTTCTCTCTGCCTGGAAAGTGTCCCTTCCCTTAACGTTTTCCATCTCGAGGGGGACATTTAATTTTTTTTTTTTTAGAAACAGGTTCTCAGGCCAGGCATGGTGGTTCAAACCTGTAATCCCAGCACTTTGGGAGGCTGAGGTAGAAGGATGACCTGAGGTTAGGAGTTCAAGACCAGCCTGGCCAACAGGGTGAAACCTAAAAAAAAAAATACAAAAATTCGCTGGGTGTGGTGGCAGGTGCCTGTAACCCCAGCTACTCAGAAGGTTGAGGGGGAGAATGGTTTAAATCTGGGAGGTGGAGGGTGCAGTGAGCCGAGATTGCACGCTTACACTCCACCTGGACAAGAGCGAGACTCTGTCTCCAAAAAATAAATACATAAATAAGAGGAACAGGTTCTCATTATTTTGCCCAGGCTGTGGTGCAGCGACTATTCACAGGTGTGATCGCAGCATACTACAGTCTCAAACTCCTGGGTTTAAGCAATCCTCCTCAGCCTCCCAAGCAGCTGGGAGTAGAGGTGTCCACCACCATGTCTGGCTTTTTACTCTTTTAGCTGAGTTCACTACAAGTGCTGCTTTCTCTGGGAAGTCCTCTTAAATGTGCTCTTGCCAGCTAGACACTTTCTCTCTCTCTCTCTCTCTCTCTCTCAAGAGATGGAGTCTTGCTCTGTGTTCTAGACTGGAAAGCAATGGTGAAATAACAGCTCACTGCAACCTCCAAGTTCTGGGCTCAAACGATCCTCCTGCCTCAGTCTCTCAAGTAGCTGGGACCACAGGAACATGCCATCATGTCCAGCTAATTTAAAATAATTTTTCAGCAGAGATAGGGTCTTACTAAGTCCAGGCTGGTCTTGAACTCCTGGGCTCAAGTGATCCTCCCACCTCAGCCCCCCAAAGTGTTGGGATTAAAGGCATGAGTCACTGCGCCCAGCTGAGGAAGTTTTAAAGCACTCTGCAGGTTTCAGTGAAACATGTCCCTTTTCTTTCTTGGTTGATCTAATTCTCAGCTGGGTATTGTCATACCTACTGACCCTTTTAGCTCAGGAGCCTTTCCTAGGGCAATATCAAGAGCAGGAAGGGAGGGGACCCTCCAGAATCCAGGGAGAGAAGGAAATACACTGTTGGTTTTTTTTTTTTGAGATGGAGTCTTGCTCCATTGTCCAGGCTGGAGTGCGGTGGCACGATCTCGGCTCACTGCAAACCTCTGCTTCTCAGGTTCAAGCAATTCTCTGCTTCAGCCTCCCAAGTAGCTAAGATTGCCAGCACCTGCCATCACACCTGGGCTTTTTTTTTTTTTTTTTTGTATTTTTAGTAGAGATGGGGGTTTCACCGTCTTGGCCAGGTTGATCTTGAACTCCTGACCTCATGATCCATCCACCTCCGCCTCCCAGAGTGCTGGGATTACAGGTGTGAGACATGAGCTCAGCTACTCTGCTATTTTTCTAGCTGACCAGTAGATGGGTTGGGGCAGAAATGAAGAGGTGACCAGCCGGCATGGTCCAGCCGAGCCCCTAGGGAGAGTGACACTTACCTAGGAATCCCTCCTCATCCACAATGATGGTGTAATCTTCTGGCGTCTCGGTCAGACTGAAGAACTTGCACCTGGATGGACAGACAGACATGATAGATCTCATTAGTCCAAGTAGGTCCCCTGGAGCAGCTGCCCACTCATGCCCCAGGGATGACTCAGTTTACCCAGAGCTCTAGCCCCAGGCTGCTGGGTGATCTTGGGTAAGTCCTTTGTATTTTCCTTCATGTCCCCCTACCCAGTCCTGACTCAGGAGAGCAGTAGAGATTGCTAATTGTCACCCCGTAATCTTTGGAGACCTCTGAGCCAGTCAGCCCCTATGATTCTGTCCAGGCCTGGGATCCCACTTTTTCCTGAAGGGAAGAAGTGGCCGAAGGGTGGCTCCGGTGCCAGTCAGGCAGAGGAACTATCTTTTTCACAGCCCCGCCACTGTAACTTCTAGGTGTCTGTCCCCATCTCCCCTCCCATTGTCCTGGCCTCAGCAACGCTGGAGCGCCCAGTCATCAAAATGCCTTATTCCCACCAGCTGACCAACGGCCCGGCCCTCAGTTCACATTCCATCCTTGAAGACAGAGGGGTATAACCATCTGTGACATTTTTGGGACATGGCTCTCTGCCCCAAGTCACAGCACCTCTGATATCACCGCTCAGCCTGGGAGGGATCTTGCTCATTTCTCCCCAAAACAAGACCAATTCCCCAAGGACAGGGATTGATTGGAACCCTGACCCTGTTGGTCTCGATCCTGGGCATCCCTTTGGTGCCCAGCTGTGTGTCCAGGCGGCCCTCAGGCGGGGTTTTGAAGATTTTGGTCCCTGGGTGATAGGGGTCATCACCCCCTTAATGCCCGTGTCCCTGTTCCCCATGTAGCCAGAACCATGCCCACTGAGTCTACAGGGTATCACAGGCAGAGATGGTGAGTCTGAGTGTGCACAGGCAGAGGCTTGCAGGAAACGGACCCCTGGCCACCTATCTGGTGTCCTGGCTCTCCAGGACAAAGCCAGGCATGGGCTCTGCACCCCCATCCATTGAGGGGAGCTGGAACAGAAAGAGGCCCATGAGTAACCCAGGTGTATTTGTCTGTTCACATACTGCTAATAAACACATACCTGAAACTGGGTAATTTATAAAGGAAAGAGGGAGGTTTAGTGGACTCACAGTTCCACATGGCTGGGGAGGCCACACAATCATGGCAGAAGGCAAAGGAGGAGCAAAGGCACATCTTACATGGTGGCAGGCAAGAGCGTGTGTGCAGGGGAACTGCCGTTTTTATAACCATCGGATATCTTGAGACTTATTCACTACTAGCATGAGCACAGTATGGGAAAAACCCACCCCCATGACTGAATTATGTCCACCTGGCTCCATGCTTGACACGTGGAGATTACTACAATTCAAGGTGAGATTTGAGTGGGGACACAGCCAAACCCTATCACCAGGCAAGGGGCAAAGATGCAACCAGAAAAGGGATCTCTGAGCAACAGTGTTGCAGGGGACGGGGTGACTGGAGTGCCCGTGGGTCACTCTCCTCCCTGGCCTCCTCTCCTGTCAGCTGCCCTGCAGCCCCCTCATCTACAGCTCCTTTTTAAAATTTACTCCTGAAAATTTCTGCAAGGACATGGAGCCATTGGAACTCTCTTATGCTGCTGGTGGGAGTAGAAAATGGCCCGGCCCTTCAAACCTCCATTTGGCAGTTTCTTTATTCCTTTTTTTTTTTTTTGAGATGGAGTTTCGCTCTTGTTACCCAGGCTGGAGTGCAATGGCGCGATCTCGGCTCACCACCACCTCCGCCTCCTGGGTTTAGGCAATTCTCCTGCCTCAGCCTCCTGAGTAGCTGGGATTACAGGCATGTGCCACCATGTCCAGCTAATTTTTTGTATTTTTAGTAGAGACGGGGTTTCATCATGTCGACCAGGATGGTCTCGATCTCTTGACCTCGTGATCTATCCACCTTGGCCTCCCAAAGTGCTGGGATTACAGGCGTGAGCCACCGTGCCCGGCCAGTTTCTTTATTCTTTTTAGAGACAGGGTCTTGCCCTGTTGCCCAGGCTGGAGTGCTGCGATGCAGCTGCAGCTCATGACAGCCTTGAACTCCTGTGTCCTGAGCAGGCTGGAACTACAGGCACACACTTCAATACTACTGTGTCCTGCTATTGTTTTGTTTTGTTTTGAGACGGAGTCTCGGTCTATTCCATTGGCTGGAGTGCAGTGGCACGATTCTGGCTCACTGCGGCCTCTGCTTCCCAGGTTCAAGTGATTCTCCTGCCTCAGTCTCCCCAGTTTCTGGGATTACAGGCAGCCACCACCATATCTGGCTAATTTTTGTATTTTTAGTAGAGACAAGGTTTCTCCATGTTGGCCAGGCTGGTCTTGAACTCCTGTCCTCAAGCGATCTTCCCTCCTTGACTTCCTAATTGCTAGGATTACAGGCATGAGCCACTGCACCCGGCCAGCAGTTTCCTATAAAGTTCAGCACACACTGACCCTCCAGCCTCAGCTCTCCTACGCCTGGGTATTCACCTAAGAAAAGTGAAAGCTGGTGCCCACACAGAGGCCTAGATGCCAATGCACATTGCCTTTGTTTCTTTGTTTGTCATTGCCCTAAACTGGAAACAACCCAAGTGTCCTTCTTTCAGCTGGAGAGAGGATAAAGTATGGCACATCCACATGAGGAAATACGGGTGGGCAGTGAAGAGAAACACACTACTGATTCATGCGTCAACACGGACAGATCTCAAGTGCATCTACAGCCAAGCCCACAAGACTCCATACTGTATGAGGCTATTCCTGTGACATTATGGAAGAGGCCAAACTATACAGTCGAATGATGTGCGGTTGCCAGGGGATGGGTAGGCACTGACTAGAGAGGGGCACTGGAAAGTTTGGGCGGGGGTGGGCCTCTTTTTTTTTTTTTTTTTTTTTGAGACGGAGTTTCGCTCTTGTTACCCAGGCTGGAGTGCAATGGCGCGATCTCGGCTCACCGCAACCTCCGCCTCCTGGGTTCAGACAATTCTCCTGCCTCAGCCTCCTGAGTAGCTGGGACTACAGGCACGCGCCATCATGCCCAGCTAATTTTTTTTTGTATTTTTAATAGAGACGGGGTTTCACCATGTTGACCTGGATGGTCTCGATCTCTTGACCTCGTGATCCACCCGCCTGGGCCTCCCAAAGTGCTGGGATTACAGGCTTGAGCCACCGCGCCCGGCCGGGATGGGCGTTTTGATAGTGGCAGTGGTTACAAAATCATATGAATTCATATAAATTGCCAGGCGCCGTGGCTCACCCCTGTAATCCCACTACTTAGGGAGGCTGAAGGGGGTACATCGCCTGAGGTCAGGAGTTCGAGACAGGCCTGGTTAACATGGTGAAACCCTGTCTCTACAAAAAATGCAAAAATTAGCCAGGTGTGGCAGTACATGCCTGTAATCCCAGCTACTTGAAAGGCTGAGGCAGAGAATCACTTGAACCTGGGAGGCAGAGGTGGCATTGAGCTGAGATTGCATCACTGGACATCAGCCTCAGTGACAAGAGCGAAACTACATCTCAAAAGAAAAATAAATTCATATAAATTTAGGCCGGGCATAGTGGCTCACGCCTGTAATCCCAGCACTTTGGGAGGCTGAGGTGATGGATCACCTGAGGTCAGGAGTTTGAGACCAGCCTGACCAACATGGCGAAACCCTGTCTCCACAAAAAATGCAAAAATTAGTTGGATGTGGTGGTGTGCACCTGTAATCCCAGCTACTTGGGAGGCTGAGGCAGAGAATCACTTGAACCTGGGAGGCACGGGTTGCAGTGAGCTGAGATTGCGCTACTGTACTCCAGCCTGGGTGTCAAGAGCAAAACTCCATCTCAAAAAAAAGGGAAAAAAAAGAAAAGAAAAATTCATATAAATTTAGGCTGGGCATGGTGGCCCACGCCTCTAACCCCAGTACTTTGGGAGGCTGAGGCGGCGGATCATCTGAGGTCACCAGTTTGAGGCCAGCCTGGCCAGCATGGTGAAACCCTGTTTCTATAAAAAAATGCAAAAATTAGCTGGGTGTGGCGGTGCTCGCCTGTAATCCCAGACACTAAGGAGGCTGAGGCAGGAGAATCTCTTGAACCCAGGAAGCGGAGGTTGCAGTGAGCTGAGATCGCGTCACTGCACTACCACCTGGGTGATTAGAGTAAGAATCCATCTCAACGAAAACCAAAAACCTTGCTTATAGTCATTACTGGGAAAAAAAACCACTAAAACCTCACGAGATCATATAAATTTGTCAAAACCCAAGGAACTCTGCTACCAAGGGGTGAATTTTGCTGTATGTAAGTTATACTTGATAAACTTGAATTTAAAGAAAATGCTTGGCCTGTCCAGATGGTTCACGCCTGCAATCCCAGCACTTTGGGAGGCCGAGGCAGGTGGATCACTTGAGGTCAGGAGTTTGAGAACAGCCTGGCCAACACGGTGAAACCCTGTCTCTACTAAAAATATAAAGGTTAGCCAGGCATGGTGGTGGGTGTCTGTAATCCCAGGTACTTGGGAGGCTGAGGAAGGAGAATTGCTTGAACCTAGAAGGTTGCAGTGAGCTGAGATCGTGCCACTGCACTCCAGCCTGTGCAACAGAACTCTGTCTTAAAAAAAAAAAAAAAAAAAAAAAAGACACTGTGCTAGGTTCATCCACAGGGTGGCCTCTCCCCACCTCAGAGGGATGTCAGGCATTCTGCAACAACCTACACTCATCAATTTCCCTCCGGCTCTTTGGTTTTCAAATGACGTCTCTGTCCCTGCTTGTCCCATATCCAATTTGCAAGTATTGCCTGGATACATGAAATCTATAATTGCTTCGAGGACAACGGCAAATTATCACCACAGTAAGTGGCAATCACTGGTCAGGCGTGGCCTCTTCCTAGGGACCCCCACACACTCAGAAAGAGCCCTGGACACCCCCTGCCTGCGAGTCACCAGACTGCCAGGAGCGGGTAGTCCCTGGGTGGGGCGGGGCTGCCCAGCTGCCTGAGAGCCCTGGGGAAGCAAACAGACTGGGCCCTTGCTCCCGGCGCCCTCTGCTGTGAGGGATGCTCCAGAAATAGACCACACAAATTATTCCAGAGGGCATAAACACCAGCAGAAAGCAACAGCAGCCTGTGTGTAAATGGAGTATAAACATGTTGTTGAAGTGACCTGTCCCCAGGGGTTGAGCGATTCTGTGGCTCTGTGGCTCTGCCAGCTATGGGACATCTCAGAATGTGCACCTTGGCACGGGCAGGCTTCGGGGAGGGCAGATCAGCCAAAGGCAGCTGCTGCCATCGCTCTGCTGGTCACCCTCAGGAGTCAGCCCCCAGACTCTTCTCACCCTCCTTGACCCCGTCTTTTTTTTTTTCTTTTTTGAGACAGGCTCTTGCTCTGTTGCCCAGGCTGCAGTGCAGTGGCGTGATCTCGGCTCACTGCACCCCTGACCTCCTGGGCTCAAGCAATCCTTGTAGCTCAGTCTCCCAACCAACTAGCTTGGACTACAGGCGTGCACTGCCATGCCCACCTCGTTTTTTGTTAGGTTTTGAGACGGATTCCTGCTCTGTCGCCAGACTGGAGTGCAGTGGTCCCATCTGGGCTCACTGCAACCTCTGCCTCCCAGGTTCAAGCAATCCTCCTGCCTCAGCCTCCTGTGTAGCCGGGACTACAGGCATGCACCACCACGCCCAGCTAATTTTTTGTATTTTTAGTAGAGACAGGGTTTCACCGTGTTGGCCAGAGTGGTCTTGATCTTTTGACCTTGTGATCCACCCACTTCGGTCTCCCAAAATGCTGGGATTACAGGCGTGAGCCACCGCGCCTGGCTCTGAACTGGGCCTTAAAGGGTGACCATGAAGTCTTCAGCCAACGAAGTTGGGAGTCTACGCTGGGTAGTTGAAAGAACATTCAGGCCGGGCTCACAGAAACATCTCCTCTGGGGTAAACCTTTCCTGGCCGGGCATGGCGGCTCATGCCTGTAATCCTAGCGCTTTGGGAGGCGGAGGTGGATGGATCACTTGAGGTTGGGAGTTTGCGACCAGTCTGGCCAACACAGTGAAACCTGTCTCTAATACAAATACAAAAAATAAAGTTAAGAAACCCCTGCCTGATCAGCACCAGCCACTTCCTTTCCCTCATCTCCCATCATAGAGGTGGTACTCCTTTGATAGCCTACAGCCTCACACTATGTCTATGAGATAACTTTCAGGCCACTGTGAACAGCTGGGCTGGTGGTACATCACAGCCCTGGGAGACAGTTCATCTCACAGTCTATGTGAAGTAAGTCCCTGGAGTTGTGCAGTGCACAAACCATGCAACTGAGCATGACGGTGCTGAGCGCTTCCCACAATCTACTACAAATCATACTTTAAGGGTTCACTTCCCTCAGTAGACCACAGGTCTCAGAAGCAAGGACAGAGGGTTCTCTGTACGCATACCTAGTATCCGGCACTGGCTGCACGTGGAAGTAACACTCAAGGATTGCTGAGCAAAGGGCTGGACTGTGGCCACACACTTGCCTTCAAACCCAGAGAAGCCTTAATGAGGACAAACCCTGCCCGCCCTCATGTGGTGTCACCTTGACTTACCCTCCTCTGGGAGCGGCTAAGGTCTCCAGTTTTTTTTTTTTGAGGCGGAGTTTCGCTCTTGTTACCCAGGCTGGAGTGCAATGGCGCGATCTCGGCTCACCGCAACCTCCGCCTCCTGGGTTCAGGCAATTCTCCTGCCTCAGCCTCCTGAGTAGCTGGGATTACAGGCACGCGCCACCACGCCCAGCTAATTTTTTATATTTTTAGTAGAGATGAGGTTTTACCATGTTGACCAGGATGGTCTAGATCTGTTGACCATGTGATCCACCCGCGTTGGCCTCCCAAAATGCTGGGATTACAGGCGTGAGCCACTGCGCCCGGCCCAGGTCTCCAGTTTTAATTGTCTCTCTGCCTTTTCTAATGAGTCATGGCTGGTTCCACACCCACATGCTGGGCCCCCGGAGTTTGTGGCCTCTCTGTACTCTGTCTACAAAGAGCTGGAAAGAGGAGCAGAAGAAAGAAAGCACCAGCGTGGTGCGAAGTGCTGTTAAGAAGCTCCAGGCAGGAGGCCAGCTGCGGAGGCTCACACCTGTTTGAGACCAGCCTGGGCAACATGGCAAGACCCCATCGCTACAAAAAAATTGAAAAATTAGCCGGACATGGTGGTGCACCCCTGTAGTCTCAGCTATTCAGGAGGCAGAGGTGGAAGATCACTTGAACCTGGGAAGTGGAGGTTGCAGTGAGCTGTGACAGCACCAGTGCACTCCAGCCTGGGTGACACAGTGAGAACCTGTGTTAAAAAATAAAATAAAAAAAGACTTGAGGCTGGGCATGGTGGCTCTCGTCTGTAATCTCAACACTTTGGAGGTCAAGGCAGGTGGATCACGAGGTCAGGAGATCAAGACCATCCTGGCTAACACGGTGAAACCCCATCTTTACTAAAAATATTAGCTGGGTGTGGTGGTACATGCCTGTAGTCCCAGCTACTTGGGAGGCTGAGGCAGGAGAATCGCTTGAATCCGAGAGGCAGAGGTTTCAGCGAGCCCAGATCGCACCACTGCAATCCAGCCTGGATGACAGAGCGAGACTCCGTCCAAAAAAAAAAAAAAAAAAAGACTCAGGCATGATTCCTGCAGGGTCACATTGCCCTGTGTCAGCCAGACTGCCAAGGTCACCTGCTAGCTTGCCTGGGAACAAGCTCAGACCTTTGGAATTAACAGCCTAGCCTGCTGGGTGTGGTGGCTCATGCCTGTAATCCCAGAACTTTGGGAGGCTGAGGCAGGCAGCTCACCTGAGGTTGGGAGTTCGAGACCAGCCTGGCCAACATGGTGAAACCTCATCTCTACTAAAAATCATCTGGGTGTGGTGGCACGGGCCTGTAGTCCCAGCTACTCAGGAGGCTGAGCAAGAGAACTGCTTGAATCCAGGAGGCGGAGTTTGCAGTGAGCCGAGATCCTGCCACTGCACTCCAGACTGGGTAAAAGAGCAAGACTCTGTCTTCCAAAAAAAAAAAAAAAAAAGCCTGGCTAGAGGGGCTTTGAAACAAGCCCAGAGCCTTCACTGCTCAAGTGACCCACCCACCCAAACCAGAGAGGCTCTGCAAACAGGCCTCACGGCAGGCTTCCTGGACATTATGGGCACCGGTTCACAAAACATTCTCGGGCCTGACTTAAAGCAGGTCCTTTCTGAGCCTGCTTGTGGATACAGCACCAGCCTGGAAGGACGGGTGTTCCTTGCAAAGCGTGGCCATTCTGTCTGAAATGAGTGAGGTTTAGCCACATCTTCTGCAGCCTGTCCAAGTGAGGGAATGAAAGGATCAGGGCCTCACCTGCTTCCGGAGAACACCCACCCCTGCCCCTGCCAGCCAACTTCTGGCTGCCTCCTTGCTGATGTGTTTCTGATATCACTAATAGCAGCATTCCTTCATTCATTCCTTTGGAGGCAGGGTCTTGCTCTGTCACCCAGGCTGGAGTCCAGTGGCACAATCATAGCTGACTGCAACCTCCAACTCCTGGGCTCCAGAGATCCTCCCGCCCCAGCCTCCTGAGTAGCTGGGACCATCGAGGCACATCACCATGCCCAGCTAATTTTTAAATTTTTGTGGAGACAGGGTCTCGCGATATTGTCCAGGCTGGTCTCGAATTCCTGGCCTCAAGCGATCCTCCCAAGCCTCTGCCTCCCAAAGTACTGGGATTACAGGTGTGAGCCACTGCACCTGGCTGACAGGGGCCTTTTAAAACATGCAGCCAGCGATAAAAGTGTTTCGGGGTCACTGTTCATGGGGCTTTTCTTCCCAGAAGAAAACCAGGTGGAGGGCGTGTGCCAGGCTCTGTTCTGCTAACCAGCTGTGGTTTTTTCATCTGTTGCTCCTGGGTTTTCAATGGGTCTCTGTGTTATTTACATTCCATTTCTCCCGTCTTTAGCAACTAGAAGCTGACCTTTCAAATTTTACTTAGAAAAAAGCCCTTAATTGGTTCTGCAATTGGAAGGGCAATCCTGAACAGGAGTTATTTTGCCTTAAGATAGAAAATGTGCTTGTGTCACGGGCGACCAGGAGAATCCAATAAGACAGTGTGGGTGATGGTGTTTGTCGAATTCTGGGGTGATTATGAAGAAGCAGGGATGCCACAGGGGACAGACAGGGCAGAAGAGATCACAAAACATCTGGGGAGAGCCCCAGACCCAGGCTCCCTCCCAGGAGATCTCAGTTTTTGTAGACAAGAGCACACCTTCTGCTTGTCGGCTCTTGGTGCAAAATAATCACTGATTTTGGGTCTCCCCATTTCTCACGGGGCCTATCGCCTCCCCATGGTGCCATGGAGATATCCACCTAAGTACTGAAATTAATCACTTCCATGTCTGCCCTTTTTTTTTTTTTTTAAGATGCAGTCTCTTGCTCTGTCACCCGGACTGGAGTGCAGTGGCATGATCTCAGCTCACTGCAATTTCTGCCTCCCAGGTTCAAGCGATTCTCCTGCCTCAGCCCCCCAGGGAGCTGGGATTACAGGCACGTGCCACCATGCCCAGCTAATTTTTATTTATTTTTTGAGATGGAGTCTCGCTCTACTGCCCAGGCTGGAGTGCAGTGGCACGGTCTGGGCTCACTGCAACCTCAGTCTCCCAGGTTCAAGCGATTCTCCTGCCTCAGCCTCCTGAGGAGCTGGATTACAGGCGCCACCACCATGCCAAGCTAATTTTTAAAAAAAATTTTTAGTAGAAATGGGGTTTCACCATGTTGGCTAGGCGGGTCTTGAACTCCTGACATTGTGTTCTGCCCGTTTCGGCCTCCCAAAGTGCTGAGATTACAGGCATGAGCCACTGCGCCCAGCCTAATTTTTGTATTTTTAGTAGAGATGGGGTTCTGCCATGTTGGCCAGGCTGGTCTTGAACTCCTGACATCAGGTGATCTGCCCGCCTCAGCCTCCCAAAGTGCTGGGATTAGAGGCATGAGCCACCGTGTCCGGTCCCAGTTCTGTCTTTGCGAGCAAGAGACAGGGCTGCACCTCTCTCCTCCAGGTCCCCCACACCCAGCGCTGGCTTGGTACAAGGTCTGTGATCAATGTGACCTGCGTGAATGTGCCGTGGAATAACTCCCATCTCACAGACAGGAAAACTGAAGCTTTGCCTGGTTAAAGCAGTCAGCTGCCTTGGGTCTGCCACGACGGGGCTGAGCTGCCACTACAGGTTGGGGGCTTCCTGAAGGCAGGTGGGACTTGTGTCAGTACGCCCCATGACTCAGCCTTTCCATTCTGAGACATCCACACTTTACAGATGTGTAACAGGAGACAGGGACAAGAGCATCCGTGACAGCCTGTTCTCGGTAACAAAAACCTGGCCACAGCCCAGAAAGCCATCAGCAGGAAAGGACGTGAAGAATGGCAGAATATTACCCAGCAGGCAACACGAACCATCCTCAGTGTTAAGCAGAGATAAACGAGTTCCAGCAACGTCACGGCACTGTGGGTGGAAAACCGAGTCCCCAAACGTGGTGTACGGCAGGGTACTCTTTCTACAATTATTTTTCTTTCATTAAGGCAGCAAAATACAGTTTATTCTTTTTACAGAATTATATGAAGCTATGATTAAGAAAAAAACCCAAAACCAAAAAAAAAAAAAAAAAACCACCTGTCCAGGCAAGGTGGCTCAAGCCTGTAATCCCAGCACTTTGGGAGGCAGAGGCAGGTGGATCACTTGAAGTCAGGAGTTCGAGGCCAGCTGGCCAACACGGTGAAACCTCGTCTCTACTAAAAATACAAAAATTAGCCAGGTGTGCTGGTGCATGCCTGTAATCCTAGCTACTTGGAAGGCTGAGGCACAAGAATTTCTTGACCCCGGGAGTTTGAGGCTGCAGTGAGCTGAGACTACGACACTGAACTCTGGCCTGGTGAGACTCTGTCTCTAGAAAAAATAAAAGGAGCAATGCTTTGGAGTTGGTGGTCTGATCCTATGGTCTTGGGCATATTTACCTAGCTCCTGAGCCTGTCCCCCAAACTTCCAAGCGGGGCACATACCATCTGCCTTCAGGAAGGCAGGGTGGGGAATGGGCATCCCTTTGTAGATTAAAGTGCCAGGGGACCAGCCAGGGCAACATAGTGAGACCCTGTCTCTACAAAAAAAATCTAAAAAAAAAAATTAGCAGGGCATTATAGCATGCACCTGTCGCCCCAGCTACTCAGGAGGCTGAGGAAGGAGGATGGCTAAAGCCCAGGAGGTTGAGGCTGCCGTAACGAGCTGTGATTGCATCACTGCACTTCAGCCTGGATGACAGTATAAGACCCTGCCTCAAAAAATAAAAAATAAAATTAAAAAAGCACCAGGCATGCTGTGTTTGGCTTTCTTTTTTGAAGCTCTGTCGCCCAGGCTGGAGTGCAATGGTGCAATGTAGGCTCCCTGCAACCTTCTGCCTCTCAGGTTCAAGAGATTCTCCCGCCTCAGTCTTCCAAGCAGCTGGGACTACACGCGCCTGCCACCATGCCTGGCTAATTTTTGTATTTTTAGTAGAGATGGGGTTCCACCGTGTTGGCCAGGCTGATCTCTAACTCCTGACTTAGCCTCCCAAAGTCCTGGGGTTACAGCCGTGAGCCACTGTGCCTGGCCTGTGGTAGCTTTCATAAACAGCATCCATTTCTTCTTTTGGATAATGGCACATTTTCCTGGTCTTTTCCCAACATATCCAGAAGCTCATTCAACCTTCGGTGTTCCTGACACCACAGCTGAGAACGCACACTGAGACATACAACCTCTGACCTTTCTAAGCATGCAGACAGTTTGTGTCAACATGCTGAAGACCACAATGGAAATATCTGACCCTAAAGCAATCTGCAGTCCTGCCCTGACAACTATGAATTGGGACGCAACATTCCCTGGAGGCCTTGCTATTACAGGACTTTGGGACCACGCTGGGGCATGGACTGGAGTTCTCCTGTCGCCTGGCAACTCTGAGAGTGGCTCTGGTTCCCGGTCACCCTCATCTCCTGCAGCCATCACCGCTCCAGTGCTACTGTGTACTGCTCGCCTGTGGGACTGGGTGTTCCTGGGGGTCCCCTCAGCTGGCCCCTTCCTTAGATGACCCAAACCCACCCTCAGCAATGACCTCCAGCTCAGAAATCCCCCTCCCTGCCACCCAGGCCCATCCACCCCTTGCTGGGTCACCTTAACCCTCCCTCTACCAGACCTCTCCCGCCCCTGCCCCTCTGCCATGCTCAGCACCCCAACACGCATCCTAGATTTCCTAAGACAGAGACCAACCAGGGAGGGCACCCGCTGAGAAAATCTCTGATCATCCATCTTTTTTTTGAGACAGGGTCTTGCTCTGTTGCCCAGGCTGGAGTGCAGTGCTGCAATCACAGCTCACTGCAGCTTCAGCCTCCTGGGCGCAAGTGATCCTCCCAACGCAGCCTCCCAACTCTGTTGCGACTGTAAGTACACACCACCATGCCGGGCTCATTTTTTTTTTTTCATTCTTCTGTAGAGACGGGGTCTCACCATGTGACTCAGGTGGGTCTAGAACTCCTTGCCTTGAGCCATCCTCCTGCCTCAGCCTCCCAAAGTGCTGGGGTTTACATGTGTGAGCCTCTGTGCCCAGCCTGTCCGCCCATCTCATCCCCGCTCTCTAGCCTCAGGAAAACAGCACCCTGGCAAACTCCTTCCCCCTTTCGTGACTCTCCCAAGCACCTCCCCAAGCTGTCTGTTTCATACTTGGCTTCTCAGTCTTAGCAACAAACAGGATCAAGTTTCTTCCGTCCTAAAAATTCTTCCTTCATCCCCATCTCCTCCTGAGGCCACCTCCTTACCCCAACCCCCAGCCCCTGGGCTGGCTCCTCAAGCCCTCCAGGGTACCCCACTCTGTTCATTAGTGACCTCCCGCAGCCCAGCCTCACAGCCTCTTCACCTCACACCTTCCTGCCCTTGGCCTGCTGCTTGGACCCACATGGTGGGCCAAAGTCTCCCTGGAATCTGCAGCCTCCCACATGGTCTCCTCCAAGGTCTGACACTGACAGGCCTCTTTTGCTTCCTGTGGTGGCTGCTCTTCTTCTCCCCAGGGTAGGCAGCTCTCAAGGGATCCTCTCTCATTTCCTTTTGCACCCTCTCCCCAGATCCCCCCCCCTTTTTTTCTTTTTGAGATGCAGTCTTGCTCTGTTACCCAGGCTGCAGTGCAGTGATGTGATCTCGGCTCACTGCAACCTCCGCCTCCCGGGTTCAAGAGATTCTCCTGCTTCAGTGTCCAGAGTAGCTGGGATTACAGGCATCTACCACCATACCTAGCTAATTTTTAGTAGAGATGGGGTAGTTTTAGTAGAGACGAATTTCACTGTGTTGGCCAGGATGGTCTCGATCTCTTGACCTCATGATCTACCTGCCTCGGCCTCCCAAAGTGCTGGGATTTTGAGTCACTGCACTCAGACCCAGATTCCCACTTTTTTTGGAATGGAGTCTTGCTCTGTCACCCAGGCTGGAGTGCAGTGGTGAGATCTTGGGTCACTGCAACCTCCACTTCCTGGGTTCAAGCGATTCTCCTGCCTTAGCCTCTGGAGTAGCTGGGATTACAGGTGCCTGCCACCACACCCAGCTAAGTTTTGTATTTTTAGGAGAGACAGGGTTTCACCGTGTTGGCCAGGCTGGTCTGGAACTCCTGACCTCAAGTGATCTGCCCCCGCCTCAGCCTCCCAAAATGTTGGGCTTAAAGGCATGAACCACCAAGCCCCGGTGGTTGATTCATTTTTCCCATCCACTCTCTGACATAGTTGTTGCTGCCCATTTTACACATGAGGAAACTGAGGCTTGGAGAGGCTGAGCCACCACCCTACAGATGATCCAGGAAACAGCTGCTTAACCCCACTCCCTGCCAGAGTTGACATGTGCCCTCACCCTGATGGGGTGAAAGAGAATTGCACAGCAGTCGCTGACTCTAAAAATCCATTGTTTCCCCCACTACCCCACCCCGGGCTTGGCCTGGAGCCAACCACCAGGGCAGAGCCGAGGCCCATGGCGCCCCCGCTCTGGGCCGAGAAGCTGAGTCATCTCTGAGAAGAACATTCCCATCTTCAATCGCTGCGGCTGCTTGCGGGTAACTTGATCTGTTTACTCCGGGATTCCTAAGCCCACAGAGTGAGGCCCTCACACGGGGCCTCTCCCCGGGATCCTGGGCAAGGAGCCCCAGCCCAGCCAGAGCCCTGTTCCAGCAACAGACCTGAAACCCCAAGGCAAAGGGGAAGGGAGGGTGCAGCAGGGGAGAGACGCTCCCAGGTAACCTTTCCTGGCCAAACCTTTTCTGAGATGTCACATTTATGAACCAGATAAAGTAGCAGAGAGAAGAGAATGACAAGCGTTTTTTGTTTGTTTGTTTGTTTAATCTGTGGGACAGTTTACCACCAGTTCCCCATCAAATAAGAAAGGGAGGTGCCAGGCGTAGTGGCGCACACCTGTAATCCCAGCTACTTGGGAGGCTAAGGACGGAGAATCACTTGAACCCAGGAGGTGGATGTTGCAGTGAGCTGAGATCACACCACTGCACTCCAGCCTGGGCAACACAGTGAGACTCAGTCTCGGAAAAATAAAAAGGGGGACCCTTCAGGGAGCCACCCAGATGTAAGGTAGGGCACGGGGAAACATGGAATTCAAGTCTGGAAAGCTATTCTGCGTTATCTCCTCTAGTAATGAAATCCTGAACAGACAGCAGCCAGCCTGCATTTGCACACACTTAGGGATGGGGAACTCACTTCTTCACAGAGCAATTAATTCCACCCTGAGATAGATGATTTTAGAAACTCACTTCCTTTTTCTTTGTTTTGAGACAGTGCCCCATTCTGTCACCCAGGTTGTAATGCAGTGGTGCAGTCACAGCTCACTGCAGCCCTCCTGGGCTCAAGCCTTCCTCCCAACTCATCCTGCCAAGTAGCCGGGACTACAAGCATGCACCACCATGCCAGGTTCAACTAAGAAAAATTTTCATATAGAGACAGGGTCTTGATATATTGCTCAGACTGGTCTTGAGTCCCTGGCCTCCTGAAGCATTAAGGTTACAGGATCGAGCTACCACGCCCTGTGGTCCCTTCATTAGCATCTTAAGAGGAAAAAAGTTCAGCATGGACTAGGTCATCCTTAGACAAAATCCTAGCTTCTGCCAGAGGTCACACCTTGCACCAGCCAGGACAAAAACTGGGAAGGGCTTCCACCTCCAGCACAGTGACCCATCACCCTGACCCCCACCCAGACTCTCTTCCTGGTGTCCACCTGTTATATGCACTCGATTCTCCATGCCTCCAGCTGCCCTTCACCAAGCGCTTTTTGATTGATCCCTTGGGGACCTCAAATCCAGCCTTTTTCATCTCTGCTATCATCTCCCAGGCCTCTTCCTGGGTCTCCTGAGACCCTGTCCATCCATGCTATACGGTACAGGCAAAGGCATTTCTCAAAGTACCAATGTGATGACCTCGCTCCTTGGGGCAAACACCTCCCATGGCTCCCACTGCCTCCGCCATAATGCCAAGGGCCCTGGCATGGCTTCCAGCTCTGGGGTTTGGCTGTTTTTGTCCAGCCCCCACATGGCCACTGCTGGATCCCTTCTCCTTCCTTAGGGTGCCGTATCCTCCCCCTGGGACCCTCAATCTACTCCCCAGCCTTCGGGTCTCAGGGTGGACACCTTCATGGACCACGATCCACTACATTCCTTCCTCAACACCGCCCACACCCCCCTTCCAACCGCCAGTGCCCGCTTAGGGAGGTGTCTGGCCATCAGGTCACTGCTGAAGTTTACCAGTGTGGAATCCACCCTGGCCTCAGCTGCTGAGTGGGCAGAGACCAAGGTGGCTTTGTCACTGTTATCCCAGCTCCCAGTGCTGAGCGAGCCTTGCAGTATTTGCTGATTGACTCTGCACCTGCCTTGGGTGACAGGGGCTGCTCCTGGCCTGGGGTGGGGGCAGTGGGGGCTGGACAGAGGGTGGTGCACCAGGCAGTCAGGGCATCCCCCACTCACTATGGAACCTCGGTCCTCTCCCTGTCCCGGCTTCAGTTTCTCCAGCTGCACGGTGAGATGACTGGCGTGGACCATCCCTGCAGTCCCTCCCAGGGAGGGTCCCATGCTTCCCTCATATCTAATTAGGGAGAGGGTGATAAAAGCCGCTGCATCTCCCACCAACAGGCAGGTAGGCACGTTTGTGGGCTGAGGAGCTACAGGTGCTCACACCTTCCAGCTGGCCCAACTGCAGTGTGGCTAGGTGTGTGGGAATATCCCTCCCTCCCTTCCTCTTTCTCTCTCTCTCTCTCTCTCTCTCTCTCTCTCTCTCTCTCGTTTCTTATTTTTGAGATTGGGTCTTACTGTCACCCAGGCTGGAATGCAATGGCACAATCTCAGCTTACCGCAATCTCTGCCTCCCACATTTAAGCAATTCTCCTGCCTCAGCCTCCCGAGTAGCTGGTATTACAGGCACCCACCACCATGCCTAGCTAATTTTTGTACTTTTGGTAGAGACAGGATTTCGCCACGTTGGCCAGGCTGGTCTCAAACTCTTGACCTCAAGTGATCCACCTGCCTTGGCCTCCCAAAGTGCTGGGATTACAGGCGTGAATCACCGCACCTGGTCTAATTTTTTATTTTTTATAGAGACATCTTGCTATGTTGCACAAGCTGATCTTGAACTCCCAGCTCAAGAGACCCTCCTTCCCTGGCCTTCTAAATTGCTGAGATTACAGGTACGAGCCACTGCACCCAGCCAAAACATGCTTTTGAGATAAAATCCGAGCTTGGGTCATGATTTTTTTTTGAGACCGAGTCTCTGTCTGTCTTCAGGCTGGGGTGCAATGGTGCAATCTCAGCTCATTGCAACCTCTGCCTCCCAGTTTCAAGTGATTCTCCTGCCTCAGCCTCCCAAGTAGCTGAGACTACAGGCGTGTGCCACCATGCCCGGCTAATTTTTATATAGTAGAGACGGGGTTTCACCATGGTCAGGATGGTCTCGATCTTTTGACCTCATGATCTGCCCACCTTGACCTCCCAAAGTGCTGATATTACAGGCATAAGCCACTGCATCTGACCATGATTTCTTATAGATATGTATTTTTTTAACCCCAAACTCACTTGACAATTGTGGTATACCTTACTCTAATAAAATGCACAGATTTCCAGGTGGATAATCAGATGGCTTTTGGCAAATATATATCCCCCATTTACCACCACCCTGATAAGTACATTGGACATTTCTGTTACTGCAGAAAGTACTCCATGCCCCTTCACCAACAACTGGAGACAGCCACTGCTCTCCCCAGTGCCATGGATCCACTGTGCCTGTTCTGAGCTTAAATCCATGAAAACATACACTTTGTGTACTATTTTCCACCTGGTTTCTTTTGTTCAATATACTATTTTTGAGATTAACCCAGGCTGGGTGTGGTGGCTCACGTCCACATCCAACATTTTGGGAAGCTGGGGTGGGCGGACTGCTTGAGACCAGGAGTTCAAGACCAACCTGGGCAACATAGTGAGCTCCCATCCCTACAGGAAAAAAAAAAAAAAAAAAAAATTAGCTGGGCATGGTGGTGAGTCTCAGCTACTCAGCTGGTTGAGGCGGGAGAATCACATAAAGCCTGGGTGGCAGAGGCTGCAGTGAGCTACGATCATGCCACTGCCCTCCAGCCTGGGTGACAAAGTTAAGACTCTGTCTCAAAAACAAAACAAAATAAGAATTAGCCAGGTTTGGTGGCATGCTCCTGTAGTCCCAGCTATTTGGGAGGCTGAGGCAGATGGACTGCTTGAACCCAGGAGGTCCAGGCTGCAGTGAGCTGTGACGACACCACTGCACTCCAGCCTGGGCAGAGTAAGACCTGCCTAAAAGAAAAGAAAAAACGGAAGAGAAATTCCCTCCAGCGGTGTGGCTGAATGCCCTAAAACCGTACAGCAATAGAAACGCACAACACCTTCTGCACTTTGAAATGCAATGTGGACTGTAGAAAAGCAAGCCTCAGAAGATTGCAGGCTGCCAGACCCGCTTCATACATATAAATGGGAGGAAAGCCTTTGCAACAATCGAGGGAAAGATAAACGTAGGTAGACAGCAGTCAGCATCAATGTCATGGTCGCTGTGGGGGGCATTGTTATTCAAACGATAAATAAACATAAAGTAAAAGCAGGATCAATAAGTATGTCACAAACAAGAATTATGAGTAATCACGTTCTGCACACCTGAGGTCCATTAAAAAACAAACAAGCCTGGCAAGGTGGATCGCTTGAGCCCAGGAGTTCTAGACCTGCCTGGGCAACATATAGCAAGACCCCATTTCTAAAAATAATTTCAAAAAAATTAGCTGAGTGTGGTGGTGTGCACCTGTGGTCCCGGCTACTTGGGAGGCTGAGGCAAAAGGATAGCTTGAGCCCAGGAGTTGGAGGCTGCATTGAGCCGTGATTGTGCCATTGCGCTCCAGCCCGGGTGACCGAGCAAGATCCTGTCTCAAAAACACAAAAAACAAAAACACACATGAGATAAAAAGGGTCTGAAATATTTGAGGGCAGGAGACAGCAGATGTGATTTTTTGTTTGTTTTTGTTTTGAGATAGGGTCTCGTTCTGTCGCCCAGGCTGGAGTGTAGTGGCAGGATCTCAGCTCACTGCAGCCTCCCCTTCCTGGGTTCAAGTGATTCTCCTGGCTCAGCCTCGAGAGTAACTGGGCTTACAGGTGCCCGTTACCACGCCTGGCTGATTTTTGTATTTTTAGTAGAGATGGGGTTTTTACCATATTGGCCAGGCTGCTCTCAAACTTCTGGCATCAAGTGATCCACCCATCTCGGCCTCCCAAAATGCTGTGATTCCAGGTGTGAGTCACTGCTCCTGGCCTAGATGTGATCTGTTTTAAAGCAGCTCACTTTGGCTGCTTGGAAGAGAATAGTTCCTGCAGCTCAGGGAGGACTGCACTGTTCAACCTCTAAACACCCCTCTGTGTCCTGCCTGGGCTCTGTCTTCTCTCAAGTGGGGGGGCTGGGCTCAGGATCTGTTCTAGTCAGGGCTCTCCAGAAAGACAGAACCAAAAGAGACAGAGATACATTTGTAGTACTAGTGAGGATTCTCCAGAAAGAACCGACAGCTAAGAATGAATTCATCAGGGGAATTGGCTCATGCAATGACTGAGGCCGAGACGTCCCCCGGAGGGGGCATCTGCAACCTGGACACCCAGGAAAGCTGGCACTGAGGCTCTGTCCAAGTCCGAAGGGCTCAAAACAAGGAAAGTTGATGGTGTATTTCTCAATCCATACCAGAGGCCTGAGAACCCGGGGTGCTGCTGGTGCAAGTCCCAGAGTTCAAAGCCTGGAGCCCCAAGTCCTGATTTCCAAGTGCAGGAGAAGTAGGGTGTCCCAGCTCCAGGAGAGAGACAGAAAATTGACCTCTCCTCTGTCTTTTTGTTCTATCCAGGCCCTCAGCTGGCTGGATGGTGCCTGTCCATACTGATTGAAATGGCAGTCTTGAGAAATCATCTCGTGCCAGTTAGAATGGCGATCATTACAAAATCTGGAGACAACAGATGCTGGAGAGGATGTGGAGAAATAGGAACACTTTTACACTGTTGGTGGGAGTGTAAATTAGTTCAACAATTGTGGAAGACAGTGTGGTGATTCCTCAAGGACCTAGAAATAGAATTCCATTTGACCCAGCAATCCCATTACTGGGTGTATATCCAAAGGATTATAAATCGTTCTACTATAAGGACACATGCACACGAATGTTCACTGCAGCACTGTTTACAATAGCAAAGACCTGGAACCAACCCAAATACCAGTCGGCATATATACACCATGGAATACTATGCAGCCATCAAAAACGATGAGTTCGTGTCCTTTGTAGGGACATGGATGAACCTGGAAATCATCATTCTCAGCAAACTGACACAAGAACAGAAAATCAATCACCACATGTTCTCACTCATAGGCGGGTGTTGAACAATGAGAACACAGGGACACAGGGAGGGGAGCACTACACACTGTGGTCTGTTGGGGGGAAATAGGGGAGGGACAGCGGGAGGTGGGGAGTTGGGGAGAAATGCCAGATATAGGTGAAGGGGAGGAAGGCAGCAAATCACACTGCCATGCAACAATCTTAAATGTTCTTCACATGTACCCCAAAACTTAAAATGCAATAAAAAAAAGAAATGGCAGTCTTTCTGGAAACACCCTCAGAAATACCCAGAAATAACACCTGACCCATTACTTGCACCTGCCTTCATCCAGACAAGTGGCTGCCTAAAATGAACCATTGTGGGTTCTATCTACTGTGGTCCAAAGAAGAGCCCAAGGGACACAGGGTTCAGAAACCAAAATCTCTTGAGTCTGGCCAAGTCTGGGCTGACACTGGCAGACCCCCGCCTCTCTGCCCCTCCAGCTGGGAGCCTGGAAGGATGGCCAGGAGCATCAAGAGGAGACGTCCCATCCGTCACTGTCACTGAAGTCAGCAGTGCCTGCTAGAGCTCCACAAGGGATGGGGGTCAGGACACAGATACGGTTGTATTTCCACAGGCAGTCCTGGGGGTGGAGGAGGAGGGCGAGGACCTCAAGCAAAGAACTAGGAAATCTCCAGAGCAGGGGCTGGGCACAGTGGCTCACGCCTGTAATCCCACCACTTTGGGAGGCTGAGGCGGGAGGACTGCTTGAGGTCAGGAGTTCGAGACCAGCCTGGCCAACATAATGAAACCCCATCTCTACTAAAAATACAAAAATTTGGCTGGGCGAGGTGGCTCATGCCTGTGATCCCAGCACTTTGAGAGGCTGAGGCAGGCGGATCACCTGAGGTCAGGAGTTTGAGATCAGCCTGGCCAACGTGGTGAAACTGAGTGTCTACTAAAAATACAGAAAAATTAGCTGGGTGTGGTGGCAGGCGCCCGTAATCCCAGCTACTGGAGAGGCTGAGGCAGGAGAATCACTTGAACTTGGGAGGCAAAGGTTGCTGTGAGCCATGGTCACACCACTGCACTACAGCCTGGGCGACAGAGTGAGACTCCATCTCAAAAGAGAAAAAGAAGAAGAAGCGTGTAGAGCAGGGGTTGCGGCTCACAGGCCTGCAAAGGGCAGGCAGCTGAGACATCAGGTGAAGAGACACAGGGTGGAGACACAGTTTGCCCAGTAAACACCTGGGAACATTCTCCAGGTTCATGAAGAAACTCAGGGCCCCTCTGGGTCTATTTCTCTTGCTTGCACTTTTGGGAAGGAATAACAGAGACATCTTTTTCTGTACTCAAGGAACAGGGCTGTACAAGTACCCTGACACAGGCATCCACGACCTGGTTTCTGTGTCAGCGGACACCCGGGACTGGAAGGAACTGAGGCCACCCGTGGCCCTCTCCCTGCTAAAAGGCGGGGACAGCTGCCACTTGGCTCCGATGAACTGTGGCCATAGGGGCCCTGGGTTGCAAGATCTTCCAGTTTTTCAAGAAAAGATGAAAAGCCAGTTGTGTATGTTCTTTCTTAATGTCTAAATGCTGGCGGAATTTTTTACAAACACACTGAGTGGGCCAGAGAAAACGTGCCAGGCCTATGCTGTTTTTCCTTCCTGGACCCCCAAAGGCACTCGGCGCCTCTGGTTTTAAGGGCAGCTGATTTCCTGGACGCTAACAGGTGGCAGTGTGTGAGCACTGGTGAGGTCAGTGCCCGGAGCACCCACGGGGTGGGGACAAGTTCCTGCAGGGTGACTCAGGGCTCCAGGGCTGCCTTCAAGGTGGGGTCAGGAGTTTGAGACCAGCCTGACCAATATAGTGAAACCCCTTCTCTACTAAAAATACAAAAATTAGCTGGGCATGGTGGCGCACAACTGTAGTCCTAGCTACTCTAGAGGCTGAGGCAGGAGAACTGCTGGAACCTGGGAGACAGAGGTTGCAGTGGGCTGAGATGGCACCACTGCACTCCAGCCTGGGTGGCAGAGTAAGACTCCATCTCAAAAAAAATAAAAAATAAAAAGTAAGTGGCCTGTGACCATCGGCCATCTCTGGATGGCAGATGAGCAATGAACAATGTAGACCAGAGGCTAACAGCAGGGACAGCTTAATATCAATTTTTATAAAATATTAAAAAAAAAAAAAAAAAGGCTGGGCCCAGTGACTATGCCTGTAATCCCAGCACTTTGGGAGGCTGAAGCGGGTAGATCACTTGAGGTCAAGAGATCAAGATCAGCCTGGCCAACATGGTGAAACCTGTCTCTACTAAAAATACAAAAATTGGCCAGCTGTGGTGCTGTGTGCCTGTAATCCCAGCTACTCAGGAGGCTGAGGTGGGAGAATCGCTGGAACCCAGGAGGCAGAGGTTGCAGTGAGCCGAGATCATGTCACTGCTTTCTAGCCTAGGTGACAGAGCAAGACATCTTCAAAAGAAAAAAGAAAGGCAGGAGGATGTGCCTGGGAATATGTGGCAGGAACAGTGGAGTGGAGGGAGAGCACTTGATAAGGTGCCTTGTCGGGGGACAGTCCCCACACCATGGTGCCATGGTGGATCACACAAGCAGGTTAAGTGTGCCTCGCCCAAGCACTCAGACACCACATTTGCAGAGGGGTCAGGGCAGGAGACACATACAACTCACAGCCAACCCCAGACTCTGGACCTGGGGCACCTGCTAAGCACTCTCTCTGTCAGAATTCACTTAAGCCTCCCGTGAACGGCTCTCGTGGGTATATCACCTTCTTCATTTTTCTGCAGAAACTGACAGAGGCAGTTACACCAGGCTAATTTGGACTGAGGGGCAGGGGTGGGGAGGGGAATGTGGCCAGAGAGAAGCTGCAGGAGGAAAATTGTGGACTAGAACAAAATCTGAAGAGTGTGGGAAAAAAGCATAGATTTAAAAAAAGAAGAAAGAAATGCAGCTAGGCGTGGTGGCTCACACCTGGAATCTCAGCAACTCTGGGAGGCCGAGGTGGGTGGATCACCTTAAGTCATCAGTTCAAGACCAGCCTAGCTAACATGGAGAAACCCCATCTCTACTAAAAATACCAAAATTAGCCAGGTGTGGTGGTGCACGCCTGTAATCCCAGCTACTTGGGAGGCTGAGACAGGAAAATCGCTTGAACCCAGGGGTCGGAGTTTTTGCAGTGAGCTGGGATTGCATCACTGCACTCCAGCCTGGGCAACAGGGTGAGACTCTGTTCCCCACCCACCCCACCACCCCCCCAAAAAAAGAAAAAAATGCATTTTACTGCCTGCAGGCTTAAGTTCTCCGTCTAGCACCCTACCACCCACCAGGGCCCCTCAGAGGCCTAGCTAGAGGAATGGATACAGTGGCCTTGTCATCTGCAGGTGACACTGGGCCTGCAGCTTGTTCTCTGGAGGTTTCACTCCCTCATTCTATTCTATTCTAAAATTTTTTTGTAGAGACAAAATCTCACTTTGTCACCCAGGCTGGAGTGCAGTGTTGCAGTCTCAGCTCACTGCAACCTACACCTCCCAGCTTCAAGCAATTCTCCTGCCTCAGCCTCCCGAGTAGCTGGGACTATAGGTGCTCACCACCATAACCAGCTAATTTCTTTTGTATTTTAGTAGAGACAGGGTTTCACTGTGTTCCCCAGGCTGGTCTCGAACTTCTGAGCTCAGGCAATCTGCCTGCCTCAGTCTCCCAAAGTGTTAGGATTATAGGTGTGAGCCACTGTGCCTGGCCCATTCTTTTTTTTTCTTTGACACGGAGTCTCACTCTATCACCCAGGTTGGAGTGCAGTGGCATGATCTTGGCTCATTGCAACTGCAACCTCTGCTTCCCAGGTTCAAACAATTCTCCTGCCTCAGCCTCCTGAGTAGTTGGGACTAGAGGTGCATGCCACCATGCCCAGCTAATTTATTCTTTGTATTTTTAGTGGAGATGGAGCTTCACCACGCTGGCCAGGCTGGTCTTGAACTCCTGACATTGAGCCCTTCCAGTGCTTCCAAAGCAGAACAGACCATCCGTGCCATAGGAACAGAGGCCATCACTGCCATCTTGCTGAGGCTTGCATTAAGCACCTCAGTAAACACCCACTGAATTTATATGAATAGTAGGGTCACCATGTGATTGACACCTCACTAACTCCCTGACATAAAATTCCCCATTTAATTCTCACAACAACCCAAGATGCTGATGGTTATTATCTTCGGTTACTTTTTTGGTAGAGATAGGGTCTTGCTATGTTGTCCAGGCTGATCTCAAAGTCCTGAGCCCAGGCAGTTCTTCCGCCTCGCCCTCCCAAAGTGCTGGGATTACAAGGGTGAGCCACCATGGCTCACCTCATCCCAATTTTAAAGATAAAACCACACCAGGGTGTGGTGGCTCATGCCTGTAATTCTACCACTTTGGGAAGCCAAGGTAGGAAAATTGTCTGAGGTCAAGAGTTCGAGACCAGCCTGGGCAACATAGTAAGACCCTGTTGCTACTAAAGATCTTTTTTAAAAAATTAGCTGAGCATGACGGTGCACACCTGTAGTCCCAGCTACTTGGAAGGCTGAGGTAGGAGGATCGCTTGAGCCTGGAAGATGGAGGCTGCAGTGAGCTACGATCACACCACTGCATTCCAGCATGGAAGACAGAGCCAGACCCTCCTTGGAGGTTCTAAATTGCCCACAGTCACATGGCTGGCGGGCTGTGGGTATCTGGATAAAAACACACTTTCCTGTTACGTGCACATCCTGAGAAACGACTCTTGTATAATGTCTTCTGTCTTGGGTTAACAATGGAAAAGAATGGAGGAAGGCATAGGCGGAGGGGAACTGGGGGGAGGGTGGCCAAGGCTGAATGAACCCCAAACTGCTGTTGTCCACTGTATGTCTTGGGGGCAGACAGCTCCTTCCTGCAGAGCTGCCATGAGGGTGAATGATGGGAATTCCCAGCAGAGGCCTCATGCATAGTGGGTACTCAAGAAAAGACCTGCTGAGGCCAGGCGTGGTGGCCCACTGTAATCCCAGGACTTTGAGAGGCCGAGGCAGTTGAATCACCTGAGATCAGTTCAAGACCAGCCTGGCCAACATGGTGAAACCACATCTCTACTAAAATTACAAAAATTAGCTGGGTGTGGTAGCTCACACCTGTAGTCTCAGCTACTTGGGAGGCTGAGGCAGAAGGATTGCTTGAACCTGGGAGATGGAGGCTGCAGTGAGCCAAGGCTGCATCACTGCACTCCAGCCTGGGCGATAGAGTGGGACTCAGAGTCCAAAAAAAAAAAAAAAAAAAAAAAAAGGTAAAGGTAACATTAGACACTGGGGACTCCAATAGAGGGGAGATGAAGGTTAAAAAATTACTATCTGATACAATGTTCACTATCTGGGTAATTACCTATCAGATACAATGTTCACTATCTGGGTAATTAATTACCCATTGGATACAATGTCCATTATCTGGGTAATTACCTACTCTGATAGTGAGTATACTAGAAGTCCGGTCCCCACCGGTATGCAATATACCCAAGTAACAAACGTGCACATGTACCTCCTGAATCTAAAATACATTTTTAAATATTTATTTTTATTTTTATTTTTTTGAGACAAGGTCTGGTTCTATTGTCCAGGCTGGAGTATGGTGGCAGGATCTCAGCTCACTGCAGCCTCCACCTCCCGGGGTCAAGTGATCCTTCTACCTCATCCTCCTGAGTAGCCGAGACCACAGATGCATGCCACCATGCCCAGCTACATTTTGTACATTTTGCAGAGATGGGGTTTCACCACGTTGCCCAGGTTGGTTTCAAACTTGCAAGCTCAACCAATCCCTCGCCTCCCAAAGTGCAGGGATTACAGGCATGAGTCACCACACCCGGCCTCAAATTTTATTGTTGTTAATTATGGTAAAATACACATAACAAAATCTACCATCTTAACCAACTTTGAGTGTGCAATTCAATCATATTAAGCACATTTGAAATACTGAGCGCAACTGCTACTATCTCTAGAACGCTTTATCTTCCACAACGGGAACTCCATATCCACTAAACACCAACTCCCCAGCTCTTGGCAACCACCATTCTTTCTGTCTCTACGACTCTGGCTGCACTAAGTATTTCGTGTAAGTTGGATCATGCAGTATTCGTTCTTTTGTGACTAGTTGATTTCACTTAGCATTATATCTTCACCGTTTATCCATGTCGTAGCGTGTCAGAGTTTTCCTTCCTTTTTCTCCACCGAATAACATTCCTTTGTGTGAATACATCCCATTTTATCAATGGACACCTGGGTCACTTCCACCTCTAGGCCCTAGTGAATAAGGTTGGGCATGGCCAGGTGCAGTGGCTCACGCCTGTTAACCCAGCACTTTGGAGGCTGAGGTGGGTGGATCACTTGATGTCAGGAGTTCGAGACCAGCCTGGGCAACATGGGTGAAACCCCATATATACTAACAATACAAAAATTAGCCGAGTGTGGTGGTATGCACTGTAATCCCAGCTACTCGGGAGACCAAGGCATGAGAATCGCTTGAACCCAGGAGATGGGAGGTTGCAGTGAGCCAAGGTCGCACCATTGCACTCCAGCCTGGGTGACACAGTGAGGCCCTGTCTAAAAAAAAAAAAAAACATGTGGGTGCACAAGCAAAACCCCAGGTTTTTAAGCAGAGACCTAGCTCAGAGGTTGGAGTATGTTCAATATGTTATGACGAGGGCAAGGCTGAGTATACGGCAACTAGACATCAGTTTTCCCTTGGAAGTTTCCATGTAGGCCAGGCACAGTGGCTCATGCCTGCAATCCCAGCACTTTGGAAGGCTGAGGCGGGAGGATCGCTGGAGCCCAGAGTTAGAGACTAGCCTGGGCAACACAGCAAGACCCCATCTCTACAAAAAATACAAAAATTATCTGGCTGCAGTGGTGGGTGCCTGCAGTCCCAGCTACTCAGTGGGGCCGATGCAGGAGGGCTGCTGGAGCCCAGGGAGTCGAGGCTGGAATGAGCTGAGATTGCGTCACTGCACTCTAGCTTGGGTGACAGAGTAAGACCCCATCTCAAGAGTTTTCTTCAAAAAGTTTTAATTTAGCACCGTGGAGAGCCCACAGGGAACTTGGACACCCTGAATTCCACTGCCCCAGCCCTGATGCAACTAGGGTGGTTCTACACAGACGTGTTTCCTCAGACTAGAAATCTGTTTTAAGAGAAAACCTTTCCAGCCGTGTGCAGGCTCAGAAGAGACCAATTATACCTTTTACAACTGACTTTTTTTGAGACAGAGTCTCGCTCTGTCACTCAGGCTAAAGTGCAGTGGCTCGATCTCTACTCATTGCAATCTCCACCTCCCGCGTTCAAGTGATCCGCTGCCTCAGCCTCCTGAGTAGCTGGGACTACAGGCGTTTGCCGCCATGCCCCACTAGTTTTTCGTGTATTTTTAGTAGAGATGGGGTTTCACATGTTAGCTAGGGTGGTCTCGAACTCCTGACCTTGTGATCTGCCAGCCTCAGCGTTCCAAAGTGCTGGGATTTCAGGCGGGAGCCACCATGCCCTGCTAATTTTTATAGAGACAGGGTTTCCTCATGTTGGCTAGGCTGGTCTTGAACTCCTGACCTCAGGTGATCCACCTGCCTTGGCCTCCCACAGTCTTGGGATTACAGATGTGAGACACCACGCACAGCTACAACTGACCTCCTTGATCCCTGGGAGGTAAGTCAATGCCAGGAGATGACCAGTCCTGAGCCCTGAACGTGGACCTGGGGGTGAGGACAGAAGGGGATCAGGACCAGTCCTCTCATCCTGCATCCTGAGGCATGGGTGATCCCAGGAAGCTGCTCACCCTGCATCAGGGTGGCTGCCTGGAAAGGATGCTGAAGCTGACTTCAAGAAGTGTCTGTGTTAGGTTTCAGGACCCATGAGCGCTCTCTGTCTGGACCAAAGGTAGGGCAATCATATAGTCAGGTCTGACCTACTGTCTGCGAGTAATTATTATTATTAGAGACAGGGTCTCATTATGTTGCCCAGGCTGGAGTGCAGTGGTGGAATCCTGGTTCACCACAACCTCTACCTCCCAGGCTCAAGTGATCCTCCCACCTCAGCCTCCGTAGTAGTTGGGATCACAGGCACGTGCCATTATGCCTAGCTAATTTTTGTATTTTTTCTTTTTTTTTTTTTTTTGAGATGGAGTTTTGGTCTTGTTGCTCAGGCTGGAGTGCAACGGTGCAATCTTGGCTCACCGCAACTTCCACCACCTGGGTTTTCAAGCGATTCTCCTCCCTCAGCCTCCCGAGTAGCTGGGACGACATACATGTGCCATCACGCCCGGCTAATAATCTTTGTACTTTTTCTAGAGCTGGGGATCTCACCATGTTGCCTGGGCTGGTCTCCAGCTGTTAAGCTCAAGTGACCAGCCCGAAGTGCTGGGATTATAGGCGGGAGCCACTGTGCTTGGTCACTCTAGTACTTATTTTAAGTACTCCCTCCTATTCTAAAAAAACTTGCCATTGAAATGATAAATGGCAGGGTCACGTCATTGCTTATCTGTTGCCACATAACAAATCACCCCAAATTGTAGTGGCTTGAAACAACAACAAACTTTTATTATCTCTCACAGTTCCTATGGGTTAAGAATTTAGGTGTGGCTCCACAAGGCACTGCCTAGGGCTGCAATCCATTGGAAGGCTTGCCTGGGGCAGAAGGATCTGTTTTCAAAGCCCCGCTCTGCCAGCTGCGGGTGGGATTACCTCAGCTCCTCTTCACATGGGCCTCTCCATGGGGCTGCTTGGGTGTCCTCAGGCCTTGGTGTTTGGTTTCCCACAGAGCAAGGGATCTGGGACTAAGAGCGCCACGCAGCAGCTATCCTTTCCTGCCTTAGCCTCCAAAGTCTCACCGTATTGCTTTTGCCACCTCCTAGTGACTTAGAAGAGAGTAGCTAAGTCAAACATTTAGAGGAGGGGGGTGGAGGGATCCTTTTTTTTTTTTTTGAGATAGAGTCTTGTGCTGTCGTCCAGGAGTGAAGTGGCACAATCCTGGCTCACTGCAGCCTCTGCTTCCTGAGTAGCTGGGATTACAGGTGCCCGCCACCATATCCAGCTAATTTTTGTATTTTTAGTAAAGACAGCGTTTCACCATGTTGGCCACGATGTTCTCAATCTCCTGACCTCGTGATCTGCCTGCCTCAGCCTCCCAAAGTGCTGGGATTACAGGTGTGAGTCACTGCACCTCATTGGGATCCTAGCTTTTAAAACCACCAGCAGTCAGGAGCAGTGGCTCATGCCTATGATCCCAGCACTTTGGGAAACTGAGGTGGGAGGATCAGGAGTTCAAGACCAGCCCAGACAACATAGTAAGAACCTTCTGTACAAAAAAAATTTTTTAAATAACAAAAAAACTCTCACAGTTGGCCAGATACAGCGGCTCATGTCTGTAATCCCAGCACTTTGGGAGGCCGAGGCGGGCAGATCCCTTGAGGAGGTCAGGAGTTCAAGACCAGCCTGGCAAACCTGGTAAAACCCATCTCTACTAAAAATACAAAAAATTAGCTGGGCATAGTGGCGGTGCCTGTAACCCCAGCTACTCAGGAGGCTGAGGCAGGAGAATTGCCTCAGTGAGCCGAGATTGCGCCACTGCACTCCAACCTGAGAGACTGAGTGTGATTCCATCTCCCCCACCAAAAAAACAAACTACCACGGTTATCCTAAAATAGGGCATGTGTAGGGAGGTAGTAGACAGAGCCAGAGTGGATAGACAGAAGACATCCAATCAAGAAACATTCAGGCTGGGCACTTTGGGAGGCCACGGTGGGTGGATCACCACCAGGTCAGGAGTTTGAGACCGGCCTGGCCAACATGGCGAAACCCCATCTCTGTTAAAATACAAAAAATTAGCCGGGCATGATGGTGTGTGCCTGTAATCCCACATACTCGGGAGGCTGAGGATTGAGAATCACTTGAATCCAGGAGGCAGGGGTTGCAGTGAGCCGAGATCGTGCCACTGCATTCCAGAGCGAGACTGTCTCAAAAACAAACAAACAAAAAAACAAACAAGGCAGAGATGCTGCCAGGGATTCGGAAGGAATGCATGAAGTCCACCCAGCACCCACTCCAGTGGCGTCCCTCCTGCCGCCTGGACTCCCCGCTGCCCTGCACTCCCAGCCCTGCCCGCCCTGTGGGCCTCTGGTCCTCTCATTGTCTACCTTTGATGGAGAACACACAGGACTCACATCTTTCCCTCCCATAGGATAGAAACTCCTTTAGTGCGTCCTGCTGGGTCCTGCACAGCAGGTACGCGCTGTGCGGCTTCTGTGGGAACAGAGCACACCAATTTGCATGACCCACAGGACAGCGGTTTGCTCCCTGCAGACACCTTTCTCTTTCCAGCCTCCAGGTATTTGCTCCTCTGGCCCAGAGGATGGGGCTGCAATGAGGATGTGGGCTGCCCTAGGGGCAGGGGGCAGGAAGCTGTCCAGAGAGTTCAGGGGAGAGATGAGGATGGGCACAGGAAAAAGGTTTGGGGGCTGGGGTTGAGCCAGCCCTTTCTCTTGACTGTCCTGAGTGGGCACAGGCAAGGCTCTGGGGATCTCGCATGCCCTCTCCACCCTACCCCTCCCCATCTGCGCCCACCCATTCCTGTTTCCTGCTTACTCATCTTCCTTTATCCCCAGCACCTTCTGACATTTTCTCATGCCACCCATCACCCCATTCTTGACTCCGATGGTGCTGCCTCCTCTAGGAAGCCTTACTGGCTTGCAGCTCTGTGGTCCTAGAGCATTCTGGCTGCCCCTCCCAGAGGCTCCACACTTAAATGACAAGTGAGGTCCCTGGCTTAGTTCTGAGAGAGCAGTGACAGTATCTCCACTTTCCAGAATCAGGATGTGATTATGTGTGTGTGTCAGAAGTCTTCTAACCCTGGGCTTTTCTGGCTCTGCCCTCACAAACTGGTGCTGGCCAGCGGCCCCAGGGCCTTATCAGTTAATGCTTAATGACCACCTGCGGTCCTCACACCTGTCATCCCAGCTCTTTGGGAGGTGCAGGGAGGTGGATCACGTGAGGCTGAGAGTTTGAAACCAGCCTGGGCAACACGGTGAAACCCCATCTGTACCAAAAATTAGCTGGGCATGGTGGTGGGCACCTGTAATCCCAGCTATTTTAGAGGCTGAGGCAGGAGAATTGCTTGAACATGGGAAACGGAGGTTGCAGTGAGCCGAGATTGTGCTGCTGCATTCCAGCCTCCAGCCTGGGCAACAGGGTGAGACTCTGTCTCCAAAAAAAAAAAAAAAAAAAGCTTATTGGAGCTTCTAGTGGACCAGGTGCTCTCAGGAGTGCTTGACGTGATTTATCTCATCAAGTCCTCACAACCACTTAGGTTGTAGGCATGATCATCACCCCTGTTTTACAGGTAAGAAACGTAGCACAGAGAGGTCAAGCAACTTGCCCAAGGTCACACAGCCGGGATGAGCAGTGCTGGGATTCCAGCCGAGGTGTCCCAGGGCTCCAGCGTCCACGGGCTAGCCTGTCTTTCCCTAAACTGCAATCAGACGGTGGCCTCAGGGCTCTGCATGGACTTTTTTCAATTTTAAGCTTTGTCTCCCATAAATACCTCTGAAGACTTTAGTGTTAACCCGTGGCTTATTTGCAAGCTTTTCTGCAGGCAGGAACATGAATGACCCAGAGCAGGCCACAACACACCAGAGACCAGCATCCCGCAGATCCACCTAGGCAGGCGGCAGGAGGTTTCGATGGGCACACGCTTACTGCATCCTTGCCTGTGTAGCTTTTTGCCAATCCAATGGGCTTTCTAGAATGGAATTTAAAGATAACAGCATTTCATGGGCAAAAAGGAGGGTGCTGCTTGGTTGGGCACAGTGGCTCACACCTGTAATCCCAGCACTTTGGGGAGGCTGAGGCAGGTGGATCACCTGAGGTCAGCAGTTCAAGACCAGCCTGGCCAACATGGTGACACCCAGTCCCTACTAAAACACAAAAATTAGCTGGGTGCGGTGGTGGGTGCCTGTCATTCCAGCTACTCGGGAGGCTGAGGCAGGAGAATCGCTTGAACCTGGCTGGCAGAGGTTGCAGTAAGCTGAGATTGTGCCACTGCACTCCAGCCTGGGTGACAGAGTGAGTGAGACTCTGTCTCAAAATAAATAAATAAAAATAGAGGATGCTGTACTATCACCTCCAAACATTTTGAGATAATGAATGACCTTACCCAACACCTCCTCACCACCCACTTCACTTTTATTTTTTGAGATGGAGTATCACTCTGTTGCCAGGCTGGAGTGCAGTGATGTGATCTTGGCTCACTATAACCTCCGCTTCCCGGGTTCAAGCGGGACTTCTGCCTCAGCCTCCCGATTATCTGGGACTATAGGCACGTGCCACCACGCCCAGCTCATTTTTGTATGTTTAGTAGAGATGGGGTTTCGCCACATTGGCTAGGCTGATGCTGAACTCCTGGCCTCAAGCGATCCACTCACCTCGGCCTCCCTAAGTGCTGGGACATCACTGTTATTATTCTATACTTATTCATTGTTCCCAGTTTGTCTTACAGGGTCACAGAGAACAAATCCAAATCTCAAGAGAGCCTTATTTCACATGGGGAGATGAGCAGGTACCCTGTCCAGGTTGAACATCTCAGACCTCTACAACTAGAGCCCTAGATTCCGAGGCCCTCCCAGCTCTGGCTGGACCTCTAGGTTTGAGCAAGGCCAACCAAGGTCCTTACAAAGAAGGGGCTTGGCTGGGCATGGTGGCTTACACCTGTAATCCTAGCACTCTGGGAGGTCAAGGTGGGGGAATCGCTTGAGGCCAGGAGTTCAAGACCAGCCTGGGCAACACAGTGGGACGTTGTCTCTCTCTTTCTCCTTTTTTTTTTTGAGACAGAGTTTTGCTCTTGTTGCCCAGGCTGGAGTGCAATGGTGTGACCTTGGCTCACTGCAGCCTCTGCCCCCTGGGTTCAGGTGGTTCTCTTGCCTCAGCCTCCTGAGTAGCTGGGATTATAGGCACTTGCCATCACGCCTGGATAATTTTTGTATTTCTAGTAAAGACAGGGCTTCACCATCTCAGCCAGGCTGGTCTTGAAATCCTGACCTTATGATCCACCAGTCTCAGCCTCCAAAACTGCTACGATTATAGGCATGAGCCACCGTGCCCAACCAAGAGCTTGCTCTACTAAAAATAGAATAAAATAAATCAGGAGGTGTGGCGGTGCCTGTATTCCCAGCTATTCAGGTGGCTGAGGCACAAGGAGTTTGAGGCTGCAGCGAGTTACAATGGTGCCACTGCACTCCAGCCTGGGCAACAGAGCCCCCGTCTCCAAAATGAACAAACGAAGAGGTAGCTCCATAATAACAACAATAAAAAAAAGAGGAGACTTTGAAAGTAGGTTCGGGTTCCAGTGCGGTCGGGGTAAGCCAGGCAGACGGGACACACTAAGATCCTACCTAGATCTGGGGTCACACAGCTGTCTGTGCACAGCAATCTCTCTGCTCCTCACACCTGAGTCGGCCTCCAGGCCTGTCCCAGGCAGGTCAGCTACGGGACTGGGTGCCTCAGCCCGACTGTGCACATGGCCAGCCACCACCCACAGCTGCTGAGTCCCCCACCTCCCTGTGGCAGAGAGCATCCATCCAGGGGGCGGGCCCCCCCTTGAGTGGTGAATCCTGATTGGTCCATGATGGTCTCATTCCCTGTGCCTGTGATAGGTTGAGGCATGTTCATGTGACCCAGTTCTGACCAACGAGATGAGGAAGACTGTGCAGGGGTGGGGATACCCCTGGAAAGGTTTTCTCAGGGACACCCTAGAGGTAACAGCTCTTTCCTTCACTCAGTTTCCTCCTGACTGCTGGGACATCCGGAAGCACCCCAGCCATTACAGTGGGGGCTACGCTTCTGTGGCATGGGTGGCCAAGCAGAAATTGATGACCTCATCAAGCCTTTAAGTTACCCAAGCCTGGAGCAGCCCAACCCATAAACTGATCACAGGAAGTTCAAACTTCTTATTGGTTATGTCCTGGCTTTTTGCTATTTGTAGCTCAAAGCATCCTTGCTGGCCGGGTGCAGTGGTTCCCACCTGCAATCTCAGCACTCTGGGAGGCCAAGGTGGGAGGATCACCTGAGGTCAGGAGTTCGAGACCAGCCTGTCCAACATGATGAAATCTCATTTCTACTAAAAATACAGAATTAGTCAGGCGTGGTGGCTGGTACCTGTAATCCCAGCTACTCTGGAGTTTGAGGCAGAAGAATTACTTGAACCCGGGAGGCAGAGGTTGCAGTGAGCTGGGATCGCACCACTGCACTCCAGCCAGGGCGACAAAGTGAGACTCCATCTCAAACTAAATAACAAAAACCACAAAGCATCCTTGTTGATAGTCCCTGGTTACATTTCATCTTCTTTATTATTTTTCAGAGACTGGGTCTCTGTCACTCAGGCTGGAGTGCAGTGGCATTATCATAGCTCACTGCAGCCTCAAATTCCAGGGCTCGAGCCATCATCCCACCCACACCTCCTGACAGAGTGTGTAACACCATGCCTGGATATATATATATATTTTTTAATGATTTTTAAATTTGTTTGTGGAGATGGGGTCTTGCTTTGTTGCGCAGGCTGGTCTCAAACTCCAGCTTCAAGGGATCCTCTCACCTCAGCCTCCCAAAGTGCTGGGATTATAGGCATGGGCCACTGGGCATGGGCTCATCTTTTTAAGTTAAGCCCATCCTACCAGAGGAAGAGTGGGCCCAGTGTTTCCTCAGGGAAGGTGAAATGGAATCTAGAAGGGAAGAAAGGGTAGGGCAAGAAGTAATACTCCAGGCAGAAAGAACGAAGGCCTGAAGGCTGGCGGCATCCTAGGGTGTGGCTGGAAGCTGCCAAGGGTGAGAGAGGTGAAGTGGGCCACCTCAGCCAGGTTGCAGAGCCTCAGGGTTACCACAGAGGTCAGGGGACACTCAGGGGACAGACCTGAGTTTGCCTACACAGGGTCTTGCCTTCCGGCTTTGTGCTGAGAATAAGCTCATTCCTTGGGCCTTCTGATCCTCTAGTCCAGCCACCCCCAGATGTTCCTCCAGTTGTCCAAGGCAGAGGCCTCATTCAGCAGGGCAGAGGCAACATTCAGCAGACCCGGGGCAGGGTCCTGGGCTCTGCTTCTACCAGGTGTGCTTCCGCCTGGCACAACCACGTCCCTTCCAGCCCCCAGGGCACTCATAAGAGGCTCTGGCAAATACTTGGGCTGAAATGTGGGTCACTCTGTGCATGGGTTGGAAATCCATCAAACAGACATTTACTAAGTGCCTACAAAGCAAGGTGCTAAGTGCAGCGCAGATGGGACCTGGTTCAAATCCCAGTTCTGCTTCTTTCCAGCTGTGCGACCTTGCCATTGCACTTCTCCAAAGCGAGCGTCTTCGCCACTCTGCAAAACATTGCAAAGACAACAGTAGCTCTCATCATCACGGGGAGGTACTGTGGTGATGGTGGTGGCGGGGAGGGGTGGATCCAATCACACACAGAAAACCTGAAGGTCTATAATCTAGGCAAGAGACAAAGACAAGCCAGTCATATGTCGTTATGGGCAAAAGTTGAGAAGTATGCAGGGTGCTCAGAAGTACCTGAGATGGGCTCTAAGGAAGTTCCGTGTCTAAGCTGGGAGCAGTGGCTCACACCTGTAATCCCAGCACTTTGGGAGGCTGAGGTGGGCAGATTACTTGAGGTCAGGAATTTGACACCATCCTGGCCAACATGGCAAAACCCCATCTCAACTAAACATACAAAAATTAGCCCGGGGTGGTGGCGCATGCCTGTAATCCCAGCTACTCAGAAGGTTGAGGCAGGAGAATCGCTTGAACCCAGGAGGCGGAGGTTGCAGTGAGCCGAGACCATGCCACTGCACTCCAGCCCGGGCGACAGAGTGAGACTCCATCTGAAAAAATAAAAGGGAAGTAGCCTGTCTAGATGGGAGTGACAAGGACCAAGCGTCCCTGGGAGAAGAAATGGCCCTGGTAGCAGATCAGTCAAGACTGGGAGGTGGAGGCTGCAGTGAGCTGTGATCGCGCCACTGCACTCCTGCCTGGGTGACAGGAAAAAAAAAGAGAGAGAGAGAGAGAAAAAGATAAGGCCCAACAACCAAGGCCAAGCAGGTGGGAATGCAGAAGGGCCAGGGTTTCAATTCTGTGCTCCTAAGCCTCTCAGAACAGTGTGCTGCAGACAGAAGGGCTAGCTGTAAGCATTCCACGGGGCATCTCTTACAACCTGCGATGGCAAACGCTCTGAGCTTACACCAGGCAGGTGCAGATTTGCATGTTTAAATCCCAGGTCTATCACTTCTTGCGTGACCCTGAGCAAGTCACTTAATCTCTGGGCCCCAGATTCCTTGTTTGCAGAGCAGGTTTCATGCCCAACACACAGAATGTACCTGGGTGTCCCGGGGTCTAGATCCCCTCTTCCAAGAAGTCAATTCCAACTTCAATTCCAGTTTCCTACTTTAAAAGTCCTAGGGCCAGAGGCTCATGCCTGTAAGCCCAGCACTCTGAGAGGCCGAGGTGGGAGGACTGTGTGAGGCCAGGAGTTTGAGGCCAGCCTGAGCAACACAGTGAGACCCCCATCGCTACAAAAATTTAAAAACTCACTGAGTGCAGTGGTGCGCACATGCAGTCCCAGCTACTCGGGAGGCTGATGTGAGGACTGCTTGAGCCCAGGAGTTCGAGGTTGCAGTGAGCTATGATGGTGCCACTGTACTTCAGCCTGGGCAACAGAGTGAGATCCCATCTCTTAAAAACAGACAGACAAAAAAGCTGTCAGATTCAATGCCACCTCCTGCAGGCAGGTATCCTGCCTTCTAGGTACCCTGCCAGACATGGTACCTACACTCCTGACTGGGTACATAGATTCTGACTCCACCCTGGGGCAGAGTGATGGCCTCTTTCCTTCTCTTCCACCAGGCTCTAGGGCTTGGAAGAGGCAGGGGCAAGGTATCTCTGTGCTTCCTGGACCCAGCCACAGCCCCCAGTGTTTCCCAATGCCATTCCCTTTCCGCAGCTCCACCCCACGAGAAGGAGCAAGTGACCTAAGTCTGCTAAGGGGCGGAGGGAAAGGTTTGGGAAGGTTTCAGGGTGCTGCCATTAACTCTTGAGGATTGAATAGGAATTTACTAGGAGTGGGTAGAGGAGAATGTTCCAGGCAGATGAAAGAGAGGCAGACACAAAGGCACAGAGGTGTGTAGGGAACAATAAGGTGGATTGTGTATTTGCTGGGGGAGGGATAAAGATGAGGATTCAAGGCCAGGAGCAGTAATCCCAGCACTTTGGGAGGTCGAGGTGGGAGGACCCTTGAGCCCAGGAGCTGGAGGCTCCATGGAGCTATGACGGCGCCACTGTACTCCAGCCTGAGCGACAGAGTAAGACTCTGTCTCTAAAAACTGAAAAGATAAAAGATGATGATTCAGAATCTAGATCCCAAAGGGCTTTGAATGCCATGTCAGTGATTTGACGCTACACAAAGTGACTGAAAACTGTAACCGGGTGGCACAGGGACCCTCAGGGCATGCTGTGCTAGTCTGGGCTAAATTTAGGTTTTAGAGAGGGAGGTGACAGGGCTGTGGGTCACCACCTGGGGGCAGGTGTTGCAGGAAGAATCTAGGGGGTTCTACCTGGAAGGCTGATTATCGAAAACAGCTTAACCCCTGTGTCCGCAGGCTGTCACCCATCAACACTTGCTAAAAAGCCATTGTCCACCACCATCCTAGCCATCCACACAGCTCCATGTCCATGAGTGGGCCAGGTGGTGCTATCTCTATTTTACAAAGTGTGAGCCAGAGGAGAGGCTTCACCTCAGCCACGAAGGTAGGGAGAGGGCTCTGGTCATGGTCCGAAGCCACTATCTGGTCTCAGAGTGCTTGTGGTGGCAGGTCCTCAGGCATTTGACAAACGTTCCAGCAGTTTTTGAGGCCAGACCACGGAGACACGGAGATGGCCTTTGGCCTCTGAGTCATCTTGAGACTGGACTAGTCAGCTGGGTCACCTGGGCCTGGGACAGGACAGGCTGCCTTCTGTGAGAGGGAGGAAGGGGGACCCACTGGGGGGCAGGTTTTCTTGTGTTCAGAGAGGCCAGCAGAGGGGCTTGCCCCCAGAGACATGCCTATCCATGGGACTCTGAGTTGGGGGCTGGAAGAAGGCCAGTCCCTCCTCCAAGGGGAAGAAGCTGAGGGACCCTGCCCTTTGCTGCCTTTCTAAGAAGCCCCCAAATGCCCCCTCCCTTCCAGCACCCAGGCCCTGTGCACAGCCGCAGCCTGAGTCATCATCCCCATTTGAATGGTAGCCGAGAAATCAGCCAGGGGGCTGCCCAGGGCTGAGCGCCAAGGCTTGGAAAAACAAGGCTGTTCTGTTACCTCCAAGGCTTGGAACGTCAAGCTTGGCTAGGGAGTCGGGGGCAGAGGGCAGGCAGAAGCAGGATTGGAAGGTGTCAACAGCCAGAGGGGGCTTTGTGTGTCAGAGGGGTGGGGGCAAGGCGTTCAGAATCCGAGCTGTTGGCTTTTGTTTTCAAATGACCTGTTTAATCATTACCCTTTGCAATCAACCGGGAGCACAGGCTCCGTGGTAGAGGCTAGGCAAGGATTTCAAATCTCCAAACCCTACAGAGCAGCCGGAGAAGAAAGTAAACAAGATGCCACCGGCAGCTCTGGCTCCATCTCGCAAACAATAGCCGGACTGAACACCCGGCTCAGACACACACACATCAAAGTGAGATTTCCAAGCAAGAACTTTCACAGGCAGATAACAGGCTTGGATGGAATGATTTCCCTATGTCCCTTGAGCTCAGCGCCAAAGGGGGCAGCCTAAGGGGGCTGTCATTTTCACGCTAACCTTGACCCGTAACGTATTCATTCATTTTGCACTGAGGGAGAGCCACCACCGCCCCAAATCGCGAAAAACCAACCAGTAACAACTTTATCATTCCTTTTTAACCGTCACAATGGTGGGCAAATGAGACTCAAGTTACAGCAGCTTGCTGGCACTCACACTCCCCTGGGCTCGGGTTCGGCAACAACAACGAAGCCCTAATGTAAGCACCCACCGGGCTCACAAAGTCAAACCCTTACCTGGCGTGGGGGAAAATCCAAGTATGTGTGTGTGAATGTCTGTTTCCCTCTTCTACCTTCCAAGGCCTTCAACTCTATTCTTCCCTTGCAGCATCCAAGCCCAGCCTCAAGGCAGATGCATAAACACCCCTGCTCCTCCCCTTCCACGGTTGGGCAAAACATCCCCCACCCCCTTTCCAGGACCCTGAGGAAAAAGAATCACGTCCTCTGCAGCCCCTCCCTGGCCCTCGCCCACCCCCACTGCCCCCTCCATTCCAGGCGGTCCGGGAGCAAGCCTCGTAGGCACCTTAAGATAAACACCCACTAATGATTTTATGATTTTCTGCTCCGGGTAACCCCGCTCAGCGGAATCCCTCCCCCCGCCGTGGCGACGGGGGCCGGCCCAACCGAGGGATGGGGGGGGATGGGGGCGTTAGTTTGTTTTTTCCACGGCCGCGTCCCCACACCTGTTTTTCATTCATTCATTCGTTCGTTCCTTCATCCATTCACGGATCCGTCACTGCGGCCGCCCCGGCACCCCCCCCGGATTTCGGGGAGGGGGCTGCAATGGGGGAGGGGGTGGGAGATGTTGGGGGGGGCGACGGAGGTGGGGGGCGCACCGGGGGGTGGAGGGTTGCGGGGGGTCCCGGTGCCAGGACCCCGCGGCTCGGGCTTTGTCAGGCGCGGGCGAAGCGGCGGCGGGGGCGGGGCGGGGGCGCTCCCCGGGCCCGAAGTTGTTTTCCGAGGCGCGGCGGCGAGGACAGCGGCCCGGGGTGCGCCCCCTTTGTCTGTCCCCGGCCGGCGCCGCGTCCCCGCGCGCTCACCTGGTCTTGGAGGACAGGAAGGCAAGTTTGATGAGGCCGTAGGTGAACAGCGGGATACTCTCCTTGGCGACGCTGGCAACTTGCAGCCGGTGCTCCAGGATGTGGAGTTCCATCGTCCGCCCGCGCCCCGTCCGCGGCGGCTCATCCGCGGGGGGACGAGCCGCGGCCCCCGCCCCCTCCGCGCCCTGCCGGTACCGACAGCCGGCCCGGGGACCCGGGAGCTCGGCGCCGGGCGCGGGGGGCGGCGGCGGCCGGGCCGGGCCGGACAAAGGGGAGGAGGCCCGCCAAGTTGCGAGGAGGAGCCGCGGGGCGAGGGAGGCAGCGCCGGCGGAGCAGCAGCCGAGCGGCCGAGCGGCGGAGCAGCGGCGCGCGGCGCCCGGCGCGGGGAGCAGCTGGTGTTCGCTGTAACAAACAACTTGCCACTCAAACGCCGGCCCCCGCTGCGCATGCGCGGCCCGCGCGCGGCCTGCCGGGACTTGTAGTCGGCCTGGGGGCCACCCCGGTGCTGCTGCTGCTGCTGCTGTTGTTGCTGACGCGGGGGCTGGGCGGTCAAGCTACGTGCACGGGAAATGCAGGAGCGCGGGCACCCTCAGGGCCGCGAGGGAGGCCGAGGGGAGGCACGGGGCCGGTGGAGCCAGCCTGAGGCTAGGTGCCCCCTCTCGCACTCACTCAGGCTCGGGACTAGGCTCTTGGAGTGCAAAGAGGGCAACCCAGACGACTCCGGTGCCGGAGGAGGCCCGAGTCTGGGAGCGCAGAGATGTAGGGCAATCGGTCATGAGCGAGCAGAGAAGCCAAACCGAAAAGCGTGCTGGGGACCCAGAGGGAGGGGATCGACAGGCCAAAGGGGGTGACCTGGGGGAGGGGACATCCAGGGTGGGTTTTGAGGGATGAATGTGAGTTCGTAGGAAGGGGATGAGGGCGCGCCGATGGAGGACCGGAGCCTTCCAGGCTGCAGGAACAGCGTGTCCTGAGGCATAGAAGCGTGAAAGCCCCCACGGTGCTGTGTTTGGTTTTGTTGCAGCGGAAAATGTGAGGCAGGAGAGAAAAGAGATAAGGCAGGCACAGTCACCAGGAGTCCGGTCGGGAGGGTCATGTGTGCAGAGCTAATGAGGTGGCCATTTATCCCGCGAGAGAGGGGGTGGTGGGAACTGCAAAGGCTGAATGAGGGGAAAATGTAAAATGCATCGGAGGCACTTCCAACCCCAGGGCCCACGTGCCCGGACCACAGAGGTTCCTCCGTCATGGCTGTCTGGTTTTGAGGTGTTCTGGGTTAAAGTAACTGGTGCTTCGACCTTTGGCAGAGTCATATGGGGACGTGATGGGTGCAATCTACCTGCCAGGGCAGGCTGAGAACTCTCTTTTAGGGGAAAATTGCAGTTGTGCTCCCTCTCCTTCCCTCAGCTCTCATCTGTTAGGTAGGAACATCCTAAGTTTTGTCATTTCCACAAAGGGTGAAAAGCCTGGAATCTGTGGTACATAGACCTTAGAGCATGCATATCCCCCTTCCACTTTATTTTCTTTTACTTCTTTCTTTTATTTATTTTTTAAGAGACAGGGTCTTGCTCTGTTGCCCAGGATGGAGTGCAGGGTCACCATCATAGGTCTCTACAGCCTTGAACTCCTGGGTTTAAGCGATCCTTGCACCTCAGCTTCTGGAGTAGCTGGGACTACAGTTGCACACCACCATACCCGGCTAATTTTTTTTTTCAGACAGAGTTTTGCTCTGTCACCCAGGCTGGAGTGCAATGGCGCAATCTCAGCTCACTGCAACCTCCCCATCCTGGGTTCAGCGATTCTCGTGCCTTGGCCTCCCTAGTAGCTGGGATTACAGGCGCCCTCCACCACGCCTGGCTACATTTTGTATTTTTAGTAGAGAACGCCATGTTGTCCAGGCTGATCTTGAACTCCTGACTTGAGGTGATCCACCCACCTTGGCCTCTCAAAATGCTGGGATTACAGGCTTGAATCACCATGCCTCGACTTTTTTTCTTTTTTAACTTTCTGTAGAGAGGGGCATCTCACTGTGTTGCCCAGGCTAGCCTTGAACTCCTGGCCTCATGTCTCAGCACTTTTTTAAAAAAAGCTTATCTGTCTCTCCCCTATACAGTCTCAACTCCACACAGGCAGTGATTTTTGTCTCTTTCCATTGTCAGCAATAGTGATTAGCCCATGAAAGACACTCATTCAATATTTGTGGAATGCATCGATGCACCTATCTATGCCTTTAGAATCTGGAGATCTAGAAAGTCCAAACAGAAATGCACTCACGGGCCAGACAGATTACATAGAATTGTGAAACAGTTGGCTATCAGATAGTTGGAAATGTGTCTGGATGTTGTGGCTCACGCCTGTAATCCCAAAATTTTGGGAGGCCAAGGCAGGTAGATCATTTGAGGTCAGGATTTTGAGACCAGCCTGACCAACATGGTGAAACCTCCTCTCTACTAAAAACAAAAATTTAGCTTGGCATGGTGGCACACTCTCCTGTGGCAGTAGAATCTCTTGAACCAGTGGGGTGGAAGTTGCAGTGAGCTGAGATCGTGCCACTGCACTCCAGCCTGGGCAACAGAGTGAGACTCCATCTCAAAAAAAGAAAAGAAAAAAAGAAAAGAAAAAGAAAGAAAGAAAAAAAGTTGGAAATGGTACAGTATAAAATTCAGTTTCTTTTCTTTTTTTTTTTGTTTGAGATGGAGTTTCGTTACCCAGGCTGGAATGCAATGTCGCGATCTTGGCTCACCGCAACCTCCGCCTCCTGGGTTCAGGCAATTCTCCTGCCTCAGTTTTCTGAGTAGCTGGGATTACAGGCACATGCCACCATGCTCAGCTAATTTTTTGTCTTTTTAGTAGAGATGGGGTTTCACCATGTTGACCAGGATGGTCTTGATCTCTTGACCTTGTGATCCACCCGCCTCGGCCTCCCAAAGTGCTGGGATTACAGGCTTGAGTCACCGCGCCTGGCCAAAATTCAGTTTCTTTAAAAAAAAAAAACAACCGGCCGGGTGTGGTGGCTCATGCCTGTAATCCCAGTACTTTGGGAGGCCAAGGCAGGTGGATGATCTGAGGTCAGAAGTGGAGGATGCCTGTAATCCCAGCTACTTGGAAGGCTGAGGCAGGAGAATTGCTTGAACCCGGGAGGTGGAGGTTGCAGTGAGCCAAGGTCATGCCACAGCCTGGGCGACAGAGCAAGACTCCACCTCAAAAAAAAAAAAAAAAAATGCAGGTGAAAAAAAAAAAAGGCTAAAGGCAAGACTTGGCTAGTTTTCTGACTTCTGCTCTGGATGGTCTAAGGTAGCATCAATCTGCAGACTATTTGTGGTCCATGTAATGGATGGTGAAATCAACCTAGCAGGGCACGATAAATATTAAAAAAAAAAAAAGAAAAAACAAATTGAACAGGCTGGGTATGGTGGTGATGTCTGTAATCCCAGCATTTTGGGAGGCCAAGGCAAGAGGATCTCTTGAGGCTGGGAGTTTGAGACCAGCCTGGGCAACATAGCAAGAACCCTCATCTCTACAAAAATAAAAATGTAAGAAATGAGCCAGATGTGGCTGCATGCACTTGCAGTCCTAGTTACTCAGAGGCTGAGATGGGAGGATCCCTTGGGCCCAGGAGTTCTGAGCTGCAGTAAACTATTATTGCCCCCACTGGACTCTAGCCTGGGTAACAGAGTGAGATAGTTTCTTCAACAAAATGAAAAAAATCCCCCAAAAACTAACAACAAATTGAAATAAACTAGAAAATGGCAGTGTTGTATATAGAATGGGTAGCTTACTATTATATTTTCTTTTTCTTTCTTTTTTTTTTTTTTTGAGACAAAGTCTAGATCTCTCTTGAGGCTAGAGTGCAGTGGTGCGATCTCGGCTCACTGCAACAACCTCCACCTCCCAGATTCTAGCAATTCTCCTGCCTCAGCCTCCTGAGTAACTGGGACTACAGATGCCCACTACCACACCCAACTAATTTTTGTATTTTTAGTAGAGACGGAGTTTCACTGTGTTGGCCAGGCTGGTCTCGATCTCTTGACCTCATGATCTACCTGCCTCAGCCTCCTACAATGCTATAGGCGTGAGCCACCACACCTGGCCATTATCTTTTCTATACTGTAGGGCACTTTACTTTTTTCCATGTTTGTACAGGGGTGCATGCGTATGTGTGTCTGCATATGTACACTACAACTTGATATAAAGCTATGTTTTACTGTGGGTCTTGGTAAAAAACAATTTTTTTTTTCTTTTTGAAACAGAGTCTTGCTCTGACACTTGGGCTGGAGTGCAGAGGCATGATCTCCACTGGCTCCAACTTCCACCTCCTGGGTCAAGCAATTCTCCTGCCTCAGCCCTCCGTGTAGTTGGGATTACAGGTGCACACCACCACACCTGGCTAATTGTTGTATTTTTAGTAGAGACAGGGTTTCACTATGTCGGCAAGGCTCTCATCTCAAACTCCTGGCCTCAGGTGATCCACCTGCCTTGGTCTCCCAAAGTGCTGGGATTGCAGGTATAAGCCACTGCACCTGGCAGAAAGTTTAAAAGCACTGTGGGCTTTATATTTCATCAAGCCAGACCATCACAAAGTTTGCAAATTTAGACCTTCTTGTTTTGATTTGTGGAACACTTTCACTCAGCTGTATCTGGTGCTTAAGATTTCTGTGAAACTAACTTCTGAAGTTCCCTTTGGGGGATTAAGGAAATTGACCTCTGGGTTGCCAAGTCCCGAGGATGGTTTCAGGCTAGGATTGGGCTGAAGCAAGTGAGGCACTTTGGGCCCTGAATTTAAGGAGGTATTGGCTTCCAAGGTGACACAAGCGTTGGATGGGCACCATCTTGGTGGAATTCTTGCCTTTTTGAGTTCCTTATCATTGCAATTTTCTGGTCTTTCTCTCATTGACTCCAGGTCTGGCTATGTGATTTTCATGGCTTCGGCCAATGGGGTATTTGCAAATGTGCTTCTTAAGTCCTGCGCATTGGGACTCGCCCTCTTGGAATGAATGCTGCTTTGAAACCATCCTGCTATAAAGAAGCTTGGAAGAAAGATCACATAAGGAGGTCCAGGTGTTCCAGCTGTGCCAGGCCTCTGCCAACAGCTAGCACCAAATACTAGACCATGTCAAGATGTGAACACAGCCACACAAATGAGCCCCAGGTGAAACCAGAACTATCCAGCCAATCAATAGAAACATGACAGATGAAAAATAGTTGTTCGCTGGGCACAGTGGCTCATACCTGTAATCCCAGTACTTTGGGAGGCTGAGGCAGGTGGATCACTTGAGATCAGGAGTTCAAGACCAGGCTGGGCAACATGGCAGAACCCCGCCTCTACAAAAAAAAATACAAAAATTAGGTGGGCATGGTGATGCATGCCTGTAGTTGCTGTTCTTTCTGTGCTTTTCTGTTTCTGTGACCCGCCACAGCTACTTGGGAGGCTGAGGTGGGAGGATCACTTGAGCCCAGGAGGTTGAGGCTGCAGTGAGCCATGCTTGCATCATTGCACTCCAGCCTGGGTGACAGAGTGAGAATCTGTCTCTGAAAAAAAAAAGTTACTTTTAGCCACTAAGACTTGGAATGGTTTATTGGGATAAACCAGTAAACCAGTGGATAGCTGACACATCACCTCTGCCCTAATCTTCTCTAACTATGTGGGTGTACCTGGTCTCTGGCTTCTAATGTGTCAAGGGCCTTCAACTTGAGTCCAGCTCAGAGCACGTTTCTAAAGCCCTGCTTCACTTATATAATTTCCTAGTGGTGACCAGGTGTGGCGGCTCCCGCCTGTAATCCCAGCACTTTGGGAGGCTGAGGCAGGCAGATCACGAGGTCAGGAGTTCGAGATCAGCCTGGCCAACATGGTGAAACCCCATCTCTACTAAAAATACAAAAATTTGCTGGGCATGGTGATGTGCACCTGTAATTCTGGCTACTCAGGAGGCTGAGGCAGGAGAGTTGCTTGAACCCAGGAGGTGGAGGTTGTAGTGAGCTGAGATCACGCCACTGCACTCCAGCCTGGGCAACAGAGCAAGACTCTGTCTCAAAAAAAACCAAAAAACAAAACTTCCTAGTGTTTAGTTATAATGCATAGTAAACACACTTGACAACAATAACATAAGCATACCCTGAAAAATGACCCCATGGTCTAAGAACAATATGTGTTCAGAGTTCTTTTTTTTTTTGAGACAGAGTCTTGCTCTGTCTTGCTCTAGTTGGAGGGCAGTGGTGTGATCTCAGTTCACTGCTGCCTCCACCTCCCAGGTTCAAGCAATTCTCTGCCTCAGCCTCCTGAGTAACTGGGACTGCAGGGGTGCCTGCCACCATGCCCAGCTAATTTTTGTATTTTTAGAAAAGACAGGGTTTCACCATGTTGGCCAGGATAGTCTCGATCTCTTGACCTCGTGGTCCTCCTGCCTCAGCCTCCCAAAGCGCTGGGAGTACAGGCGTGAACCACCGCACCCAGCCTAATTTTTGTATTTTTAATAGAGATGGGGTTTCACCATCTTTGCCAGGCTGATCTTGGACTCCTGACCTTGGGATCCACCTGCCTTGGCCTTCCAAAGTGCTGGGATTATAGGCATGAGCTACTGCGCCCAGCTGCAGAGTTCTAAGCTAAGGAATACTTGGAGATTCATTTCTTATCTATGACAAGTCTGAACCCCTGGCCCATCCCATGGAACTCTGGTCGTCTAGGGGATGGTGGCCCTATGTCTGGAGTTAAATGAAGGTCGCCAGAGGAAGGGTGCTACTAGGGGAAGGTCTTAAGTGGAAATACTCTATAAACTGCATGTGTTTTTTTTGTTGTTGTTGTTTTTTGAGATGGAGTCTTGCTCTGTTGCCAGGCTGAAGTGTAGTGGCGCAATCTCGGCTTGCTGCAACTTTTGCCCCCTGGGTTCAAGCGATTCTTCCCCTTCAGCCTCACTAGTAGCTGGGACCACAGGCGTATGCCACCATGCCTGGCTAATTTTTGTATTTTTAGTAGAGATGGGGTTTCACCATGTTGGCCAGGATAGTCTTGATGTCTTGACCTTGTGATCCACGTGCCTCAGCCTCCCAAAGTGCTGGGATTATAGGCGTGAGCCACCGCGCCTGGTCCACTGCACGTGTTTTATAAGCAGTTGTGGTTTTCCTGTTCGGCCCACCATGTCTGCACCACCCTGTATGTAAGTCCCCTCAATAAACCCTTTGTCTTGCCAGCTGGCTGGGCACAGTGGCCCATGCCTATAATCCCAGCACTTTGGGAGGCCAAGGCATGCAGATCACTTGAGGTCAGGAGTTTGAGACCAGCCTGGCCAACATGTGAAACCCCATCTCTACTAAAAATACAAAAATTAGCAGGGCATGGTGGTGAGTGACTGGAATCCCTGCTACTACTGGGAGGCCGAGGCAGGAGAATCGCTTGAACCCAGGAGGTGGAGGTTGTAGTGAGCTGAGATTGTGCCACTGGGCTCCAGCCTGAGCGATAGAGCGAGACTCCATCTCAAAACTAAACAAAAACCAAAAAGCAAAACCCACCCGAGTTCATGCATGTCATCACAGCACATTGGGAAGCTAGGCAGATCATTTCAGGTCAAGAGTTCAAGACCAGCCTGGCCAAGATGGCAAAACCCTGTCTCTACTAAAAATGCAAAGGAATTAGCTGGGCATGGTGGCGTGTGTCTGTAATTCCAGCTACTCCGGAAGTGGAGGCAGGAGAATCGCTTGAACCTATGAGATGGTGGTTACAGTGAGCCAAGATGGCACCACTGCACTCCATCCTGGGCGACAGAGTGAGTGAGACTATTCCTCAAAAAAAAAAGAGAGAGAGAGAGAAAGAAAGAAGAAAGAAAGAAAGAAAGAAAGAAAGAAAGAAAGAAAGAAAGAAAGAAAGAAAGAAAGAAAGAAAGAAATGTCTAAGTATGAAGAAGGTGACCAACTGCCCTGATTTTCCTGGGACCAAGGAGAATTTCAAGATATAGGACTTTCATTTTTGAAACCAGGACAGTCTCCAGGAAGATGAGTTGGTCACACAACTTTGAAATAATTTAGTGATGTAAATCTATGAAATCTAAATACAGATTGAGTATTGTGAATGAAAATCAAGCATCCAAGTTGAGATGTGGTATCATGTGTAAAATGAACCCTGAATTGCAAAGATTATTATGAAAGGAATTTAAAGTACTTTGTTAATAATTTTAAAATATTGATTATATGTTGAAATGAGATTTCTTTCCCCCCCGAGATGGAATCTCACTCTGTCACCCACGCTGGAGTGCAGTGGTGCGATCTCGGCTCACTGCAACCTTTGCCTCTGGGGTTCAAGCAATTCTCCTGCCTCAGCCCCCAGAGTAGCTGGGATCACACACACGCACCACCACGCTTATTTTATTTTTATTTTTTGAAGAGACAGGGTTTTACCATGTTGGCCAGGCTAGTCTCTAACCCTTGACCTCAGGCGATCTGCCCGCCTCGGCCTCCAAAGTGCTAGGATTGCAGGCATGAGCCACCATGTCTGGCCTATAATCCCAGCTACTTGGGAGGCTGATACAGGAGAATTGCTTGAATCTGGGAGGCGGGGTTGCAGTGAGCCATGATCCTGCTACTGCATTCCAGCCTGGGTGACAGAGAGAGACTCAGTCTCCACACACACACACACACACACACACACACACACACACACACACACAAATTAATGGCTGGGCGTGGTGGCTCAGGCCTGTAATCCCAACACTTTGGGAGGCCAAGTTAGGCAGATCATTTGAGGTCAGGAGTTCAAGACCAGCCTGGCCAATGTGGTGAAACTCCATCTCTACTAAAAATACAAAAAAATTAGCCAGGCGTGGTGGTGCACATCTGTAGTCTCAGCTACTTGGGAGCTAAAGCATGAGAATCACTTGAACCTGTGAGGTGGAGGTTGTAGTGAGCCAAGATCATGCCACTTAAACTTGGGTGACAGATGGAGACTCTGTCTCAAAAAAAAAAAAAAAAAAAAAAAAGGGCAGGGTGAAGTCAGCATCCAATCAAGCACAGCAGGTTCTAGGGACACTCGCGATGGGGCAGGGTGTGATGAGGGGAGGCCACTCTTGTCACACACTACTCTTAGTTCACACTTGGTCTGACCTGTGGCTCTCTGTGCATGGCGGTCTCCCAGCACAGATTTTGATGATTTCTCCTGTTATGAGGCCTGACTTTACCAGGTGAGCTTCTGCGGCATCTTAGACCTGTGCCTGACTCGGGCTCAGAAGTGAGCAAAAGGTGTGTGGATGGGCTTTCAGCGGAGGCAGCAGGGATCTGTTCTGGTAACGATTACTGTATATACATAGCTCGAACTTAGTGGAGAAAAATGACAAAATAGCCTGGTGCAGTGGCTTATGCCTGTAAACACAGTGGCTCATGCCTGTAATCCCAACGACTTGGGAGGCTGAGATGGGAGGATTGCTTGAGACCAGGAGTCTGAGACTAGCAAGACTCTGTCTCTAAAAAAAAAATTAAATGACTGGGCATGGTGGCACACACCTGTTGTCCCAGCTACTTTGGAGGCTGAGGCAGGAGAATTGCTGGAACTGAGGAGTTCAAGGCTGTGGTGAGCTATGATTGCACCACTGCACTGGAGTCTGGGCAGTCAAGCAAGACCCTGACAATAAGAAAGAGAAAGAGAGAGAGAGAGAGAGAGAGAGAGAGAGAGAGAGAGAGAGAGAGAGAGAGAGAAAGAGAGAGAGAAAGAAAGAGGAAAGAAAGAGAGAAAGAAGACGGAAGGAAGGAAGGAAGGGAGAGAGAGAAAGAAAAAAGGAAGAAAGAAAAATAAAGAGAAAGAAAGAAAGAAAAAGAAGGAAAGAAAGGAAGAAAGAAAGAAAGATCAAGCAGGAAGGAAGGCAGAAAGTGACATTATATTAACTCACATTTTTTTTTTTTTTCTGAGACAAAGCCTCACTCTGTCACCCAGGCTGGAGTGCAGTGGCACAGTCTCAGCTCACTGCAACCTCTGCCTCTGGATTCAAGCAATTCTCCTGCCTCAGCCTCCCAAGTAGCTGGGACTACAGGCACTCACCACCATGCCTGGCTAATTTTTGTATTTTTAGTAGAGGTGGGGTTTCGCCATGTTGGCCAGGCTGGTCTCGAAATCCTGACCTCAAGTGATCTGCCTGCCTTGGCCTCCCAAAATATTTTATCATTTTTTAAATAGAGATGGGGGTCTCACTCAGTTGCCCAGGCTGGTCTTAAACTCTTGGACTCCAGCAATCCTCCTGCCTTGGCCTCCCAAAGTGCTGGGATTACAGGCATGAACCACCACACCTGGCCTTGACACATTGTTTAAGTCTGTGAATGCTCTTTTTCTCTTAGGTAAAACAGCATAATAAGTTCTTCACCCATAGGCTGCAATGAGGACTGAAGAAAATACTAAAAAAGCACCCAGCACGTGGAGTGGGCCCACAGTCAGTGCCAGCTGTGATCATTCCTACGGTTACGCCCAGAAGCTCTGACCTGGCCATTCACTGCTCAAAATTGAAATGGTCCGATTCCATGGGGCTGTCACTTTCTTTACGCCAGTTGCTTAGCTCCAGGGTGTCAGAGGCCACTCCTTTTTCATCTTTCTATTCTCAGAGTTGACCTAAAAATAGGTGTTTGTCAAGTGGCCTAAATGGATTCCCCACCCCAGCTCCTGTAACTCCTGCCACATGGGACACCATGAGAATCTTCTTTTGCAGCTCTGTGCCAGGAAAGCTTTTGCTGCCTCTAAAGACCTGGGAAGTTTTCTCCTTGGGGACAATTAGGCAACATGGTTGAAGGGCAGCTGATGGTATCTGGAGCCTGTTAGCCTGGGTTCCTGCCTTTCTTTTTCCCTCCCTCCCTCCCTCCCTTCCTTCCTTCTTTCCTTCCTTCCTTCTTCTTTTCTTTCTTTCTTTTTCTTTCTTTCTCTTTCTTTCTTTCTTTCTTTCTTTCTTTCTTTCTTTCTTTCTTTCTTTCTTTCTTTCTTTCTTTCTTTCTTTCTTCCTTCCTTCCTTCCTTCCTTCCTTCTCTTTCTTTCTCTTTCTTTGCCACCCTCCCTCCTTCCCTCCTTCCTTCCTTCCTCTTTCTCTTTCTCTCCTTCCTTCCTTCTCTCTCTCTCTCTCTTTCTTTCTTTCCTCCAAGATGGAGTCTCACTCTGTTGCTCAGGCTGGAGTGCACTAGCGCTATCTCAGCTCACAGCAACCTCTGCGTTCTGAGTTCAAACGATTCTCCTCCTTCAGCCTCCCAAGTAGCTGGGACTACAGGCTCCTGCCACCACGCCTGACTACATTTTGTATTTTTAGTAGAGATGGGGTTTCAGCATGTTGGCCAGGCTGGTCTCAAACACCGGACTTCAGATGATCTGTCCGCCTCAGCCTCCCGAAGTGCTGGGATTACAGGCGCGAGTGAGCCACTGCACCTGGCCTAACCTGGGTTTCAACCCCAGCTATGTGGCTTGGATGCTGTGAGAACCTTGGTCGAGTTATTTCCCTCTCTGTGACTCATTTCCTTATCTGCTAGTTTGGCCTGATGTACAGGACCAGCTACATAATTTGCAGGGACTGGTGCAAAATGAAACTTGAGGTCTCCTGTTGAAAAATTATTCAGGATTTCAAAACGACTACAGTGGAGCGTGAAACCAAGTGTGGAAGAGCCTGGGTCATACCACCTGAGGCCAGCTCTGCTGACTCTGACCAAGAGTGGGTGCTGATTTCTGTCTTGCTCAGTGCTCTGTCCACAGTCCCTAGAATGGTAGGTACAGACTGAATACATGTTTATTGAATAGGCTGGACGTGGTGGCTCATGCCTGTAATCCCAGCACTTTGGGAGGCTGAGACGGGTGGAGTGTGTGAGGTCAGGAGTTTGAGACCAGCCTGGGCAACATGTCGAAACCCCATCTCCACTAAAAGTACAAAAATTAGCTGGGCACGGTGGCGTCCACCTGTAATCCCAGCTACTCAGGAGGCTGAGGCAGGAGAATTGCCTGAACCCAGGAGGCGGAGGTTGCGGTGAGCCGAGATCGCGCCATTGCACTCCAGCCTGGGTAACAAGAGCGAAACTCTGTCTCAAAAAAAAAAAAAAATACAAAAATTAGCTAGGTGTGATGGCAGGTGCCTGTGATCCCAGCTACTTAGGGGGCTGAGGCAGGAGAATCACTTGAACCCAGGAGGTGGGGGACCAGCCTGGGTGACAGAGTGAGACCCCATCTCAGAAAACAAACCAAAACCACAAAGGTTTGTTGAATAAATAATAAATGATGGAGGCTGGGAGAAATGGCAGCCGGCTGGCTTAAGGATGGGACAGGGCTCTCACCTCTGCCACGCTCCTCTCTGGGACTCAGTTTCTTTATCTTTAAACTAGAAGGGGTGGCCTGTGATCTTGAATCTTCTTCTGGGTCTCTGGTTTCTCTGAGCTCCCCTTTTGGGATTTGCTGTCAGAGGTGGCAACACTTTCTTCTGACTTTTTGTTACTCATGGCTTGGATATAAAAAACAGACAAGGTGGGGCGTGCCAGCTCAAGCCTGTAATCCCAGCACTTTGGAAGGCTGAGGAGGGAGAATCGCTTGAAGTCAATAGTTTGAGACCAGCCTGGGCAACTTAGCAAGATCCCCGTCTACAAAACATAATAAAAAAAGAAATCAGCCGGATGTGATGACAGGTGCCTGTAATCCCAACAACTCAGGAGGCTGAGGCAGGAGGGTTGTTTGAGCATAGAAAGTTGAGGTTGCAGCGAACTATGATCCTGCCACTGCACTCTAGGCTGAGTGACAGAGCCAGACTCTATCTCTAAAAGAAAAAATAAAAATGAAGAAAATTAGCTGGGTGTGGTGGCACGCACCTGCAGTCCCAGCTACTCAGGAGGCTGAGACAGGAGGATCACTTGAGGTCGGGGGTTGGAGGTTGCAGTGAGCCATGATTGCTCCACTGCACTCCACCCTGGGTGACAGAATGAGACTGTCTCTAAAAAATACCAATACAACGAAAACAAACAGATATCAAAGAAGGGGCTCAAAGCCACAAACAAAGAGGCTGGACACAGTGGCTCACACCTGTAATCCCAGCACTTTGGGAGGCCGAGTCAGGTGGATTGCCTGAAGTTAGGAGTTTGAGACCAGCCTGGCCAACATGGTGAAATCCCATCTCTACTAAAAATACAAAAATCAGCCACGTGTGATGGCAGGTTCCTGTCGTCCCAGCTACTTGGAAGGCTGAGGCAGGAGAAGAATCACTCGAACCCAGGGCAGTGAGTTGAGATCACACCACTGTATTCAAGCCTGGGCGGCAGAGCAAGACTCTGTCTCAAAAACAAACACACAAATGAACAAAAACAACAGCAGCAACAAACAAAAACCCAAGAAAACAGATGAACGGAATGTTTTGTGAAGTCTGCTCGTGCGCGGAACAGAGAGAACCCCAGATGGAATTGTCAGTGTGTCTGGATTTTTCAGTGTCTTTGGACAAATCACTTGACCTTTCAAAGCCTCAGTTTTTTTTTTTTTTTTCAGACAGGGTCTTGTGGTGTTGCCCAGGCTGGAGTGCAATGGCACGATCTCAGCTCACTGTAACCCCTCCTGGGTTCAAGTGATTCTAGTACCTCAGCCTCTCAAGTAGCTGGGACTACAGGTGCCCACCACCACACCCGGCTAATTTTTTGTATTTTTAGTAGCAACAGGGTTTCGCCATGTTGCCCAGGCTGGTCTTGAACTTCTGACCTCAAGGGATCTGCCCTCCTTGGACTTTCAAAGTGCTGGGATTACAGATGTGAGCCAACGCATCTGGGCTCGGTTTCCACATCTATAAAATGAGGATTATAATGCCACTCCAGAGAGCTACTGTGGGATTCACGTTAATGGCACTGGGAGGAGCCCCGGGTAATCCTGTGGTGCCAGGTAAGTGCAGAGGTGTGTGGCCACCTGGTTACACGTGACACGCCTGGGAGATGATGCCCTTTTCATGTGTGTCTGTTACACTGGCTCAGAAGGTGGCTATCAAAGGCAAATTCTGAGTGGACGGAGAAAGGGGCTCTACTGGAATTCAGAGGAGAGCAGGAGTGACATTCTAGTTGGGGAAAGCTTATAGTCCGGATGCAAGTAGACACATGCTCCGCGGCCAGGCACGGTGGCTCACGCCTGTCATCCCAGCACTTTGGGAGGCTGAGATGGGTGCATTGCTTGAGCCTAGGAGTTTGAGACCAGCCTGGACGACAGAGTGAAACCTTGTCTCTATGAAAAATTTAAATACATTAGTCAGGTGTGGTGGCCCATGCCTGTGGTCCCAGCTACTCAGAAGGATGAGGTGGGAGGATTGCTTGAGTGTGGGAGGTTGAGGCTGCAGTGAGCTGTGATTGCACCACTGCACTCCAGACTGAGGTAACAGAGTGAGACCCTATCTCAAAAAAAAAAAAAAAAAAAAAGACGTATACATGCTCCAAAGGCAATACACCAAGGTGATGGTCTGAGGTGAGGACATTTGCAAGGATTCCACTTTGCAGAGATTTGGAACAAGAGTTACAGGCTGGGCGTGGTGGCTCATGCCTGTCATCCCAGCACTTTGGGAGGCCAAGGCGGGTGGATCACTTGGGGTCAGGAGTTCGAGACCAGCTTGACCAACATACTGAAACCCTGTCTCTACTAAAAATACTAAAATTGGCTGGGCATTGTGGTGTGTGCCTGTAGTCCCAGCTACTCAGGAGGCTGAGGCATGAGAATCGCTTGAACCTGGCAGGCGAAGGTTGCAGTGACCCAAGATGGCACCATTGCACTCCAGCCTGGGCAACAAGAGCCAAATTCCATTAAAAAAAAAAAAAAAGTCTTGCATGTGTAAGGAATGGTGAGGATGCAAGTATCTACAGGCAAATGTTGCCCTGTCTTCTGATGTAGTGAGTTTCCTGTCCTGTATCTGAAAGGACAAAGAGGCTGAGTGGTGGCCAGGAATTGTTGAGGGATCTCCAGCGGGGGGTTTGATTTGAGAATCTCAGGGTTGGGGTCAAGTTGTGGGGAATGCTTAAAGCCTTGGGTGAGACTCTGCCTAGATCCCAAAGATCCCCAACCTACCCAGAATCCTGGGGAGGGATGAATGCCAGATGTGAAGGCTGTGGGCTCCTCATGTTTGGGGTGGAGAAAGGAACAGAGAGGGCTAGCTCTGTTTGGTCAGGCATCTTCTTCTGGGATTCAGGTTCTTTCTGGATCTTTTGCTGCTCTCTAGGTGAGCTGACTTTGCACTGCCTCCTCTGAGTTTGACAAACAACACTGAGAGCCATGGGGAGTCACTGAGGGTTCTTGAGCAGGGGAGGAGTCGGACGCGATGGATGTCCCATTGGCTCTGATCTGTGAAAGCCCAGACCTTAGCCACCTCCCTTTCTCACACTTTACACAGTGCTTCAGGAAGAAGAGATTCCTCTGATTCTATATTGGAAATGCCACCTCCCTCCCCGCTCTCCCCTGCACCCAGCTGGGAAAGGATTACTGGTTCTCAAAGTGCAGTAGACAGGATTAGTGTAAACAGGCTATCCTCCTGATCCTGGGAACAAGGCCTTTCTTCTTCAGTGCTCTGGATCTGCCCAGCCTTGCAGGAGTCCCCAAGGACCAGATGCCGGCCTCTCCGTGCAAACTCACACACTCAGACACAGGTACCAGGCATCATTCGGCCCTGCCATGGTGGAGAGTGTGGCATTTGGAAAACAAGCAGACATCTGCATCCCAGACAGCTGGGCCCTGTCTGAATCTGGTCCCTATCCCTTTCTGTGCTTTGTGGTGACTTCCACTTTCTCTGCTTCAGTTGACTTATCTGTAAAATGGGCATAATGGTGCCTGTCTCACAGTGTGCATGCCTGTTTGTGTGTGTGCATGGGAATTACATGAGAGAATGCCTTTAGAGCTGGGCGCAGTGGCTGATACCTGTAATCCCAGCACCTTGGGAGGCAAGACAGGTGGATCACTTGAGACCAGGAGTTCAAGAGCAGCCTGGGCAGCATAGTGAGACCCCTTCTCTATAAATAAAATAAAATTTAAAAAAATCTGGAAACTGGCTAGGTGTGGCGGGTCTCACCTGTAACCCCAGCACTTTGGGAGGCCAAGGTGGGCGGATCACGAGGTCAGGAGTTTAGGACCAGCCTGGCCAAGATGGTGAAACCCCATCTCTACTAAAAAGACAAAAATTAGCCAGGCACGGTGGCAGGTGCCTATAATCTGAGCTACTTTGGAGGCTGAAGCAGGAGAATCACTTGAACCCTGGGGGGCAGAGGTTGCAGTGAGCTGAGATTGTGTCGCTGCACTCCAGCCTGGGTGACAGAGTGAGACTCCATCTCAAAAATAAGAATAATAAAATGTTTTTTTTTTAAATCTGGAAATTGGAGTCTGAGATTCTGAAGGTATATTTTGGATACAATGTGCCTCAATTTCAGGATCGCTAAAATGCAAGTCCCTGGGTGTCTGATCCCCGGGAAGGTGGGGAGAGGTTGGTCATTTGAACCAGTGAACAGGAAAAGCAGAGGTGAGTCCTGGAGAATGTACACAAGGCCGAGTTTGGATGGTAAGCCCAGGGAGGGCAGGGCTGAGACGAAGCGTGGCCATCCCCAGTGTGATGTTCGTTTAAGGTTTGTGGAGCCGCTCACAATGCATCGGTGGCGACTGATGCCGGGAAGGAGTGTCCTGCTGCTAGAGAATGACCCCACATCCTAAGCAGCTCCAAAATTTCTTGGCAGGTCACGGCAGAGGAAGCTGTACCCAAGGCATCTTTTTGGACACTGCGAGATGCTTTTTCTCTCTTGGGAAGGAGTCTAATCTCTTTAATTCCTGTGTGCAGATGCCAAAAACATCTGCAGCGGACCCTGCTGGAATTGCTCATGAGATGTAAGCCACGTTTCAGAGAAAAGAGCAGTTTATCAGAGGACATTCCTTCCAGCGACTGAGAACCTTTCAGAATTTGATTGCTGTGAATGCCCCAGCCTTTCCAAAGTGTTTTACTCCACTCTCAAATGAGATAATGAAGCCCTTTAGTGTAGCGTTCAACTCCCAAACAGAGTGAGCCGGTCAGGTGCATCCACACCCCGGGCCCAAGGAGATGGAAGGCTGGAACCAGGCTCAGGAGGCCACACTGAACCCGGCATCTTGTCAATGGCTCTTCTCAGATCTGTTTTTTTTTCTTTTGAGACAGGGTCTTCTCTGTCACTCAGGCTAGAGTACAGTGGTGTGATCATAGCTGACTGCAGCCTCGAATTCCTGGATTAAAGGGAGCTTGCTGCCTCAGACTCCCTAGTAGATGGAACTACAGGGACATACCACCGTATCTGGCTAGTTTTCTAAAATTTTCTTTCTTCTTTTTTTTTTTTTTCTTTTGAGATGGAGTCTGGCTCTGTTGCCAGGCTGGAGTGCAGTGGCTTGATCCAGGCTCACTGCAACCTCTGTCTCCCAGGTTCAAGTGATTCTCCTGCTTCGGCCTCCTGAGTAGCTGGCCGCTTGCCACCATGCCTGACTAGTTTTTTTTTTTTTTTTTTTTGTATTTTTAGTAGAGATGGGGTTTCACCATGTCGGCCAGATGGTCTCGATCTCCTGACCTTCTGATACACCTGCCTCGGCCTCCCAAAGTGCTGGGATTACGGGTATGAGCCACTGCACCCAGCTGTTTTTTCATTTCTTTAGAGATTTTGCTATGTTGCCCAGGCTAGTCTTGAACTCCTGACCTTAAGCGATCCACCTGCCTTGGCCTCTCGAAGTGCTGGGATTGCAGGCATGAGCCACTGCGCCCAGCCTCTTCCCAGCTCTTGGGTCCCTCTTGCAAACTGACCCATGGAAACAACTTTGCTGGCCCTCTGGACTTGACTAGATGTCCTTAAATCCTCTGTACAGCATCAGAGTTTAGATTAAAGCCAGGACATCTCCTTCTCTTCCTTTTTATCCCCACCCCGATCACAATCCTAGTCATTTTATGAGAGGGAAATTGAGGCTCAGAGAAGTTGAGTAACTCCCTTCGGAGCACAGAGTGAGGGCATGAAAGACTGAAATTAGATCCAGGTCTGCCTTGCCTTCCACTACTCTAGAGTTTGCTCCAGAGGGTTCCCTTGTGTCTCAGGAAGGCCTGAAGTCACTTAGTCACCCTCTCCAGAACTTCCCTTAAAAAACATAAAAAGATGTTCTTCCTCATTCATAGCAGATGCAGATGAAGACACAAAGCATAAGGCCCGGCGCGGTGGTTCACACCTGTAATCCCAGCACTTTGGGAGGCTGAGGTGGGAAGATCACTTGAGGTCAGGAGTTTGAGACTAGCCTGGCCAACATAGTGAAACCCTATCTCTACTAAAAATACACAAATTAGCCAGACATGGTAGTGGGCGCCCGTAATCCCAGCTACGGGGGAGGCTGAGGCAGGAGAATTGCTTGAACCTGGGAGGTGGAGGTTGCAGTGAGCCGAGATCACGCCACTGCACTCCAGCCTGGGAGACACAGTGAGACTGTTTCAAAACCAAACAAACAAACAAAAAAAAAAAAAAAAGAAAAGAAAAGAAAAGAAAACACAACACAAAGTACAATCCTACTGTGGCAGAATGAAGAGACACATGGCTCAGACCACCTTCCATGAAGGTGAGGCTGAGAAAGGAGGATGGCTTGAGTCCAGGAGTTCAAGACCAGCCTGGGCAACATAGCAGGACCTTGTCTCAAAAACAAAACAAACAAACAAAAAAACGCTGGGTGTGGTTGTATGTGCTTGTAGTCGCAGCTACTTAGGAGCCTGAGGTGGGAGGATTGCTTGAGTCGGAGGCTGCAGTGACCTGTGATTGCACCACAGCACTCCATTCAGCCAGGGTGACAGAGGAAGACTCTCTCAACAAAGAAACAGCAAATGAAGAGTTTGTGGCCCATCTGTGAATGTTGTCCACAGGAACTGTCTCAGCTGCAGAGAACGCCTTCTTTCAATATCCCATGGAAGGGTGGGTGAAAGGGTGGAGGTCCAAGCATCTTGGCCAAGCCTGGACAAGTATGAATGGCTGTTTCAACTCCTGTTCTCCTTCTGGGCTCAGTGGAGGCTCACCTTCTCACCATTTCCCCATTACTTACTCCTGCTTCCTTCTGGCATCTTGCTCTCAAGAGCACTTTTTTTTAAGACGGTGCCTCTCTCTGTCATCCAGGTTGGAGTTCGGTGGCGCAATCATGGCCCACTGCAACCTCTTAACTCCAGGGTTCAAGTGATCCTCCTGCCTCAGCCTCCTGAGACTCTAGGACTGTAGGTGTACACCATCATGCCCAGCTAATTTTTATTTTTTTTTGTAAAGGTCGGGGGTCTATGCTATGCTGCCCAGTCTCATCTTGAATTCCTGGGCTCAAGCGATCCTCAGCTTCCCAAAGTGCTGGGATGAGAGCCCTGAGCCACTGTGCCTGACCTTCAAGGGCACTGTTCAGTAAATATCCTGCTTGCTCAATCCATCTCAGAGTGTTTCCTGGGGAGCATCATTTGTGAGGTTGCACATACACCTGAGCATATGTATCAAAACATCCCTCTGTACCCCATAAATATGTACAATTCTTATTTGCAATTAAAACAAAACAGCCTGGGTGCGATGGCTTATGCCTGTAATCCCAGCACTTTGGAAGGCTGAGGTGGGCAGGTCACTTGCAGTCAGGTGTTCAAGACCAGCCTGGCCAACACGGTGAAGTCTCATCTATTACAAAAAAATACAAAAATTAGCCAGGTGGGGTGGCATGCCCCTGTAATCCCAGCTACTCGGGAGGCTGAGGCAGGAGAATTGCCTGAATTCAGGAGATGGAGGTTGCAGTGAGTTGAGATTGTGTCACTGTACTCCATGGATGACAGAGTGAGACTCCATCTCAAAACTAAACTAAAATAAATAAATAAAATAAAACACATCTTGAATAAAAAATTAAAGAATTTTATCTATCTAAATTCTCCTTTCCTTCTCCCTGACAGGAAAAGGTCTATCCTGTTAACCACGTTTTGAAACTCCATAAATCAGAAATAGACACATTCATACATGGTTAACTGATTTTTTTTTTTCAATAATAGAGATAGGGTTTCACCATGATGCCCAGACTGGTCTTGAACTCCTGGGCTCAAGCTATCTGCCCACTTCAGGGTCAGTTGGTTTTTACAAAATGGCAAAGGCAATCAAATGGATAAACGGTAGTCATGTCAACAAATGGTGTTGCAGTCCAAGCAATCAAATGGATAAACGGTAGTCATGTCAACAAATGGTGTTGCAGTCCAGTGCGGTTGTTCACACCTGTAATCCCAATGCTTTGGGAGGCTGAGGCAGGAGGATGGCTTGAGGCCAAGAGTTCAAGACCAGCCTGGGCAACAAGAGCAAGACCCTGTCTCTAAAAAAAAAAATAGCTGGGAGTGGTGGTATGTGCCTGTAGTCCCAGCTACTTGGGAGCCTGAGGTGGGAGGATTGCTTGAGTTTAAGGCTGCAGTGACCTATGATTGCACCACGGCACTCCATTCAGCCTGGGTGACAGAGGAAGACTCTGTCTCAACAAGCAACAAATGATATTGGGACAACTAGTCATGCATATTTTTTTTTTAAAGAAAGAAACTTGACCACCTCTACCTCACAACTTAACAAAAATTATTTCAAAATAGATCATAGACCTAAATCCAAACCTCAATATTCAAATACTTCCAGAAGGAAGCATAGGAGAAAATCTTTGTGAGCTTAGATTAGGAAAGAAGTTTCTCAGATATAGCTTCTATATCCATGAAGTGTAAATAAAAAATATGCTAAACTAGATCGCATAAAAATTAAAAACATGGCCAGGTGCGGTGGCTCATGTCTGTAATCCCAGCACTTTGGGAGGCCAAGGTGGGTGAATCACCTGAGGTTAGGAGTTCAAGACCAGCCTAGCCAACATGATGAACCCTGTCTCTACTAAAAGTACAAAAATTAGCCCAGCAAGGTGGCATGCACCTGTAATCCCAGCTACTCAGGAGGCTGAGGCAGGAGAATCTTGAACCTGGGAGGCAGAGATTGCAGTGAGCCGAGATGGTGCCACTGCACTCCAGCCTGGGTGACAGAGTGAGACTTGTCTCAACAATAAATAAATAATAAGTGACATACACTGACCACATGACCCAGCAATGCCATTTTTAGGTGTTTAACCAGGAGAAATGAAAACTTGTATTCACACAAAACTCAGGTCACAAATATTTACAGTCGGTTTATTTATAATTGCCTCAAACTACAAACAACTCAAATGCACTTCAGCTGGAGAATGGTTAAATAAATCGGTACATCCGTACAGCAGACACCTATCCAGCAGTTAAAGCCACTGAGATACTCAACAGCATAAAGGAATCTCAAAGGCATTATGCTAAGTGAAAGAAGACAAAATGCTACGTACTCTGTGATTACAGGAGATGGGGGGTGGGGAAAAGATTTGACTACAACGGGGCATTGTGCAATTTTGGGGAATGATGGAACCTTTTTGTGTCTTGATTGTGATGCTGTTTACCAAAGGGTATGCGTTCACCCAGACTCACAAAACTGCACACAAAGACGAGTCTGTTTCACTGCATGCAAATGGTAGCTCCATAAACAAGACTGAAAAAGTTGGACCGTAAACGTTGTATATAACTAGTACCATGTTGTACACATCCTTCTGCAACCCGCTTTTTTTTTTTTTTTTGCTCACGACTAATGATTTTTGAGGTTTACCCAAGTTGATACTATGTAGACTCTAATGATACACGTATCTTTTCTTTATTTATTTTAACTGCTACAACCTATTCCATTATGCATTATACTTTATCCATTCTCCTGTTGGTAAACATTGACTTTTTTTCTGTTTGTTTTTTTTCCCCCCTCTGGTTTTAAACAATGTTGCAATAAACATTCCTGTAAATGTATTCTACAGGGATCTCTCTGCAAGATAAGATATTTACCTAGAATAGTAAGTGGAATAGTTGGGACTAGCGGGGAGAAATGCTTTGCTCTCCAAGGCTTATACCAACTGACACTCAACCAGCATAGGTCAGAATTTCCTTTCTCTATTTTTTTTTTTTTTTTTTGAGACAGAGTCTTGCTCTGTCCCCAGGCACCAGGCTGGAGCACAGTGGCATGATCTTGGCTCATTGCAACCTCTGCCTCCTGGGTTCGAGCAAATTCTTGTGCTTCAGCCTCCCGAGTAGCTGGGACTACAGGCGTGCACCACCAAGTCCAGCTAATTTTTGTATTTTAGTAGAGATGGGTCTTTACCATGTTGGCCAGGATGGTCTCGATCTCTTGACCTCATGATCCGCCCCCCCTCGGCCTCCCAAAGTGGTGGGACTACAGGCGCGAGCCACTGCACCCAGCCAGAATTTCCTTTTTCTACGTGCCCATCAATAATTGGGATCATCAGACTTTAGCTTTTGCTTAGTGACGAGTGTAAAATGGTAGTATCTTGTGGCTGTTTAATTTTTACCATTTTTCTGATTATCAGTGTGGTTGAGCATCTATTCATATGTTTGTTGGTCATTTAAGTTTTCCTTGTCCTTTCTGTCAATTGACTGTTCATATTCTTTGTCTGTTTTATTTTTTTTGAATTGTGTTACATTTCTTTTCTTTTCTTTTTTTAGACAGATCGTTGCTCAGGCTGGAGTGCAGTGGCGTAATCTTGGCTCACTGCAACCTTCACCTCCCAGGTTCAAGTGATTCTTCTACCTCAGTCTCCCAAGTAGCTGGGATTACAGGTGCACACCACCACGCCCAGCTAAGATTCTTTTTTTTTTTTTTTTTTTTTTCATTTGTCCTGGAGTCAGGGTTTCACCACATTAGCTAGGCTGGTCTCAAACTCCTGACCTCTGTTGATCTGCCCGCTTCATCCTCCTAAAGTGCTGGGATTATAGGCATGAGCCACCGTGCCTGGCCTAAAATCTTTTAATATTTCCATTCTGGGCAATGTAGCAAGACCCCATCTCTACAAAAAATACAAATATTAGTCAGGCATGATGGTGCCTTCTTGTAGTCTCAGTTACTTGGGAGGCTGAGGTGGGAGAATCGCTTGAACCCAGGAGTTCAAGGCTACAGTGAGCTATGATTGCACCACTGCACTCCACTCTGGGTGACAGTGAGACCCTATCCAAAAAAAAAAAAAAAAGTCCTCTTTATCCTTGATTTTCAGTGGTTTAATAATGATAGAACCCTAAATAAAACACTAATTTAAGCCGTTTTTTCTTGGAGTATGTTTTTGATTTGAGGACTTGTATGTCTCTTTACTTTTTCTTCTTCTTCTTCTTTTTTTCTGAGATGGAGTCTTGCTCTGTTGCCCAGGCTGGAGTGCAGTGGCATGATCTCAGCTCACTGCAACCTCTGCCTCCAGGGTTCAAGCAATCCCTCCCACCTCAGCCTCCCCAGTAGCTGGGATGATAGGCATGTGCCAACTTGCCTGGCTTATTTCTGTAATTTTAGTAGAGATGGGGTTTCACCATGTTGACCAGCCTGGTCTGGAACCCCTGACTTCATGTGATCCACCTGCCTCAGCCTCCCAAAGTGCTGGGATTACAAGCATGGGCCACCGCGCCCAGCCTAGTTTTTGAAAATTCGAATTGATTGTTCATCACATATTGCTTCTCTGTGATTTCCTGCTTTCTGTTTTTCTAAAGCCTCCATCACACCTATGTTGCAGTCTCTCCATCTTTCTCCCATTTCTCTTAATTGCTCTTTTGTGAATTTCATCTTTGGCTCCTGGTGCTTCTGTGTTGGTCTGGACACTTCCGGTAACAGAACAGGCATCTGAATGGGGGTCCATGCAGGGTTTCTCTCTCTCTCTTTTTGAGGCAGGGTCTTGCTCCATTGTCTAGGCTGGAGTGCAGTGGTGCGATCTTGGCTCACTACAACCTCTGCCTCCCTAGTTCAAGCGATTCTCCTGCCTCAGCCTCCCAAGTAGCTGGGATTACAGGCGCATGCCACCATGCCTGACTAATTTTGTATTTTCAGTAGAAATGGGGTTTCACCATGTGGGCCAGGCTGTTCTAGAACTTCTGACCTCAGGTGATCCACCTGCCTCAGCCTCCCAAAGTGCTGGGATTATAGGCATGGGCCACTGCACCTGCCCTAGAGACAGGGTCTTGCTCTGTTGTCCAGGCTGGAGTGCAGTGGTGCAATCCTAGCTCACCCAGCCCCCAACTCCTGATTTCAAGACTCTTTCTCCTCAGTCTTCTGAGTACCTGGGACTACAGGCACCTGCTACCATGCTTGGCTAAGATTTCTCTCGAAAGTCACCTTGGGATCTGAAGGGTGGCAAGATGTCATTTAAGAACAGATAGGGAGGTGGGGCGGGGGAGTCCTCCAGGCAATAGAAACAGGATTTATGAAGATAAGATGGTCATGACACAAAGGGCTGGGCTGGGTGCAAACTGAAAGCCACTGGAAGGCTCTAGGCCAAGAGAAGCCTCGATACGTTGGCGGATCCTTCTGGCTGCCTTGTGCAGCAGAGGACAGGAGAAGTTCGAGGGCAGGGGTGGGGAATCCAGCCTGGAAGCTATTGCAGCCTGGCTGAGAGAGCCGTGGTGGCCAGGACCAGTGAGGTAGCAGTAGCGGGTGGAGAGAAAGGATGGATGCAGAGATGTTTAGGACATGAGCTGGCTGGTGATGGATGGCATGGGGCAGGCTGGTGGTGGTGAGGGAGTCCAGGGTCCAGCCGCCACTAGGAGGGTGGGGAGGTTTGGGCACAAGCTCTTGTCTTTCTGATCCTTGTCCAGGTGAGAGATCCCTACACAAATTTCACCTGCTTCTTTTGCCTGAGCCATTTCCAACTGCCTCCTGGGGATGAGGGCTGCAGAATCTTTTTTTTTTTTTTGCCAGAGTCTTGCTATGTTACCCAGACTGGAGTGCAGTGGTGCAGTCTCTGCTCACTGTAATCTCCACTTCCTGGGTTCAAGTGATCCTCCTGACTCAGCCTCCTGAGTAGCTTGGATTACAGGTGTTACAGGTGCGCACCACCACACCTAGCTAATTTTTGTATTTTTAGTAGAGACAGGTCTTCACCATGTTGGTCAGGCTGGTCGTGAACTCCTAGCCTCAAGTGATCCACCTGCCTCAGCCTCCCAAAGTGCTGGGATTATAGGCATGAGCCTCTGTCTACAGAATCTTGTAGCCTACAAAATCTTCTGGTCTCTGCAGAATCTTGTGTCCACCCCATGCTGGTCTCTCTTCTGACCTACTGGGAGTGTTGAGTCCATTGTTCTGGGCTTTCCTGTGATAAATGCCATGCTTCCAACTCAGTCCTGAGCCTGGGCCCAGCTTTGCAAGCCTGGCCAGACCCCTCTCCCAGGGCTGGACACCAATTTCGTTTCTTCAGGTCCTACTGCCATCGAAACAGTCTCTCCAGAAAAGAATCCTGCACTAGCCTGGGTATGAGCAGGCCAGGAGACTCTGCTGCTGAACGGCACCCCCTGATGGCCAGCCTGGACATCACCTCTGTCCTGCTTGAGCCAGGTTTCCTGGATCACTGGACCACCTCCACTCCAGGCCAGACAAAGGGGAAGCTGCCGGTGCCACGCCATTTCTGAGTTTTCTCCTCTTTCCTTCTGCTTAGTTTAAGTTCCCTCCAAGGATTTAAGTGCAAGTCATCCCAGAAACCCAGGTAGGGAAGTAGAGAGGCCAGATATGGACAGGAAGGCTGCCAAGAAATGGCTCAGGTCTATAAGCCCAGAACTTTGGGAGGCTGAGACCGGAGGACTGCTTGAGCCTAGGAGGATCACTTGAGACCAGCCTGGGCAACATAGCGAAACCCCATCTCTACCCAAAACACAAAAATTAGCCAGGCATGGTGGCATGCACCTGTAGTCCCAGCTACTTGGGAGGCTGAGGTGGGAGGATCACTTGATCCTTGAGCCCAGATGTACGATCACACTCCAGCCTGGGGGACAGAGCAAGAGTCTGTCTCAAGAAAGAAAAGAAATGAGGAAAGAAAGAAAATAAAGAAAAGAAAAAGAGACAGAGAAATGGACGGTAGGAAGGAAGGAAAGAAAAAATAAAACGACTGGGCTTGGTGGCTCAAGCCTGTAATCCCAGCACTTTGGGAAACCAAGGCAGGTGGATCATTCAAAGTCAGGAGTTCAAGACCAGCCTGGCCAAAATGGGGAAACCCCATCTCTACTAAAAATATAAAATTAGCTGGGCGTGGTGGCACATGCCTGTAATCCCAGCTACTCGGGAGGCTGAGGTAGGAGAATTGCTTAAACCTGGGAGGTGGAGGTTGCAGTGAGCCAAGATCGTGCCACTACACTCCAGCCTGGGCAACAAGAGTGAAACTCCATCTAAAAAAAACAGAAGAAAAGAAAAAAGAAATGGGTGTTATCAAGCAAGTTACCAGTGTGGCCAATTGAGCTTAAACCTGGTGGGGAACTCTGGGAGGCAGTGCAGAATGTGGAAACCCATGGTCGTCCCCTCTGTGTGGGATGACATTACCGAGCTGCTCGTATACCTATTCTCATCAGTCATTGGCTAAGGGCAGCCCCTGCGGGACGGGGGCCTTTGTTTCCCAGCACTTGCTTCTGCTCTGTTCTGGCGAGTCAGAGACTCAGGCAAGAGCTGCAGATGCTCATGATTGAATGTCTCACCTGGTCGCAGAATGGCAGTGTAAAGTACCCTCTCAGCCTAGCCCAGAAGTCACAGTTCCTGTTTCAACAGTTGCAAAGCAGAGATAATGCCCTCTGCCCGATAGCAGAGCCAAGGGCAGGTGGGAGCAGGGGCCTCTGAAAGCTGGGGAGGGGCTGGAGTGGCCCTCGGTGCTGTGCACATGTGCCCTAGATAATGGGAAACAGAACTGGATCTCCCCTTCCCCCCAGCTCTGGCCACTGGCTCCTGCTGATGTGATGTTCTTGTTCTAAAAACAGATATGTCACACCTCAAGCAGATTTGCAATCCCTTGACAGCAGTCTCATCTGGCACATAAAAGGCCTCTACCTCTCTGCATGGTTTCCCAGGGCCCCGGAGAACAGTGAGGGCCAGCCCAAGTGGGCTGCCCTTGACCCCATCTCCCCAGCACCTGTGGGAAGGGGGTTGCTCCTGGAGAGAGAGCCCAGTTGGTCTTGGAGTTTTGCTAACAGATGGTTGGTACCTCCGAAGCTCTGAAGGCTGAACTGGGGAATCATTCTATTCTTTGCTACGCACCCTCTTTGTTTTGAGATGGAGTCTTACTCAGTGGCCCAGGCTGGAGTGTGGTGGTGCTATCTCAGCTCACAGCAACCCCACCTCCCAGGTTCAAGCGATTCTCCTGCCTCAGCCTCTGGAGTAGCTGGGATTGCAGCTGGAATTACAGACATACAAATATGTCTGCCCACCACCATACCCAACTGATTTTTCTATTTTTAGTAGATGTAGGAATTAGAAAAGTACCTCTGCAAAGTTTCCTTTCTTGTTAAAGAATAAATCATAAGTGTTAGAAATAATTGTTTTAAATACTTTCTTCAAAGTCTTCTTGCTTTTTGCTAATAACTCTGTTAAGCCCTATCCTACGTAGCTGTTAGACAAGCTCACAGGCATGTAGTACACTCTATGTCCTTGCACTTTAACCAAGACATTTATGCTATTACTTTTCTAAGTCCTTTCACAAGCAACTTCCTGTTTCTACCTTATTTGGACTTCCTCTTTTCCTTTTGAGACGTTGCCTTTAACTATTCAAGAAAGTTTTAGCCAATCAGGGTCAGTTTTAGATTGTGAGGTCTGGCTCCAATCAACGGAGATCAGACACAGCAGTAAGGACGACTCCAAATGCATAAGGGATAAATACCTCTGCTTTTCCTTTGTTCGTTGTACTCTCGTGGCAAGATGGCTAACAGGGGCACCCTTTCTGCAGAATGTAAAATTGCCTTGCTGTGAGATCCTTTGTCTCAGTGCTGATTTTTCTCTGTGGCACCAAGTATCTGTTTCCAATAGTAGAGATGGGTTTTTGCCATGTTGGCCAGGCTGGTTTTCTTTTTCTTTCTCTTTTTCTTTTCTTTTCTTTTTTTTTTTAAGACAGAGTCTCACTCCATCACCAGGCGCCAGGCTGGAGTGCAGTGGCACAACCTCGGCTCACTGCAACCTCTGCCTCCCGGGTTCAAGCAATCCTTCTGCCTCAGCCTCCCGAGTAGCTGGGACACTACAGGAGTGCACTACCATGCCCAGCTAATTTTTTATTTTTTAATTTTTTTTTAGTAGAGACAGGGTTTCACCATGTTGGCCAGGATGGTCTCGATCTCTTGACCTCGTGATCCACCTGCCTTGGCCTCCCAAAGTGCTGGGATTATAGGCGTGAGCCACCGCGCCCGGCCTGGTCTTCTACTCCTGAACTCGGGTGATCCACCTGCTTCAGCCTCCCAAAGGCTGAGATTACAGACATGAGCCACCATGCCGGGCCACCGCACAGCCTCTTGGTTCCTCTGGGTGACAAGATTTGGCATATCCTGAGGTTAGGGGCTTCCTGTCCAGAGTGGGGTGGCTCCACCATCAGATAGGAGCTTCCCACTTTAGGAATCCTGAGCCCCATGGAGCCCAGCCTCCCTCTTTACTCTTCTCCCAGAAGGCTTTTTGCCCCAGGCAGTTTGCAAACCAACCAGGAAGTGTGATAGAAGGCCGGGAACGTCTGGTGGCTGGTGGTGGGGCATCAGGCATTGCTGCTCTGGGGTCTCAAGGGTTCCCCTTCACTTTGGCCATTCTGCTGTTGCCAGTGTTCCTGGGCCCTTGGCAACTGGGATCACTGAGGCCTCCCCATTGTGGGTGTGGGGGCCAGTCCTAGCCAGGGCAGAGAGTGGGTTGGCCGTTTCAGCTCCTTGAGTGGTTGGTGCTGGTACTGGTCTCATTGCTTTAGACCTTGTACACAGTGGGTATGGGGAGTCCTGGGCACCTGTGGGCCTACTTATGTAAGGCCTCCCCTTCCCTTATCAGGTACCACCAACCTGTGGTGCAGCTGCTGCCTCGGTTTCCCCTCGTGCTCCAGGTCCCCACTGCAGTGGTGGCTCTTCCCTGAGATCCAGCCAATATAGCTGGGTCCCTGGTATCTTACTAAATTCCTGCCAGCCCCTGAGCCCAGAACTCTCTCTTTCTTTTGGCCACTTGCTAGGAGCCTCTACCACTGAAAACACTGTTTCCTAGCCAGGTGCAGTGGCTCGTGCCTGTAACCTCAGCACTTCGGGAGGCTGAGGAGGAGGATTGTTTGAGAACAGGAGTTTGAGACCAGCCTGGGCAACATAATGAGACCCCACTATGTTGAGACCCTTTTCTTACAAAAAAAAAAAACAAAAAACAAAAAACAAAAACAAAGGGCTGGGCTCAGTGGCTCATGCCTGTAATCCCAGCACTTTGGGAGGCTGAGGCGGGTGGATCACAAGGTCAGGAGACTGAGACCATCCTAGCCAAGTGGTGAAACCTTGTCTCTGCTAAAAAAACAAAAAAAAACAAAAAAAAAACAAAAAACTTAGTCGGGCATGGGGGTGGTGCACACCTGTAATCTCAGCTACTTGGGAGGCTGAGGCGGGAGAATCACTTGAACCCAGGAGGCAGAGGTTGCACTGAGCTGAGATGCCACCACTGTACTCCAGCCTGGGACACAAAGTGAGACTCCATCTCAAAAAAAAAAAACAAACAAAAAGTCCAGGCTCAGTGGCTCACGCCTGTAATCCTAGCATTTTGGGAGGCTGAGGTGGGTGAAACACGAGGTCAGTAGTTCAAAACCAGCCTGGCCAAGGTGGTGAAACCAAGTCTCTACTAAATACAAAAATTAGCTGGGCATGATGGCATGCACCTGTAGTCCCAACTACTCTGGAGGCTGAGGCAGGAGAATCATTTGAACTCAGGAGGCGGAGGTTGCAGTGAGCTGAGCGCACCACTACACTCCAGCCTGGGCAACAGAGGGAGACCCCACTAGAAAAAAAAGAGCTAGGCATGGCGGTGCACGCCTGTAGTCCCAGCTACTTGGGGGGATAACTTGAGCCTGGGAGGTTGAGGCTGCAGTGAGCCATGAGGGGTGCCACTGCACTGCAGCCTGGGAGACAGGGTATGACCCCGTCTCAGTAACAAAAACCAAAACCCATCAAACAAAAAAGGAAAACCCTAATTTTCCTTATGTGTTAATACGGGTGATAATGCCCACCCTACAGAGTCGTTGGAAGGGATAGTGATAACATTTTAAACACATTTCACACTCTCTGGTGCAGGTGCTCAGTAAAAAGTGACAGTGGACCAGCCGCAGTGCCTCACACCTGTAATCCCAGCACTTTGGGAGTTGAGGTGGGCAGATCACCTGAGGTCAGGAGTTCGAGACCAGCCTGGCCAACATGGTGAAACCCCATCTCTACTAATAATACAAAAATTAGCTGGGTGGGGTTGTGGGCGCCTGCAGTCCCAGCTACTCAGGAAGCTGAGGCAGGAGAATCACTTGAACCCGAGGGGTGGAGGTTGCAGTGAGCTGCAATTGCGCCATTGCACTCCAGCCTGGGCAACAAGAATAAAACTCTGTCTCAAAAAAAAAAAAAAAGTAGCAATGATCATTCCTGGTGTTAATAGCAGACTTCTTCGTCTTTCTGCCTCTCACCTGACTCTGAGAGACTTTTGCTGGCACTAGGTCTACATCTGAACTCCTTCTGAGAGCACAGCTGCCCAGAAGGACCATCGGTGGTGATGGAAATGTTTTATGAATGTACCATCCGATATCCTGGCCCCTTGAACACACGTGGTTCTGGCCTTCTTGGGCACTAAAATTGTGACTGAGTGTCTTAGTCTATTTGGGCTTCGATGACAGATAACCAGAGGCTCGGTGGCTTCAACAACACACATTTCTTTCTCACAATTCCAAGACTGAGGAACCAGCAGATCAGTGTCTGGTGAGGGCCCACTTCCTGCTGTGTGGACAGCTGTCTTCTCCCCGTATCCTCACATGATGGGGAGTGATATAGCTTGGCTCTGTGTCCCCTGCTTAAACCTCATGTCCAGGCTGGGTGTGGTGGCTCATGCTTGTAATCCCAGCACTTTGGGAGGCCGAGGCGGGCGGATCATCTGAGGTCAGGAGTTCAAGACTAGCCCGGGCCACATGGTGAAACCCCGTCTCTACTAAAAACACAATAATTAGCTGGGTATGGTGCTGGTCGCCTGTAGTCCCAGCTACTTGTGAGGCTGAGGCAGGAGAATCGCTTGAACCTGGGAGGCAGAGGTTGCAGTGAGATGAGATTGCGCCACTGCACTCCAGCCTGGGCAACAGAGTGAAACTGTGTCTCAAAAATAAATAAATAAACAAATAAATAATAAAAATTTTAAAAGGCCCCATGTCAAATTCTAATCCCCAGCGTTGGAGCTGGGGCCTGGTGGGAGGTGATTAAATCCATGGGTCGGATTTCTCATGAATGAGTTAGCACCATCCCCTTGGTGCTTTCTCATGTTAGAAGGTTGTCCTGAGCTCTGCTTGTTTGAAAGTGAGTAGCACCTCCCCGCCCCTCTCTCTTCCTCCTGTTCTGGACATGTGAGATGTGTGTGCTTCACCTTCCGCCATAATTGTAAGTTTCCTGAGACCTCCCTAGAAGCTGAGCAGATGTCCGAATCATGCATCCTGTACAGCCTGTGGAACTGTGAGCCAATTAAAACTCTTTTCTTGGCTGGGAGTGGTGGCTCATGCCTGCAATCTCAGCACTTTGGGAGGCCAAGGTGGGTGGATCACCTGAGGTCAGGAGTTCAAGACCAGGCTGGGCAACATGGTAAAACCCATCTCTGGTAAAAATACAAAAAAATTAGCCAGGTGTGGTGGCAGGCACCTGTAATCCCTGCTCCTCAGGAGGCTGAGGCAGGAGAATTGCTTGAACCAGGGAGGCGGAGGTTGTGGTGAGCTGAGATCTCCCCACTGCACTCCAGCCTGGGCAACAGAGAGAGACTCCATCTCAAAAAAAAAAAAAAAAGTGCTGGGCATGGTGGTGGGCACCTGTAATCACAGCTACTCAGAAGGCTGAGGCAGGAGAATGGTTTGAAGTCAGGAGGTGGAAGTTGCAGTGAGCCAAGATCATGCCATTGCACTCCAGCCTGGGTGACAACAGCGAAACTCCATCTCAAAAAACAAAATGAAACAAAACAAGATCCCTCTTTTCCTTATAGATTACCCAGTCTCAGGTTTTTCTTTATAGTAATGCTGGAGTGGACCAAGACAGGGATAGAGGAAGCAAGCTCCGTGATGACTCTGCTGGTGAGAATGCTAATCCCACTAAGCGAGTTTCACCCTCACAATTTCATCTAAACATAATCACCTCCCAAACTTCTCACCTCCAAATACCATCACATTGGGAGTTAGGATTTTGACATATGAATTTTGGAGGGTGCACAAGCATTCTGTCTACAACACTAGGAATGAAATTTATACTTCATTTCGTTTTATCTATTTAAGAGTCTTGCTCTGTTGCACTCCAGGCTGGAGTGCGGTGGTGCGATCTCGGCTCACTGCAACCTCCACCTTCCAGGTTCAAACCACTCCTGCCTCAGCCTCCCGAGTAGCTGAGACTACAGGGACACCCCACCATGCCTGGCTAATGTTTTTTGTATTTTAAGTAGAAACGGGGTTTCAGCATGGTGGCCAGGCTGGTCTCAAACTCCTGGTTTTAAGTGATCCTCCTGCATCGGCCTCCCAAAGTGCTGGGATTATGGGCATGAGCCACTGGACTCGGCCTTCCTTTAATTTTAATCAATTTAAATTTAAAGAGCTACATGTGGCTAGGAGCTATTGAATTGGACAGCACAGCCTTAAGGAGAGTGGAAACCAGCTGAATCCAGTTGAAACAGGAGTTAAACCAGTTGGAGCCAGTGGACATTGGATGAGCTTGGCTGAAACTGATTGGAATGAGCCACAAGCTGTTCACAACCAGCTGAAACTGGATTAACCTGGCTGAAACTGGATGAAATCATTTAAAGCCTGCTGAAACTGGATCAAACCAGCTGACAGTAGTTGAAACCAGATGAAATCATTTAAGTAGGGTTTGTCGTATTGTTTTGGCTCGTGATAAACTAGTCCTGTTCTTTTTTTATTTTTTTATTTTTGAGATGGAGTCTTGCTCTGTCACCCAGGTTGGAGTACAGTGGTGTGATCTCAGCTCACCTCTGCCTCCACCTCCCAGGTTCAAGTGATTCTCATGCCTTGGCCTCCCAACTAGCTGGGATTACAGGCGCCCATCAGCACGCCTGCCTAAGTTTTGTATTTTTTTAGTAGAGACGGGGGTTCACCATGTTGGCCAGGCTGGTCTGAAACTCCTGACCTCATGTGATCCGCCTGCCTTAGCCTCCCAAGGTGCTGGGATTATAGGTGTGAGCCACTGCACCTAGGTTTAAACAGTGTTATTCCCTCACAATTCTGGAGGCTACAAGTGTGAGGTTAAGGGGTTGGCAGATCAAGTTCCTTCTGACACATCTTTCCTTGCCTTATCGGCGGCCGTCGTCTCCCGGTGAGTTCACATGGTCTTCCCTCTGTGTACATTTCCTCTTCTTATTAACAGACGGACTGGTCATATTGAAGTAGAGCGCACTTTGACAACTCATTTTCACACAGTCACCTCCTTAAAGACCCTGTCTCCAAACGCAGCCACATTCTGAGGTTTCGGGAGTTAGGACTTCAAGATGTGAATTTTGGGATGACACAGTTCAACCCACAGCAGGCTTAAACCAACCGGTACCAATACACATCTCTCTCTCTCTCTTTTTTTTGAGATGGAGTCTTGCTCTGTCACCCAGGCTGGAGGGCAGTGGCGTGATCTCAGCTCATTGCACGCTCCACCTCCCAGGTTAAAGTGATTCTCCTTCCTCAGCCTCCCGAGTAGCTGGGACTACAGGTGCACACCACCAGGCCCAGCTAATTTTTTTGTGTTTTTAGTAGAGATGGGGTTTCACCACGTTGGCCATGCTGGTCTCAAACTCCTGACCTCAGGTGATCCACCTGCCTTGACCTCCCAAAGTGCTGGGATTCCAGATGTGAGCCCCGGTGCCCAGCTGCATTCACATTTAGTTATATTCTAAAAAAGTAGCTTGTATATTTTAAGACATAAAACTGAATATCTTTTTTCCTCTCTGGAGAAATGTAAGGAAAACCAAGGAACTTTTTACAACAAACATTTTTAAACATTTGTAAAAGTAGAAGTGTACGGTGAACCCCCATGGACTCATTGACCAGCTTAAATAGCAGTCGAGATTTTGCCAATGTCCTCCAAACTGTTCTCCCCTTTACCTCTTTTTCTTGGCTGGGATGTTTTGAAGCAAATCCTAGACATGTCACAAAAAGAAAATGCAAAAATAAAACAGAAGGAAAATTACAATGCAGAATACCATTTCCAAATAAGATCTGGCTGGGTGTGGTGGCTCACACCTGTAATCCCAGCACTTCGGGAGGCTGAGGTGGGCAGATTACATGAGGTCAGGAGTTTCAGACCAGCCTGGTCAACATGGTAAAATTCTGTCTCTATTAAAAATACAAAAATTAGCCGGGCATGGTGGCATGTACCTGTACTCTTAGCTAGTTGGGAGGTTGAGGCATGAGAAACACTTGAACCTGGGAGGTGGAGGTTACAGTGAGCCACTGCACTCCAGCCTGGGCAACACAGCAAGGCTCTGTCTCAAAAACAAAACAAAAACAATAAAAAAACTGTTAGTCTGGGTGCAGTGGGTCATGCACTTCAGCGCTTTGAGAGGCTGAAGCAGGAGGATCGCTTGAGCCCAGGAGTTTGAGACCAGCCTGGGCAACATAGCAAGATCCCGCATTTCTACAAAATATTAAAGTTAGCCAGGCATGGTGGTGCATGCCCGTGGTCCCAGCTACTTGGAAGGCTGAAGCAGGAGGATCATGGGAGTCCACGAGTTTGAAGCCAGCCTGGGCGGCATCAGGGACCCCATCTCTACAAAAAGTTTTAAAAATAAGCTGGGCATGGTGACATGCACGTATGGTCTCAGCTACTCGGGAGGCTGATCCTGGAGGATCACTTAAGCCCAGAGTTTAAGGCCGCAATGAGCTATGATGGCACCACTGAACTCCGGCCTGGTTGAACAACAGAGTAAGACTCTGTCTCAAAAAAAAAAAAAAAAAAAAAAAAGGGCTGTGCATGGTGACTCATGCCTGTAATCCCAGCACTTTGGGAAGCCAAGGAGGGTGGATCACGAGGTCAGGACTTCAAGACCAGCCTCACCAAGATGGTAAAATTTCGTCTCTACTAAAAGTACAAAAATTAGCTGGGCGTGGTGGCACACACCTGTAATCCTAGCTACTTGGGAGGCTGAGGGAGGAGAATCACTTGAACCTGGGAGGCAGAGGTTGCAGTGAGCCGGGATCACACCACTGCACTCCAGCCTGGGAGGCAGAGTGAGACTCTGTCTCAAAAAAGAAATCAAAAAAACCCAAAAAAACAAAAACTAGGTGTAGTGTGTGATGGGTGATGCCTATAATCCCAGCACTTCGGGAAGCTGGGGCGGGAGGCCAGATTGAGCCCAGGAGTTCAAGACTAGCCTGGGCAATGTGGCAAAACCCCGACTCTAAAAAAAAAAAAAAGAAACCTTTATGAAAGTCTCCATATTGTATGATTCCATTCCCATTAAATGTCCCCAATAGGCAAAACCATGGAGAAAGAAACTAATGGGTGATTGTCAGTCTGGGCACAGAGGTGAGGGGAGTAACTGTTAATGGGCACAACCACCTCAGCCTCCCCCTCCAAAAATACAAAAATTAGTCGGGCATGATGATGGGCACCTGTAATCCCAGCTACTCAGGAAGCTGAGGCAGAAGAATCGCTTGGACCTAGGAGGCAGAGGATGCAGTGAGCCGAGATAGCATCACTGCACTCCAGCCTGGGTGACAGAGTGAGACTCCATTAGAGAGAGAGAGAGAGAGAGAGAGAGAGAGAGAGAGAGAGAGAGAGAAAGAACAGACCACTTCTTGCTCTTGCTCCCGGGGCCCAGACAAAATTACAAAGGCTAACTGGAAAAGGAAGGTTGGCCTCCATTAATATTTTCTTCCTCTTCATTTCTTCATCTCTCTCCTCCCCATCATCATCTTTTTGTTTATTTGTTTTAGAAATGGGCTCTTGCTGTGTTGCCCAGTCTGGAGTGCAGTGGCACACTCATGGCTCACTGCAGCCTTGAACTCTTGGGCTCAAGCAATCCTCTCAGCTTAGCATCCTGAGTATCTGGGACCACAGCTGTGTGTCACCATACCTGGCTAACTTTTATATTTTTTGTAGAGACAGGGTTTCCCCATGTTGCCCAGGTTGGTTTTGAACTCCTGGGCTCAGTCTATCCTCCTACCTCAGCTTTCCAAAGTGCTGGGATTACAGGTGTGAACCACTGCACCCAGTATTCTTTTTTATAATTTGTTTTTTTGAGACAGGGTCTTGCTGTGTTGCCCAAGCTGGAGTGCAGTGACAACCTCCACCTCCTGGGTTCAAGCAATTCTCCCACCTCAGCCTCCTGATTATCTGGAACTCGAGGTGCACGCCACCACACCTGGCTAATATTTTGTATTTTTAGTAGAGATGGGGTTTCGCCACGTTGGCCAGGCTGGTCTCAAACTCCTGACCTCAGGTAAATCTGGTGGCCTCTGCCTCCCAAAGTGCTGTGACAGCTGTGAGCCACTGCGCCTGGCTATTGTAGCATATTCTTACAATGGAATAAGAAAGAAGAAACCACTGCTACATGCAACAACACGTATAAATCTCATGAACATAATGGTGAGACCAAGACCAAGGAGTAACAGATGAAAGCATGCACAAAATATGACCCCATGCATGCAAAGTCTTTCACTTTTAATATTTTGAATTTTTTTATTGCAATAGCTTTTAACGTTTTTATTTTTGAGATTTTAGTGCTCCTGTCACCCAATAGTGTATATTGTACCTCACTGGTTATTTTATTTATATATTTATTTATTTTTGAGACAGAGGTTTGCTCTTGTCACCCAGGCTGGAGTGCAATGGCGTGATCTCGGCTCACTGCAACCTCCGCCTCCTGGGTTCAGGCAATTCTCCTGCCTCAGCCTCCTGAGTAGCTGGGACTACAGTCATGCGCCACCATGCCCAGCTAATTTTTTGTATTTTTAGTAGAGACGGGGTTTCACCATGTTGACCAGGATGGTCTCGATCTCTTGACCTTGTGATCCACCCGCCTCGGCCTCCCAAAGTGCTGGGGCCATAAGCGTGAGCCACCGCACCTGGCTGCACCTCGCTGGTTATTTTAGATACCTTATGTAGGTGGGATTTTATAGAATTGGCTTATTTCAGTTATCATAACATCCCCCAGTTCAATCACGTGCTGCAAATGACAGCATCTCTTAGTTTTAAGGCTGAATAATACTCCCTTGTGTGTAGATATCACGTTTTCCTTATCTGTTCATGTGCTAATGGACATTTTTTCCTTGCTCTATTAAATGAATTTCACCACCGCTGGGCACAGTGGCTCAAGCCTGTAATCACAGCACTTTGGGAGGCTGATGTGTTGTTTTTCATTCCTAGCACCCCTCCCCCAACCCATGCATGTGAAATTTAAGAACAGGCAAAACAGGTCAGGTGCAGTGACTCACGCCTGTAGTCTCAGCACTTTGGGAGGCCAAGGTGGGTGGATCCCTTGAGCCCAGGAGTTTGACACCAGCCTGGGCAACGTGGTGAAACCCCACCTCTATTAAAAAAATACAAAAAATTAGCTGGCGGTGTGCACCTGTAATCCCAGCTACTTGGGAGACTGAGGCAGGAGAATCATTTGAGACCAGGAAGTCGAGGCTACAGTGACTTATGATTGTTCCAGTGCACTCCAGCCTGGGTGACAGAGTGAGACCCTGTGTCAAAAGAAAAGAAAAAATGCCAGGCAAAACAAGAATACATCTATAGATGGCATCAATGATGAAATTATTATTATTATTATTTGAGACAGAGTCTCATTCTGTATCCCAGGCTGGAGGGCAGTGGCACAATCTCAGCTCACTGCAACCTCCACCTCCCAGGTTTGAGTGATTGTCCTGCCTCAGCCTCCCAAGTAGCTGCGATTACAGGCTCCTGCCACCACACCCGGCTAATTTGTTGTATTTTTAGTAGAGATGAGGTTTCACTATGTTGGCCAGGCTGGTCTCAAACTCCTGACCTCATGATCCACCTGCCTTGGCTTCCGAAAGTGCTGGGATTGCAGGCATGAGCCACCGCACCCAGGCAAATGATGAAATTATTTTATTGTTATTTGTTTTTTGAAGACAGGGTCTCACTCTGCCACCCAGGCTGGAGTGCAGTGGCGCCATCATGGCTCACTGTAGTCTCCACCTTCCAGGCTTAAGTGTTCCTCCTGGCTCAGCCTCCTGCATAGCTGGGACTGCAAGGCATGCACCACCACGCCCAGCTATTTTTTTTTTTTTAATTGTTTGTATAGATAGGGTGTTGCCATGTTGCCCAGGCTAATAGATGGTGAAAATAATAACAATAATAATTATTATTTTGAGATGGAGTCTTGCTCTGTCACCCAGGCTGAGTGCAGTGGCACAATCTCAGCTCATTGCAACCTCCGCCTCCTGGGTTCAAGTGATTCTCCTGCCTCAGCCTCCCAAGTAGCTGGGACTACAGGCGCCTGCCCCCATGCCTGGCTAATTTTTTTGTTTTTAGTAGAGATGGGGTTTTGCCATGTTGGTCAGGCTGGTCTTGAACTCCTGACTTCAGGTGATCCACCCACCTCAGCCTCCCAAAATGTTAGGATTACGGGGATGAACCACCGTGCCCCACCTAGATGGTGAAATTATTTTAAAAGAGCAAGAAAAAAAAAAAAAGTCCATTGGCACATGAATGGATAAGGAAAATGTGATATATATATACACACAATGGAAAATTATTCAGCCTTAAAAATGAGATTCTGTCATCTGCAACACCATGATTGAACTTGGGGACATTATGCTAAGTGCAATAAGCCAATTCTATAAAATCCCACCTATATAAGGTATCTAAAATAATCAAACTCTGGCTGGGTGCCGTGACTCATGCCTGTAATCCCAGCACTTTGAAGGGCCAAGGTGGGTGGATCACATGAGGCCTGGAGTAGAGACCAGCCTGGCCAACATGACGAAACCCTGTCTCTACTAAAAATACAAAAACTAGCCAGTTGTGGTGGGGCACACCTGTAGTCCCGGCTACCTGGGAGACTGAGGCAGGAGAATTGCTTGAATATGGGAGGTGGAGGTGCAGTGAGCCGATATCACACCACTGCACCCCTGGGTAATAGAGTGAGACTGTCTCAAAAAAAAAAGGGAGTCAAACTCACAGAAGCAGAGAATAGCAGGTCGGTTGCCAGGGGCTGGGAGGAGGGGAAATAGAGACTTGTTCTTGAATGGGTACAGTTTCTTATAAAAGGTGAATAAATTCTAGAGATCTGCTGTACAAAATAGTGCCCGTAATTCACAAGCCACCAAGCCAGACCAGGTCTCAGGCTTTAGGGAGCCTAAGTCCCAGGGTTGTAACTTTCACAAGTTTCTCTCAGTTCCATCCCCACTGCCCTTTAGGTTACATAGGAAGGCTGGGGGAGCTGGCATAGGTATTTCTCTTATCCAGTTGTGGAAGGAAGTGGGTGGGGCTGGGTATTTTCTTTTCCCCAGGACAGTTTCTCTAGAGGACAGGACTTGCGATGAAGAACAGAATGTTCTAGGCATTTAAAAAATCCACTTTATTTATTTTTATTTATTTTATGATGTACTTATTTATTTTTGAGATGGAGTCCTGCTCTGTTGCCCAGGCTGGAGTGCAGTGGCCAGATCTCAGCTCGCTGCAACCTCTGCTTCCTGGGCTCAAACCATCTCCCACTTCAGCCTCCTGAGTAGCTGGGACTATGGGTGCCTGCCACCATGCCTGGCTAACTTTTGCATTATTTTGTAGAGATGAGGTTTTGCCATGTTGCCTAGGCTGGTCTCCAACTCCTAGATTCAAGTGATCCTCCTGCCTTGGCCTCCCCAAATGCTGGGATTACTGGCGTGACCCACCACACCTGGCCTCTAGGCAGATTTTTATGTTTTTATTATTCATTTTATTATTATTATTTTATTTTTTTGAGACAGAGTCTCACTCTGTTGCCAAGAGTGCAGTGGCACGATCTTGGCTCACTGCAACCTCCACCTCCTGAGTTCAAGCAATTCTCCTGCCTCAGCCTCCTGAGTAGCTGGGACTACAGGCATTCCTCACTGCATCCGGCTTGTTTTTGTATTTTTAGTAGAGATGGGGTTTCATCATGTTGGCCAGGCTGGTCTTGAACACCTGATCTCAAGTGATCTGCCCGCCTCAGCCTCCCAAAGGGCAGGGATTACAGGTGTGAGCCACCATGCCTCGCTTAGGATTTCTTTGTCTTCTTCCAGTAAGTGTTACTTCAAGCTTCCCTCCCCCCACTGCTGCTTCTTACCGGGTCCCTCAGCAGTCCTCTGAAAACCATGTTATAGATCCAAAATTGCTTTTCAGTTCTGGAATTCAAAAAGGTCTGGAGGCTGGGTGAGGTGGCTCACTCTGCTAATACCAGCAATTTGGGAGGATGAAGCAGGTGGAGGGCTTGAGCTCAGGTGTTCAAGACCAGCCTGGGAAACATAGCGAGACCGTTGTCTCTACATCTCTACAAGCAATTACAAAATTAGCTGAGTGTGGTGGCATTCACATGTAGTTTCAGCTACTCAGGAGGCTGAGGCAGGAGGATTGTTTGACCCCAGGAGTTTGAGGATGCAGTGAGCTATGATTACACCACTGCACTCCAGCCTCAGTGACAGAGTGAGACTGCCTTTTTTTTTTAAAAAAAAGGAGGTATGGCTGGGCATGGTGGCTCACGCATGTAATTCCAGCACTTTGGGAGGCAGAGGTGGACAGGTCACCTGAGCTCAGGAGTTTGAGACCAGCCTGGCCAACATGGCGAAACCCTATCTCTAATAAAAATATAAAAATTAGTGGGATGTGGTGGCACAAGCCAGTAATCCCAGCTACTTGGGAGGCTGAGGCAGGAGAATCGCTTGAACCCAGGAGGCAGAGTTTGCAGTGAGCCGAGATCGTGCCACTGTACTCCAGCTGGGGCGACAGAACAAGACTCTGTCTCAAAAAAAAGAAAAAGAAAAGAAAAGAGGCATGCACTCTAAGCACACATCTGCAAATACTCACCTTGGTCCCCACACCCTGGCTTCACCCATGGATAGAATGCCATAAACCTCTGTGGTCCCTGGAAACCCAAACCATATCCTTAACCTGAGCACATATCCTGACCCCAACCTAGCTCCAGAGCAACTCATCAGACTTGGTCCTCCTGAGACCACCTTGGTTTTGATTCTAGGAGGACGGGGAGGAAAGAGATGGGAGCTGAGCATCAGCAGGAGAGAGAACCAGGATGCAGGAGGAGGGACTGGTGAGCATTCTCCAGGGGCTTGTGTAGAGCTGAAGCATCACGTCTATGGTAAGCACATGTTATGCAATGGATTGTATCCCTCCTCCACCAATTTTTAAAAAAATTTGGTGGCTCATGCCTGAAATCCTGCACTTTGGGAGGCCGAGGCAGGTGGATCATGAGATCAAGAGGTGGAGACCATCCTGGCCAACATGGTGAAATCCCTCTCTACTAAACCACAATTTCGTTGTTTACTTGTTGATTGACAGGCATTTGGACTCGTTCCATGTACTTGCAATTGCAAATTGTGGTGATATAAACAGGTGTGTGCAAGTGTATTTTGCACATAATAATGACTTCTCTTCCTCTGGGTATACCTGATAGTGAGATTGCGGGATCAAATGGTAGTTCTACTGTTAGTTCTTTAAAGAATCTCCACATTGTTTTCCATACTGATTGTACTAGTTTACACTGCTGCCAGCAGTACAAAAGTGTTCCTTTTCCCACATTCACACCAACATCTATTATTATTATTATTATTTTTTGGCAGGGGGACAGAGTCTCACTCTGCTGCCCAGGCTGGAGTGCAGTGGTGTAATCTCGGCTCACTACAACCTCCACCTCCTGGGTTTAAGCAATTATCCTGCCTCAGCCTCCCAAGTAGCTGGGATTACAGGTGCCCACCATCACATCCAGTTAATGTTGTTTTTAGTATTCTTAGTAGAGACGGGTTCACTATGTTGGCCAGGCTGGTCTCGAACTCCTGACCTCAAATGATCTGCCCCCTTTGGCCTCCCAAAGTGTCGGGATTACAGGTGTGAGCCACGGCATCCAGCCTGATTTCTTTATTATGGATATTCTTGCATAAGTCAGGTAGTATTGCATTGTGATTTTGATTTGCATTTTCCTGATTATTAGTGATGCTGAGCATTTTGTTTTCATGTTTATTGGCCATTTGTGTATCTTCTTTGGAGAATTGGCAAGGCTCTATTTCTTTTTCTTTTTGAGATGGAGTCTCACTCTGTCAGCCAGGCTGGAGTGCAGTGTGGCCTAGTCTTGGCTCACTGCAACCTCCATCTCCCGGGTTCAAGTGATTCTCCTGCCTCAGCTTCCCGAGTAGCTGGGATTATAGGCATGCGCCACCACACCCCTAGCTAATTTTTGTATTTTTAGTAGGGATGGGGTTTTGCCATGTTGGCCGGGCTTTTCTTGAACTCCTGACCTCAGGTGATCCTCCTGCCTTGGCCTCCCAAAGTGCTGGGATTATAGGTGTGAGCCACCATGTCCAGCCTAATTTGTGGTAATTTTTTAGAGCATCTGTGGGGAACTCATACAGATACTAAACCAGCCAGAGAGCCCCCAGCCCAGTACTAAGTCTCAGCCTTGAACGTGGGGCTGGACTCCAAGGGCACTTGCCCGTTCCGACTTGACTAAGTTCACCTGGTCCTGGAGAGAATGTTAGTCCAGCTGGCCAGCTCCCAGCTTCTCCCAGGAAAGCTGAGTCTCAGACCCAAAGAAAAAGAGAAAAAGCCAAGGGCCTTCCCTGCCTCCCTCATCCCTGCCTTCCCCTCCAGGGGACTGGCTGAATGGGAATCTCATGAACTCCTCAGCCTTCGGCATGCTTCAGCCCTGTGGGACTCTCCTTTTTGGTCAGAGTCACACATTTGCCTTCTGTCGTGTGGCACAGCCAGCAGGCCGGCCCTGTCCTCCTTCTCATTAGGTCTGCAGACCCCAGAGTCTGCCACTCACCTGCTGCTAACCTGGCAGCAGGCAGTCACCTTCCCAACAGGCAGTGATGATGAGCACGTGGGTCGAAGACCTTGACCCTGCCTTTGCCTTCTCCAGACCTTGACAGTGTGGAGGCTGCTCCAGTGTCTGGGCCGGAATCCTGTCCAGGCGTTTCCCTGTCCGCCCTTCTCCCAGCTTCTTTCCTCGTTAAAACAGCCATCGTTCACGGCATCATGCATCCAGGCTCACCTTGCATTGATCAGCTCTATTAACCTACTTTTCATTCCAAAGCCACACGGCCATTCCCAGTGATTCTGTCCTGTGTCAATCCTCACCCAAAGTACACGGCATGTCCTTCGTCTTCCTGCCCGCCTTGGCCTCTCAAAGTGCTGGGATTGCAGGTGTGAGCCGCTGCACCTGGCCTCTCCTCTCTCATTCTGTGAGATTAGCTTTTTAGCTGCCACATATGAACAGGATCATGCAACATTTGTCTTCTTTTTTAAATTGACACAGGGTCTCATTCTGTCACCCACGCCTGCTTTTTTTTTGTTGTTGTTGTTGATTTGTTTGGTTTTCTACTTTTTTTATTTTTATTTTTTGAGATGGAGTTTCACTCATTACCCAGGCTGGACTGCAATGGCGCAATCTCCACTCACTGCAACCTCCGCCTCCTGGGTTCAAGCAATTCTCCTGCCTCAGCCTCCTGAGTAGCTGGGATTACAGGCACGTGCCACCATGCCCAGCTAATTTTTGTATTTTTAGTAGAGACGGGGTTTCACCTTGTTGACCAGGATGGTCTCGATCTCTTGACCTCGTGATCCACCCGCCTCGGCCTCCCAAAGTGCTGGGATTATAGGCGTGAGCCACCGCGCCCGGCCCTGGTTTTCTTTTTTTTTCTAACAGAGTTTTTCTCTCTCCAAGGCACACGATCCCACGACCCATGTGATTTAAACATTCTCTTTGGGGCTGGACACAGTGGCTTACATCTGTAATCCTGGCACTTTGCGAGGCTGAGCTGGGTGGATCGATTGAGATCTGGAGTTTGACACCAGCCTGGCCAACAAGGTGAAACGCCGTCTCTACTAAAAATACAAAAATTAGCTGGGTGTGGTAACGCACGCCTGTAATCCTAGCTACTTGGGAGGCTGAGGCAGGAGAATTGCAGTGATTCCTGCACTCCAGCCTGGGTAACAGAGCAAGACTCTGTCAAAAAAAAAAAGAAAAAAAGAAAAGTAAGGCACTTAGAGGGTAAGTGACTTCACCTGGTGCTAAGTAGGGGAGTGTGGATTTGAGCTAGGGTGTGGGTTCAAACCACATCAACACCTGCTACAGCTGACCCCATCTCCATGCGGCTGGGAAGGTTGACTGAGTCTACCACTGCCTTCCCGGTGTGCACATGCTCACCGAGCCATTGCAGCCTCCACCTTCTTGGTTCAAGTGATTCTCCTGCCTCTGCCTCCCGTGTAGCTGGGATTACAGGCATGTGCCACCACGCCCAGCTAATTGTTGTATTTTTGGTAGAGATGGGGTTTCTCCATCTTGGTCAGACTGATCTCGAACTCCCAACCTTAAGTCATCTACCTGCCTCGTCCTCCCGAAGTGCTGGGATTACAGGCATAAGCCACCACACCCAGACTTGATCAGGGTTAAAAACGTTTTTAACAATTTCTCTCCAATATTTAAAAATAGACTCAAACTCCTCCATACATGTTATGACCTATTTTTCTCACTTAACCATAAGTAAAGAGTAATTTTTATGTCTTTATTTGTTCATCACCTGAGGTTGCTGCTTTCTTGTTATTTCCTTTGCCTTTCCCTGTTTACACATAAATTATGCTATCTGTGTTTGTTTGTTTGAGATAGAATCTCGCTCTGTCTCCCAGGCTGGAGTGCAGTGATGCAATCTCGGCTCAATGCAACCTCTGCCTCCAGGGTTCAAGTGATTCTCCTGCCACAGCCTCCGGAGTAGCTGGGATTACAGGCACCCACCACCATGCCTGGCTAATTTTTGTAGAGACAGGGTTTCACCCTGTTGGCCAGGCTGGTCTCAAACTCCTGACCTCAAGTGATTCTCTCACCTCAGCCTCCCAAAGTGCTGGGATTACAGGTGTGAGCCACCACGCCCAGCCTGGTTTAGTGCTTTTCAAACTGGAACACCCCCCCGCCACCACCCACCAGTGAAGCATGTCAGGACTGTTTGAGGAGAGGAGGCAAGGCTGAGCAGACAAGGCTCTTTGTTCCCTTGGAGTCTCCTGGGAACCATACTTTCTGCTGGTGAGTCCCCCGATTCACTGTTTTGCATGTAGCAGCTAAGCTTTAACTTGGAAAGTAGGTCCCGCCATTCACCAGGAGCTCGAAATGAACATATCCTCCGTGCAGATGCTGTGTGCAGGCATCTGAATATCTGCATCACTGTAGACTCTTGGGGCGGCATGACTGCTTTGTAAGCAGCCAGAAAGCCTTTATCGAGCTCACAAACAATATTTCCTGGCCCCTGGGGACTGCTCCACACCTTGATAAAGGCAGCGTTTATGAAAAGTAAATGTCTCATAAATAATCAAGTGGATTCTTGAGCATGCCAAGGCTTTCTCAGAGTGAGTTTTAGAAGCGTATTTGGTTTTTCCATGCTCTCACCCCTTCCCCATGTGCCCAGTGACTAGAGAACTCACGGAGTGGACCAATCCTTGTGGACAAGAGAGGTTGAAAGTTGTTCTCCTGTTCCGCCTGCCTCTCAGCTCCCAAAGTATTTTATGATTCCGCGCCCTAAGGACGTGGGAGGCAGGTGTTCTCATGCCAGCATACACTTCGACCCTGATGAGGGTTGGCTCTTTGGTAGCTTCCATTCAAATTGAAAATGCACGTGTTATTTGACCCAGCAGCTTGATGTCTAGAGGCTTTAGAATCATGAAATAATCACAAAATACGGAATAATATTTATTCCAGGTTTGCTTATTAAAAAAAAAAGCAAGAAAGAAAAGAAAACACAAATCTTCACCTAAAGGAGAGAACCTGAAATAAACAATGGCGGCTGGGCGTGGTGGCTCATGCCTGCAATCCCAGCACTTTGGGAAATTAAAGTGGGTGCGTCATCTGAGGTCAGGAGTTCAAGACCAGCCCGGCCAACATGGTGTAACCCTAGCTCTGCTAAAAATACAAAAATTAGCTGGGCGTGGTGGTGGGTGCCTGTAGTCCAGCTACCGGGGAGTCTTAGGCAGGGGAATCACTTGAACCAGGGAGGCGGAGGTTGCAGTGAACTGAGATGGTGCCCCCGTGCTCCAGCCTGGGCTACAGAGTGAGACCCTGTCTCAAAAAAATAAATAAATAAATAAAATAAATAATAAAAATAAAAATAAATGATGGCACTACGTACCATAGACTCTGCAGCCATGAAAAATGAGGAAGTCTTCCAGCACCCACAGATGCCAGTCTCCCAGATATCAGTGATAAAAGTGAGGTGCTGAACAATGTAAATGGCATTGGGGTTTGCGTAAAAAGAATTCTATACACACAGGTGCATGTATGTGAATAACCATCTGAGAAAGTGCTCACAAGGAATTGGAAACAGCTGTTCCCTCTGGAGAGCAAATCAGCATGGCTATGAGACAGGGAGGAACATGAATTTCTAACAGTCTACTCTTTTGTACCTTTGGAATTTTGTACATGTGCATTCCTCATTTGAATAAATAAACATCTTTTTTTTTTTTTTTTTGAGACAGAGTCTTGCTCTGTTGCCAGGCGCCAGGCTGGAGTGCAGTGGCATGAGCTCGGCTCACTGCACCCTCCGCCTCCCGGGTTCAAGCAATTCTCCTGCCTCAGCCTCCCAAGTAGCTGGGACCACAGGCACACACCACCACGCCCAGCTAATTTTGTATTTTTCAGTAGAGACGGGGTTTCACCATGTTGGCCGGGATGGTCTTGATCTCTTGACCTCGTGATCTTCCTGCCTCGGCCTCCCAAAGTGCTGAGATCACAGGCATGAGCCACTGTGCCTGGACTGCTTTTTTTTTTGAGACAGAGTTTCGATTTTGTTGCCCAGGCTGGAGTGCAGTGGCGCTATCTTGGCTCACTGCAACTTCTACTTCCTGGGTTCAAGTGATTCTCCTGCCTCAGCCTCCTGAGTACCTGGGATTACAGGTGCCTGCCATTGTGTCCAGCTAAGTTTTATATTTTTATAGAGATGGGGTTTCACCATGTTGGCCAGGTTGGTCTTGTACCTCTGACCTCAGGTGATCTGCTCCCTTGGCCTCCCAAAGTCCTGGGATTAAAGGCGTGAGCCACCACACTTGGCCAGCATTTTATGTTTTTTGAGCCAGGGTCTCGCTCTGTCACTCAGGCTGGAGTGCAGTGGCACAATCTCAGCTCATTGCAACCTCCACCTCCCAGGTTCAAGCAATTCTCCTGCCTCAGCCTCCCAAGTAGCTGGGACTACAGGCATGAGTCACTGTGCCCAGCCAATTTTTGTATTTTTAGAAGAGACGAGGTTTCACCATGTTGGTCAGGCTGGTCTCAAACTCCTGACCTCAGGTGATCCGCCCACCTCAGCCTCCCAAAGTGCTGGGATTACAGGCGTGAGCCACCGCGCCTGGCCCAGACTTCACAATTTAAAAGGCTTAATTTTCTGAGTGAAGCTGCCTTTTTTGGGGTTGGGGGATGGGGTATCAGTTGTTTTCAGGGAAGGCACTTGTGGCTCATTTTTTCAGTCTACCAGATGTCCCTGTACATGAATGTTTGAGGAGCACTTTGTTTCTTTTTAAGATTTATTTTGCTTGGATTTTAATGTTAATCTTTATTTCAGAGACAAGGTCTTGCTCTGCTGCCCAGGCTAGAGTGCAATGGTGCCATCGTAGCTCAATGCAACCTTGAACATCTGTGCTCAAGCCATCCTCCTGCCTCAGCCTCCTGAGTAGCTGGGACTGACTAGAGGCCTGCCTCACAATGCCCAGGTAATCAAAAACAATTAAAAAGAGGTGGGGTCCCACTCTGTCACCTAAGTGGGAGTACAGTGGCACTGTCACAGCTCACTGTGGCCTGGAAGTCCTGGGCTGAAGCAATCTCCCTGCCTCAGCCTCCTGAGTGGCTGGGGCTTCAGGCATGAGCCACCACATCTGGGTAATTTTTACTGTTTGTAGAAATAGGATTTTGTTCTGTTGCCCAAGCTTATCTTGAACTCCTGACCTCAAGTGATCCTCCTGCCTCGGCCTCCCACAGCACTGGCATCATTACAGGTCTGAGCCACCGTGCTGGGCCGTCAAACTGCCTCTTCTTCTTCTTCTTTTTTTTTTTTGAAAGAAAGAGAAAGAGAAAAGAGGGAGAGAGAACAGGAGTCTTGCCCTATTGCGCAGGCTGGAATGCAATCTAAAAATAAGTATTAAAAACCTCTTTTAGGCCGGGCGCGGTGGCTCACGCCTGTAATGCCAGCACTTTGGGAGGCTGAGGCGGGTGGATCACGAGGTCAAGAGATTGAGACCATCCTGGTCAAAGTGGTGAAACCCCATCTCTACTAAAAATACAAAAATTAGCTGGGCATGGTGGCGGGTGCCTGTAGTCCCAGCTACTCAGGAGGCTGAGGCAGGAGAATTGCCTGAACCCAGGAGGCGGAGGTTGCGGTGAGCCGAGATCGCGCCATTGCACTCCAGCCTGGGTAACAAGAGTGAAACTGTCTCAAAAAAAAAAAACCTCTTTTATGCTGATAATTGTGCTTAACAGCGGAGACAGGAAGGAATAAGGGAAGAAAATAACAAACAGCCAACCAATATTTCATTTAAGTCTGTGAAATGCTGTGCAAATGCTGAGGAGTGATTTACTTCCAAGTATGTGGTCACTTTCAAAATAGGTGTAATGTGATACTGAGAAAAATGTATGTTCTGTGGACCGGGGGTGAAGAATTCCATAAATATTCACTGAGTTTACTTGTTCCAGGTCTGAGTTCAAATCATAGATGTCCCTGTTAATTTTCTATCTCGTTGCTCCGTCAAATATTAATAATGTGGTGTCAGAGTCTCCCGCTATTATTGTGGGAGTCCAAGTCTCTTTATAAGTCATTGAGAACTTGTCTTATGTATCTGGGTGTTCCTGTATTGGGTGCATATATATTTATGATCATCGACTCCTGTTGTTGCATTGATCCTTTTACCATTATGTAATGTCCTTGTTTGTTTCTTTCAGTCTTTGTTACTATTAAAGTCTATTTTGTCAGAGACAAAAGTTACAACTCCTGTTTTTTTGTTTTGTTTTGTTTTCTCTCCATTTGATTGGTGAGTCTTCCTCCAACCTTTTGTTTTGAGTCTCTGTGTGTCCTTGCTTATGAGATGGGTCTGGATACAGAGTGCCGATGGGTTTTGACTTTTTATTCAGTTTGCGTGTCTGTGTCTTTGCTTGGGGCGTTCGCATTTCCTCTTCAAGGAGAGAAGTGAAGCGTCTGAACACCTCAGCCTGGGAATGGGTCGTGTGCAACGTACATAAAGGCCACGCCAAGCATCAGCACAACAAACAATGGAACAGAATGACTGCAAACTGCGGAGGAAGGAGAAGGCCAGGAGCGCCCAGGATGGACTGCGGCAGGTCTGTCCCAGAGCTCGCTGAGCATCCACCCTGCCGTCCAGCTGGTCTCTCCACGGAAACAGAATTGCTCTTTGCTATTTTCCCAAAGCGTGTGTCTTGATGAGCACAAGGGGCCAGGCGGCGTCTTTGCGGCTGCTCTGGCCGTGTCAGCAGCTGTATTTTTAGAGCACCCGGGGGGGCTCGAAGGTCTTTGCCGACTTGAGGAAATAGGTCACTGTATTGCGGCAGATCCTTGTCACAGGGCTGCATTGGCCATTGCCACTCTTTCATGGGATGGGGAATGTGAGGAGACTATGAAGGGTCAGCTGGTTGCCCTTGGACATGCAGTGAGAGGGAGGATTTTGTTTTGCTGAAAAAATTTTTTGTTATTTGAGACCGAGTTTCCTCGTTGCCCAGGCTGGAGTGCAATGTCGCCATCTCGGCTCGCCGCAACCCTCGCCCCCTGGGTTCAAGAGATTCTCCTGCCTCAGCCTCTGGAGTAGCTGAGATTACAGGTGCATGTCACCACACCTGGCTAATTTTGTATTTTTAGTAGAGACGGGGTTTCTCCATGTTGGTCAGGCTGGTTTCAAACTCTTGAGCTCAGGATCCACCTGCCTCGGCCTCCCAAAGTGCTGGGATTACAGGTTAAGCCACTGTGCCTGGCCTGTTTTGCTGGAATTTATAGTTTGTCAAATAAGATACTGTGAGGCTGGGTCGCAGTGGCTCATACCTGTAATCCCAGCGCTTTGGGAGGCTGAGGCAGGAGCATCACTTGATGCCAGGAGTTGAGAGCAGCCTGGGTAACATAGTGAGACCCTCATCTCTACAAAATATAAAAATATTAGCCAGGCATGGTGGGTGTATGCCTATAATCCCAGCACTTTGGGGGGCCAAGGCGGGTGGATCACAAGATGAAGAGATCGAGACCATCATGGCTAACATGGTGAAACCTCAACTTTATTAAAAATGCAAAAATTAGCTGGGCGTGTTGCTGTGTGCCTGTAATCCCAGCTACTCAGGAGGTTGAGGCAGGAGAATCACTTGAACCCAGGAGGTAGAGGTTGCAGTGAGCCGAGATAGCATCACTGCACTCCAGCCTGGTGACAGAGCGAGACTCTTTCTCAAAAAAAAAAAAAAAAAAAAGAAATTTAGCCAGGCATGGTAGTGCATGCCTGTAATTTCAGCACTTTGGGAGGCTAAGGCAGGAGGATCGCTTGACCCCAGGAGCTGGAGGATGCAGTGAGCTGTGAGTGATTGCTTCACTGAATCACAGTCTGGGTGACAGAGAAAGACTATCTCAAAAAAAAAAAAAAAAAAAAAAGAGCTGGTGGTAAAGTTGCCCACCCCATCTCATAGCACAAGAGTTTCTTTCTTGGTTCCCACATTCTCTCCAAGGTACCCCTTGGCCTGACCAGAGAAAAGCCTTTGGGGTTTTTTTTTTTTAGATGAAGTCTGGCTTTGTCTTCCAGGCTGGAGTGCAGTGGGATCTTGGCTCATTGCAACCTCCGCCCCGTGGTTCAAGTGGTCCTCCCACCTCAGCCTCCTGGGTAGCTAGGACTTCCAGGCACACGCCACCATGCCTGGCTAATTTTTGCATTTCACCATGTTGGCCAGGCTGGTCTCAAACTCCTGACTTCAAGAGATCCTCCCACCCTGACTTCCTAAAATGCTGGGATCACAGGTGTGAGCCATTGCGACTGGCCTGGGTGTCTTTACCCAAGACTTTCCCACTTTGTTGTATCCTTCTTGCTTATCCACATGGGCCTCCCTGCGGCTCTGGCCTCTGCTTAGTCCTGCCACTTCTGATAACTGCTGTGTTCCCCCCGGAGGTAGCCTGATTTAGCAGAAAGAACACAGCCTTTGGAGTGAGGCACACTAGGTTTGAAACCTAGCTCCCCACTTGCTGTGTGACCCTGGGAAAGTCACTTAGCCTCTCTGAGCTTCCAGTCCTCATCTCTAAAATTGGGAACAAGAGTACATAGCAGCTGGGTTCAGTGGCTTATGCCTGTAATCCCAGCACTTTGGGAGGCCCAGGTGGGCAGATCACCTGAGGTCAGGAGTTTGAGACCAGCTTGGCCAACATGACAAAACCCTGTCTTTACTAAAAATACAAAAATTAACCAGGTGAGATGGCAGGTACCTGTAATCTCAGCTACTCGGGGGGCTGAGGCTTGAACCTCAGGGGGCTGAGGGCTGAGGAGACTCGCTTGAACGTGGGAGGAGGAGGTTGCAGTGGGCCGAGATCACGCCATTGTACTCCAGCCTGGGTGATAGAGCAAGACTCTGTCTAAAAAAAAAAAAGAGTACCCAGGGACTGTTGTGTGGACTCAGTGGGATGGTGTGTACAAATCACCTGGCGCAAGGCACATAGTAGGAGCTTCTTATGGTGATGGTGGTGACATTGGCTGCAGGGTGTAGGGCTCAGCCTGTCCCTCTGTCCCTCTGATCTGGGTGGGTGAACATCCAGGGAAGTACCCTCACTTGAAAGACCTCAAGCCCTCCCTCCTTGTGTCCAGATCCTTTAAGCACCTGCGTCCACACCCCGGCCCTCTGCTGTCTCTCCCTGGCATGATCCTGGCCCTCCAGCCACATCTTAAAACCGTGTTGCCTGGTTTGCTTTGGGAAGCAGAGCCTGTCCGGCACCCTCCATAGATAGAGAAGCTGTGAAGGAGATAAACTCTGAAGAAAGGGTGAGGAGACAGACTCAGGGGCCAATCAAGGTCAAGAAATAGGCTGGGTGTGGTGGCTCAGGCCTGTAATCCCAGCACTTTGGGAGACTGAGGTGGGTGGATCATGAGATCAGAAGTTCAAGACCAGCCTGGCCGAGATGGTGAAACCCTGTTTCTAATAAAAATACAAGAAAATTGGTTGGACACAGTGGCAGGCGCCTGTAATCTCAGCTACTCAGGAGGCTGAGGTGGGAGAATTGCTTGAACCTGGTGGCAGCGGTTGTAGTGAGCTGAGATTGCACCACTGCACTCCAGCCTGGGCAATAGAGTGAGACTCTGTCTAAGAAAAAAAAAAAAAAAAACAAAAGACCAACCCAAAAATTAGCTGGGCATGGTGGTGAGTGCCCGTAATCCCAGCTACTTGGGAGGCTGAGACAGAAGACTTACTTGAACCCAGGAGGCGGAGGTTGCAGTGAGTTGAGATCGCACCACTGCACTCCAGCCTGGGTGACAGAGCAAAGACTTTGTCTCAAAAAAACAACAAAAAAAAGGCTGGGTGTGGTGGCTCACACCTGTAATCCCAGCACTTTGGGAAGCTGAAGTGAGTAGAACGCTTGAGGTCAGAAGTTCGAGACCAACCTGGCCAACATGGTGAAATCCTGTCTCTACTAAAAATACAAAAATTTGCCAGATGTGGTGGCACACAGCTATAGTCCTAGCTATTCAGGAGGCTGAGGCATGAGAACCTTGAACCTGGAAGGAGGAATTTGCAGTGAGCCGAGATCCCACCACTGCACTCCAGCCTGGGCAACAGAGAGAGACTCTGCCTCAAAAAAAAAAAAAAAAAAAAAAAAAGCCAGGAAACACACTCACACACACATCCCTGCACCCAGATTCACACCAGGGTCACCCACGCTTACCTCCAGCTCACGTTCACACAAGAACACACACCAGCAACAGAGAGGCACTCATTCTTGACAGGCTTATCCAGGAGTTTTCAATCGGAAGATCCAGAATAAGGCGATTTGAATTCCAGCATCAATGTCAGTTTTGTGTCATTCTGCAAAATACTGTTTTGTTGGGAATTGCACAGTGAGAGGCTGTGACAGTGGCTGGGGGCATCGCCACAGTCAATGCTTAGAGTCTCAAAAGGTTATAATCTAGCTCTGGGGGTTAAAGGGGAGAAGTGGGACTGAGCTGGGTCTCACAGCCCCTTTAGAATGTGTCCTGGCAGGGGGGACTCAGAACTGGCTGGTCAGGACTGGAGTCAGCTGGTGGACAGACAGCAACCAATCAGAGACTGTTGTTGGGGAAATACGGCTCCCTGCAAATTATCCCGGGCTGGGGAGGGGAACCAGCTAGCCTGCCCACCCCTCACTCCTCTCCTCTTGCTCAGCGTGTCAAGGGCCCCAGTCTTCCTTTTCTTTCGCTCTCTCTGTCATTCCTGAATAGATATCACCCTACAGATGTCTGATGTGAAATTGCATTGGCAGTCACAGGACGTGGGTCTGTCCTGGGAGCAGGATGAAGCCAGGAAGGCTGATAGAGCATATTTTTGTGACCATGCATCCCATGCTATGTGAGGGACTTTGCTGGGAGGAAGAAGCTTCGGGGCTCAGTGCCATCCGGCTGGGGGTGAGATTGAGAGCAGCCCCTTAGCCACCAGTGGCCGATCTGCGTCTGCACCTGCTCCAGCTGGGCTTGGCAGCCGTGATTCCTGAACCGACGCGTGGCTCTGCTTGCGGACCAAGCTTGCAACTTCTTTCCACAATAAAACCGTGATGAGAGTTAATGGCGTGCATCGCTTTGCAATTGAACACAGGGTTTATAAAATGTTTATGAGGCGCAACCAAGGGGGCTGAGTGGGTGGTCAGAGCTTGGCTTTGGGCCACAGGTAACATCTGGGGCATCTCTAGCCAGGGCAATGTTGTAAGAATTTCTGGGCCGGGCGCGGTGGCTCACGCCTGTAATCCCAGCACTTTGGGAGGCTGAGGTGGGTGGATCACGAGGTCAAGAGATCGAGACCATCCTGGTCAACATGGTGAAACCCCGTCTCTACTAAAAATACAAAAAAATGAGCTGGGCATGGTGGCGCGTGCCTGTAGTCCCAGCTACTCAGGAGGCTGAGGCAGGAGAATTGCCTGAACCCAGGAGGCGGAGGTTGCGGTGAGCCGAGATCGCGCCATTGCACTCCAGCCTGGGCAACAAGAGTGAAACTTCGTCTCAAAAAAAAAGAATTTCTGATGTTGTGTATTCAGATTGACTTCTTTTAGAACTATTCCAAGGCAATTTGGGAGGTGGACTTGTTCACTTGGGAAGGCTTTTTGTTTATTTGTTTGTCGTTTTAGAGACAGAGTCTTGCTCTGTTGCTCAGATTTTAGTGCTGTGGTGCGATCATAGCTCACTGCAGCCTCAAACTCCTAGGCTGACGTGATCCTCCCACCTCAGCCTTCAGATTGGCTGGGACGACAGGTGCGGCTGATGAAAAATTTTCTTTTTTTGTAGAGGCAGGGTTTTACTCGATTGCTCAGGCTGGTCTTAAAGTTCTATGCTCAAGTGATACTTCCATCTTGGCCTCCCAAAGCACTGGGGGATTAAAAAAAATATAAATAAAAAATATATATTTTTGAGACAGAGTCTTGCTCTGTCACCCAGGCTGGAGTGCAATGGTGTGATCTCAGCTCACTGCAACCTCCACCTCCCGGATTCAAGTGATTCTCCTGTCTCAGCCTCCTTAGCAGCTGGGATTACAGGCATGCCATCACGCCCGGCTATGCTGGTTTATTATAAGAGATTTTCCAAAGGATACAAATGAAGAGGTGTGTGAATCCCAAACATTTGAGGTAGGTCTTAGTTAATCTAGAAAGCTTATTTTACCAAGGTTGAGAACATGCTCCTATAACACAGTCTCAGGAGGTCCTGACGTCATGTGCCCAAGGTGGTCGGGGCACAGCTTGGTTTTATACGTTTTAGGAAGACATGAGACATCAATCAATATATGTGAGAAGTACATTGGTTTGGTCTGGAAAATGGGTACAACTTGAAGAGAAGGCAGGAAGACTGGAGGCAGGGAGGAGGTTTCCAAGTCACAGATAGGTGAGAGGCTAACGGTTGCATTCTTTAGAGTTTCTGACTAACCTTTGCAAAGGAGGCAATCAGATGCGCATCTATTCCAGTGAGCACTTTGAATAGAATGGGAGGCACATTTGCTCTGAGCAGTCCCAGCTTGAAGGGGCCCAAGATATTTTCCTTTCACAGGTGCATAGGGTGGAGTATAGAGGAAGGGATGCAGAGGTCCCATGCCCCCACTGAGTGCAATGCCCTCCAGGGACCTCCACGTGTTCAGCTTTCTGGAAGCCCCCTGAGCCCAGTCCTTTTGGGTTTTTATAGTATCAATACATAGAGCATGATTCATTAAGTCATTGGCAAAGAGATCATCACTTTAAGGATTCTTTTTTTTTTTTTTTTTTTGAGACAAAGTTTCGCTCTTCTTTTCCAGGCTAGAGTGCAATGGCATGATCTCAGCTCACCACAACCTCCGCCTCCCAGGTTCAAGTGATTCTTCTGCCTCAGTCTCCTGAGTAGCTGGGATTACAGGCGCGTGCCATTACATGTGGCTAATTTTGTATTTTTAGTAGAGGTAGGGTTTCTCCATGTTGGTCAGGCTGGTCTTGAACTCCCGACCTCAGGTGATCCACCTGCTTCGGCCTCCCAAAGTGCTGGGATTACAGGTGTGAGCCACTGTGCCCAGCCTCACTTTAAGGATTCTAAGGATGTTAGGAGTTGTGTGCCAGGAAAGGGGACAAGTACTAAATATATATTTCACAAGTTCAGACAGTCCATTGGTCTAAACTGGTTATGATTTCAAGTGATTTGTAAGCAAGGCTGGGGATGATCAGAATACAGAGGGCACACTTGGTGAGCAGGAACCTGTCTGCACAGCAGTTTCCCCAGGGCTTCCCTTGCATTCTGGGTGGTGGCAGCATGTGGTTATGGCGGGTACCCTCTTCATCAGTACCTTGCTATGAGATGGTGTCCACTGTCTGGCTTCCAGGAGTCAGCCCACCTATGGAAAGTAGTGACATGCATTCGTAAAAAAGCAAGCTGGGCATGGTGTCTGACATAGTACTCTGGGAGTGTTAGAAGTAGACTTTCAGTGCTACGGAAGAAATAGCACTCAAATATAAATTTTTTCAGCAAGGCAATTTACTTCTTTAGAAGGGTACATCTCACAGATGGAGCAATGGTGAGAGCACACCTGAACAGGGGAGGGGAAGACATTCTTATCCCTGGTGCTGATAGCCCCTACTGCTGTGTCGTTCCCCTATTGGCTAGGGTTGGACCGCACAGTCTAGTCTACTTCTGATTGGCTATTTTAAGGAGATCAGGAGTATGAGCCAGAGTGGTGGGGTGAGCAGTTTGGTGGGAAACACTGTTATGGAACAGGTGACTAAAGGTGACTCAGGTCAGAGCAGGTGACCAGGGGTGACTCAGGGCGGGGCAGGTGACTAGGATGAGTCAGGACTCTAAACGTGTGGGTTAGGAGGGAGATGCGCCAGGGGGGCGTGCGGTTCTGGTGAGAGGAGTCGGTACAGGTAACAGATGTGAACTATGGATTAGGGCTGGCTGGAGGGCTGTTTGCTGAAACTAGGGGCAAGGAAACAACGAGAACAAGGAAGTTAAACTTCAGAAGGGAGAGCAAAGAACACGGAACTGAACATACTGGCATACGAAAGGGAAACTTGGAACTCACTATATTTAACAAGAGGCTCAGGCAGAAGGACTACTTGAGGCCAGGAGTTTGAGACCAGCCTGGGCAGCATAGCAAGATCCTGTCTTTTTTTTTTTTTTTGAGATGAAGTCTCACTCTGTCACCCAGGCTGGAGTGCAGTGGCAGGATCTCGGCTCACTGCAACCTCCACCTCCCAGGTTCAGGCAATTCTCCTGCCTCAGCCTCCTGAATAGCTGGGATTACAGGCGTGTGCCACCACGCCCAGCTAATTTTTGTACTTTTAGTGGAGATGAGGTTTCACCATGTTGGTCAGGATGGTCCTGAACTCCTGATCTCGTGATCCACCCGCCTCAGCCTCCCAAAGTGCTGGGATTACAGATGTGAGCCACCGTGTCCGGCCGATCCTGTCTTAAAAAATAAAAAACTTACCCAGGTGTAGTGGTACGTACCTGCAGTCCCAGCTACTTGGGAGCTTGGCTTGGGACCAGGAGTTGGAGACTGCAGTGAGCCATGATGGTACCAGTGCACTCCAGCCTGGGAGACAGAGTTGAGAGCCTGTCTTAAAGTACCTGGCAGTAAAAAGTCAGGATGTAAGTCTTATACTAAAAAAGTCAGTGGAACACAAACTACATAAGTAAACCTGGAAAACATTATGCTGCTTAAAAAAATATCTTAGACTGGGCACAGTGGCTCTTACCTGTAATCTTAACATTTTGGGAGGCTGAGGTGCGAGGATTGCTTGAGGCCAGGAGTTTGAGACCATACTGAAACCCTAGGTCTAAAAAAAAAAAAAAAAAAAGCCAGGTGTGTGCCTGTAGTTCCAGCTACTCGGGAGGCTGAGCTGGGAGGATCACTTGAGGCCAGGAGTTGGAGGCTGCAGTGAGCTATGATTGTACCACTGCACTCCAGCATGGGAGACAGATTGAGACCCTGTCTCTGTTAAAAAAAAAAAAAAAAAAGCAGGCCCAAGGGTGTCTGTTCTCTGGGGAATTACTCTCCTCATACTGCCTCCATAAGGTCCAGCCCTCCAAAAAGGAACAGCTGCCCCCCAGTGCTGTCCCCCGATGGGACATCCAAATCACTCAGGAAAGCTGAAAACGGTCAGCTCCGGGGCTTTGCCTGGAGATTCTGAATGGATGGCTCTGCGCGGAGGTGAGTTTTGAAAAAGCCCTTGTGCTCAGGATGCAGTCAAGGGAAGGTCTGTGGGCTCCCAGAGGGCCGGAATTATAGGCGTGAGCCACTGCGCCCGGCCCGCGGTCAAGTCTCAAAGTTCTGAAATGTTCTCCTTTGACTCCGTGTCTCGCATCCAGGTCACACTGGTCCAAGAGGTGGGCTCCCACGGCCTCGGGCAGCTCTGACCCTACCGTTTTGCAGGTTACAGAAAACTGCCAAAGACAGTCAGAAGGAAGAAACAGCATGAGGGGCTGATGGATCCCTGACCAAGTGAGACCTCCAAGCTTAAGACTAACCCTAAAATCAAGCCTACTGGCCATGCCTGCAATCCCAGCACATTGGAAAACCAGGGCTGGTGGATCACTTGAGGCCAGGAGTTCGAGACCAGCTTGGCCAACATAGTGAAAACCCGACTCTACTAAAAATATAAAAATTAGCCAGGCGTGCTGGAGCCTGCCTGTAGTCCCAGCTACTTGGGTGGCTGAGGCACAAGAATGGTTTGAACCTGGGAAGTGGGGGTTACCGTGAGCCGAGATTGAGCCACTGCACTCCATCCTGGGCAACAGAGACTCTGTCTCAAAAATATATATACAAATAAACAAAATTAAGCCTACAAATATCCCTAATGCTAGCCTTGGTTTTAGCCCTTCCCCTATCCCTAACTATCCCTAATACTAACCCTGCTCATAACCCTAAACCGAGCCTGAGCCTGAGCCATCACTTGATGCTGACCTAATTCTAGTCCTCTCCCTGACCCCATCCTTAAACCAAATCCCAACCCTTAAGACAGCCCTAGCCTCGGTCCCAACCCTACACAAGCCCTGCCGTAGCCCTAAACCTAACGCTACAGCTAAGTGTGGTTTGCAAAATGAACGCGGTGAAGCTGATATTACACTTTCCTCTTTTATTCTGTTGCACTCAGGCCAAATGAGTCTGGAGGAGTTGGGAAAAAAAATGGGGCAGGGAGGGAAATCTCAGCTTCCCGCTGCAGAGGCGACTTTCAGCATAAATCATCACCTTCCACGAGAAAGCCAGCATGTTTTCTAACAAGAAATCTAAATGGAATCTTTCCTGAGATAAGAGTGCACGGTGCTGTTACCAGCACACACTCTCCAAACAGACGCTGGAATCGCAAATGTCAGGGCTGGAAGAGGCTGTCGGGCATCCCTGGAGGGGATGAGAGACAGAGTACGAAGAAGGAACAGTGACTTGCCTGAGGTCCCTAAAGGAACTTGAGTTCCATTCTGCACCTCCTCCAGTAATACCGGCTTCTGACATTTGTCAAATGGCGTGATCGGGTCAACTCTTGGTTCAGGCCATCTCCAGGGTCTCTTGATTGTTTGTTTTGAGACAGAGTCTCAGACTGCGGTGCAGTGGCATGATCATAGCTCACGGCAGCCTCCAACTCCTGGGCTCAAGTGATCTCCCCACCTCACTCACCTGAGCAGCTAGGCCTACAGGCATGCAGCACCTTGCTAATTAGCTGGGGCATGCCCCAGCTAATTTTATTTTTTTGTAGGGATGGGATCTCACTATGTTGCCCAGGCTGATCTCGAATTCCTGGGCATAAGCAATCCTTCTGTTTTGGCTTCCCAAAGTGTTGGGATTACAGGCATGAGCCACTACGCCTGGCCAAAGGGGCACATTTTGTGCATTTTTTTTTTTTTTTTTTGGAGACAGAGTTTTACTCTGCTTCCCAGGCTGAAGTGCAGTGGCATGATCTCAGCTCACTACAACCTCTGCCTCCTGGATTCAAGTGATTCTCCTGCCTCAGCATCCCGAGTAGCTGGGATTACAGGCATGTGCCACCACACCCACCTAATATTGTATTTTTAGTAGGGATGGGGCTTCTCCATGTTGGTCAGGCTGGTCTTGAACTCCTGACCTCAGGTGATCCACCTGCCTCATCCTCCCAAAGTGCTGGGGTTACAGGCGTGAGCCACTGTGCCTGACCTATTTATTTATTTTTTTTTTGAGAAGGAGTATCACTCTGTCATGCAGGCTGGAGTACAGTGGTGTGACCTCAGCTCACTGCAACCTCTGCCTCCTAGGTTCACGTGATTCTCCTGCTTCAGCCTCCTGAGTAGCTGGGACTACAGGTACCCGCCAACATTCCTGGCTAATTTTTGTATTTTCAGTAGAGAGAGGGTTGTACCCTGTTGACCAGGTTGGTCTCGATCACCTAAACGCAGGTGATCAGCCTGCTTCAACCTCCCAAAGTGCCAAGATTACAGGTGTGAACCACTGCGCTCGGCCAGGGGTGCATTTTTGAGTAGTAAATGTGGGAACCCGGCTCTAGCACATAAACCTCAGCAATCATGTGGCTGCCACCAAGTTTGAGGGGTCGCTGGTGGCCCCTTTCCACTGGGCAGCTTGCTCCCTCTGCCTTGTAATGTGATGCTGCTTGAGGTGTGTTTGAAATCTTTTTACTGTTTTTTTTTTTTTAAGATGGGATTTCACCATGATGACCAGGCTGGTCTTGAACTCCTGACCTTAAGTGATCCACCCACCTGGGCCTCCCAAAGTGCTAGGATTACAGGCATGAGCCACCATGCCCGGCCTGAAGCGTGTTTGAAATCTTTAGCTATAACATTTTATTTCAGCATAAAATTGAATAGGCAGGTCAGGAAAAGAAAACTGATGGCAGGTGTCGCTGTGCAAGAGGATTTTTTTTTAAGGTGCCTATTCCCAGGTGAACATTTTCACACAGCTTTGGTACCGCAGTGGACTGGAAAATCAGCCAGGCTCGGTGGCTCACGCCTGTAATCCCAGCACTTTGGGAGGCCGAAGCAGGTGGATCACCTGAGGTTAGGGGTTGGAGACCAGCTTGGCCAACATGGCAAAACCCCCTCTCTACTAAAAATACAAAAATTAGCTGGGCATGGTGGTACGTGCCTGTAATCTCAACTACTTGGGAGGCTGAGACAAGAGAATTGCTTGAACCTGGGAGATGGAGGTTGCAGTGGGCCAAGATCATGCCATTGCACTTCTGCCTGGGCAGAGTGAGACTGACTTAGAAAAAAAAAAATTAGGCTGGGTGCGGTGGCTCATGCCCATAATCCCAGCATTTTGGGAGGCCAAGGCGGGTGAATCACGAGGTCAAGAGATCGAGACCATCCTGGTCAACATGGTGAAACCCCATCTTTACTAAAAATACAAAAAATTAGCTGGGCATGGTGGCGCGTGCCTGTAATCCCAGCTACTCAGGAGGCTGAGGCAGGAGAACTGCCTGAACCCAGGAGGCGGAGGTTGTGGTGAGCTGAGATCGCACCATTGCACTCCAGCCTGGGTAACAAGAGTGAAACTCCATTTAAAAAAAAAAAAAAAAAAATATTAGTGGGGCGTACCTCTAGTCCCAGCTGCTTCAGAGGCTGAGGTGGGAGGACTGCTTGAGCCCAGGAGTTCGAGGCTGCAGTAAGCCATGCTCACACCACTGTACTCCAGCCTAGGTGACAGAAGAAGACCCTGTCTCAAAAAACAAAAACCAAAATCCCGTAGGACTAGAGCTTTGGTGAAATGGCCTCAGTGTCTGAGGTGCCTCTCTAAGTTCTTTATCTCATGTCTGAGGAAATCAGGTGTATGAGCAGGGTGAGGTTAGAGTAGGAGTTTCATAAGTGAAAGAGAGAAAGCTCTCTGCCACCATGAGGGGTCCTGAAAAAGGGCTGCTGTTTCACAATTGAGTACAGAGCCTTTTTAAGAAACCGATGAGGGCTAGGTGTCTCATTTGCATAAGGCGTGAATGTCTGGTAGCTCCTCCCCGTCCTCCTAGTGGACTTGTGGGCCCTCAGCCTGGGTCGGCCCATGTTGCTTTGTTCTCAGTACTGTGCATATGTCGGGGATGGAGTTTTCCATCAGGTATGTGTGGGCAAGTCTCCTGTGCAGGCTTTCTTGTTTTTTGTTTGTTTGTTATTTTGAGACGGAGTCTTGCACTGTTGCCCAGGCTGGAGTGCAATGGCGCGATCTCGGCTCACTGCAACCTCCACCTCCTGGGTCCAAGCAGTTCTGCCTTAGCCTGTTGAGTAGCTGGGATTACAGGCGTGCACCACCACGCCTGGCTAATTTTTGTATTTTTAGTAAAGACAGCGTTTTACCATGTTGGCCAGGCTGGTCTCGAACTCCTGACCTCGTCATCTGCCCACCTCGGCTTCTCAAAGTGCTGGGATTGCAGGCGTGAGCCACCACACCTGGCGGGGGAGCAGTTTTTAAGGACTACTTCGTGGGTGAGGGGAGCCAGTGACCCAGGAGTGCTGATTGGTCAGAGGTAAAATCACAGATAGTCAACCCTGTCTTCTTGCACTGACTCAGTTCCTGGGTGAGGTGGGGGGGGCACAAGATCATATGAACCAGTTTATAGATTTGGATGATGCCAGCTGATCCATTACATGCGGAGTCTGCAAAATATCTCCAGTGCTGATCTTAGCAGTGGTTTAGGGAGGGTGAGAATCTTGTAGCCTCCAGCTGCATGACTCCTGAACCATAATTTCTAATCTTGTGGCTAATGTTAGTCCTATTGTAGTAGAAAAGGCTGCAGAACAAACCTCTTGAACACTGAACTGGGAAGGAAGAGGTGATTTATTCGGCAGGGAGCAGCGGTGGCTGAGGTGCCTAACAACTGAGCTCCCCAACAAAGAAAATCCCTGCCCTTTACAGGCTTACAACTCTAGAAATTACATGTGAAAGGGTCCTGGGCTCATGGCTCTAGAAATTCCATGTGAAAGGATCCTGGGCTCACAACTCTAGAAATTACACGTGAAAGCGTCTTGATCCACGAAGTAGGCGTGGGGTAGGTGACTTAGGTGGGGTTTGGTCATGTTTAAGCAAAAACAATGCCTTCCAGAAAGATTCCTCCATACCATGCCCGCCATCTATAGGAGTGCAAATAAGGTGGTGCCCAGGTCCACCAGCCTTTACTTCTCCTATTACCATGCAGTGTAGAAGCCTGGGGGAAGCACTCTTAGAAGCTTAAGAGGATTAAGGGTCTCGTTCCTCACTACAAAGGCAATCTAGTCACAAGAAGGAGGTCTGCTTTGGGAAAGGGCTGTTATCTCTTTTGTTTAAAGTATGAACTAAATTTCTCCCAAAGTTAGTTCAAACTGTGCCCAGGAATGAACAAGGACAGCTTGGAGAAGCAAGATGGAGTTGGTGAAGTTAGATCTCTTTCACTGTCTCAGTCATAATTTTGCAAAGATGGTTTTAGTTCCTGGGAAGGGAAGGGCTTGTCCCTGATGCTGGGCTGGAGTAGGAGAGGTTGGGGATGGGAGAGAGACTCCCTCCCTGCAATGCTGTTCAGTTCAATTCATCAAATGTGTATTGGGCACCTACCATGCGCCAAGCCCCATGCTAAGCTCTGACACTCATGGCAAAGTGCTTCCCCTCATGGCTTCAGTCTGCCCATTCCACTTGCCTTCTGTGAAGGCCCCAGCCCCTCTCTTTCCCCAGTGGGTCCTTCCCTGCTCCTGGGGTCCTGGATTGGACCCGCACTAAGATATATCCCCCATCGACCTCTTACTCTCTTAGCTGCAGAACTTGGTACAAAGTAGTTGCTCAGTAAAAGTTCCCAGGCTCGAATTAAATGGCATGAACTAGGATCTGGCGGATGTTCACGAGGAGACTGAGGCTGGGGTATTGGAAGGAAAGCTGTTGCCACAATCAATGGGTAAAGTAATGAAACATGTCTCAGTACACAGGACGAGGCATTTGATAAAATTCAGTAGGAGTCTCCCCATGCCCAACTCTTATACAAACAAATCGTAGTGATAAAAAGAGAAATAAAGACTGCCTGTAATTCTACCTCCCAAATGCAGAAGCTGTCCTCATTTTACTCCATCTTTCTTTTCTGTTCTTGTTCATGGCAAAGTTTTTACATTATTATATCTTTTTTTTTTTTTTGGGGATGGAGTCTTGCTTTGTCACCCAGGCTGAAGGGCAGTTGGTGCGATCTCGGCTCACTGCAACCTCTGCCTCCTGGGTTCAAGCGATTCTCCTTCCTCAGCCTCCTAAGTAGCTGGGATTATAGGCATGCACCACCCTGCCCGGCTAATTTTTTGTATTTTTAGTAGAGACGGGATTTCTCCATGTTGGCCAGGCTGGTCTCGAACTCCCGACCTCAGGTGATCCACCTGCCCTGGCCTCCCAAAGTGCTGGGATTACAGGCGTGAGCCACCGCGCCTGGCCTAATTACTCAATTTTATTTTTTCCTTCTATTATATGATATTTTTGTTTTGAGTTCTTTTATCAACACGGAAAAAAAACGACAGTATTTATGGTGGTTACATACACACAAATTAGATTGGGCACAATGGCTCATCTCTGTAATCCTAGCACTTTGGGAGGCCGAGGTAGGAGGATTGCTGAAAGCCAGGAGTTTGAGTCCAGCTTGGGCAACATAGTGAGACCCCCATCTCTACCAAAAATACAAAAATTAGTTGGCACAGTGGTGTGTGCCTGTAGCCCCAGCTGCTTGGGAGGTTGAGGCAGGAGGATTGCTTGAGCCTAGGAGTTCAAGGCTGCAGTGAGCTGTGATTGCTCCACTGTACTGCAGCCTGGGCCACAGAGTGGGACAATGTCTCCACACACACACACACACCCCGGTAACCGTGAATGAATGGAGGAAAATGCCATGTTTTTGGTTGGGAAGATGCAGACTAAGAATTGTAATATTTCTGGCCGGGTGTGGTGGCTCCCGCCTGTAATCCCAGCACTCTGGGAGGTCGAGGTGGGCAGATCACTTACGGTCAGGAGTTCGAGATCAGCCTGGCCAACATGGCAAAACTCTGTCTCTACTAAAAATACAAAATTAGCCGGGCATGGTGGTGCGCACCTGTAATCCCAGCTACTCGGGAGGCTGAGGCAGGAGAATTGCTTGAACCTGGAAGGTGGAGGTTGCGACGAGCTGAGATCGCACCATTGCACTCTGTCTCAAAAAAAAAAAGGACCCCCAGTGCATTCACAACTGTGCCACATGGGCCCAAGCCCTGGCAGGTGGTTTTAGTTTCTGATGTTTTTTAGGGGCAGATGGAGCTGAGGGGTTCATGAAACTTGTGTTATTATTACTATTTTTTTGAGATGAAGTTTCACTCTTGTTGCCCAGGCTGTAATGCAACGGTGCGATCTCTGCTCACCACAACCTCCACCTTCTGGGTTCAGGTGAGTCTTCTGCCTCAGCCTCCTAAGTAGCTGGGATTACAGGCATGTGCCATCATGCCCTGCTAATTTTGTATTTTTAGTAGATACGGGGCTTCTCCATGATGGTCAGGCTGGTCTTGAACTCCCAACCTCAGGTGATCCGCCCACCTTGGTCTCCCAAAGTGCTGGGATTACAGGTGTGAGCCGCTGCGCCCGGCCTGACACTTGTGTTATTCTAAAAACTGACGCTGGTAGACAAATCCAGCAGTTGCCAGGGAGACCCAATTTTACATAACTTTATTGTCTTTTCCCCCGAAATTTTTTTTTATTCTCATAAAATACACGTAACATAAAATGTACAATCTTAACCATTTTAAATGTAGACCTCAGTGGTATGAAACACATTCATAATGCTGTGCAAACATCCCCACCATCTGTCTCCAGAAAGCTTTCCATCTCGGAAAATTGAAACTCTGTCCCCATTAAACACTTAACTCCTGCTTCCTCCCTTCCCTCAACCCCTGGCAACCACGCTTCTACCCTCCATCTCTACAAATGCGATGCCACTAACTAACCCCTCTAAGTGGAATTATGCAGTCTTTGTCTTTTTGTATACATGTATTCTTTCAACAAAGGATAACAGATGATAATCCATCTCAGTGGGTTTTATTGTGATAACTTTGTAAGAGGTTTTTTTCTCCATAGAGATAAATACACACATTTAAAAATGAGACTGGCTAGGAACAACGGTTCATGCCCATAATCCCAGCACGTTGGGAGGCCGAAGTGGGAGGATCTCTTGAGGCCAGGAGTTTGAGACTAGCCCCGATAACATAGCGAGGTCCCGACTCTACAAAAAATACGATAAAAATGAGCCGGGTATGGTGACACCTGCCTTGTGGTCCCAGCTCCTTGGGAGGCTGAGGTGGGAGGATCATTTGAGACCAGCAGTTCAAGGCTGCAGTGAGCTATGATTGCACCATGGCACTCTGGCCTGGGCAGTCGAGTGATCCTGTCTCTAAACATAAATGAATAAATGAATGAATGAATAAATAAATAAATAAATAAATTTTTTGAGTTGGAGTTTCGCTTTTGTTACCCAGGCTGGAGTGCAATGGTGCAATCTCGGCTCACTGCAACCTCCGCCTCCTGGGTTCAGGCAATTCTCCTGCCTCAGCCTCCTGAGTAGCTGGGATTACAGGTGCGCGCCACCATGCCCAGCTAATTTTTTTGTATTTTTAGTAGAGACGGGTTTTCACCCTGTTAACCAGGATGGTCTCGATCTCTTGACCTCGTGATCCACCCGCCTCGGCCTCCCAAAGTGCTGGGATTACAGGCGTGAGCCACCGCGCCCAGCCCATAAATAAATATTTTAAAGAAACTGTCCTGATTTGTTTAACAAACAGTTGTTGCAGTAACAGAGGAGGAGATGGTGTATGGGAAGGGAACATCTGGCCACAGATCTTTGGTTATAGATATCAACTCTGGGAGCTAAGGGGCGTCAGGAGGGATGAGGCAGAGTGATTGATGGATCCATTGAGGTGAAGGAACTCAAGGAGGAAAACCAGAAACCCTGTGTTCTCACTCATGAATGGGAGCTAAGGCTGGGCACGGTGGCTCACGTCTGTAATCCCAGCACTTGGAGTTGCTGAGGCAGGTGGATGACTTGAGGTCAGGAGTTCAAGACTAGCCTGGCCAACTTGGTGAAACCCTGTCTCTACTAAAAATATACAAAAATTAGCCAGATGGGGTGGTGCATGCCTGTAATCCCAGGTACTTGGGAGGGTGAGGCAGGAGAATCGCTTGAACATGAAAGGCAGGAGTTGCAGTGAGCTGAGAATGTGCCACTGCACTGCCGCCTGGGCCACAGAGCGAGACTCCATCTAAAAAAACGCTACAGGTACGGAACGACATGCAGGATGACACAGTAGACTTTAGAGACTCAGAAGGGGGAGGGGTGAAGGGCGTTAGGGATGAAAAGCAGCCTCTCCACCTAGTGCAGTGGCTCACGCCTGTAACCTCAACACTTTGGGAAGCCAAGGAGGGCAGATCACCTGAGGTCAGGAGTTTGAGACCAGCCTGACCAATATGATGAAACCCCATCTCCATTAAAAATACAAAAATTAGCTGGGCGTGGTGGCACGTGCCTGTAATCCTAGCTACTTGGGAGGCTGAGACAGGAGAATTGCTTAAACCTGGGAGGCGGAGGTTAGAGTGAGCTGAGATCATGCCATTGCACTCTGGCCTGGGCAACAAGAGCAAAACTCCTTTTCAAAAAGAAAAACAATAATGAAAAAATACTGCCCCTCAAGTATGAGGTCTACTACTTGGATGACAGGTGCACTAAAAGCTCAGAATTCATCCGTGTAACAACAAAAAAAAACTGTATCCCCCAAAGTACTGAAATAAATAAATAAAAAAAAGATTGTTTGAGGGAGCAGCATTCAAAGAGGGAGGATGTTGGAGGAATGCCTTCTGGGCAGATTGGGACCTCCATCTGTATGTTTCTGTTTGCTGTCCCATCTTGGGAAGTGTCTGCTGTGTGTTCTCCAGCTTTGGAGGCTGTTTAGTTGTGGTTGGATTGAGCCTGGCTTGGTGAGGTGCGATGGATGTGGGGCTCAACTTTCTGAGGACTCTGCAAGCTAATACAGCCAGGGAGACTTATCTACTCGTTCAAGGTCGGAGATTCTGCTCGGCACAGGAGACAGGCAAGGGCTGCTCTCAGCATTTCATCTATTCCAAACATGTCACAGAGCACCATTCACTCTTCCGTGCAACTTTGAGAGATGGGTTGCTGTGGACTGAATGTGTCCCTGGCAGAATTCACATGTTGCCTAAATCCCTGAAGTGATACTGTTTGGAGGTGGGGCACTGGGGAGGTCATTAGGTCACGAGGAGGAAACCCTACAAATAGGATTAGTGCCATTAGTGACCTTACAAGGAAAGACTCAAGAGAGATAGAAGGAGAGCACTGCTCTCTACTTTCTCAACGAGAAGGCTGCCATCTAAAACTCCCGGAATGGTCTCTTACCAGACACAGGGCTTGCAAGCACCTTGATCTTGGACTTCCCAGCCTCCAGAACCGTGAGAAATAGGTATTTTAGCTGGGTGTGGTGGCTCGTGCCTGTAGTCTCAGCATTTTGGTTGGCCAGAGTGGGAGGATTACTTGAGGCCAAGATTCTGGACCAGACTGGCAACATAATGAGACCCCTTCTACATACAAAATTTTAAAAAATTAGCTAGGTGCAGTGGCATGCACCTATAGCCCCAGCTCCTAAGGAGGCTGAGGCAGGGGGATCACTTGAGCCCAAGAGTTCAAGGCTGCAATGAGTTATGATTGCACCACTGCACTCCATCCCGGGCAGAGCAAGATGCTGTCTCTTAAAAAATGTTTAAAAAGTAGAGACACAAGGGAGATGGAAGGAGATGATTCCTCTCCACCGTCCCCCATGTAAAGGCACCATGGGAAGGTTGCAGCGGTAAACCAGGCAGTGAGCCCTCACCAGACACAAGATTTGCTGGCACCTTGATCTTGGACTTCCCAGACTCCGGAACCACGAGAAGTCAATGTTTCTTGGTAAATCACCCAGTCTATGGCATGTGTTATAGCAGCCAGGGCTGACTAAGACATGGGGGCAATCAGGCTCCACAGTGAGGCCACCCAGTGAGAGTAGCTGAGCCTGGATTTAAATCTGGGCACATGGGCTTCAGGGTCAGGGTGCGTCACTTCTAGGCTGTGCTGACCATCCTGTATTTAGAGGCTATTGACATGTTCATGAATCACTCAGCCATCAACCACTAACATGGTGTTTTCTCTGTGCCAGGCCCCATGGCACCAACCATGGGAGACAGAGATGACACAAGGGGCACTAAACCTGGGGTCTTTCAAGACCCCAGCAGAGGTGGCTGCTATTGCACAGTCCCTCCCAGATAAGTTTGTGAAGCCCCCAACCCCCAGGTCATTAGCATCAAGAACTCTTCTTGCTGTGTGGCGAGGCAAGCCCTCTGGGCATTCTATGGACTGAGATGATAAATTACCTACATGGAAAACACCAACCCCTGGGAATTCCTGGGTGAGCTCCGGCTGCAGAACGTGGGGCCCTGAGCTTCCTTCCTTTTTCCTGGGTGGGTGGGAGCCTTGGGAAGGGTCCTGTTATCTTCACGGCCTGTGTCCTGCTGTTCTTCTCTTCCTCCCTCGCTTTCTCTACCCCGCCCTCCCAGGTTTGCTGTCTGGGTTCCCCCACGGGCTTCTCTGTCCAGGTGCCCTCCCCTTTCCACCCCTTGTCCTTGCCTGTCATTTCTGGAGGATGCCTTGTTAGAACCACTGTCTTATCTTGCCAGCAAGGAAACCGGGAATCAGAGAGGTTGAGCAACTCACGTAGGGTCACCCAGGAAGCTGGAGGTGCAACTGGGCTGGGAATGCACCCAGAACTAGAGGCGATCATGGACAAGAGGAGGCCACACTCACACTGAGAGAGGGGAAGGGCGAGAGCAGCTGGGGCTTCCCCACCACTTGGCTCTGCCAGCCTGCCCAGTGCTGCTCAGGGTCAGAGCTGCAAGCCCCTTGGAGGGCGTCCCATTCTGAGGGTGGAAACTGTGCTCCCAGGCCAGACTCTGTTCAGTCTCTTTTTAAGAAAAATTAGAAATAATTTCAAACATACTGCTACAGCAATAGTATCAACCGCCGTATGCAGCGATAGTGTAAGGTACACAATGATACAGCATCAGGGGTGTAAGACCAAGAACTGCAAGAATTGGACAAAAACCTATCACTGACATTTTGCTCCTTCCTTCCTTCCTTCCTTCCTTCCTTCCTTCCTTCCTTCCTTCCTTCCTTCCTTCCTTCCTTCCTTCTTCCTTCTTCTTTCTTTCTTCTTTCTTTCTCTTTCTTCTTTCTCTCTCTTTCTTTCTTTCCTTCTTTCCTCACTCTCCCTCCCTTCTTCTCCTTCCTTCTTTTCTTTCTCTTTCTTTCTTCTTTCTCTCTCTTTCTTTCCTTCTTTCTTTCTCACTCTCCCTCCTTTCTCCTTCCTTCCTTCCCTCCCACCCTCCCTCCCTCCCCCCCCCCCTCTCTCTCTCTCTCTCTCTCTCTCTCCCTCTCTTTTTCTTTCTCTGTCACCCAGGCTGGAGTGCAGTGGCACGATCTCGGCTCACTGCAACCTCCGCCTCCCTGGTTCAAGTGATTCTCCTGCCTCAGCCTCACGGGTAGCTGGGATTACAGGTGACTGCCATCATGCCTGGCTAATTTCTGTATTTTTAGTAGAGACAGGGTTTCACCATGTTGGCCAGGCTGGTCTTAAACTCCTGACCTCAAGTGATCTGCCTTCTTCTGACTCCCAAAGTTCTGGGATCACAGGCATGAGCCACCGTGCCCAGCCCATTCTGCTTTCTATGTGCACATAATTTCCTCCTTAAACATTTGAGTCATAGACGTCACGCCTGTGACTCCTACATCCTTGAGTGTGTGTACCGTGAGAATAAGGACATTATTTTACAAGACCAAAGTGCACTAACCCAGTTCAGGAAATCCAGCTTATATAATCCCAGTATCTAATACATAGAACATATGCACATTTCAACAACTGTCCCCGGTCCTGCCGTTTCTGAACAGCCCTTCCCCTCCTTGATCCAGAAGCCCTCTAAGATCATGAGCTGCATTTGGCTATCTCGACCCTCTCCTTTCCTTTCTTCTGAAACGGTCACTCAGTCTGCCTTTGTCTTTCTTCACCTTGAGATTTTTAAGAAGCGCAAACCAGCTGTTCTCAGAATGTCCTTCCGTGTCCTTTGTCTGATGCTTTCCAAATGGGGTATGCATTTCTGGCAGGAGGAATTCCTCATGGATGTCAGGTCTTCTGCTCCGAGTCTTTGGAGAAAAGTGCAGCCAGTTGCCAATATTCAAACCTGAGAGATTTTACGTATGGTCTTGGTTTCTGGACACTCTCCGCCCCTGGGTGAGGCTCTTGCAGGGAACGGCCAGTTGAAGCTGGACAGTGGGTGCCTGAGAGGAGGGTGGGTGTACTGGGTGTCATTCACTCCCCTTGCCTACCCCTCGGTCATCGAGGGGAGCCCACCTGGCTAGGCAGGCACGAGTGTACAACTCTTGCTGGAGCTCTCCGTTTTTATTTATTTATTTATTATGAGACAGAGTTTTGCTCTTGTTGCCCAGGCTGGAGTGCAATGGCGTAATCTCGGCTCACCGCAATCTCTGCTTCCCGGGTTCAAGTGATTCTCCTGCCTCAGCCTCACGGGTAGCTGGGATTACAGGTGACTGCCATCATGCCTGGCTAATTTCTATATTTTTAGTAGAGACAGGGTTTCACCATATTGGTCAGGCTGGTCTTGAACTCCTGACCTCAGGTGATCTGCCCACATCAGCCTCCCAAAGTGCTGGTATTACAGGCATGAGCCACTGCATCTGGCCCTTTATTTATTTGTTATTATTTTTAAATTTTTCAGAGATAGGGTCTTGCTCTGTTGCCCAGGCTAGAGTGCAGTGGTGTGATCGCAGCTCACTGCAGACATAGACTTCAAAAGGTCCTTTGCCTCAGCCTCCTAAGTAGCAGGGACTATAGGCAAGCACCATCATGCCTGGCTAATTAAAAAACTTTTTTTTTTTTTTAATAGAGATGGGGTCTCACTATGTCGTCCAGGCTGGTTTTGAACTCTGGACCTCAAGCCATCTTCCCGTCTCAGCCTCCCAAAATGTTGGGATTACAGCCATGAGCCACCGCGCCTGGCCTTCGTTCATCTTTTAATCAAGGCAACCATCAAGAAGACTCAGAAAAGGCCAGGAGTGAGCTGCAGTCACCCTCGGAGGCCAGACTTGCCCTCATTTTGTCAGAGCAATTACAAGCGGTTAGGTCCACATCTTACCATGTTTTATTAACACTTGACAAGAAATGGGGCATTGGCTGTTTGAGCAACTGCACCCTGCTGGCGTGTGATTCAGGGAGATGGGCGGGTGCTTTCTCCTCCCTGACCTCCTTAGGTTCTTGCTGTTCATACTTTGACCACTAGGTGACACTGGTTCACTATTAATAATCCGGAGCAGCCCGGCACCCCCAAGAGGCCACCTGTCCAGGTACAGAGAGGTCTTGGCATCAGCCAGCTCAGCATATTTACGCTCTTTTTCGCTTTTGAATCCTTCTGATAAGATCGTTTCCCCTCACTTAAAAAAATGAAGCAGAAGTCGCATACTACAAAATCCACCCTTTAAATGTGTACAGTGATTTGTAGGATATTCACAAGACTGTGCAGCCATCACCACCAATTTTTATTTTTTGAGATGGAGTCCCACTCTGTCACCCAGGCTGGAGTGTGGTGGCAGCGACCTCAGCTCACTGCAACATCTGCCTCCTGGGTTCAAGGGATTCTCCTGCCTCAGTCTCCTGAGTATCTGGGACTACAGGTGTGCATTACCATGCCTGGCTAATTTTTGTATTTTTGGTCAATACTGGGTTTTGCCAAGTTGGCCAGGCTGGTCTCAAACTCCTGACCTCAGGTGATCCTCCTGCCTCAGCCTCCCAAAGTGCTGGGATTATAGGCGTGAGCCACCGCGTCCAGTCTGTCACCGCTAATTCCAGAATGTTTTCATTCTGATGAGGTCTTACAGGCAGGAGTGAGGGGGATTCTTCCTCGCTTTGGCTGGGGGAAAAAAGCTATTAGGTTGCAGGCCGGGCTCAGCGGCTCACACCTGTAATCACAGCACTTTGGGAGGCCGAGGTGGGTGGATCACTTGAGGTCAGGAGTATTCAAGACCAACCTGGTCAACGTGGTGAAACCCTGTCTCTGCTAAAAATACAGAAATGAGCTGGGCGTGGTGGCATACGCCTGTGATCTCAGCTGCTCGGGAGGCTGAGGCAGGAGAGTCTCTTGAACCTGGGAAGCACAGGTTGCAATGAGCTGAGATCTCACCATTGCACTCCAGCCTGGGTGAGCAACAGAGCAAGGCTCTATCAAAAAAAAAAAAAAAAAAAAAAAAAAGCTATTAGGTTGCTTACGTTGCACGGCAAGCTGGCAAGCTGGCAGTTCTGGTCCCTCCCACCTCCCCACAGGGAGCTAAATAGCACTGGCTCCTGATCGCTCCCCAGGCACAGCATCCAGTGATGAAGGGGACGTAGCCGATTGCCGGTGAACAGCTTCTTCCAGACTCCCCCTCCTTGCTATTTCCTTTCTATGCCCCCAGAGCAAGTGAGAGAGCCGGGAAAAATCACTGGAGGACACCTGGGGGTTCTTCTGGCTGGGGCGGGGCCGGGGATTCACTCCCTGCCTTTGTGCTGTTTTTATTCAGTCAGCACATAACCTCTGGCCTTTTTTTTTTTCTAAAGAGATAGGGTCTTGCTGTGTCACCCAGGCTGGAGTGCAGTAGTGCAATCACAGCTCATGCAAGCTCGACCTCCTTGACTCAAGCAATCCTCCTGCTTCAGCCGCCCAAGTAGCTGGGACTACAGGAGTGCGCCACCATGCCTAGCTAAGTTTAAACTTTTTTTTTTTTAGAGATGAGGTCTGCTGCCCAGACTGGTCTTGAATTCCTAGACTCAGGTGATCCTCATTCTCGGGCCTCCCAATGTGCTGAGATTCAGGTGTGAGCCACCACGCCCAGCCAATGGGCTTGTTGAGAGGGTTTGACGTCACCGCGGTCTGTTTCGGGTCTGGAAAGCTCTGAGGGTGTGAGCCTGGCTGGGGACACCCTCTCTCCTCCACTCCTGTGGCTCTGCAGTCTCGTCCAGTTCCCTGCAGTCCCAGGAGGAGACTTCAGAGTTTCTCTATGTGGGGAGGAACATTGAAGGGCGAGGAGAAACAGGATAAACCAGGACTTACCCCGAGGTTGGCCAGGTGAGTGAATGGCCACAGCATTTATTGGTCTGGAAAGGATTAACATAGTTTGATGGCCGCTTCTCTCACAGGGGGCCCCCAAGGATGGAGGAGTCAATGGCAAAGTTTTACACCACCCCAAGAAAACTAACCACCAGGGGTGGACACCACCACACCTGCCTAAGTTGTATATTTTTTGTTGAGACGGGGTTTTGCTGTGTTGCTCAGGCTGGTCTCAAACTCCTGGCCTCAAGTGATCTTTCCTCCCAAAGTGCTGGGATGACAGGTGTGAGCAACCGTGCCTGGCCCCAATACCAGTTCTCAGAGGACATGGCTGTCTCCTTCACAGGTGTGTTTCAGGCACAAAACATGAGCCTGGATCCCACAGAGGCTCAAGGAATGTGTGTACAATGAGCATGTGGAATGTTAATAAAATGCTTGAAAGTTTGTAAAATAGGAACGTTGATAACATGCATGTATGAATGAGCTTCTAACTGGGTTGACGCTCATCATGGGCCAGGTGTAGCTGTGTCCTGGGCATGGTGTGTGTCTTATGAGGGACCTGTGAAGACTCAACCACGCTCCCATTCCCACACTTTGGGGAGGAGATGAGCACAGACTGGGGAAGATTTAGGGTGTTAGCCAGGAGTGGTGACTCACGCCTGTAATCCCAGCACTTTGGGAGGCTGAGGTGGGCGGATCACGAGGTCAGGCGTTTGAGACCAGCCTGGCCAACATAGTGAAACCCTGTCTCTACTAAAAATACAAAAAATTAGCCGGGTGTGGTGGTGTGTACCTGTAGTCCCAGCTACTTGGGAGGCTGAGGCAGGAGAATCGCTTGAGCTCGGGAGATGGAGGATGCAGTGAGCTGATATCGCACCACTGAACTCCAGCCTGGGTGACAGTGTAAGACTCCGTCTCAAGAAAAAAAAAAAAAAAGATTTGGATGGTGTTAAGATCACGAATTCACTGTTGTAATAGTCAAATTCACAGAGACAGAAGGATGGTGGCCAGGGCTGATGGGAGGGGGAAATGGGGAGTGAGCGTCTCGTGGAGGCAGAGTTTCCGTTTGGGAAGATGAGAAAGTTCTGGAAATGGATGGTGGTGAAGATTGCATGACAATGGGACTGTATTTAATGCCACTAAACTCTGTCCTTAGAAATGGTGAAAATGAGAAATTTTATGCTATATATATATTCAGCCACAGTAGAAGAATTTCTTGCATCTAAAAATATGCCTCTAAGAACCCACCATTCACATGAATGCATTAAAAACCTTCATTCACTGAAAAAAAAAATTAATTCAGTTTCAGACAATGCTGGGAGAAGTTAAAGATGTTTGAGTTCAGGCTGGGCGCGGTGGCTCACGCCTGTAATCACAGCACTTTGGGAGGCTGAGGTGGGTGGATCATGAGGTCAGGAGTTCAAGACCAGCCTGACCAAGATGGTGAAACCCTGTCTCTGCTAAAAATACAAAAATTAGCCTGGCATAGTGGCAGGTGCCTGTAATCCCAGCTACTCAGGAGGCTGAGGCAGAGAATTGCTTGAACCTGGGAGGTGGAGGTTGCAGTGAGCCGAGATTGCACCACTGTACTCCAGCCTGGGTGACAGAGCGAGACTTCATCTCAAAAAAAAAAAAAAAAAAGTTCCAGTCCAGTCAAAGATTAAGAACCAAGTATGTGGCTGGGTGCAGTGGCTCACACCTGTAATCCCAGCACTTTGAGAGGCTGAGGTGGGCAGAGCACCTGAGGTCAGGAGTTCAAGACCAGCCTGGCCAACATGGTGAAACCCCGTCTCTATTAAAAATACAGAAGTTAGACAAATGTGGTGGCAGGTGCCTGTAATCCCAGCTACTCAGAAGGCTGAGGCAGGAGAATCTCTCGAACCAGGGAGGCGGAGGTTTCAGTGAGCCGAGATCACGCCACTGCACTCCAGCCTGGGTGACAGTGAGACTCGGTCTCAAAAAACAACAAACACACAATAAATAACCGAGTATGTAACAAGGCATGGATGTTCATGCCTATAAGCCCAGCTCTTTGAGAGGCCAACTTGAGAGGAGAAATTGAGCCAGAGTTTGAGACCAGCCTGGGCAACATTGTGAGACACTTGTCTCTAGAAAAAGTAAAAAAAAAAAAAAAAAAAAAAAAAAAAAATTAGCTGGGTGTGGTTGTGTGTACCTGCAGTCCCAGCTCAGGAGGCTGAGGTGGGAGGATTGCTTGAACCCAATGATTGGAGGCTGCAGTGAGCTATAATCGTGCCTCTGTACTCTGTCTGGCTTGGGCAACAGAGAAAGACCCTGTGTCAAAAAAAAAGAAGAAAAAAGAAAGGGGCCAGGCACAGTGGCTCATGCTTGTAATCCCAGCACTTTGGGAGGCCGAGGCAGGTGGATCACCTGAGGTCAGGAGTTTGAGACCAGCCTGGCCAACATAGTGAAACCCCATCTCTACTAAAAATACAAAAATTAGTAGGGCATGGTGGTGCATGCCTGTGATCCCAGCTACTGGGGAGGCTGAGGCAGGAGAATCACTTGAAGCCAGGTGGTGGAAGTTGCAGTGAGCTGAGATTGCGCCACTGCACTCCAGCCTGGGCGACAGAGCGGGACTCTGTCTCAAAAAGCAAAACCGAACCAAACAATACATCACAAAACAAAGAAACCCATGTATCTTGTGAGACGTTGGATCCCACAATTTGGGACGGTATAATCCCAAGAGAAACACGTTTCTAGGGAACGGTTCTGGGGAGGGGTTCCAGGGAGGTGGTCCTTGAGTTGTAGGCTAAACTCAAGGCAGTGGGGGCCTGGGCAGAGGGCTTGGAGGGCCTTCTGGGCCCAAGGCTGGCCTTCTGGGATGCCCCAGAGTCTTTAATGGTGCAGGGCTACCTTTCAGCCTGAGGTCGCCAGGGCTGCACACAGGTAGGGTGCCAGGGATGAGAGCCTGGCCTGCAGGACTCTTGAACAGTTGGTCCTTTTTGAAGACAGCTGTCTCAGGGAGAAGAACGGAGCCCCGTCAGGCGTGAGGCTGGGTGCACAGCAGCAGGTGGACTGCGGTGGCCACGGGTGGGCTTGGGATTCTGCAGCTGGAGCAATGGTAGGAGTACTCCTGGAAGCCACCAGGGGTCGCTCTTGATTCATGGAAGACGTGTGCAGGCCTCACTTGCTGGGTCTCCCCGGCCTGTAGCTTAGCAGTCCCCAGGGGGCTAAAGGCCTGGGCGACCCAGCGCGTGGTCTAGCTGGGAGCTGTTGCACGCCCGCCTGGGGTGGCTCCACCTGGAGATCCCAGCAGGGGGGTAACATCAGTCTCTCTCACTCCAGCCTGTCTATGTTTCAGCTTCGGCAGCTGGCCCTGTTCCCTCTGCCTTGGTTCCCACTGCCAGGATTTGAGGGAGGATTAACTCATGGAGTCATGGGTAGAGCAGGGATCGTCCCAGGACCCCAAAGCTGCTGATGCCTGAAGAGGCGCGTCCCGGCCTCAGCTGGGAACGTGATCACCTTTGTGCGAGGCAAAGGTCTCTCTGGCACATCCAGAGTCAAGGAGGTGCCCTGGGTGTCAGATGACCAGTTTCAGGGCTGAGCTCAGCCTGTTCCTGTCGCTGTTAGGTTTAACGTTGTCCTCTTCAGGAACCCCACGTTTTTGTAGGTGTTGGAAATAGATGCTCAGTGCTGCAAAGAAAAATCAGCACGGAGACAAAGGATCTTTCAGCAACGCAATTTTTACTTCCTGGACTGCAGGAAAAGTACCCTCGCCAGCCATCTTGCCACGAGATTACAATGAACAAAGGAAAACACACATATTTATTCCTTACGCATTTGGGGTCGTCCTTACTGCTGTGTCTGATCTCTGTTGGCTGGAGCCAGACCTCACAATCTAAACTAAAACCCGATTGGCTAATAACTGAAAACTTTTCTAAACAGGTAAAAGCAGTGGAGAGCTGGGACATGCCTGTGAGCAGGTCCAGCACGGATATCTTGGTTAAAGTACAAGGACACAGAGTGTACTATGTGCCTGTGAGCATGGCCTGTCTCACAGCTGCATAGGATAGGGCTTAACGAAGTTATGAGTGCACTTATTCTTTAACAAGAAAGGAAACTTTAAAAAGGAAATTTTCTGCTTCCCGCAGTACGTCTGGATGCTCTTTACAGCCGAAAGGGATTTTAGTGTATCTGGAACTTTCTTTTTCTTTCTTTTTTTTTTTTTTTGAGACGGAGTTTCGCTCTTGTTACCCAGGCTGGAGTGCAATGGCACGATCTCGGCTCACTGCAACCTCCGCCTCCTGGGTTCAGGCAATTCTCCTGCCTCAGCCTCCCGAGTAGCTGGGACTACAGATGCACGCCACCATGCCCAGCTAATTTTTTGTATTTTTAGTAGAGACGGGGTTTCACCATGTTGACCAGGATGGTCTCCATCTCTTGACCTCGTGATCCACCCACCTCGGCCTCCCAAAGTGCTGGGATTATAGGCGTGAGCCACCGCGCCTGGCCTTCTGGAACATTCTTGCTAGAGCATTATTTCTGATCTATTTCTGGTGAAAATACTTCATTGTGAATTATTTTTCCTAATGATCTTTTCTCCCTGTCCTGAGAAACTGGGATAATATGAGAGCTTCAGGTCTTTCTACTGGGGCCAGGGCAGGAGGGGGAGGCAAGTTCTGAAAAGTTCAGGGGGCACGAAGGACTACAGAGGGCCAACTTCCTGTGCATGACAGTGTTGCTGGATTCGCGGTAACACAGGGTCATGCAGTAATGGAGCTAGAAGGGAGCTGAGTCCCATCGTCCCATTTCACAGATGAAAACTGAGGCCCAGAGATGGAAGTGCCGTGCCCAACCCAGGGCTCTTCGGTCTTGGAGAAGACGTTTATTCTCTGCGCCTATGGGGCTGTCAGCTCTGTGGCTTGACTATACGGAGAAGAAGGGGAATCGTGAAGAGGGAACCTAGGGTCTCTCTGACTGAAAGAAGCTTCTGGAAGACCCCAGAGGTGTGGGGATCCTGGGTGCGGGGAGACAGAAGCCTGCCAAACTGGTAGACAGTGGACAACGGGTCTCTGAGACTCAGTTTCCTCATCTGTAAAAAGAGCCAGTTGGTCTGAAAAACAGCTGAGAATTCTCCCAGGTGTGACTCCCTGTCTCTACCCCTCTAATTCAGTGTCACAGTCCACCCTTGGGGCAAAGGAACCCCACTTTTCTGTAGGTCTGGGTGCCGTTCACGTCTGCACACCAGCTAGAAGGGATTTGAGTGTATCTGGAGCTCTTTTGCTTTTGTTTATTTCTGGCTAAAAAAGCCCATGTACTAGAGAGACTGGTTTCTGATACTGTGTAGACATGATCTACGTGTATTTTCCTTACCCTGGAATGCCTTCCAGGGTTCAGCCTGATTTCCATGCAGCCTGAACTCTTCACTGTGAACGTGGGCAGGCCAGTTAATAATCTGTACTTCCCAGAGCCTTTGTGGATAGGTGGTTCTGCTCCTTGGAGCGTCAAAAGGGAAAGTGTGTGTGGATTGCATGTGTTTACGTGTGCGTGTATGTGTACATATATGTGGATATGTGCACATGGTGTGTGCATGCATGTGTGTATGATGTACATGTGTGCACGTACATGTGGTATGTACATGTGGTACATGGTATCTGTGTGTGCAGATGTATGTGTATGCATGTGTACATGTGTATGGTGCATGCTGTGTGCATGCTGTGTGTGCATGATGTATGTATGTGCACATGTGCACGTAGTGCATGCTGTGTAAGTGTGCACTGTGTGCATGTGTACATGTAGTATATGGTGTGCGCATGCACACATGTATGCACGATGTATGTTTGTACATGTGTACAGTGTATGCATGTGTGTACGCACATATGCATGATGTGTGTACATGTGTACATGTGCATGGTGTGTGCATGCATGTTGCATGATTTATGTTTGTACATGTGTATATGTGGCCCATAGTGTGTGCATGTGCATGTGTCATAAGTACATATGGTACATGGTGTGTGCATGCATGTTGCATGATTTATGTTTGTACATGTGTATATGTGGCCCATAGTGTGTGCATGTGCATGTGTGCATAAGTATATATGGTGCATGGTGTGTGCATGTGTGTGCATGCATGCATGCACAATGTACGTTTTTACTTATGCACATGTACGTGTGCATGTATGCTGTGCATATGTGTATACATGATTTGAGACGGAGGTGGGCTGCACCTCCTGGGAGAGTGTGGATCTCCGGGGCACTTGCAGACCCCATCTGGGCAGATTCTGGAATGCCTCAGGCAGATTCTGTTCCTTGCATCTAGTCCCTAGGTGGCTTCAATTTGGATGGGAGGCCACCTTCCATTTTTTCTGTTCAAGAAATGGAGCTTGGCCCTTGAAATCAGACACTTAAAAGGCACTTTGCATTTTCTTACGGGCTTAGAAGCCTTTGTGTGTCTGGGCCGAGTGAGACGCGATTATCTTGTTCCTGGCATTGTGAGTTAGGCAGTGAAAAAGTCCCAGGTGTCAGCCCAGTAGTTCCTGTCCCTTTCCAGTGGCTGCTCTGTCACCTTTGAGGCCCTTGCTGGCATGGCACATGGAAGGTAGGGGGCTAGAAAAGCAAAGGTTACTGTGACCAGGACTCCTGGAGGCAGCTAGAGTCATTTCAAGACAGGAGAGCCTTGCTTGCCAGAGGCAGGGCTGTAGTGAGCGCTGGGTTAATGCAAACACGATTGTTTGGAAATCAGGACACAGCTCAATTAGTTTTCTGCAGCCCTGACTTGCCATATGCGTGTGATAGTAAGTGTTAATATTCTCACTCACGGTGATTTATTTTGCAGCCTCTGAATCTCACAAAGACAGTTGATACTGCAGACTTTCATTAGTTACCACTTTTCCTCCCAGCTACCTGCTCTGAAAACTGGGGAAACAGTGGAGGAAAGAGACGGAAGCTCCGTGTTTCTGGAGGGTGGGGACTGGAGCTCAGCTTGGTGCTGGGGGCCCTGCTTGGAATCTCCTGTCTACAAGGAAGTCAGGGCCTGTCACGTATGTGACCTAAATGCCATAACCTCACTATGCTACAGTTCCTTGATCTATCAAATTGTTTCAGTTATGAGTCTTTGGATGATTAAATGAGTTACTGCATGAGACCGGCTCAGTTCAGGGTCTCCCCATAGTAAAAGACTCAGGGAGTGCTATCAGCTATTATTTATTTATTTTTGCTGAGGTCTCGCTCTGTTGCCCAGGCTGGAGTGCAGTGGCGCGGTCTCGGCTCACTGCAACCTCCATCTCCCGGGTTCAAACGATTCTCCTGCCTCAACCTCCCAAGTAGCTGGGATTACAGGTGCCTGCCACCATGCCCAGCAATTTTTTGTATTTTTAGTAGAGTTGGGCTTTCACCATGTTGGCCAGGCTGGTCTCGAACTCCTGACCTCAGCCTGCCTGCCTCAGCCTCCCAAAGTGCTGGGATTACAGGCGTGAGCCACTATGCCCAGCCTAATTTTTATTAAAAGACAGGGTCTCATTCTGTTGCCGAGGCTGGAGTACAGTGGTGTGATCATAGCCGACTACGGCCTTGAACTCTTAAGCTCAGAGGATCCTCTCACCTCAGCTTCCTGAGTAGCTGGGACTGCAGTCATGCGCTACGATGCCTGGGTAATTTTTTGAAGTTTTTAGTAGAGATGAAGTCTCACTGTGTTTCCCAGGCTGGTCATGAATTCCTGGCCTCACACTGTCCTCTGCCTCAGCCCCTCCCACAGAACTGGAGTTACAGGCATAAGCCGTGTGCTTGGCCTAGTTTTGTTCCGTGTGGGTCATCGCCATCATCACCATCTCTAACGTTACTGAACGCTGTGTCCCCAGCACCGTGCTATTCAGTTTGCAGACATACTTTATTCAATGGACATTTTTTTTTTAAGATGGAGTCTTGCTCTGTCACCCAGGCTGGAGTGCAGTGCCGCGATCTCAGCTCACTGCAACCTTCACCTCCTGGGTTCAAGCGATTCTCCTGCCTCAGCCTCCCGAGTAGCTGGGACTACAGGCACCTGCCACCACACCTGGCTAATTTTTGTATTTTCGGTAGAGACAGGGTTTCACCATATTGGCCAGGCTGGTCTCAAACTCCTGACCTCAAGTGATCCGGCTGCCTCAGCCTCCCAAAGTGCTGGGATTACAGGTGTGAGCCAGCCCACTTGGCAAACGTTTGTTGAGTCCGTACTGTGTGTCTGCGACTGTGTGACGTGTTAATGATACAGCCACGGACCCAACAAAATCCCTGCCATTTGGAATCTACCTTCTAGTTGGGAGACAGAAGGAGGTTGAACAATAAATGTGAAATATACCCTCAGGCAGGGGTTAGTACTCGGGACAGAAAGGAAACCGGGGGAGGGGCAGAGAGTGATGGGCAGCTGAGGAGCTGAAATAGACAGGGTGCTCGCAGCATGAAAAGAGAGAGGAGCAGGTGCAAAGGCCCTGAGGTGGGAACATGCTTGGTCTACTTGAGGAACGGTAAGTGAATAGGCTGCAGTGTCTGGGGAACAGTGATGTCCCTCATTTATGGATGAGGCAGTGGAGAGATTAAATAGCTGGGGCCCTTAGTCCCAGAGAAAGTGCCAGAGCTAGAATTCACTTACAGAAAAAGAAAACGGAGATGGGGCCAGGTGTGGCAGCTCACGTCTGTAATCTCAGTGCTTTGGAAAGCTGAGGTGGGAGGATTGCTTGATGCAGGAGTTTGAGACCAGCCTGGGCAACATAGTGAGATCCCATCTCTACAAGAATTTAAAAATCAGCTTGATGTGGTGGTACATGTCTGTAGTTTCAGCTACTTGGGAGGCTGAGATGGGAGGATTGCTTGAGCCCAGGAGTTCAAGACCAGCCTGGGCAGCATAGCAAGACACTGCCTCTGTAAATAGTAAAAAAATTAGCTGGGCATGGTGGTGTGCACCTGTGGTCCCAGCTACTTGAGAGGCTGAGATGGGAGGACTGCTTGAGCCCAGGAGTTCAAGACCAGCCTGCACAACACAGCAAGATCCTGTTTCTACAAATAATAAAAAATTAGCCAGACATGGTGGTGTGCACCTGTAGTCTCAGCTACTTGGGAGGCTGAAGCAGGAGGATCACTTGAATCTAGGAGTTGGAGGCTGCAGTGGGCTATGATCACACCACTGCACTCCAGCCTGGGTGACACAGCAAGACCCTGTCTCAAAAACAACAACAACAAATAAATCAAAGGAGGTGGCAAAAGATGAAATAAAAGGCAGTAGGACAGAGAGAGGAGAGGGAGACAGAGGAAGGACATGGTAGAGGAGGAGGAAACTGGAGAGGGAGAGACGGAAAAGCAGCGGCTGGATATTGAATGGGAAGTGTGGATTAGGGGTCAGGCTCACGTCCAGGGCTCTAGCTGGCTCCCACTGGGAACCTGAAAGAAAGCAGAAATCTAATCCTTCTCTGGCAACCCCCAGGCAAATAAGAGCCCCTTAATCCCACAGTTACCTTTCTTTTTCTTTCTCCCCACCGCCCCCCCTTTTTTTTTTGGTTGCCCAGAGCTGGAGTGCACTGGCGGATCTCGGCTCTCTGCAACCTCTGCCTCCTGGGTTCAAGCGATTCTCCTGTCTCAGCCTCCTGAGTAGCTGGGATTACAGGCATGCGCCACCATGCCCAGCTAATTTTTGTATTTCTAGTAGAGACGGGGTTTCATCATATTGACCAGGCTGGTCTCGAACTCCTGGCCTCAATCGATCCTCCTGCCTCGGCCTCCCCAAGTGCTGGGAAGATAGGTGCGCACCACCGCACCTGGACCCACGGTTGCCTTTTGCAGAGAGCCTTATCCGTACAAGCTCCCTGAGGGTAGAACTGTGTGCAAAGCAGAAATTGCCGTGAACACTTGCCCGGCCCCTTCTCTTTTCCTTCCCCAAATAAGAATAGGTTGGGAAGAGCTGGGAGCCTCTCTTCTTGTTAAGGGCAGATTGCTGACAGAGCACCTTTAAACGACTCTGATTGCTAAGACGCCATGTGACTGTGTGGGACGTGCCCTCTCTTTGGCCCCTTTCCTGGGCGTGTGCTCAGTGCTATCTTGCCATTCTTGTAGACAGGCAGCTGCCAGATACTCTGCCCTGAACACACGCTTGTCTGCCCCTGTTAGAGGCCACAGATGGCCCCAGGCAGTGTAAGGGCAGACCTGACCCACGGCTGTCTCCTCCGGGTCCTTGCCCCGTGCCCTATGCACGTTATATTGGCTGACTTCCAAGGTCATGGCTTTGCGAGGTCTAGCTGCACAGAGAGGTGGAATTTTCCAGAGCAGGCATCAGTTTAATACTCTGATCTGGTCAAAGAGATGTCCGAGGCTCACCCTCACCGCGGGCTTCGACGGTCCCCTACCCAGCTGAGTACATTGGGCAGGTCACTTCTCTTCTCTGGACCTCAGTTGTTGCATTTTTTTTTTTTTTTTTTTTTTGAGATGAGTCTCCCATTGTTGCCCAAGCTGGGGAGCAGTAGCACAATCTCAGCTCACTGAAACCTCTGCCTCCGGGGTTCAAGGAATTTTCCTGCCTCCTGGGTAGCCAGGATTACAGGCACCCACCACCATGCCTGGTTAATTTTTGTATTTTTAAAATAAAGACGGGGTTTCGTATGTTGGCCAGGCTGGTCTCAAGCTCCTGACCTCAAGTGATCTGATTGCTGCAGCCTCTCAAAGTGCTGGGATTACAGGTGTGAGCCACCACACCCAGCCCTCAGTGGTCAGTCTGTATCAGGAGTGTGTTAGACCTGATGGCCCACAGGATCCCTCATGGCTCGATACCGTGCATGCATGAGCTGTAGCTGACACAGCCTGGTGCCTGGCGTCCTGGTGCTGGGGTAGGACAGGTGGGCACCGGGGCAAGAGCCCAGGCCTCCTCGCAGCTCTCTTTACACTGTGGCCGGCTCTGCATGGAATGGGCTGAGCCTGCTGAGGGGCTGCTATCAGCCCCACCTTCTAGATGCCCCACTCTGCCCTTCCATGCCCTGCTCTGTCAGGCTGGGGTGGCATCTGCACACCTCATTTCCCAGCCTCTGGCTTCCTGATGCCTCTGCCCAGAGGAGGTGTAGCAGGAAAACAGAATGCAGGATTGCAAGGGAGGAGCTCTGTCCTCGGACTGCTTCTGGAAGCATCTGTAGAAGTGGTCATGTTCTGTCTGTGATGCCAGTGAGGTCCTCAGTGACCGCCGTCTTTATGCTGGGAGCACCCTGTCTATGGTGGCTTCTCCGCTGTCCATCATCCTCTGCCCCTCCCCTCGTTTCCTTTCTTTCTTTTTTTTTTTTTTGAGACAGAGTCTTGCTGTTGCCAGGCTGGAGTGCAGTGGCACAATCTTGGCTCACTGCAGTCTCTCCCTTTTGGGTTCAAATGATTCTCCCACCTCAGCCTGTTGCCCCTAATAGTCGGGAAAACAGGCACCCACCACCACACCTGGCAACTTTTGGATTTTTAGTAGAGATGGGGTTTTACCATGTTGGCCAGGATGGTCTCAATATTTGATCTCATGATCCACCCACCTCGGCCTCCCAGAGTGCTGGGATTACAGGCGTGAGCCACCACACCTGGCCTTTTTCTTCATTTTAAAAATATTAAAGTTTTATCTCACTCCTCTTGAACCATTCCTGATTTAAAAGGTGGAAACGTGGCGAACCTAGAAGTATTTATTGCTGGGTTTTCTTTCTTTCTTTCTTTCTTTCTTTTTGATGGAGGCCTGCTCTTGTCGCCCAGGCTGGAGTGCAGTGGTGCCATCTCAGCTCACTGCAACCTCTGCCTCCGGGGTTCAAGTGATTCTTCTGCCTCAGCCTCTTGAGTAGCTGGGATTACAGGTGTGCGCCACCATACCTGGCTGATTTTTGTGTTTTTAGTAGAGACAGCGTTTTGCTATACTGAGCAGGTTGGTCTCTAATTCCTGACCTCTGGAGTTAGGGATTGGCCTCCCGGAGTGCTGGGATTACAGGCGTGAGCCACTGTGCCGCGTCCCCTCATTTCCTTTCTGTCCCTAGTCCCTGCTGGTGGTCCCTTTCTTTCCATGACCCCAGCACAGACCTGGTGGTCCCTTCGTGGTAATCTGGCAAGCCAAGGACCCCCCCTCCCCTTCCCAAAGCACAGCTTCTGACTCTGCTGACACCACCTTCTCCGTTTCCTCCTCCAGCTCTAGTGCTAGTGGCATCGGGGGGTAAGTGACACCAGGCCATAGCTTGGGACAGCTGTGGAGAGAGGGGGCTGCTGGCTTCTAAGGCTTCCAATGACCAGACCCACTTGGAAGCCTTCCGAATTATCCTGTTCATGTGGCAGGTGGATTCTGCAACCACCCTCTCTGGCTTGGGGCCAGCTCAGCCCTTGGAGGGATTTCCAGGAGTCTAGTATGTTTAACGGATGCCAGAGTCCCTGAGTCAGCCATGGGCATGGATGCCATTGGCCAAGCAGCACTCTCTGAGCATGGAAACTGTGCCAGTGGGATGGCTAATTGGCTCCACATCTCCACATGTTTAATGTTTTCCTCTGGGCCCTTTTCCTCCCGCCTTTGTCAGCCCACTCAGGCTCCTGAGAGCGGGCATTCTAGACCACAAATCATACCATTTGCTCCCTCCCCACCTGGCCCCTTTGAGAATCATGAAATTCAGCCCGGAGTGCAGGACCCTGGAGACAGAGCTGCTCCTACACGCCCGGGTCTATGTCTCTCTGACTCCGGGGTGCGGTTTCAGCACACACACAGCCCCGTTCCGGCATCCACCTGCTCTTCGTGGCTGCCTCACCTCTGTCTTCCGGTGCCCACGGGCTTCTGTCCTCCCCACCTGCAGGGCCACAAAGTTCTAACGGGTGTTTTTTCAAACAATTACGCTGTGAGATGAAACCATGCATCCACATCACCTGGGGGGCTTGCTAAAGTGCAGGTAGCTGGAGATTCTGATCAGGGCTGGGGACTGGGGCTCCAGAACTGCCCCAGGGGTGCAAACGCTGGGGTCTGGGAGCCACACTCTGAGAACTGCTACTCTAGACCCTGGCAGAACATGTCTTCACAAGAAGAGGCTTTCTGGCCTTTGCTTTTATTATTTATTTATTCGTTTTTTCAGACAGAGTCTCGCTCTGTTGCCCAGGCTGGAACGCAGCGGCCTGATCTTGGCTCACTGCAACCTCCGCTTCCTGGATTCAAGCAATTCTTATGCTTTACCCTCCTGTGTAGCTGGGACTACAGGTGAATGCCCGGCTAATTTTTTTTTTTTTTTTTTTAGTAAAAATGGGGTTTTGCCATGTTGGCCAGCCTGGTCTCGAACTCCTGACCTCAAGTGATCCACCTGCATTTGCCTCCCAAAGTGTTGGGATTATAGGTGTGAGCCACTAAACCCAGCCATTTCCTGACCTTTTCAGGAGGGAGAAAGAGTGTGTATGTGAGAGACGGAGAACATCAGCCCCTCCCTGGGTGCCAGGACACCTTCCATGTCTGTCTTGGCGTCCGTGCCTGTCTCACACATAGATGGGGAGCCCTGGGCAGTGTATCAGCCTATTCTCACACTGCTGCAAAGAACTTCCCTGAGACTAGGCAATTAAAACATTTTTATTTTATTATTATTTATTATTATTTTTGAGACAGAGTTTTGCTCTTGTTGCCCAGGCTGGAGTGCGATGGAGCGATCTCGGCTCATGGCAACCTTCGCCTCCTGGGTTCAAGCCGTTCTCCTGCCTCAGCCTCCTGAGTAGCTGGGATTACAGGTGCCTGTCACCATGGCTAATTTTTTGTATTTTTAGTAGAGATGGGGTTTTGCCACGTTGTCCGTGCTGATCTTCAACTCCTGACCTCAAGTGATCCACCCGCCTTGCCCTCCCAAAGTCCTGGGATTACAGGTGTGAGCCACAGCGCTTGGCTAGACTGGGTAATGAATAAAGAAAAAAGGTTTCCTGACCTCATGATTCACCTGCCTCGGCCTCCCAAAGTGCTGGGATTACAGGTGTGAGCCACCGCGCCCGGCTGAAAGTCCAGACTTCTTGCTACGTAGGCGACTGTGTGTCCTTTTGCTTAAAGGAACATTAGCTGAGTTTTCTGTTACCTGCAACCAAGCCCAACCTCTAACCATCTCTTAAAAGACCTTGTCTCCAAAGACCGTCCCATTTGGAGGTCCTGGGGTTAGGGTTTCAGCACATAGATTTTGCAGGGACTCAATCAGCCTATGGTCACAACAGAACTCGGTAAGTAGTGAATGAATGGTAAATGAGGTGGCTCAAAGGCGGGGTTAGCTTTCTGTTTGTGTGTGTTGAAGGAGCCTGCGAAGGGGGCCTGGGCGTCTCTGCTGTCACCAGGAGGTGAGAGGCAGAGGGATGGGCTTGAGTTAACTCTTCACATGACACTTCTTGCTTGTCTGAAGCTCTTCCCTGCCGCCTCCTTCTGTCGTATGTGACATCCCGACTGGGAACATGGGATACAGCAGCCGATGCTGTCAGTGGGACGGCCGCCTCTCTGCCGTGCGCTCAGTGGTAACTGCCAACGCGATGACATGTAAACTTTGGCGGTGACATTGATCCCTCTTCTGGCGAGAAGGGGGACAGGAGCTGGGGATCATGGTGACGTCTTCTCTTTCAGGGGCAATGACAGGCTGCAGCATTTCATAGCAGGCTAATTTCAGCCCAGTCTTGAAAAGCCAGGAGGGAAAAGCAAAAGGCTATAAGAAACTTTTTTTGTTTGGAAGACATGAAGTCATTAATGGGTTAGCAAAGTATTTATTTTCTTTCTTTATGTTCTTTCTTTAAAATAGATGGGAAAGGATTTCTTTTTTTTTTGAGACGGAGTTTCGCTCTTGTTACCCAGGCTGGAGTGCAATGGCGCCATCTCTGCTCACCGCAACCTCCACCTCCTGGGTTCAAGCAATTCTCCTGCCTCAGCCTCCTGAGTAGCTGGGATTACAGGCACGCATCACCATGCCCAGCTAGTTTTTTTGTATTTTTAGTAGAGACGGGGTTTCACCATGTTGACCAGGATGGTCTCGATCTCTTGAACTTGTGATCCACCCGCCTCG